>JAVXUO010001220.1:0-637432 GCA_033065855.1 Escallonia rubra
ATAGTCGCCATTAAATGGCACTCGTATGCTTCGACATGGGTTGTTTCATGGCCTGTTGTAAAATTCTATATTCCTATTACTGTATCCGATCCTATGTTGTGAAATTTGCATGAGAAATGTCGATTCATATCTGAACTTGATAGCTTAGTCCTTGTTTCCATCCTCCCTCCCTCTCCCTCTCCCTCTCTCACCCCCCACAACATGATTTTTTTTTTCTCTTTGATAGGGTGTACGGTTCTCAAGCAAGGTGCAGGTACAATAATAGATCCTAGCGGCATCATTGTGACTGTCGCTCATCTCATGCCTTCTCAGGAAGCGACTGAAGATCTGAAGAAGATAGAGGTGCAGAATCAAACATGACTATTTGTTTTCCTTATGTACGTATATTACGGAGTTGGATCCCGTTCCTATTTGTATGGTTCCCCCTTCCCCCCCCCCCCCCCCATCAGAGTAAACTTTTAAAAAATTTTTTCTTTATGCACGTCTGGTGATTGATAGACAAGAAATTAGGCACATAATTCCTTTTCTTTCCCTGGGCTAGGTTGGAATCTGCTTGTCACTTATATTTTCTTGACCAATTATCATGAAACATATCATTTTGCAACTTACTGCTGCCAAAACATGGAAGCAGAGAGCTTGAAATTAAAGGGAAGCTAGATGTCCAGCTGTGTTAAGTGCATGGCTGATAGTTTCTTATGGAATTTAGAGGTCTTGTACCTTAACGTACAGTAGTGAGGAAGTCTAGAAAGCATGTATGTCTGGAGAAAATGTTTCGTTTGACACGAGGAGACTTGTATCACTCTACGAATCTCCGAGAAGCAAAGAAATCAGTGACGAAGCTAAAAATAACGGAATTGATTGTAGTTGTAGAATAGTATTATAGGAGGGCGTTGTGAGTGTGTTGTATGTGTGCACGTATGACTAGATGAGTTTTTCTTCATACAATTTCTACATATCGACAAGAATTTACTAAAGCTTGGGGACAGAAGAGGCGATGAACATGCTACAAGCTTGCTAAGTTAAGGACAAGGAAAAGCAAAGACTTGAGCAGAGGGTTCAACCAAGAGATTTTCTTCCTGTTTATAATTTGTATAGAGAATCTGCTTCCCTCCAGAAAGACTAAGTTGCCCTCTGTCTCAACGAGGTATCGCATGCCTTTTCGCCTCCCCTGATCTGCTCATTCATTCTCCCTATTCACCTTTGAAATTGTATCTTGCTCAAGGGGGTGGGGAAGGCGGAGTTTCTCCACATCTGAGACGCTTCTATTTGCACAAGGGTATGGGGGTGGATTTTCTCTCAATCCGAGCTGCCCCCTCCATCCTTGGCGGATGCATCCTTCTGCCCCTCATTTTTTACATAGTTGATTAAAGTTGAGGTCAACTCTGGGTCGCTGATGCAATAGCAGGTGGGTCTCTATTCGATTGAGTGGAATCATTGCTCAATTTGGGTGGTTGCGATTGTCAATGAGGTACAAAGTCAAGCATGATAGCAGTTTGCAAATTTCTTGTTGGCTTTTAATGAAGCTGCACAAGTTGTGTTAGATAAGTTGTCTGGTTAAAGTTTGTGAGATGGAAGATCTGCGACGACTTCTATGGTAGCCTGGCACCAGATCTGGTGGAGGTGAGGTTTGCACTTGCAGGGGTTTTACGATGGTTTTATATGGTTGTCTCGTAAAAGAAGGCTCATTAGATTCATGCTGTGGTCACGTGGTAGTAGTTCTGAAGGCCACATGGCTGCATCAGATTATACAGGTGTGCATTAAGATGTCTCTAGTCATTTTGCTGGATAATGTATCAAATGAGTTTCTTTTTGGGAGCACTTTGAGCCTATAGTACCATCTAGCTTCATGTTTTGTTCCAAATTCGTTGATGACATAGGTTTGTGAAGAAATGTGAGTAGCATTAGCACCGCAATGTAGTGGATTTTAGTAATTGTTGCCGTGTCATTCTATGCATTTTTTTGGTGGTCAATGGTCATCTGCGTGTAAAAGCCCATGACGTTTTGTAGGTTTCTGTAACCCTTGAATCAAGTTGTAAAGATATCAATCTAGAGGGTACTGTGCTGCATGCTGATCCTGTCAATGACGTTGCCATTTTAAAGATAAAACCTTCAACTTCACTACAAGCAGCAACACTAGGAAAGTCCCGGGAGCTTTGTTTGGGTGATGTTGTGTTTTCTGCTGGACTCTATAATCGATGTTACAATGATGGGCTTCCTCGGTTCAAGGTAGAAGAAGGTCGTTACATTGGGTAAGTATGCTTAAATTGTTTTTACTTGGTGCTAATTTTATACTTGAGCAAGGAAAAAAATTTCCTTTTGCGTTTTCTTCCGAAATTGAATGTTATTATTGCTGCAAAATGATTTCCTACCCCATGCCTCAGTTGATACCTTTCTCATCATTTCTCCCTGTTTTCTCTAACTGTAGTGACCAAGGAGGAATGCTTGGCAAGCTATTGCGTGTGACTTGCTCAATTATAGAGGTACCCTAGTCCCCTTATTGCTCCAGGAGAAGGAAATTTTTTCTTTCTTTTGTAAGAAAATGCTTTACTGGGCAAATTTAAATGTCACGGTGGCGAGTGGGTCCAAACTTCGAGCGGGTAAATCAGTTCTCTTATCTTTTCTCGAACTATGGTTTTCTAAACAAGGCTCTAGGCTCCATTACCGCACGATATCTTGCCAACTGGCACGATAAAATCATATCATCATTTAAGAATATTATTTGGCACACATTCCTACGAGTAGATTTCACTGTCGATTGGTCTAGTTGGTACTCCTTATAATGTGCTTGCGGTGTGCAAGAATTGAGAAGAGTCTTGACAAGCGTTTTTGGCGTGCTCGTAGTGAAAATTATTTATTTGGTTAAATCATCATTGTAATAATGAAAGAAAAACCCTTTGGAAAGCTCTCTAAAAATATTACTGATATTTCATGGCAACAAGGTGAAATTGATACCTGACTTCTTAACACTGCACCGTGCCCGTTTCAGTAGAAGTAGAGTTAAATACACTTCAGTACCTTGAAACACCAAAAAATCTCACTTCAGTACCTCATAGTTCGATTTTAATTTAGAAGGGTGTGAAGCTTTATTTAGTCTACTAAGTAGTAGCTTGTTAGACTTTCCGTCCAGAACTGTTAACAAAATGAAGCATGTACTGGTCACATGCATCTATGAGGCATGTGACAAAGACATGCCTTATTTTGTTAGTAATGAGAATAGATAAAAAGCCATCGTTGACCAAATAGTATCCATAACACCAGCAGGTCCAACACCCGACCACCACTACAGAGAATGCACGCCGCCATCACTGCCCCCACCGCCAGATTTACCCCACTGCATTTTTTCTCGCTGTAGACTCCATCACCATTACCACTATCGCAGCACACACTAGATCTAACTACACCAAGCAGATGAAACCCTATGATAGTTTCCTCATTCTCCCGCCACCGGTATCACGGCTCTGCCGAACAACATCATCAATATCAATCCCCACCAGCAAACAGAAGGCACAAGCACATCAATACCTAGCCTATTTTGCGACCCCAGCCGTGAACGTCCTGGCAAACCACAAAAGATTGATCAAGCATTGTGATTATTTGGATGCTTACAATAGATTATTCAGCTTCGCCTTGAAACGGGAAATGGTGGTAAAATGGTGATAAGATCGTTCTCCAAAACTCTGGATTTTGCACGGGAAACTTCCATTTCCCGAGATAAATTCCTCAATTCCATCGAATCCCTCTGAATATCTGATGACTACTTCGTTTGCATGTAATTGATTGGTGCTTTTGTGGAAGCTTGCCGGGTGAACGAGGTTGATAACGCCGCGGTGGGATGGGGACGGGAATGAAGATCAACGAAGAAGAAGGAATAAAGAATGAGAAACAGGAAAAGTAAAAAGTCTATTTTGGCTCAGATTAATTCATTTTTTTACTAACCGAATTTGTTTAGTTGTTTGAAAAGAAAGTTTCAGACCCTTGTCAATTTAAATTAAACAATGAAGAACTAAACTGAGACCCTTGTGTGTAAGTTTTCAACCATTTAACTCATAGAAAACGTCCAGATCTTAGTGATCTCAAAATTTGCACACCCATACATACTCCCACTCCATCGCTGAGGCACCTGCATTTGCAATCTAGGGTGACGTAAAATGAGATTTGTGAAATTGGGAGCCAAATAAGTGTTATAAGCAAAATGTGGTGTTATTTTTGTAGAAATTTTGGAAGACAGTAAGGAACCAGGTTCATGGCCCCACCACAGCGTACAGTTTCCTCCTAGGTAGCATGGACACCTCTCCTAGGTGGAGGTATGGTGTCCTAAACGGACGGACACCCCGACACCCTCCGGACACCGGCCGACACGTGTCGGACACGGCTAATCAGTGTCGTTTTTTTTTTTTGGAATTCCCCGACACCGTGTCGGACACTTCAACGACGATTGTCGGACACGGCATGCAGCAGTGTCGGACCGTTTGGGGCCAATTTCAGATGTTTTGAACTATTACCGTCTTCTTCTCCCTCACCTCATGGCTGTTGTCTGCCGACCACATCAAGGCGGTCGTCGGTGTTGTTGGTGTTGCCGGAGCTGTCGCTGGAGATCTGAAGCCGAAGCCAACGAATCTGACGGCTACAGTCGCTGAAAGAAGAGAAGCCAGCTGCTGCAGCAATTGCCGTCGCCGTCTCCGTCGCCAGACGTCTCGCCGTCGTCGCCGGAGGTCCTCCGCCATCGTTGCTGGCCCACAGGTCTCATCTCGACTCCTTTCCCTCACTCCCTCTCGTTTCTTTCATGTTCTTTTTTCTTTTCTCCCTTTGTCCTCTCGTTTCTTTCCTTTTCTTTTTTCTTTTCTCCCTTTGTCCTCTCGTTTCTTCTTTTCTTTTTTCTCCCTTTGTCGTTACATTTCTAGTACATTGGACTAAATAAATATTGACCAAATAAATTATAACTTTTGTTTTGATAGTTTTTCATTATTGTTTGTTATTTTAGATTGTGGAATATATTTCATATTTATTTTATATATATATATATATAAAATATTATATATATAAAATAAAAAATACGTTAAAAAATAGTGGTGTCATGCGGTGTCCAAAATATGATTTTTTAGAAATTGCGGTGTCGGTACCGTGTCCGTGCTACCTAGGTTTCCTCAAAACAGGTTGCCAAGTAGGTACCTCTAGCTAATGGGCAGGGTCTTATTTGGCCAATCACCAATTCTCCCACATTAGATGTGTTTATCGCAGTATCTCCTCCTTATGCCTCGGCGTCCCCGCTGTAGCGCACAATCTTCTATAGTTACTCATAGCCATAATCCTTGTCTATAAGCCATTGTTGGATAATGCTGGCAAAGCCGATTGAACAACCTAATCCTAGTCTGCTCCCAACCTCTGGCAATCCTACCATAAGGCCCGATCCAACTTTCGAGAGTCGGCTCTAACATCATCTATAGCAAACCAGTTCCATGGCCCCACCATAGGGCAATACCTCCCTCAAAAGGGCTGCGAGTAGGTACTGAAGAGTTTGTCGTACAAAGCCAATCACAAATTCTCCCACATCCGTTGTGGGATTTTACAAGACGGGAATTCTAAAAGAGCCTCAATGCCAGACGATCGACAAGTCATTATTACGACACAATCACTATTGAAAGTTTTTGAGAAATAACTCTGAACTCCTAAGCTGCAGACCTATGTTGTTAAATGATTCAATTTTTTGTCTTCTTTATGGCGGTAAGGAACAAGTGGATAACGTAGGTGTGGGATTCGTTTTCCCCAATGCTTGTGGTAAATGATCTAGTGCTACGTGTATCGTGATTTGTGAATTAGGTATCATAAAGTTGAACATTTTTTTTCTCGTGAATTGAAAAAAGAGTGTCTTATCCCCACTTGCAATATCAGGTTATTTGGGTTTCTTATTCAAAAATTAACTGTATACATTCCTCCATTTTCCCTTGTTCTGTTTACTTGGCCAGATTTTTGAGCTCATTACCTCGTATTGCTTAAGCCGTTTATTCTTCGAACTTCACCTGCAAGCTGGTTGAATGATGACCTTTTGTCCTTTCCTGACATTCAAATATTTTCTTGGCCTGCTCTTGTAATGACATTGCATTGCTATGACTTTCCTCAGCTTCATTTCCTTCTTGTAGCAATCGGTTTGTCTAGCTCAAACCAATGTGATCACTGCCTGCCGAGTCTTCTTCCTCACCCTTGTCTTGAGGGGCCACATTCAGACCTATAGAGTTAGCACAAATAGAACATACCATCCAGCATTTTGGCCAATATTATGGGGTTGTACAACATGCGATAAGACTTTGTATCTTAATAGCAACTGCAAAGAACTTGCAGATTATTCGTATGCCAAGCAAGTGATTAAAATGTAAAGCATCTTTACCAAAATTAATTAAACATTTGAAACACGCTTTGTCGTAAAAAAATTGGAAAAAGTACAATGAAGGTTTCAGTGTGCTCGCCTTGACAATAACAGCAAAATATTTGTGCATGACAACTATTCCAGGGGTACAAAGGGGATTCGCTTTCTTTTTTACTTCTTTTTAGTTTTTAGTTTTTATGGTGTTTGTATGCGCTATAAATGTTTTTAACAATTATGTTCTATATCACAGGGAGATGAGGGTGGACCCCTTTTTAATCGTAAGAAAGAATTTGTTGGAATCATGTCTGGGAAAGAATCATCTTCTAGCTGTGGTGCTATTCCGAGTGACGTCGTTTTGGAAGTTCTGAAAGACTTTATGAAACAGGAGTATGTCTCACGTTTCCAATTTCTTGAACAAATATTTGTCATTGCAGTTCTAGTTCGCTCTGATTGTGTTGATCTGCAATTCGACTTAAAAGGAAAAGAAGTCCAGAAAATTTAGAATCATCTTAATAATCCTCAAGAGTTTCATACATCCAATTTGAGTAATTAAGGTCATTGCACGTGTTCCAAATAATTGGACGTGATTAAATTCTTCTATGCATTTTGTAAACTTTTTATGTGGAGTCAAAATAGTTTAGACACGTAAGCATCATTATGATGGTCTCTCTCTCTCTCTCTCTCTCTATATATATATATATATATATATCTATCTTTCTCTCTGTCTCCCCGCATATGATGTGGGAGATGATTGCTTGGTTGTATAACTTCATATCTAGATCTTACAAACTGCTAGCATGTGTAGTGCAACTTAATGAAATGAAAAAGGTAACATGTAGTGGATGCTTGTTCGGAAGGCAGCATTCTTTTTGATCTGTGATGACTCATGATGGCTGATTTCCTAGTGTTCTTTTCCGCTAGTCCTAAAAATGGTGTAATTAATTGTTCTGTGGTTTAGGGGTGTCAGAGCCAGAACTGGTCAAATTCAAGATCGCAGGGAAACGTTGAGGAGGTAAAATTTTTGGAGCTGTTATTTCAAACATGGTCAAGTATTCAAGAATCTTGATTTCATTTAGGGTATTTAGCTTTCAAAAGCTGTTGAAGTCCTGTCATTTCTTACATGTCTACGATTTCTTGCTTGAACACGTCATAATTTGGGATGCAATCTTATCATGTAGATGGGGTTTTGGTATGCTGTGGTTAGTGGAACAAGTAGGATGTATTAAGTAGCTTGACAGATAAACACAGATGCATGTTTCTCAGACTCAACTCTGTTACTGCATCTCAGAATTTTGATTGTTAGGTTGAATTTTAAATCTTTGTTAAAAATTGTTTCATGAAAATACAAAATCATGATAGCCGCTGCGGGAGTTCTGGCGGAACGACTGCAACAGCGTTGAAGGGAGTTGAGATGTATTGCCTAGACCGTACCGACACCCGGCTGCCTTGTCACCACCCAACACGCCTAGTCCACCGAGCCCTCGGCCTAGTCTTGCGCCAGTTAAACCTTTACGCTTGAATTTTCCCTCTGTGTGTATGATTCTATTCTTGCAAGTCTGAGCATAGTAACAATTTCCAGACGTGGTCTCTTTGTTGGATGGAAGTTGGTCAGCCGATTTAAAATCCATCAATAGTGGATACCGCACAAGGAGTAAAATGGAGGATTGATGATTATATTTGCAGATTTGGGTAGTGTTTACAATGGGTGTAGGAGGGTGGTGGTGTTGTTAGAGAAAAGCATTGTTGTAATTTGTGGAGAGACGAGGGGGGAGGGATTCGAAAATAAACAATGTTTGGTGCTTGATTTAGAAAACTAAACAGCTATTTTGTTACAATCCAAAAGGGAGCTGCTACCACATATTTTGCGACGGAGGGAGTATACATTTACCTTTTTACAAACAATTTTTTAACATGTCTTCATGGCGCTGCTTCCTGTTGGATCAAATGAAGCAACAGTCTAACAGTATTGTCTCTGCCATTACATAAACTACTTGGCAGGTCTGAACCTAAGGTTGGGCAGTCTATATTAGTAATCTATGCTGTCGCAAGCTATCAGGAGTTACTTGTTTACAAAATTCTTGTGCTGGTATCATCAATAGCTTAAATATGCTATTGGATGATTCCCTATCATCAAGACCTATTAAATTAATTTTTGATGAACATGACTTCTCCACCTATGTTGCAAGCTGTGCCATATACCTGCAACCTGCTGAGTGTGCATTTCTTCCGTAAATGGAAGATGCTGTAAATCCTTATTTTAATGCTATTCTTGTATCTGATCATTACCTTTTTAGGGACAACAACCATGTCTTTAGTTTCTGCTGGTTCATCATAATTCTTAACGTATTTGTTCTTGCTGTCATGTCTGTTGGCGTCGTTGACTACTACCATAATTGCTATGGCATGCTGCCCTATATTGTTTGAGCATGTTCTTGGCTAACTTTGAAAAGAACCATGTGTGAAATGTAAAAGAGTTTTTATTTTCCTAGAGAAAAAGTAACTCCCACTGTTGGTACAAATTGAGATTAACTTAAGTTCTGTTCATTATAGAATATGTTACTTGTTCTACATCAACAATATCCTCGACATACGCAAAAGTATGAAGTGATGTTATTTTGATATTGATCTTCTTTAGTAAATGTAGTTGTTGCACTTGCTACTTTCCACCATGAATTTTATTGAAGTGGTAGGCTGGTAGCTGCTAGTTGTGATCGTTCACGTTATAATTCCTCTTTCTGGAATTGCAGGTTTAACTGAAAGGTGTAAAGATCTTTAGCATTGCTAAGTTCCGCGATGCATTAGCGTCTGCTTCAGGGAGTTTTGAAATGTAATTATTGTAGACTCTTCCCTTTTGAGTGTTAGGGAAACCTGGGAAGTGGCACCAAAACTAGTTATAACTAGAATGTTTGACTTGGGAAATGCAGATGTTCCCCTTTCTTTTTCTTATTTGTCATGACAAAGGGTATCGTGTTCCCTTTAGTTTCCTTCTATTTTTTTCCCAGGGGCTGCATGAATGAATGCAAGGCACACATCATCAAAGAGGGCATTTAGCGACAACGAATGCCATATTTACAAAAAAGAGAGGAAATTTGGCAAAACAAAATAAATCTCTGCTCGCGTGTTTCATCGAGCTTCAGATTCAAACAAAAATAATCCCTCATTGGCTTGAATTTCTGGAACAACATAGACCCGCAACAAAGACATGCGACGAAAAGGGAGGGAATACTTTCAAATCAAGATCGTCTGGACATTTTATAAACGAAATAGTCAACAAGCAAACGTCAACAAGTTTATGAATGCAAAGACTTTAAGAAACGTAGTCCAGAAGGTAATCGCTCTCATTTTACTCATTAGTAGCTAGCACACCCGAAACATATTGTTAGTATTAGATTGTTAAGATCATATTTGTTTGTAATGTGAGTGAAGTTCAAGACTCAAATGGTCTTGTTCTTTGTCCTATATTTGAGAGAAAATGAACTTTATCTTACCTAAAAAACAAGCACATGTTACTTTCATTTGAATTGTTTTAAGATATTTTGGAGAAAAGTTCGGGAATGCTATTGTGTGGCGCACCGCACGTGCACGTGCGTGTGCAGATGTGATGTATTATGGGCGCACTTAGCACTTGTGTATGGCGCGTTGATTTATGATCTAACGGCCCAAATTTTTAGCTGGTTTTCAAAATTATTTTTTTGAGCCATTTATCTTTAGTGACAATTTGGTGACTTTGAAATAATTCTGAAAATGCACCAAAATTAACAGTTATTTTTTAAGTGGTGCCTTTAATGGTTGTATTTCTTCATGAAATGGTGTCTTTAATGACTGTGTTTCTGCATGAAAGGGTGCCTTTAATGGTTGTATCTCTTCGTTAGGGGTGAGCACGGTTCGGTTGGTTCGGTTTGAAGGCTGAATACCAAACCGAACCGACCACCATCGGTTTGGAAGAAAAAAACCAAACCGTAGTTGAACGGTTTGGTTTTAGCGGTTCGGTTTCAACGGTTTGGACGGATCAAACGGATTGGTTTGGACGGATTAACTGGTTTGGGTTAGTAATTAATTTTTGGGCCTAAATATTGATTATTTAGCATTCTTTATACTCATAATAACTAGTTTTTTAGAGCCTACCTATTGAAATTAGGTAGAGTTTACACATATATGTGGTGGTTAGATCATAAGTATAGCAAAAATTAAATAGTGACTAGGGTTAGATAAAAATTTATAAATTTTAAAATAGATATATATATGTTCGGTTGGTTCAGTTTAGAACGGTTTTGAAAAAACCAAACCGAACCAACCGAACCGAACATCGGTTTGGTAAAAAAAAAACCAAACCAATTGTTTCTTTAAATCGGTTTGTGATCTGTCGGTTTGGTCGATTCGGTTTGACCGGTTGGATTGGTTTGAACGGTTTAAATGTTCACCCCTACTCTTTGTGAAAGGATGATTGTTAGTTTATAAATTAATGTTCTGAAATTTCAAAACATTAACATATTCTAACTTCAGAATCTCTTTCTCTTTCTCAGTTGCATACACAATTTCAAAGAGCAGTTATAAAATGAATTTTTAGAATTGTTATATGCAGATTGGTGATTTGAGTAATCCTGGAGATGATTTGTCATTAATCATGTAGCAAACTTGAAACGAGTGGGGACAAATATTGCTTAAAGACAGTGTCTTTAGACGCGCTTCAAGCCATAAAATTTCATTTTTCCTTCTTTCATTCTGCACTATTGCTCCAACACATATGAGGTTTGCCTCATATTAAAAAGCACAAAAAGAGAGGTTATACTTGTTTGCAGAGAAACACTCAAATGTTTAAACCAAACAACTTAACCCAACATGGTCACTACATTTTGAAACTATTAGCTTTTATAAACCAAAATTTCAAAACAACATAAAAAGGTATACCAATATTTTTCCAAATCTAATAGTCTTGAAAGGCATACTAGATCTGGAATTTCTATTGATTGCGATTATTCTATACAAAAATTTGAACCTCATAATTCTTAAGTTAAATACGCCGTTAACAATTAGATAGTCATTGAACTTCAATATGCGTCGATATAACGGCTGAGCTCGTTAATTTGTCCAATAAAGTCATTCTGTTTAATTGCGTCAGGCCTAACTCCGTTAAGTGATTTAATTTACGGACAAGTCCGTACTCTCTATTCTCTTTTCTTTTTATCCCTCCTCTTCTTCTTTCTTCTTTCTTTTTTCTTATTCCATATCCCCGACTACAGGCCAGCACCACCAGCCAGTGCGCCTCATATTTCCCTTCAAGTCCAACACCACCACAACGCCACCACCAGCCACCAAGCGCAACCATGACACCAAACCTAACACCACCATCAACCACCAGGCAGGCACAACCAACGGCTCCACTACCAACCACCAAGCACAACCACGACACCACCCTATAATCAAACACACAAACACACACTGCCACCACCAATCCATACCCCCTTCCCCATGACTGCCACCCTAGACCTCCCCACCCAACCGCCACGGAACTACCGTTCAAAATCACCATCACCCTTTAACCATTAGTCAGCACCACAAAACCAACCACACCAATTTCGCTGCCCATGACCCAAATCTCTCCCACATAACAACTATACATTTCTTACAGCCACCACCTACCTTCACTGCCGATCTCCCATTCTTTCTTCTTCCATCACCTTCCCCCTCGCCACCGCCAAGACCTCGTACCCACCTCTGTTGTCAGGCAAGGACCACACTCACTCCCTTTAATCCCAACAATACATCTTCTCCTCATACGACCAATCCGCTGCCTAAACCTCGACACCATCCCACCATTAAATGGAATTAATTGAATCGAACCACCATTTGCTTACAGATCTAAGAGCAACCTCTGATAGGATAAAGGTGAAGCTAATGAAAAGAGGGTGTTGTGGTTGTGGTGGTGGCGCTGAAAGTGGGTAATGGTTTGTGGTGGCAGTGGAGCTGGGTCGGGGGTGCTGGTAGTGGGCAATGAGTCACAGTACGATCCTCAGTCGATTAATTGTGCATAAAATTACATACTTTGGGATCATACAGGCAAAAAGCCCCAGTAGATTTTTTTGGTTTCATCCATCCTAGACTTTAAAAACGGTGTTCCAATCATTACTTGACGGTAAAAGTTCTTGATGTCTTATGTATACACACCCATACTTATTCCAACTCGATCGTAGAGGCATGCATATGCAATCCAGGTTGGCATATAATGAGATATATATAATAAAATGACAAATAACCCCTTCGTATATTTTAGGTTTGCGGGTCAACCCTCGGGTATAAGTTCTGGCAAATCTCCATTTTCATCTATAAATTTAGTGCAATCGGAGGATAATTAACTGTTTTTTGATCAAAATTGGCTTCTCAAAAGATACAACTACCCCTCATATTTTTTATGCCTTATCTTTCGCTTCCTCAATAATGGGGGGGGGGGGGGGGACAGTGGTTCAATTGGCGGTGGCTAGGTTGGGGGGAGGGAGGGGGCAGTGGTTCGATTGGCCATGGCGGGGCTGTAGGGAGGGAGGGGAGTGTAATTGTAGGCTTCTTTTTTATTATTTTTACATAAAAAAATTGGCATTTTAGTGAAAAGTTAGGGTATTTTTGCTATTTCACATCCAAATTTATCTGAGTTATAAATTTCAATAGATTAGGGAGGTCGATATTGTAAGAATTAATACATAAGACGGTCAACTCGATTAAAAAACCGAAATACACTAAGTGAGTCATTTGACATTTTCCCTTTGTGGTGCATAAAGCGCTGATGTTTACCATTGTTGCTTGATCACCGATTATACGTGTACATCTAGATGAGTTTGGATCATGCATGTTATACTTTGCTCTTAGGAAGTCCAGTAGACTAAGGCATTTACTTTGCCAATTAAACGAATGACTGCAGATATGCATACGAAGCTAGTCACAAAGTTTCAAAAATATGTTTAATATTACACTAATAAACTCATAATTTTCCAATGAAACCTGCAAGATATATATTGCCCAAACATAACCACATCAGCTTACATGCCAACTTTAAAAATCATTAGTTTTAATTTGAAGAGCATTAGGCCAACTACTAGAGAAGAGGGGTGGCGCGTCAGAGGTGGCTTGTAGAGGGTGCCAGTGGTTTGTTGCCGTTGTGGGGTGTAGCTGAAGACGGTGTTTGATGGTGAGGTGGATGTGTTTGTGGCCATGGGAGGCGATGGTGTGGGGAGGGAAAAGGGGTGAATTTGTATTCTCATTGTGTTTCTTGTTAAGCTTGATTGTCAATATTTTATCCGTTGCTCATCCATTTTATGTGTTCTTGCACTTTCTGAAAATCTTATCATGTCCACCTAAACTTCTTGTTCTAAGTTTTCTCAAAACCTCAAATTTTCATATCAGAAAAATGACTTTAAAATTAATGACATCTAGATTTGATTTTGGCACCCACTTAGATTTGCTATAGAATCTTCATTATTAATCGGATTTTGGTGGATCCTGTCTTCTTGAAAACCTTAGCAAGTCCCAGTCTAGCTTTAGTCCAGTCTCGGGTTCTAGTCTTAGTCCTACTTTGAGTTTCAACTTTAGTCGCAGTTCCAGTCCAAGTACCAGTCTCAGTCTAATCCCAGTCCCAGTCTCAGTCCAATTCAAGCCTAGTCTCAGTCTTGGTGCGATTCCCAATTCAGTCGCAACTTCGGCCCAGTCTTCTGTCTCATAGTCCCGATTTCAGTCTCAGTCAAGTTCTAGCCTAGTCTTGGTCTTGGTTCTGGTTCTAATCTTAGTGTAGTTTCAATTCAGTCCCAATTCTAACTCGAGGTCAGTTCTAGTCCTGTCTGAATCCAAATCTAGTCCGATCCAGGTCCCAGTTCCAGTCCAGTCCAGTCCTAGTTTAGTTAGCACATATATTTATGTTCATCCTCTCCAGTAGGAATAAAAAGTTACCTTAGGTTGATTGTCATGAGGTAGTATGATGAGATCTGACCGGTCTTTGTATGCTTTTGTGTGTTTTCTATGCATGTTTGTCTTGCATGCTTGCATAATCTTTGCTTTGATAATTTTGCGTGCTTTACCTGCTTGTGTGTCTTTCATGCTTGTGTAATCAACAATTTTCCAGCTTTATTTGCTTGTGCATTTTTAAGATGACGTTTGCTTGCCTGCTTTGGTTCTAGTGTCCTTTGTGCTTTTCTTATTTTTGAGTGCTTGCATGATTTGATTTTGCGTGCTTATGTTATGTGATACTTTCCCGTATTTTTGGGATTTAAAAAAAAATAATAATGTTAGGGCTTCCTTTTAGGGATGACGATTTAAATCCGACCTAGCAGATATCCGACCTGTTCTGATCCGTTAGGATAGGGTTTTTTTTAGTTTTACTTTGACCGGGTTATGAGACGGATATGATATTTAAATTAGTAACATGCAGCGGGCCTGACTGCCTATACAAGTGAACACTAAATCAAGAATCGCAAAAGTAAACATCAATGAAATGCAAAGGTAAACATCAGTGAAATACAAGTCACTAAAATCATTAACATTAAAATCAAATCAAGTTTAATGCAAACTCAGACACGATAGACTAGACTCGACTAGACACAACAGACTTGACTCGAGCGGCATACATCCTTTTTGGCCAGTGATCATAATTCAAAGGCCATCCTCCTCATTTTGATGTCCCATTATACGGGATATTCATCTCAATCTCGGATAACGAAAAGAGACACTGTCATCAAGAAGGGAACTCATCTAGAGTGTTTGTCTCTAACTGCGTTACAACTAAATTACAAGATTTCATCAACGGGGCGGACTAAGGGCAATTATTCCACCTTATGTCCTCAACAACCCAACTCAAACTAGAAATATCGGGTTAGAAGATCAATCGGTATTCAAGCACAATAACACGAGTTCAGCATAAGCATCACCAACAAGGCAAACTCGGGAGAACCTTTACCACAAGTCCTCAACAGCGCTCTTATATAAGAGGAATGTCGGTTATAAATAATTACCGACATTTCACAACAACAACGCCACAATCCTTACAACATCATTATCAACGACAGGACGGACTAGGGAGAAGTTTAACCACAAGTCCTCAATGGTGCTTTCAAACATGAGAAATATCGGTTGTCAATAATTGCCGACATCTCACAACAATAACCCAACCACCCCTATGCAATATTATCACAAACGTTAGGTATGCTAGTCAAATCGAATCTTAGCATACTGGGACACACATTATCCTTACTAAACTTCATCAACGAGGCGGGGTAAGGAAAATTATTCTATCTTAAGTCCTCAACAGCATAATTCAATTAAACGAATACCTGTCGATGTTTGCTCTCTCTGGATCAATAAGTTAGTGAAGGAATAGAGGCTTTGGGGTGCCTCCTAGAAGGGGCCTTCCTTAAGAAGCTTTTAGTTCTCTAAGGAGGTGAACCAGAGAGAGGCGGCCCTCGTCCCCCATGCTCCCACTGTAGTACCCCGAACCTTGGTAATGCTAGTTGATTAGTTTAATTTAAGCGACGACTTTTTGTGCAAGATTTAGCGTAAATTTTCGTAAGCGAAATTTTTATCGGTAACCTTTAGTGACAAAACTTTCGCTAAACCATAAGTTATAAATTAAAGACGGAAAATATAAGTGATATTGATTGAGGTATTAGTGACAATTTAGCGAAACAATATTTTAAGAGCTTTTAGTGACGAATTTTCTTTTAGTTAGCATCGATATTTTTATTTAGTAACTTTTAGTGACACTTAGTATAGCAGGGTTATCTAGCCAAACCATTAAAAAATTTCGAGCACCTAAATTATAGTAAATAATTTATTTGGATCTGTTTGCAAAAATAGAAAGGTGTGGGTAAAATTATAATACTTAACAAAAGTTAGGGTAGCTTTCTGGTAAATAGCCACCTTAGGGTTTTATATATAAACAAACTATAGGGCCAGCCGTCCTTGGCTTTGCTGGAGACTCATTGCGGCAGAGCGAGAGAGAGAGATACCGAAAGAGAGAAATGGGGATCGAAGAAGTTTTCGACGAATTCTTTTGGTAAGTTTCTAACCCTTCTCTATATAAGATTTCTCACTGATTTATGGGATAAGAGGGGATCTGGGTTACAGAGTAGCCACGAGATGACTTCGGGTTGAGAGTTAGAAGGCACCCATGGTGGTTGCCGTAAGTGTTTGGGCGTGAAGGGAGCAGCCATGGGTGTGTAATAATGGAGGAAGGGGACTGCACGGATGCCGGGTATGTGACAGATTTGTGTGCGTTTTGGGTACGAATGGTGTGTGTTGGACAGCCATGTCGCCAAGAGGTGATTGTCATGAAGTTCTATGGTGTGGTCCAAGAACACAGTCATGGTGACTGTTGTGTATAGTGTAAATATGGGTTTGAAATGGGTAATGTAATGGAAGAAAATCCACTGCCGTATGAGGCAGTGAGTGCGGCTATGCGGAGGTGATTTTATGTGGGTGTAGTGAATGCGTGAGTGTGTGTTGTGTATTGTATTTGTGGGTAAGAAGAGTTGTGCAAACAGGTTGTGCGTACATCTAAGCTTGATTCCGTACATCTAAGTTTTTAAGCGTCAAACCTCCTTCTTAAATAGGTAGACAGAGATCTTTCCTTGCTACCTTTGCCTTTGTGCATCTCACATCCTGACCATGCCAGATAAATTCTATAATCTTCTTCTTAGTAGTCATGATGACGTTTATTGGGCAAGATAAAGATGGAGCACCAGTGCATACTCAGTTCCTGACCATGCCAGATAAATGCTATAATCTTCTTCTCAATAGTCATGATGAACTTTATTGGGCAAGATAAAGATGGAGCACCAATGCATATGCATACTCAGTAGGCCAGAGGTAGCTAGTAGAATTCTACCTGCATATGAAAGGTATTGACTGGTCCAAGTGGTAATTCTCTGAGTGATTTTCTTGAATAATCTTGTACAATCCTTAGCACAAAGCTAGGTAGAAATCAATGGAACTCCCAAATAAGTCACAGGATGGCTACCATGAGAGGTACCACTGATTTGGATTGTTTTCATGGTTAGAGCTTCATTGAGGCTAGCAGTAAACAGCTAACTTTTCTGACATATTTGCAAATTTCTCCCAAGCTTTACTAACTAATGGTAGTTTGAGTTAGCATCAGCAACAACAAAAATCAATGTGTCATTTGCAAACATGACTTGTTCGATCAGCTGGTATAAACATCCAACAAGCTAGATAACACCTCCATGACCAGTAAGAACAATTAAGGGGGTACAAGAAATCCTGTCTAAGACCCTTAGTAGCTGAAAAATATTCATATCTACTTCCATTCAAGTTTAGGGAAAACAGGGTAGTGGTAATAAACTCCATTATCCACTTGATGTACTCAAGGAATTGGAAAGTCTCCAAAACACACCTCAGGAAATCCCACCCCTTGGAATCATAAGCTTTCCGTAAATGAATTTTCAATACACATCTAGGTGGGACCTCCCTCTTGTTGTGTTTATTCACCAATTATTGCATCAATTGGCTTCTTGCATAAAATATAAATCAGCAATATGCCTACCCTCCACAAAAACTGACTGTCTTGTAGCAGGGCGCTTGACTGTAGGAATGAGAGTGAGGACACTTGAAAATTTTGATGGACTTACCCTGATTGAAAAAAGCCAAGACGGCTCCAGCCACATCCTGCCCCACTCTATCACAATTCTGTTGAACCCATCAGGTCCAGGTGCCTTAATATGCTTGAGAGAACAAAAAGCTTGTTTAACCTCCTCTGAGGTAACAGGTTGTGTTAATGCTTCTTCCTGCTCTGAAGTAAGCCTTTGGTTACCACTTGTTGGCTCCTAACATTATACTGGTCATCAAATTAAAGAGAGGTAGCAAAATGTCTAATTGCCTCCTTAACCACAAGATCTCCTCCCTGTACTACTTCTACTTGCCCAAGATGATTCCGGATAGAATGTACGGTGCTTCAATAACCATGTACTAACACCTTCTTATGGAAAAACTAGTATTTTGGTCGCCTAGTTTTATATGCTTTACTCTGGATTTCTGATAGACAAATCACAAATGCCTACTTAGCCTTGACCAACTGACACTACTGCCCCTTTAGGTGCTTCTTTTTAATATCAATGCTTATATTGAGTGGGTTCGAGACTTATCCAAATACTATACTACCATTTCTAATATGATGTTTTTGAAAGCTCATGTGGGCCTCTCTCGAGGGTAAAACTCACTTCATAATCACAGTTCGAACATTTGAATGATCATTGTTACTTTCCTCCATTTAATTATGTATGATTGCTTAAATCAATGCATATGATTACTGACTTCTATGGACTTTAGTTTTTAGATTTTTTATTAAAATTGTAGCTTGATCAGGAGGTGGCACTATTGTATCAGATTGTCATCTTTATGTTGGGATAAAATGGAAGTATGCCACTCTGGGAAAATTAAATTTGCTGACATTTGTTTGCACTTTTCTCGATTTTATTTTTCGCTTCTGAAGCGTTTCATCCAGATAGAGAATTGTTAATACTCTAGGGTATTACATATGGTTGTATGTAGAGGACATTTGTTCTTTTCCTTTTTGGCTTAAACTTTGCATGTGTTATGTACCCTGTAGACACAATTACTCGATCTATATAGCTCTGATAATTTCTTTTTCTATTCTCTCATCGTTAGAGGATAATCAGTATCAGTCTTGCCAAAAATATAATTATTTTGAATATAGCCATCATGCTCCTGTTTAGTAGGGAAACAACTTAGGACATAGTCGTCTTTTTGAATCTATCTACGGTGGTAACAATTTTATAGATCCCAGTACAATGTGGTCATTAATTGTGACCTGCAGTATAAGCCCCGATGATGTTGGATTGTTTCTAGTTTTGATGTTTTATCTTTCTGTGATAGGCTCCCTTGCATATTGCAACGATTTTGTGCTAGTATGTAGTACCATGTTTTGTATAGACCTAAATTTTTTTCCCCGGTGTTTGCTTCTTAAACAAAGAGATAAATTATTGGTGACGGTCGCAGATGATTGGCTATCTATTAAGTATGTTTTCTTTTCTTATGAACACAAAGGCATACTAGCAAACCATATATCTTGCATTTTATGCATAGAGCGGAGAATTTAATCATCTTACTAAATCATATAATACAGTTCCGAGGATCTTCGACTAAAGCTGGTTCTGGCGTTCAAAATAAGCTGATGACAGATGTTTGCGCGGCAATGGGAGGAGCTGTTGTGATTGTCTACTCCAAATTTTTATGGGATAAGAAAAATCGTGAGTAGTTGTTTCAATATTTAGAGGCCTCAAATTACTTTTGAAAAGTTAAAAATATTGGTTGATGTGATCCTCTTTATTTTGATTTATAGATCAAAACTCTTATTAGCAGAATGTTTAAAGTCTCTCACTTTGTTTCTTTTTGGCTGTTCATACAACCAGGAAGTCTGGGAAGTGGAGTTATCGTTGCGCCTGAGAATTTTGTGACTTCGTGTTATCATGTTGTAACTAAACAATACAAACTTGATATTGGCAAAGGGAACATTACACTTGCTTGTCCGGCTACTTATGTAATATATTATAACTTTATTTGTGCTGTTCTCAGGTAATGACTAATTTTCGTCATTTATTTTACAGATTATGGTGGTGGAGAAAAGTGGCATTCGCCATAAGGCTGTAACGTGAACATTAAATGATTAGATAGACTTGGATACACTCAAAGTCCTCATTGAAGATTGGCATCCAGTGAATTCTGAACTAGAATATCATGTCTTTCAAGGTAATTGTCTATAAGTATTTTAAATCTCGCTATTGTTGTTTTTCTCGTCTAACAGGGCATGAGTTGGTATCCATAAGAACACCTAGAGGACAAAAGGATTATGCTTGTTACGACGGGCACATGAGACATCCCGCTCGTACAAGAGTTCCTTGTTCTGCAGATTCACGTTTGTCTTTAATCAAGCACTCATGCTCCGTCTACCCAGTAGATAGATGCTTTATCCTCCTTTGTTTCATTCATCTTACATATTTAGCTTAACAAATTTACTTTTCAAAACGTCGTTTCGACTTTAGGGCAGTTCAGGTAGCCCGATCTTTAACAATGAGATGATGACAATTGGAATACATGCACAAAATCTATTATCTGTCGCAGAGCTTATAAAGTATGCAATTATGGCCAAATATTTTAACGAAGTTCTTGAATATGCAAGAACTAGAAGGTATTGACCTTTCAGTTATTTTTTCTCTAAGTTCATTTGTTTTACATTGGCGGAACTTTAAAACCTTAATTCTTGTATATGTCTGTTTAATTCTTTCGCTGGTCTGAAGATTCTTTTCTGATGTGACAAAAGTAGACCACCAAAAGGAAAAAAAAAACGTGAAAAAGGTATAGTATTCAAGTGTGATGTGTCTAACATAAGTGGAAATTGTTTTTGCTCACTAATGGAGCATGGTCTTACTACACAGGCTTTATTTATCTAACCCTCATACTCAGGAGATTGTGCCAACATAAGCTTTAATTTAATATTTTCATGATCAAATGAGTAAAACAAAAAGCATAAGCATGAGCTCTCACGGAGGTAGCTACTACCTCTTTGCCATCCATGAAAGACATGATATAAATAAACAGTTAAGAGCTCTTCTTTAATGCTTGGTCTGGTAAATTGGTCGTTGATAGATCATCAAGAATTTCCAGTAAATGCTTTCAAGCACCAATAGGAAACGGTGAACTTTGTGTACTTTTTCTTTGTTTGGTAGTGGAGCTATAGGTAATCATATTTGCGCCCATTAGTGAGCAAAAGTAATTTTCACTTATGTTAGACACACACATCACCCATGAATACTATACATTTTTCACGTTTTTTTTTTCTTTTGGTGGTCTACTCTTGTCACATTAGAAAAGAGACTTAAGACCTTCGAAAGAATTAAACAGACACATACAAGAATTAAGGTTTTAAAGTTCCGTCAATGTAAAACAAACGAACTTAGAGAAAAAATAACTAAAAAGTCAATACCTTCTAGTTCTTGCATATTCAAAAACTTTGTTAACATATTTGGTTGCAATTGCATATTTTATAAGCTCTGCGACAGATGATTGATTTCGTGCATGTATTCCAATTGTCCTCATCTCGTTGTTAAAGATCGGGCTACCTGAATTGCCCTTAAGTCGAAACAACATTTTGAAAAGTAAATTTGTTAAGCTAAATATGTAAGATGAATGAAAGAAAGAAGGATAAAGCATCTATCTTCTGGGCAGACGGAGCATGATTGCTCGATTAAAGGCAAACGTGGATCTGCAGAATAAGGAACTCTTGTATGAGCGGGATGTCTCACGTGCCCGTAGTAACAAGCATAATCCTTTTGTCCTCTAGGTGTTCTTATGGACACCAACTCCTGCCCTGTTAGACGAGAAAAATAAAAATAGCGAGATTTAAAATACTTATAGACAATTACCTTGAAAGACATGATATTCTAGTTCAGAATTTACTGGATGCCAATCTTCAGTGAGTACTTTGAGTGCAGCCAAGTCTGTCTTATCATTTAATGTCCACGTTACAGCCTTATGGCGAATGCCACTCTTCTCCACCACCATAATCCGTAAAATAAATGACAAAAGTTAGTCCTTACCTGAAAATAGCACAAATGAAGTTATAATACATTACCTCAGTAGCCGAACAAGTAAGTGTAATGGTCCCTTTGCCAATATCAAGTTTGTATTGTTTGGTAATAACATGATAACACGAAGTTACAAAATTCTCAGGCGCAACGATAACTCCACTTCCCAGTCTTCTTGGTTGTATGAACAGCCGAAAAGAAACAAAGTGAGAGAAATTAAACATTCTGCTAATTACAGTTTTGATCTATAAAACAAAATAAAGAGGATCACATCAACCAATATTTTTATCTTTTCAAAAGTAATTTGAGGTCTCTAAATATTGAAACAACTACTCACGATTTTTTTTATCCCAGAATATGCCTTCCCATACGGTTATTCTTGGAAGAAACATTGAAAGCTGGTAATTAATCTCTCTTCTGTTGGCACCGTCTTGGGGGCTTTCTAAAGTCTAAACTATTTGGAAAATGCATCAAATAAATGTGTGCAAAAATGAAATTAATAGTATAAATTTACTTCAAAAAATCAACATCACGTGTACGTGTCTATTGCCATATTCTGTAAAATGAATTTTATTTTAACTATATTTTTTTATGAGTTTTAATTTGTGAAAACTAAACATGTTTTTATATGTAGTTATTTACCAATTAAGGTTTTTATTATGGTCATTTTTTCAAAAATTTCTTGGAATGCCACTTGTAACAATTTTAGGTTGGTAGTTATGTAACACCAAAGAGGTGTTATACTAAATCATGTTTTGGCTTAAATAAGTAGTATAGATTACTCTCGTCGATCCGGCCTTTTTACCCTGTTTTACATTTGTGGTTTTTCTTATAAAAGCTAATAGTTTAAAATGTTGGGTTAAGTTGCTTGGTTTAGACGTTTGAATCTTCCTTTGTGTACAAGTATAGCCTCTCTCTCTTTTCTTTTTTTTTTTGGCTTTTTAATCTGAGGCAACCCTTCATAAGTTTCGGGTGCATTAGCTACTGATGCGTAAAGTGGGAGTAAGATCAGGTTCCGGACTACGTTTCTCAAAAAATCACAACATTCATGAACTTGTTTATGTTTGCTTGTTGACTATGTCGTATGAAGCTTGAAGATAAGAAAGTATGAAGCTTGAAGTTAAGAAAGAACCTTTAGTCTCTGCAGATGCCCGTTGAAAGCCAACGTAAATGGAAAAAAGGAACACAACTTTTGATTTGGGCTTAAACTAAGCAGTTACTCCTCCAATTCCGACTCCTCCAATGCAGGCAAAGATGTGGTATAATTCATGTGCATATTTTTCATTGATGCTTACAAGTACGTTAGGAAAAAGATTACGCGATAAGGATTTATTGCTTGCATTCAATCTAAAATTACCAAGTAAAATAAGAATGAATATAATCTTCTCTGTTTCCATGTTTACAGATTACAAATACATGCTTCACAAAGAGGGCATGGGAAGGATTCGTCGGTGCTGCCTCTATCTCAATGGTCCATTACCACCGCACAATGGATTGCAAGCACCTGATGAAAGCTCTTTTAGAGCAAGAGAATGGGTTGACTGTCAGAATATTCGCCAAGGCTGGCCATGACCGAGAATCCGTTCTAGAAGTAGTGAATGAGTTCCTTGCTAAGCAACAAATGGTATACACTTATGATGATGTGATGATTTACCAGATTGTCTTTGATTTACATGTTTATTATGTGTGGTGTGGCAGGTAGTGGCTGATGAAAAATTCTTGACACTAGCCCCACATCTCAGCTATGTGCTGAGTGTTGCAAGAAGTCGCTCAGAAAGTTGTGGGCATGATTTAATCTCCGTCTAGCATCTAATGCTAGCATTATATGCCGATGACAGATTTGGGCTGCCTTTCTATAGGCCTTTAAGCCTTTTAACACATATTAAACAATAAACACTGTTTATAATTTGGTTAGTTTCCTCTGCCTTCTCAACATTATGCTAGGTGTTCGAATGAAACATTTGATTCAATTGCACTCATATAACTTATTTCTTGCCCCACTGAGTTGCTTGCTGTGTGTTGTATCATTGACCTTTGTCACTTCTGTCGGCTAAATATGGTCGGACATCGACCTTTACTACATGCGTGTCAATAGTACACAGTTCATGTATTCGGGTTGTTATACTAATTTTGTTTTCTGTCAAGTGCCCTCAGTCTGGTTAATAACTCAGATGACTTCCATAAGAACTTAATGTGTTAATGTTGCAGCAATAGGGATCTTGTGGACACTTGTTCTATAAATTTTTTTTTTGGGCAACCAGAAAATATTCTGATGCCTTCTTGTAAGGCTAGTTGCAAACTACTCAAATTATAACGTGGTAAAACAAATGTCAGCATTGCCTTGTTCTCCAAAAGGCTGCATTTTACGCTGGTTGACAGATTAGGGAACTCTGGTTCCAGAAGTCTCATCTCTTTCAGGTGGAACTTTCTACTTTGGTTCCAGAAATCCATTTTCGTACAGGTTGAAGAGTTGCTGCTTTGGTTCCAAAATCAATTGTCTTTCAGGTCGAAGCATAACAACAATTGACTTCCTCTAACCGTCAGCAGTATGCTTTTGGTAATAGAAAATAGACATAAGCCCTGAATAAAATGCAAATGTTAATGCATTTGACTGGTCCTTACGTTATGTGCAATGTTGAAATTTTAGGTAATTCTGCTAGAGCAAGCTGTGGTTCTGTATTCTTGTCTACTGCATTTGTTAATTATTTTGCCTTCCTCACAAGTATAACATATATCCAATTCTTCTTAATAGTCCCTGAGCTATCCAAAGAGGATGAAGAACAAACCATCCGGCCTCCAGGTGGGCATATTTGCAACTGAAACATTCATTTACCATATAATAAACAGTTTTATCTTGTTTGATAGTAATGTCTGCCTAATCAAAGTAAAAATAAAAGCATAATGCGTGTACATGATGCATCAATACGGATACCTGAGCTTGCCTCCTCTCCTTAGCTTTGAAATGTTAAAGTTAAGTTAAACTATTCTGCTACAGCAATCTGAAGTTCTGTATTGTTGGCTAATCTCTGCCTAATATCAGCTCTTCGACTCTAAGTACCTGTTCTTGCTATCTGTGGTGGTGGCTTTTGGTTTATATCGCTCGGTGAGCTAGCTTGATCGTGGGCACTGGGAACTAATACGGCTAAATCTACCGTGGATCTCTGCTTGCTTAGATGAATGAGATACATACTCTTGTTGTCCTTGAAACTAAATTAAGTAGCACTTCATTTACTTTGAGCGGCATGTATTTGGATGGACTATGTAGCCTGGTTGCTCTGCTTTTACCCTGCTCGCTTAGAAGATACATACTCTTGTCGTCCTTGAAACTAAATTAAGTAGCACTTCATTTACTTTGAGCGGCATGTATTTGGATGGACTATGTAGCCTGGTTGCTCTGCTTTTACCCTGCTCGCTTAGAAGATACATACTCTTGTCGTTCTTGAAACTAAATTAAGTAGCACTTCATTTACTTTGAGCGGCATGTATTTGGATGGAGTATGTAGCCTGGTTGCCTTGCAACAGAATTATTGTTCTACCAATTCGTGATGATGACCCCGGGACACATGAAGGGGTGCCTCCTCACAAAGGGGGTATCTAATTAGTATGCTTGACTACTTCCCTTATCTCTTTCCTATATGAATGTAGGGGGCTCTATTCCTGAATAGGAATAGAATAAGGGCTTGACCATGCGAGCAGAATGGTCTTAACTAATCACATTAATCCCTAGGTTTTTTTTTACATGATCACAAGCGGGCATGGCAAGCAAAAAGCCAACAACATCCAAATGTTGCTGGTGGCAAAAGGTTTGAACCCGCTTGCTTCTGTTGTCTGAACAATTTCTTCTCTAATAAATGGGGATATATCGCTATCCCTACGGTTGGACATTCGTTCAACTTGCTGTGTCTGTCATTAGTGGTCTCTAATTGAAACAGTAGTTGGGTTTTTTAACATTAAAGATTTACAGATGTAGTGAGTTGTACGAGTAGTTGGGCATATGAACAAAAAAAGAATGAAGCAATTGGAATGAAGAACAATTGCTTCATTCTTTTAATGGTTCTCAACGTCAAAGGAAGGTAAAAAGTATCTAGAAAGGACCAAATAGGATGGCGAAGGACGCCCATCTTACCATTTGGTGTTTTACCTATTGACCATAGTTTGGGACCTGTTAGTAGTAAATAGTAAACATTTTTAACCACAAATGAGCTAACGAGGTAATTGAACTTTTTATTTATCCCTCTTTTTGAAATAATTTTACACCTCTCCTAAAAAATTAACAGTGATCATTAAAGTGTAAATATTTGTAAAAATTTAAACTTACGACCAAATGAAGAAAACACGTACGTGCGTAGTGCCATTTAATCCCGTGCTTTAAATGGAATGTTGGATCATGTCTTTAAGAGCCATAAATAGTGGTAGTAGTTGTGACTTGTGAGAAGGGAGATGCAGTGTTGAGGTAATTAAATGGTGCAAAGTTACTATGATTATGATGGTAAAAAGTACTCAGAATTACTAAGCAACAATGTTATAACGGCAAATAAATCATGAGAAATTCGTTGTAAAAACCGTAATAGCATATTTTAGAAACCGAGCTCACGGGGTCTTGATGCAAGCAAGTATGGATTTTCAAGTTGGAATCTAATGCTTCCCCTCATTCAAGATAACGAGAAAAAAAATTACGGGATCATGCTTACATCCACCTTCTTTTATATTTGTTCTGAATTCAGTCTTTGATCATCATTTTGTTGATTTTCTTCTGGGCTAATGGTGCGTCTTTAAGATCGGTAAGAAAAGACGTTTAATTTCAGTTGACGTTAAAGTTAGTACAAAGATATCCTTTAATATCCAAAGAAAAATATTAAAGTAGACCTCAATAGAAAATGGGAATTGAAAATGACAATTCATAAAATGAGAAGTGAAAGTTTGAATAACACAGAAAATATACTTGTAACGAGCGACAATTAACGACCGACCATATAAATTTGTTTAATTGAACACAATATTTTTAGCGACAGATATCCAATGGAGCCACGCACGCACGCACGCGCACACTCTCCCTAACCAACAGTCACGCATTCACGGCAAAACCCCGGAGAGAATCACAATGGAATCCGAAGCAGCAGCGAACTCAGAAACCGTGGTTTCACGCGGCGATCCGACTCGGCGGTCGGCACAGCATACGAAATGCCAGGAGGAAGAAGGAGCCGAGGATCGAAGTGAAGAAGCAAAACCGCCGCCTCCGCCAGACCAGAAGGAAATACTGAGGGCACTGGAGGTGGTGGAGAGGGACTCCGTCGCAATCGCCCAGAGCTTCACCTCTCTCTTTGCTTCCCTCCGCGTCGCTCTCTCTGAGGTCCGTCTCTCATCCGTTTTCTTAGCGATTCGTTGGGCATTTGTGCGTTTATTTACTCTGATTCGATGCGAGTATTTGGTTAATCGATTGCAGTATCTTAAAACATTTCGGTAGAATTTGAGGATCACACATGTTTTGGCAATTACTCGCTCTGTCTTGTTGTCTTTTGACTTTTTACGAATTGTTAGAATGAAGTTAGAGCACGTGGACTTTGACTTCATGGTTTTAATCTTAGTTTGATTTATCAGAAAATGCTTATTTGGTTTGTAGGTACTAGTTGAGTTCATATCTATGTTTTAGAAGCATAAATTATATCATAAGAATTTGCAAAAAGTTGGAGGGAAAAAAATTTGTGAAACGGAGGGAGTTGTTTCTTTACATGTAAAAGAAAAGGAATTATGTCTCGGTTTAATACTTTTTGCCCCTTTAATTCCTAATTTGAAGATGTAAATGTTGACTTTAATAGAGTTTTACTTGATTACAATTCAGAGTTGAATTCTTAATATAATCCCAAGTAATTAGTAAAAGTCAAAGGAGACATTTATGAAATGGAGGGAATATACAAGTTAGTATAAGTTGATTTTTTTGGGACAAATTCAGTTTTTTTCTCCATCGCTGGGATATATGATTGAGTTGTTTCAACATGTTTAACTGTTATGGAATATGTCTCTGTGTTGTAGGTTACTGGACGGTCTGTTGATCATATGCAGTGTTTCAGTGATGCTGCTGGCCACCTTCAAGAATGTGGTAAGTGAAAGTATTGCTATGCATATTGTGCCTTATTTTCACAATAATACTAGGTAGCCTATATGACTAACACCAAAGGAAGGTTTTGATACTAGGTGCAGCCTAGTACCATGATTGGTAACGTAGAAGAGGACTCTTTGAAGCCTATATGACTAGCATTGAAAGGAAGAAGCAATTTTTTTCTGTTTCATTTGTTAGATTGGATTGTGATGGGAGGTCTGAGAACTTTTTCTTTCTATTCTTCTCCCACCCCTGCCCCACCCGGTTTTCACCTTAAAGGGTGTGAGATTGTGAATAATAAGATAGTATACCTCGGATCTCTTAGCAAATTCTTCTGTGAGGAGCCCTGGCCCAACCGTAAAGCTGCTCCATTTGACCTGGAGGTGCGTCATCGAAGACAGTCTCTCCGTGTTGAGCCGCCTTTTTGTTCTTTTTCTATTGTTGGAGTGATTACCAAGCTCGTAGTCTTAAATAGTTTTGGAATATGCATCCCTTTCCTTTGATCTCGTCTTATTCAATTTTACAATGATTAATTTCTAGAGAATAGTTGACTTGGTTAAACAAAAGAGACTTGATAGAGTCTTTCCAAACTGTATGCCATAATCTGGCAATATTAGCGGACATGAGGATAGGCTATGGCTGCTTAATCTTAGTGTTATCTTGGTGCAGCAACTTACGGTTCTGTTTCAGCCGGCGTATTTTGCTTTTATTCACATATGCATTTAGACATGATCTTTTTTTCGGCTATCTTCTGTCCAAAGTCATCTTTGTTGAAAGGATAGGCTATTCAACAATTACGCATTCAATTATGGGAGACGTGCAAATGACCAAAATGCCTAAATGAATCTCTTTGTTACAACAAGTTGAGTGACGTGGTTTGAACCCAAAGTACGCCAAACTAAGCCATTTCGCGGTGGTTCATATATTACACTTGTACACCATGGTGAACAATGTCGCCTTTGACCATACGATTGTATATAATAGACAGGCTCTATATCTCGTAAGGACTGTATGCCATATTAGTAAAATTAGGAGAAAACAGACATGTGGTGGCTGCTAACGTAAGTTTTGTTCCAAGGTGTATTCAAACAACAACTTATGGTGGCGCTTTAGTTGATCTTCTGAGTCTTAAGTACCATGAGTTTTTGATACACGTGTGTGTGTTTTAAATAATTGGATGTGCGTGTCACTGCAAGCATCCTACGGGACACATGCTTATGACCAAAATGCCAATAATGATTATCTTTGTCGGTACAAGTTGAGTGATGTATGTTTGAATCTAGATTATGCCAAAATAACCCATTTTGGGTGTGGCCCATATATTGTACTTGTACGTACGTGGTGCTAAATTTGAACACTTTTGTAAATCATTTGGTGCAAAACAGGGAGTTGCTAATGCTTACCTTAAGTGACAATTTGTTGTGCATTTGGGTTCAAATGCATATACAGTAGTACTACTAATGTGTAGTCAAAGCTTCTCCTGTTCCTTCTTTCATGCCTGCTACCGTCTTCGATGTCACAATCATCATCATCTACGCCTTTGCCCCAAACTAGTTGTGGTCGGCTACATGCCTTTTCTTCCATTCCTCCCTATCAAGGCACCCTCTGTTACTGTCTTCGACGTAGTTAGGGTATTCATTTACTGTCTAATGCTTGAGCTGACAATTTTAAATGCCAAGGTTTTGGTAGTCAGCAGTGTTGCTCTGGCTGTTAGATGGATTTTATAATGTCATAAATTTAGTTCCTGCACCATGTCTCCACTATATGGTTGCCATAGGTCTTCCTTCATGTCATACCTTTCTGTGCATTGATCGGTATTTCTTGATAAATATAGCTTGTGGTTGTTGCAGTGTTTCTACGTAGTTTGTTGATAGGCTCAGAGACATGCATAACAGAGATTTTTGGGGACTTATTTTCTAATTTTCCATCCCCCAGAAGACTGTTTGTGTTTCTTTTACCTTTCCAGGGTCCGGTAAATTTCTATCCCTTAGAAGACTGTTTGTATATGAGCAGTACCCTTCTCTTTGTTATCTTTTCATGCAGCACTTGATGCAGCAACAAAAGGGAATCGGTATATAAACTCCTGTCTCAGGTATGTTTGCAAATCTTACCTTGACCACTATAAACAGAGTGTATGTGTGTCAACGAGTTTCTCAGGATGGGTGGGATGATTACCAAGCTTATGATAAAGCAGTAACACCGTATTGATATTAAATTCGTGGGTTGCAAGTGTCAGATCTTACCACTGCATAAAAAATGACCCCTAATGAACGACAAGAAAAGTTCTGAGAGTCCCATCAAGCTAGAGGAAAGCTCCAGAAACACAGTTTGATTTTAATTTGTCAATTTTGTATTTTACAGCTCCTAGTGTCTTCTATTTTCAAATCCTTGTAGGCATGTATCTGCCACCAGGCATTTCTGGTCTCATGTGTGTTCAATCAGGTCAAGGACTGGTGACCAGAGTTATAGGAATCTCAAGAAACACCGTTTCTTTATCTTCCAAGCTTTAGTATTCAATATCTCTTGGGTGTTCTATTTTGAGTCCTTGCTAAAGACTTTTCTGCTGAAGGACTGTAGCGCTGCAACTGGCAGCTCAGGTTCACATGTTTTTTATCAGATCAAGGACTGATAAAAGTAGTAAGAAAGTGGAGCTTTTCGTTATTGCTGAATTATTTTGACATCATCACTATTTCACCAAAAAATGGTCATTTAGGTTTTGTTTGATAACTTGTTAGTTTTCAGTTTTTTTCTCCAGTTTTATAAAATGGCGAAAAAAACGCGTTTGGCACAGTTTTCGTTTTTTTTTTCCTTCAGTTTTGAAAATTATTTTTTAAAACTTCCATTTAGGAGTTTTGGATTTTCAGTTTTGATTTTTATTTTGAGACCACCACCACCCTCCCACCGCCATAGCCACCACCCACTGCCATTGGCCAACGCAGTTGCCGGCGGGCCATTGCCTGCGGCCGGCCACCGTCACGCTCCACCACCGCCACCACAAATTACCACTAAAGAAAAAACTCAAAATAAAAACTGAGTAATTAAACACCTATTTGTTTTTGTAAAAAATAAAAACTAAACTGGTTTGATTTTTGTTTTTTTTTTAAACAGAAAACCAAAACTTGAAGTGATTTCAAAGACTACATTAGTTTGTCTCTTCCTTCTACAGGATGCCAGGGGTTCGACCTACTCTTATTTTTCAAGTGTTTTTTTTGTGGTTGCAGATTAAATGAGGAAATGAAAGGCATCGACAGTCTAGCCTCGCAGTTGTATCCTTCATTGGTTTAACAAGTCCTTTTATTGTGGGTGGGGGGAACGGGGTATGGATATGCGTACTTTCCCAGTGTTATGGCACCTGATTCCACAATCTACCTGGGAACCAGGGCTGGTGCTTTGCTGCATGCTATATAATAATACCATAATCTCTTGCTGGCTCCCTTAATGCTTGTTTAGAAAGACCCTGAGGAGAAACGTGGATGCTTTGGACTCGGGTGTGAATAAGCTTCTTCGTCTTCCATGATGTTGATCTTGAGAGAGTTATTCCTTTTTTTGGGTTGCAATCTTGAGCGATTGATTTGGTAAATCATGAAGACTGCTTGGAACTGCCTTCGGCGTTCCTTGTGCTGGTTTATTCAGTGCTTTTTATACGATCCGTGGGGTGGTATTGTAACTTAAAATGACAAACTAACATAAACAAGTAAAGAATGTACTTCAGCGGACCGGCTGGACGGTAATGAGGATATAGTTCGAGCTCTGAAATTTGGCAGCATTTTGCTACTGCATATTTAGTACATATATTCACCATTGGTGTTTGAGTGTTGACTTCATCTTTGCCAATCCAAAGCTATCTGAACAACTTTGGAGGACATACTCCTGCATTGAAAAGAGCTAGTTTGTCTCAGTTTAGAGATCAAGAGCTGAAAGACGCAGAAAGATTTCTTGGCTGTGTTCATGGTATGAAGCACCTTTGGGACTCGGCTTGTAAAACTATGCTCATGTTTGGGCTTGCGTAGCTAGCTCGTGTTTGTGAAGAGCGTGTATTTTTGTTCAAGCTCGTTTTCGTTGTGGTTAACGAGCATTGTGATCGACCAGTTTGGCTAGTTTCATGTTCATGTTCAAGCTTGAAGCTCTTACTCGTGATTGACCTCGTTTCACTTCATAGTAATTGAATTGCCTTTCCCAATTTCACCCAAATTAGATCATAGATTCATAGAACTATCATTATATTAGATTTCATTGAATTATCACCTATCTATACTTCTATACTATGTATAAAGGAAAAACTTATTTTAGTGTAACACCTCTTTGGTGTTACTAACTACCTATCTAGAATGGTGAAAAGTGACATTCAAAGTAATTTTTTTAAAAAAATATGACGCAAAATACAAATCTTAAATGGTAAATAATTACTTATAAAGACATGTATGGTTTTCATAATTTAAACCCCATTAAAAAACATAACTAAAATAACTCATAAAGCCCAAAATTGGTATTTCAAAAATATCATATTGCTAACTTTATCTTTGCAGATGCTTGGTTTTAACAATTTCAAATTCATTAAAAAATTGTAGTTAAAATCAAATATCTAAGTTTGATATGTTGATAATATTTTACTAATTTATTTTGCCACACGCATGACTAACTTATTTTTTAGCAATTTAAGATTCATTATCAACTTTATTTTTGTACATGCATTGCGCGTGTCGCGGTGACTTGTACTACTTAAGGGAAAACATGGTTTGGTATAACACCATTTTTTGTGTTACATAATTACCAACCTCCTATTTTGACAAGTCGCATTCCTAGAAAAATTTTAAGTGGTAAACAACCTATAAAAAACATGTTTGGTTTTTACAAATTAAAATTTATTAAAAATATATAATTAAAGTAAATTTTAAAGTCCAAGTTTGGTACGATAATAATATTTTGCTAACTTATTTTTGGAAACACATGTTAGCTTTTTTTTCCCCCGTAATTTAAGATATTTTTTTACTGAACATGGCAATAACAGATGTTTAAATTTTTTAAATAAATTTATACTATTAATTTTATTTTTACACACGTATTGCACGTGTCACGGTGACGCATAAACTATTAAGCTAGTACTCCAAGGCTAATTAATGGCCTTGGACAACCCACCCATGGCGCTTGTTCGGCCGGTGAAAAGCCTAGTGGTCCACGCTGGGCCACAGCGTATTAGAGTGCGAGAGTGGGTTTCTATTATTATTATTATTATTATCTTTTGCTGCATTATCACATGAGTTGCTCTCCATTGTCATATCACATTAGCAATAATTTTGAAACTAAAAGCTGTTTTTACCTTCATTACTTTTTAACAATTTTTGTTGTTTTATCGGCGGCCAAAGCTAGTATCCGTAGTTCCGGTTCCCAATTACGAAATATTGTATGGTCTCAGGCAAATGGTTGTGACCATTTAGAACCGTCATTTATCTCCCTTAGTCGCTCATCCTTTCACATCAGTTGCTCATCATTTAACGGTCTTAAATACTTCAGGATCATACAATATCTAGTCCATTCCTACTCAATCGATGCATGCACAACAAGTCAAAGGGTTAGAATCGCTAATAAGCTGCGTTTCTCTCGTTTTTCTATTTGACTGTAATAAATACTTTATCAGTTTATCTTGTTCAGAGGAAACATTTATTACTCGGTGCAAGTGGAGATCTCGAGAAGTAAAAAGACAGTCCAACTAATACCTCAAGCAACCATGGCTACCCAAAATATATTAATGATGCTACGAAGGCCTTCAACACGTTGCTAGGTGAAAGACTATTCTATTGTTAGAAAATCATTAGTTATATTTACTTAAAGTTAATTATGCAGAGATAACGTCTCTGTAATCCCACTTCAAGTTATACTCCTGAGGAGCCAATTGCAATGCGACAAACCCAATGAACAACTAATTTGTCAAGAGAGTCCATTAATGTCTCACCTAACCAAACAATACAAGAAGCAACATCGAGGTCAAAGCCTCGGAGGAGACGCTTTATGATTCCATTTGTTCAGTAATGTTGCGTACTAACTCAGATTAGGACCTGCAATTATGAATATTTATTTTTTTTCGACATGTCCGTAAACATTTGTCCATTTTAAAAAGGTTAAGCACATTAATTGTTACTGTCATTTTAGTTTCAAGCATTAAATACAAATCAATTATACATATCAAAATATTGCACGACACGACACGCCACCATGATTAAAGGTGGTATTTTTATTTCGGTCATGTGGGTCTCCAAATACCGCCTGCTAAGCCAAAAATAAAAAAAATGACATGAAGAACTATGACTCCGAGTCTCCGACTTAATGTCACATAATTTGAGATGCAGACATGATTGTATTTCGTGCAAATTTAGTTGGACGAACTTGATCGAAGCCTAATGAGGAAAAGAAAGGCAACTGATTTTTAGAACGTAGGAGGAGGCCATGGCCTCCCTTCACCACTTACATAGCTCCATCCGGTGTTCCTTCTTGTAACTATAGACATAAATATGTACAATTTAAATTGATCAACCGAACGTCTTGAGTTCTGATAAAAACAAATTTTTTCAAAGATATTAGAATTTTGAGCACGTTGTAAATTGTTTACAACTGGGCAAATGATTGTTTTTCGTTTTTGTTTTTTTGTTTTTTTTTGTGTGTCTATAGTTTGTGCAATGATTAATTAGTACAGGCAAAACCTGACTCAGGACACCATGTGATGCATGGGTACCACCGGTTCGACCCTTCATTTCACTGTTCAATTGGACTGGCGAGAGGCTGAGGAACTAGTCTCCACGTGCGTAGTACAAATGTACGATGCACATAGAGAAGTACGGAAAATAAAGAAGGAGAAACTTTAGGGTTCCATCCACCTAATATGTGCACTATTTTGGGACCAATTTTTTTTTCATATGTTGTTAACCAAAAAGGGGTTGAGTGCATCTTTTGAAAGTGGGGGGGGGGGGGGGGGGGGGGGGCACGACCAGCCCCTAAATTTTGGAAATTTTCTTTTAGTTTGTTAAGGAGTAAAAAATTTATATTTTGTTGTGTTTTTAACTTTTTGTACTACCGGCCGCCATAATCTTTATCTTTATCTTTCTCTTGCTCCATCTTTATTCTTCTAAATGTCTAGATTACAAAAAACACGAATAGATCAAGGTTAATTTTTTTTTTAGTTAAATTCTTATTACATGTTAACTTATACATGTACTATTATTCTCGTATGATTAATTAGTAGTACGTATTTACATGTAGGAGTTAAGTTTCTTTTATGCAAGATTAGTAATTTGTTGTTGACTAATCGTACCAAGTTAAAGTCACCATGAATGGTAAAATTATAGGATTAAATAAATTATATTTTATATGAACTCGAACCTTCCAAAGTTTTTTACACTATCTCTAAATTTTTTTTATCACTTTTTGGTTCTTGCAATTAGACTTTCTGGGTCCGCCCCCGCCTATTTTTCCATAAAGAGAACTTTATATCCTAGTAAAATTAACCTGTTGCTCTACCGGCTTTCTCAAACTTATATTTGCAGATAGTGAAAGTTATTAACGATGCTTTTTAAAAGTACGTTTTGATTTTTATTGACCGATGCATATTATAACTGTTAACAAGTAAATAACACTACTAATTTCGATTACTTTGTGGAACGTGAAAGTGATACATGCACTTCAACAGTGAAGCAGCCGACACCGTTTAATTGTTAGAAGAGAACAGAGGTGAACAACTGTTTTTCATTAATTATTTTTTAGTATTAGCGTCGCTAAGTGTACAAACACCAACAGAGTTAAGGATTACAAAAGAAAAAGGATCTTCTGATTCTGATGCAAGACTATCGGTAGTGTAACAAGTTTAGCGACAAAGAGGTTACCGTCATGAGTGTTTTTGTCATTATTGCTTTTAGCCCACAATTTTTTGTTGCTAACATGCATCTGCAGTTTTTTTTTTGGCAACAATATAGATATGTTGTATATCAAAGGAAGAAAGAGTAAGATCTAATATTTGTAGAGTAGTCCTATTACAACTCCTTACAGAAAGCAGAGGCAGCAGAGAGAATAGGAGGGCATGTGCCAACCTGCTAATCCATGATTATTTTTTCCCATACACTTTCAATGGTATTTCAACAATGGTGCCCCTCCTTCTAATATGTATAACATTATAGAAACAGGACATAAATAGGGATGACAATTTGACCCGTACCCGTCGGAATCCGGTCCGCCTCGATCTCATAGGAACGGATTTTTTTTTTACTTTAACCGGGTCATGGGCGGGCGTGGTAGTAAAATTTTACACCAGTAACAAGTGTGGGTCGGATTTGATATTTAGTTTAACCTGTCCCGGTATCCGACCCGTACCTGCCCCGTATATTTACCTTACCCTAAACCTGATACAATCTGACCCACCTATCTTGACCATATAAATATAAATAATGAATTAAAAACCCTAACCACACTTTCTATTTCCCTTTTCTCTCTTATCTTTCTTCTGCCGACTCACCCCCCATTTCATCTCTTCCTTGCCAACTTCCACCCAGCCTACCAAGATGACCAAGTTGTTTTTACAAGAATCAAAAACTAGATTTTGCCTTAACTATGAAATTCTTGATGGTCTAAACCATCGATCATACATAAGTGAACTAGCTTGACGTCGATGCAGGATTTGTTACTAATCCATAAAAGGTATTTTTATGCACAAAAATGTAGTTCTTCTTTATTAGGTGCTTACATCCCATAAATTTTCTATTGGCGTTCCGTACAGACGCACACTCCGCGTGATATATAACTCGCGGGGGGTTCTTAATTCATGTCTATCTTATTCACATCCTAATCTTTCATATCCATATATACGAAAGTCATCGATCTAATTCGGACGTTGAAAAAAGTTACGAGTTCAATTAAAGTAAAACATAAATCAATAATAACAAAAACTGTAGTATCGTGTTATAAGTTGTAACATCTCTGTTCTTAGTTAAAAAAAAAGATAAGATAAAGAATATCGAACTAAATTGACTAAAAATGTAAGAGAATTGTAAAGCGTGAACAGTACTCTCAAGTCCCAATTACATTGCCCAAATGTGCAAAATCCGTATGCTTAATATTCAAGCAATTTCATATTACTAAATACCATCAAAGTGTGTGACATTGAGAATCTATAAAATATAAAGAAAAAGTTGATGTCCTCCCCTCACGTTAGTTTCAATTTTCTTTGTACAAGTGTTCACACCAAAATATCAAAGAGTCAATTTCTTCATAAAAATTGTTTCAAAAGATTGTTCTAAGGAAATTTACTTTCAATTTGGATTTAATTTTGCAGGTTGAGGAATCTTGCTCGTGCAAAAATTACAGCAAGGGGGTTTGTGTTTTGTCCGACAAAACTTATAAGCGCCCTAATTTTGTCTCTGAATAATGAGTAAACATTACATCGTCTCGAACTATAGATTTCGATTAATTAAGATTGTTAGACAAGTAAAGACTAATGTAATAAATTGAGCAATTAAAAAATATTATGTAAAATATTCAACGATCTTAAATAGTCAGAGACCGTTCCTTCTTAGCAGAGAACTTTGTCATCAATCAAGTTACGTCTTCCTGATGATGCCCTTACGGCTAAATTAGATTCCGATCACATTCCAAAAGAAGATTTGACTGGCAAGTAGCAGCTAACAATACTGTAGTCTTTATTTAAAAAAGAAAGGGTGTGGTCCTACCATATTATTTTATTCAAATACTCCACTTAACTTAGCGACGGTCCACCAGCTAAGAAATAAGGCGGCTGTGAAGCTTATTAGCCGACTTTGTCACGAAATTCGTGGCTACAAATTCATAGCCTAAAATTTTAATATAACAACAACAGTGGATAGCCACGCCACGTGAAGAGTTATAAGTCGCTTCCTATAACGTAGGTAGCAGTTAAATAAAGATAATGCAACTATTAGATCAATATGTACATTTTTATTTATAAATAAAGATGACGCTACAAATTCATAGCCTAGAATTTTTGGTATAACAACAATAGCTAACCGCCACGCCTCGTGAACTATAAGCGTCTTCCTGTAATGTAGAATAGCCGTTAAAATTTATTCATAAATAAAGATGATGTTATTATTATTATTATTATTTTTGAAAAATATAAGAGAAAGTGAGTATATACCAACCCAAAATATCTGTAGGATGACAGCCCCATTCTATAAGCATGTGAATCACAGTCAAGTCAATTAGCGAGATACCAAAAAAATATCACCCTAAGCCTACCAACATGTCTGACTACAAAAACCACATAACTTATTTACAAACATCGGGATTACGTACCTACACACGCATCGGGATTATATGCGCGCCCGCGTGTGTGAATTTTGCCCTCAATTTTTGTTTGAACAAATAATAAATGTCACTTGAAAATAGTTATAGGGTAAAAAATACGGTGAAACTGAGTCTAATTGATTGATACCCATTTTTCTTGCAAATAGTATTTTTCATTTATATTTATTGCTAAGAATTTAATTATAAAGCAATAAATATTTAGCTTTAGCGGCTAGTACATAAACTTTTGGAAGTGTGAATATCTTAATTTATCCTACATTGAACTCCATACGAATGTCTATGTTAACACCCTAATATATATTCTTGTCCAAACCTCCTTCTTTCTGTAACTTTTGTTGCTAATATTCTGTTTTACGATTTGTATACATGCAAAAAAAAACATAATAAGATGTCGTAAATGGCAACTATGGAATGATATCATGTTAACTTGTCAATCTGTTATAATTAGGTTGTTAAACTTAAAGTGATAACCTTCTTGTAGTATTTGAAAGTCACGTAGACATGTACAGTTTTTGGCCGATCATGTACAGTTTTTAACTGTTCAACGTGTCATCATGAGGAGCTGTCATAAGTACGTCAGAAGCTAGACGAAAACTTGGACATGAAGGTATAACGGGCTCTATCGAGCCTTAACATGTGATAAAATTAGATCAATAAAGGAAACTTAATGTGAGTAGAAAGCTAAAACGGGAACACCAAACACAAAATTAGCACCTTGTTTACGTTACCACAACAACCTTCATTTATCTTAAGTATACAGGTGTATCCTAAAACATCTAACCAATTATTTGACTCACTCAAATAGTTCTCAAAGTGTATTCAATCTTTGAATAAGTGCTACACTCTTAAAAAATATTTTTTTTAAAAATTGTTCACTACCGACGTTATGAAGACATACTGTCTTTATCCATTGTATCATTATATTTGGTTTGATTAGGAATAGATTAGGTACGAACAATAATAATTTAAATAGCACTGAAAAAGTTATAAAACTTTAAGTCAAAAGAATTCTAAGAATATTCTCAAGTTCTTATACATCCTTGATCGGAGTCACGAGAAACACACTCCTCCAAATGCAAAAAAGTTAAAATTATTTCGGGAATTGTGGTGACATGGTCCTGTCAGGACTTAGCTAGCATGGGCACACATTATAATATCCACCACTATGACCCAAGGGCACATGTTTCAACGTTTTACAAGCAAACGGGTTACTAAAAAGTTTGATTTTTATCACGGTTGCGACATCCCAATGACAACTTATTTATTTATTTTGTACAACCTCAATTTCGCTTTACCGCTTCAATATGTTAGCGCTTAACTAAATACAAAGCATATTTTTTTAAAAAACGGACTACCAAGCGAAAAAATATTGGTGCCTTGTTTTCACGAAAGACGAGGAAACGTTTATTTCCATAACATGTTATGTTTTTCGACGCTCTTACTTGTCACTAAAAGATCTAAGTTTGCCATTTATGCACTTTTTGATGATAAAAATTATAATGTGGAACATTATACAAGGCTTGAAAATAGATTCTTCTAAAAGACTATGTATATAACAAAAATAATACACCCTTTGTCCCCAATTAAATTGATCGTGTTTGACTTGCACGCTTATTTAGGATATGAGTCATATTTTATAAGTTTTTCATTCTACCTCGAGAGAGAGAGAATGAGAGAAGAAAGTGGGTCAGTAGAAATAAAAATGGGTTGGTAGATGATTAAACGTGAAGAGAGAAATAAAATAAAAAAATTTGTAAGAAGGGTAAACATATGCAATCTTTCTTAATTTGAAAACTGGTCAATTTTTCTGTGTCAGCCCAAAAAAGAAATATGATTAATTTTTTTGAGACGGAGAGAGTAGTATCTAAGGACCGGTGGTAAAAATGCGTTTTTCTAATCACTTTTTTTTTGAAATGGTTCTTCTATTGCCAAGCACAAAGAAACACAACATTTGAAATTTCACGCCACCTCAACTATACTAAAGATACTTTTTCAACAAAGCCACCTTATGATTCATTTCATTTCTTCAAATTATAGGGCTCTACGTTTTGAATCCGTAAACCTATTGTCTACCCAGGCAGTCAAGCCAGGTAATGAAATTGCAATCATTTAGGGTGAGATTAAGGCCTAGTTTGACAAAAAAAATTTCCTCTTTTTTTTTTCAGTTTTTAAAAACTGAAAAAAAAGGAGCGTTTGGTAACCATTTTTTTTTCAGTTTAAAAACCAGTTTTTAAACTGAAGAGTAAAAAAGCGTGAAACATAAAACTCCCGAAACCGGTTTTTTTTTTCACTTTTGGTTTTTTTTTCTTAGACCACCACCACCACCCTCCCACCGCCGGCAGCCACCTCAGGCGACCACCGCCGGCCGCCGGCGACCACCGCCGGAGACTGCCGGCAGCCACCTCCGGCCGTCGGCCACCACCACCACCACCGGCCACCACCTCCGGCCGCCGGCGACCACCGCCGGCGACTGCCGGCAGCCACCTCCGGCCGCCGGCGACCACCGCCGGCAGCCACCTCAGGCGACCACCGCCGGCAACCACCGCCGGAGACTGCCGGCAGCCACCTCCGGCCGCCGGCAGCCGCCTCCGGCCGCCGGCGACCACCGCCGGAGACTGCCGGCAGCCGCCTCCGGCCGCCGGCGACCACCGCCGGCGACTGCCGGCAGCCGCCTCCGGCCGCCGGCGACTGCCGGCAGCCACCTCCGGCCGCCGGCCACCACCGCCACCACCGGCCACCACCGCTGCACCCCACCACCGCCACCGCAAACCACCAAAAAAAAAAGTCAAAATAAAAAGGGTTACCAAACACCAAAAAAAAAAAACCTAAAAAAAAAAGGGGTTATCAAACACCCACTTGTTTTTATAAAAAAAAAAATTAAGCTGCTCTTTAAAAAACTGCTCTTTAAAAACTGAAAACCAAAAAAAAATTTTTGTCAAACGAACCCTAAGTTTACTTTTATTTGGATAAAATACAAGATAAAAATCATCATTAAGTAATCTTCTTATTGACAAAAGGGTTTCTCTAATTGAACTACAATATAGTACTACTTGTTTAATTTAATAATTTTGGCTGCAAGTCAAGATGTCGGTTGAAAATATTGACAGATATGTCGCGAGTAACATTAACGACAATTAATATTAACTATACAAATGATTCTAAGTTAGCCAAAATCTTTTGGAATAAAAAACCTTGCATTTTCATCTCGGCCTACAAGTTCCCTTTCACTAAAGTTCACATGGGCAGTTGACAAAAAGGTTTCGCTAGTAGGACGATATCAAAACAAAAAACTTTTGGCTCGCATCCAAGTTACCGGAAGAGCCTACATCATTTTTACACAGCGGCAAATTATGATCGTCAAACAAATTAAGTAACTTTTAATTAGTGACGTCGTAATGTGCTGTTAATATATCACTAAAGATGTTTACTTGTAGTATCTAGCGACAATTTATATTAACCACACGGACAATACTTGCATTTATATCTTTGGCCATAAGTGCCCTTTCACTTTTTTTTTTGGTTAGATCACCCGGTTTCCGGACACCACATTGGGAGCCGACTAATCTGGGTTCGAGCCGGGCAGGACCACATGGGCGGAAAAGCTCTCCCTACCAAGTTTTAACGCAGCTGCATTCCCAGGGCTCGAACACGAGACCTCTGGTTAAGTTAGGACAACCCTTTACCAGCTGACCTACGCGCTTGGTGGTATAAGTGCCCTTTCACTGAAGTTCACGCGGGGGGGGGGGGGGGGGGGGGCAGTTGCCGACCAAAAACAGAACCCAAACGTCAACTTTGGGACACTTCGTTAAACCAACAATCAACCTCGTCCTTCCAACGTCGGAAGCGGGTACCCCGTACCTGTGGAACGAGGCAATAAATGCTCAATCCCCTAAGAACTGGACCGGACCACCCCCAGCAAACAAATAATTCCCACGTTTGTTGCTAAACCAACTGGTCTGTGTCAGTTGCCTGATGAATTGTCAGGTCTCAATTGATTGCTTCGCTGGTTCCAGACGATTAGTCCCCACCATTTTAAAACTCTAAATCAGATGATTAATTTACAGACGATCAGGAGTATCCGTGACACTATATTTCAAATATTGTTAAAAAATATTGGTGACTTTTTTTCTCGACACTATTACAGACGATCAGGAGTATCGGTAATTTTTATTTAGTGACGCTACAAAAATATTGTTAAGAATTATCGCTATAAGTGTTAGTAGAAAAGTTACTAGAAATATTTATGAACTATTAATTGGCATCATATGGGTTGGAGGAAAATTAGTACAACCAGGGTAACAACCGAAATTTGTTGTCTTTTAAAATTTGCTCAGTTTTACCTTCGCAGTCATCTCCCTCAATAAGTTGCCTTGGATATTGTCCAAATTACTAGAAACTATTGGACTGTGGAGGACCAATGGTCTCAGCCTTCTAGAAATGTTGCATATATTATAGAATAATTTTCTGACATTTTTTAGTCCCTCTTATTATATCGCCGGTCCTCCTATTCAACAGTTCTCAACGGTCGATAGTTTGAAAATATGTAAATATTTACTCTGAAAATCCGCTTTGATATGTGTAGCGAGTCAAAACCTAAGCCGAGCTGAGCCGACAAGTCATTATTTTATTTATTTAAACTCAACGTCAGCTGTTGCAAAGGAGCTACTGGCTCAGAGCGTTACATCACATGCATGATGCTTTATATATACTACTAACTATTAACTAATGACAAAACTAATAAAGGTCGCCCTGCCCAATAAATAATTAAATAGTTAAATGTTCTTGCCTTGTCGCAATAACCCTTGCAAGGCCCCATTTTCACTCTAAAAGTTGCTTCTTCCCATAGTTGTTTTTGGGTACAAGGTAGCTGAGAAAAGCTCTTCATATATATAAATAAAAACACATAAGATAAGTATAAATATTAATTAAAAATAGTTATTTTTTGTCAAAGTGATGATCTCTCATTAGTCGATACTGTCGGCCATCAGTTATTCAACGACCCTTCTTCATGATATCAAATTTGATGCATATTAATTATTCTTGGTTTTTTTCTTTATTGGATTTTGCAGAAATCAAACACACACACACACACATGTGCATGTGGGTAATCATTCTCTTTGGAGTTTAGCTCAATGGCACTGTTTAAGGAAAAGAATCTTCTCTTCTTCATTTTTCTTCTATGACCATGATGATATATATATATATATATACACACACACACACACACACACACACACACCTCATATTTTAAGGCACGTAGCTCAAATAACTATGAAGACTCCAGTAGTCGTGCACATGTGCTCTAAGGTCTTTGCTCTTCAAAGCTCATAGCTATTCTGTTTGTTTCGCATTGATTGGTCTTAATTGTTTGCTTTTCCTCTTTCGTGCGGGTTAAGGTCATCTGCTGAATAATACGAGTAATACTTTTGTTGTATTTAAGGGGTGTCGCTACACATATTTTAGCAACAAAAATTTGCTACTGCACACCTTAATACGTAATCTGAACAATTTCACTACCAATTATTTGTCACTAAAGCTATTAATACAGTTAGGGGTGAACACGGTTTAGTTGGGTTCAGTTTGAGGGTCAAACGGCAAACTGAATCGTTACCCCTTAATTTGAAAATTTGTGAATCGAATCAAATTAAACACCATCAGTTTGGATGGTTCGGTTTGGATCGGATTGTGCCCACTTAAAGACGTTGTTCCTTTGCACGCTATCATTAGATCTACCAATAATTAAAAATGGAAGTTATATTTTTCCTAAATTGCATATAATCTTGTGACATTCGATATATAAGTGTCATTGATGTATGAGAAATAATGAGTAAATATAGAATAGATATTGGTCACAATTTTTTCGTGTTATAAGTGTTCTCATTATTTTCTTTCCTTTTAACTTTCAGCATATGTTTATTTGGATTTGTTTAGTGCCATATATGTGAAATTATCAATGAATGTTACTATAATAGGTTAACATATCATAGGTCGGTTCGGTTAGATTCGGAATTGATTTAAAAAATGTGAATCGTGAACCGAACATAACCGATGTCGGTTTGAAAAATGTGAAACTAAATAGTTTTTGGATGGTTCAATTTGAACGGTTTGATACTCACCCCTAATCAGAGAGAGAGAGAGAGAGAGAGAGAGAGAGAGAGAGAGAGAGAGAGAGAGAGAGAGAGAGTACTCATCCTCCTATCTATGCCACTACAATTCCTTGCTCTTTTTAGTTTTAGATAAATAGATAGAAACTCTTTGAACTTAGGGTGGGATTTGTACCTTCTTTTCAAAAATCAAATCAAAAGAAAAATGGTGGGCTTCCACCCCACAACCCAAAGAGAAACATAAAGCTAGAGTTCCGGCCTTACTATTTCCTCGCTTCCCACCTCTCAGTCTTTCTTGTTTTCACTAAAAAGTCAAATCATTTCCTTGTGATGAAGATCTTCAGCTTTCTACATGCACATATGTGCATATCTGCATGTTTTTGAAGCGTGTCTTGAGGAATCGGATTCTGTACTCAAACGTTTCTTGCTTTCTAGTCCCAATTACTTCCTTTTATGACCAAGTGATAGCGTCCGTACTTGTGAACTCAAGCTACTTCACTTTCCCTTTCCACTGTTTTGTTTCTCTTACAAAACCAGGTTTTTGCTTGAAGGCAAAAGGGTCACTTTAGCAGCTGCATTCTGACCTCAGAAGCAAGATTTTTCAGCTTTCAGTAATGGCTGGCTGGTTGGCTGGCTTAGAAAACCAAGAAAGGTTTGGTAAAGATCAGGAGGACCACACTGTCCAAGAATTGTCAAGAACCATCATGTCAAGCTTATAGTAGAATTTGATAATACCCTATTCCTTCTGGTATGTACGCGACTTCTTGCAGATTTTGAGCTAAGCTTGGTTCACATTAACACGTGTAGTCTTAATTCATGTACAGTGAAAAATACTGTGTTCATCAAGAGTGGAGATCAATATGGCTACTGGACAAGAAAACCTGCTGGATGCGGTAGTGGTGCCACAAGAACACCAGAACCTAAGGAAACAGCTTGCTCTGGCTGTTAAAGGCATCCAGTGGAGTTATGCAATTTTCTGGTCCATTTCATCAAGACAACCTGGGTATGTAATGAACCCTCAGAATTCAAAAAAACTCTCTTTTTTTACACAGGATCTATACTTTTTTGTCCCTCATAATCCTTCCAAAGAAAGAGAAATCAACTTTTCTTTCTTTTATAATAGGTAGTTGAGGGTGGGGGTATCAAGATATTCTTTTATAATATATGTAATCTGCTTCTAGTTGTGCTTAATAAACTTAACAGGCATTAAGAATGAAGAAAGATGGGTAATGGAGAAAAATGATGGGTACATTAGGATTTAAATCAATATATCAAGTCCCATATTGTTTCTTCTGCATAGTGCATACTTGAATCTTGCTTCTAAGTTTCCCAAAAAATGCCAAGAATCTCACCTTTAAGATCTATACTGTACTCTTTGCTTTAATATACGGGAGGGAATTTAACTCTTCACGTTCTCGAAATTTCCTCTGGGTAATGCTTAACTAGTTTTCCTGATTGGAATCTCTTGAATTCCAGACTGCTGCATGAATACTCTATGAATATTACTGTACGACTTTTTACCTGCTCTGAAAGGGGTTTTCTTAAATCTTATTGTCAATGTTTCATGCAGCATCTCAAGAACATAGACCCAGTAGAATAAATATATTAATTGCATGTGTGAATGGAATTTCTTATTAGGGTATTGGAGTGGGGTGATGGGTATTACAATGGAGACATTAAGACAAGGAAAACAACTCAAGCTGTGGAGTTTGATGCTGATCATTTGGGACTACAGAGGACTGAGCAATTGCGAGAACTTTATGACTCCCTCTCAACTGCTGAAACCAACCCACAAGCTCGAAGGCCTTCAGCTGCATTATCTCCCGAAGATCTCACTGATGCAGAATGGTATTTCTTGGTTTGCATGTCGTTCGTATTCAACATCGGCCAAGGGTAAACTTCTCTTTCTTCTTAATCACTAGTCGATTGCCTCCAATATTGTTCTTAATGTAGTTCAAAGATATTCAATGGTCCCGATCAGTCTCACGTGACGGTCCTGTATGCATTTAGCCCTGGTTTTGGACGACTGAGTATTTGTTCCCATACACCGTCCAGTTGGTAACATTGATCCTAGCGGTCCAATTTGTCCTGAATCAACCATGTTGCACCTTAGAAAAATGGAGAGGCAGGAAGTACGGGGAACCTCCTATGATATGTATAGTCAGCCATCATCATACGTTTTGGCCATGTGGTCGTACTTGTTTTTACCTTTTCTGTTGGGAGCATTCTCCCGCTATCTGCTGGAATTTTGTAATTTTGCTGTTGTTGGTTGGACAAAATTTGTCATTAAAAAAGTGGATTTGGACATCCACTAATATACTATTAGCACTGTCCAAAATGTGGTTACTGGTTATCCTTCAGCGGGACAATGATGCTGACTTTTCTTTGGAATGGTTCCTCAGGTTACCAGGAAGGACTTTAGCCAATAATAAAACCATCTGGCTGCACAATGCTCATTATGCAGATAGCAAAGTCTTCACCCGGTCTCTGCTGGCAAAGGTAATTTTCTTTGCGGATCACTCCAAAAATATGCGACTAAAAGTTAGTATGCTCGAATTGTGCTCATGAAAATATTTTTTGTCTTTGGTTTTTGGTCAATGACCGGGCTTGCATGGTCTTCCCCAGAGTGCATCAATTCAGGTAGTCTTTCATCTTTGCCTGATAACATCATTGCTCTCTATTCTCAACACATAACTATGTTGTAGCTCAATTCTTTATAGAAGTTTCTAGATCGATGTTTTATTGACGAGACATTTTGTTTTTTTATTTGTAGACTTTAGTATGCTTTCCATGTTTAGGAGGTGTAGTTGAGCTGGGCATCTCAGAGCTGGTAAGTTATGTCAAATTCTTGCACAAATCTAATCTAATCATCTATTGTTCTACATTCATGTTGATACGGTATGAATTCTGAAGGTTTTGGAGGACCCCAAAGTTATTCAGCACATGAAAGCTTCCTTCTTGGACATTCCATACCAAATGAGGACTTCTAAGTGTTTCTCAGAAGCTGCAAGAATTGAGAAAGACTTTGTTTGTCCCAAGCTTGATCAAGATATCATGGAATACAGTCTCGACCCTGTTGTAGAATGCGAGGATGTAAACCTACATTCTCCTAATGACGGTTCAAATGGATTTGAGCTGAAGTTAGAGGAACCAATCATGTTTGAAGGAGCTTCTCAAGTACAGAGCTGGCAATTCAATGATGATGAGTGCAGTAATTGTGTCCAAACTTCCATGAGTTCCAGCGACTGTATTTCTCAAGCCGCTTTAAGTCCTGAAAAGGATGTTCCTGTGATTCCAAGTGAGCCGAAGGAAAACAACAGCTGTCTGGTCGACCTTCAAGAGTGCAGTCATACGACACTGGCCTCCTTTGACTCTCGGAAAAATGATATCCACTATCAAAGTGTTCTTTCAACTCTGTTCAAGACCTCCCACCCGTTAGTTATAGGACCAGGCTTTCAGAATAGCAATAACGTATCCTGCTTTATTAGTTGGAAGAAGGGAGGAATGTCGGGTAGGCAGATAGCTAAACGAGGGACTCCACAGAGACTATTGAAGAAGGTACTCTTTGAAGTTGCACAAATGCATGGTAAATCCTTGCTCAAGTCTCGGGAAGCTTATGAGAGATTAGAGAAATTATCAAGACCAGAGCCTGATGATTTAGAGACATACCATGTATTGTCAGAGAGGAGGCGAAGGGAAAAAATAAATGATAGATTCTCGGTTCTTGGATCACTAGTCCCTTCTGCCGGAAAGGTACCCATATCTCAGTTCTTCACCTTATCATTTAAATCTGAAGACATTATACTAATGAAATTTCTGGCTGTCTTTGTGCAGGTTGACAAGGTATCTTTACTTGATGGCACGATTGAATACCTAAAAGAGCTCGAAGGAAGGGTTAAAAAGTTGGAGTCCAGCAAGGAGGGGGGTGAGATGGAAGTAAGAACGCAGAGAAAACCTCATGATGTTGCAGAGAGGACGTCTGATAATTATGGCAATGACAAAATTGGCAACAGCAAGAAGCCATTGGTGAACAAGAGGAAGGCCTGTGATATTGATGAAACGGAAGCTGAAACCAACCAGGTTCTAACGAAAGATGATAGTTTAACCGATGATCTAACTGTCAGCGTGATAGATAGAAATGTTTTGGTCGAGATAAGATGTCCTTGGAAGGAGGGTTTGCTGCTCGAAATCATGGATGCAACAAGTAAACTTCACTTGGACTCTCACTCAGTCCAAACTTCCAGTGTTGATGGAATCCTCTCACTGACTATAAGAGCAAAGGTATGGACTTTTTCTACTGATTTTCTGCTTCCAGGCTATACATAATATTCCTTTGAAACAGTTCAGAAATATATTCAATGCCTCGTCATAATCCTATTTCATCTAAACAAAGAGCCATGAACATGTCATTTCTATCTATGGACTATCTACATAGTTTGCCATCACAACTGAGAGACCAAAATCACCTTTTCCTAATAACAAAAGACAGATTGGCCTTGAGTTTCTCAACTCAAAGCACTTGCAATTCTTTTCGTTGGTTTGAAAATGGTTGTGAATCTTAATCCAGTTGAAGGGATCACCGCCAGCAACGATAGGGATGATCAGACAAGCGCTCTGGAGAGTTATTCAGAACGGTTGAAGATCATTCATCCCAGAACTAGAGGAGGTTGAGGTCTCTGATCGCCTGGTAAACTAGCCCTAGCTGGGGGTTGCGGGATTTTTCACCGTGTAGTACAGTAAAATAAAGGGAAGTGTTCCAGAGGAATTCCATTTTTTCCCATGATTAGCTTGTGATCTAATGCACTTCACAAGAGCCTTGATCAACGATTACATTTATGGATAGAGCATTGTTTTTTCAAAAAGTTTGAGCTGCTTCAATGAGAATGGTTTGAACAGCATATAAACTACAACTGCTAGGAATTACTACAGCATGAATAGTTCTTACAAATATGTTCTTCGTTTTTGTTGAGGAGAAGAGGGTGAGAGAAATTTGACTCTGTAAATTTGAATTTGATACGGCGCCAATGGAATGAGACTCAAATCAAACTTGGCTGGGTAACTCTCACGTTAGGATAACAACGACGGATAAGTTAACATATAAGCTTTGCGAGCGTGAGCGTGAGCGTTTCACCTCGTTGCCTACTGATTATGAGTTAAACGCTTTCACATGGTATCAGAACGGAACAATCCAGACCCAGCCGACTATTTAATAAAAAATTTACAGCCGACGCAATTTAATTCATTCACGTGTTTTGCTCTTTCAAAAAAAGTTTGGCAGCACGTAAGGAAACGTGTTGAGAAACAATCGCTCATCCGGAAAGTAACAACTAAAAATAAACATATAAGCATTGTGGCATGTCTCCGCTTTTTGTCAGTTAGGTTCAAATTGGATGCTGCATACAATGTAAGACAAAGGAACGGAGGAGAAACATATAACCATTGAGGCCTGTCTCCGCTTTTTATCAGTTAGGTTCAAATTGGATGCTACATACAATGTAAGACAAAGGAACAGAGGAGAAGAAGTTATGTCCCAATTAACAGTTAAATTCAACGTCAAAGGATATTACTCTCAATCCCGACCCCACACTGGCAATCTAGAATCATTGAATATGTTACATGTGGTGCAATCAGGGAGTTTTTTTTATCTAAATAATTCTTTTTAATACTTAATTACTCTTCTACCCCATTTTCAACCTTATTTACCTATATAACTCATTTTTGGAAATCTCGGTTTCAAACAGAGATTTCAACTGAAGAAAACGTGGTTTCATACCACGTTTTCAATATATTTGTCTAATTTAAACAAAATTGAAAGAAATATTGGTTTCTAACAGAGATTTCATAGTAACGTTTGCTTAAAAACGTAGTTTGGAACCACGTTTTCTTAGCTTGAAATCTCTGTTTGAAACCGAGATTTTCAAAAATGGATTAGATAGGTAAATTAGATTGAAAATAGAATAGAGGAGTAATTAAATAATAAAAAATAATTATTTAGGGCAAAAACTCGCAAGCAATCAGGAGCCACGCTTAGTGACAATAAAATAGATTACTTAGTTGCATGGTTAGAACCCCACGACAAACTTTCCTTTGATGAGGTCCACATCTATCTAGTGGGTCCAAATTAACAATTTCTGGATTTTGCAACTTCCTTGTCAAAACTCAAAGCATGAATTCAAGGTAATCTTTGAAAAACTGAGCACAGCCTGTGTTGATTAACCACAAAGTGGTAGACTAACCAACCCAAAAAAAAAAGTGGTAGACTAATGGCTACGTAACAAAGGGAGGGCTCACCTAAGTCATCCACGAGGCCTAAAAAGTGTTGAAAAACAAGGCATCTCTGTTGGAGTTACTACATAATGGAGCTGTAAAGTGAAGTGTTATAAAGGTGAGTTTGACCCTTCGGGCCAACTCCCATTTTCTCAAGTTTGGGATCCAAAGCTGGTGCATGCTTTCCTTCGAGTGCTAACTGCGACCAGTCCGCCGCTCAATGATTCATTGCTTTGTTAGCTTGTTACATGTGCACCGCGTTTATAAACTCACGCCTCATTTTATACCAAGTTCACGCCCTCCGATCGCCATAAACCGTTTTTCAGCGACACTTATCAACATTTGGTGACAAAACAGCGTGAGTTTGATAAAAAAAAACGTGTAGATTTAGAGAATGTTTTAAATTGATTTTGAAGTGATCAAGCATGTTTTAAACAGTATAAAAGAGGTTAGTTGAGTGTTTTGAAGGAAAAAAAAGTATTTAGAACACACCCTCAAAGACTGAAATAATATACTTTTGGAGAAACAAGTCTGACAAAATGATAGGAAAATTATTGACAATATATAATTTACTCATAAAACTTATAGAATCTTGCATGTACTAAACAATAACAAAATTTATCTCTTTGATGCTCTTGTTGGTCATTTTATCACATTAAACAGTTTTAATCCAAATGTTTTCCATAACTTAAACAGCTACTGATTCTACTTAAAATTGATCAAACTAGTTTCGAAAATCTCTTTTTTTAAATTTAATACTTATATTTTAGAATCAATCGCTTACGAGCTCTTAGTCTCACATATATATATATATATATATATATATGTGTGTGTGTGTGTGTGTGTGTGTGTGTGTGTGTGTCTTGGTGATTAACTTGTTGTATATATATATATATATATATGTGTGTGTGTGTGTGTGTGTGTCTTGGTGATTAACTTGTTGTACATTTCAAAAGCAGTTCATAATTGACCAGAACAAACAAATGTTGAAAAAATGTGTGGTTGCCTCCAGTTCCTCAAGTTATCTCCATATGCATGTACGTGGACGATGGTAATTGAAAGGAAGCATCTTGTTGTCTTGTAATTCAATTAACTTGTCATCTTCCATTCGCACTACCTTCCACCATCTCTATCACTCCAAATAACAATTCAATACCAGCCAAGCCCAGTGCCTTTGAATGTCCTCATCACTTTTACCATTTCCATACGACATTATTATTATGAGACAATAGACAAACGAGTTCAAGATCCAGGGTTCTTCATATTGGCCAGAATGGCCAGTACAATCTCCACGGAGGACCCAGTTCAGATCCTTTCTTGCCATGACATAAAATGGTCTACTCAATTATTTCACCTAACATCTCCTGCTCCCCCAAAATTCAACCCAACCCCTAAATATGCAGGCAGAGGCAATTAACGAGAATAAAACACCCTCTAGAAGTAGGCAAGCCTCTGACTAATCTCTCTCTCGAAGGTCTAAAATCTTGGCTATTTTCACCCTCCCATATGCTAAGGGTGGAAATAGCATTTCTCAGTCTCGAAAGCAGTATCAAGACCTAATTTAATATTTAAACGAACGGCAGCGAAGAACTGCAAAATATATGACCAACTAATTCAGACAGAGTTGACTTCTAAAGGATAGACTTCTAAACACCTACTTGAGGAAGCGTGCCAGCAAAGTCATAATTAGGGTGCACAGCTTTCAAATAGGCCAAGCAAGCAGATTGCTTGTGGAACCTTAAGTGTGCTTTACCTTCAATTTCACTTGCTACCAATCTGAACACCTACTTAAGGAAGCGTGCCCGCAGAGTCGTAATCAGGGTGCCCAGCTTTCAAATAGTCCAAGCAAGCAGATTGCTTGTGGAACCTTAAGTGTGCTTTACCGTCGATATCACTTGCTACCAATATTCCTTTCCATCCCAAGGTTATGCACCCCAAAAAAAAAAAATTAATTAATTACACTTATGTCCCTGAGGTTAGGGTATAATTACAGTTAATGATACTAAGTTCCAAAAGTATTAGCCGTGTCCTTCCATCGTTAATCTGTTAAAAATTCGTTCATTTTTTTCTGATGTCAGCTGTACGTATTTTTAAAATACCAATACTACCCTTATTTGGTATATACGTTATGCAGGTCCACCGTTCACCCTACTGAGGCCGATATGCTGAACAAGTTAGTGTCGGAATCGGAGGCCGGAATTCTCGAAAACAGCTTCCGGATCGAGATTGGGAGCGTCAGCCAACGGCGAGCCCCGTCGGAATCCAGCCGGAGGTCCTACTCCATCGGCTCGTTCGACTACATTGTCGAAAAGAGCAGCACATGATGTGTCAGAGACTCTCTCTATCTTTTCCTCCACTATTCATCATCTCTCTCGTCCTTTTCAGGATAGATTCCCTTTCCGTTTACACACCCTTTTCTTGTACTTACTGCTTGTCCTTCTGAAAATTCCCTTTGCGCCAGTCTTATTCTTCTGCTTTCTGTCCTTGGACCTTTCTCCAACTAGTGTCTTTATTTCTGTCGGGTGGTGAACATGGCAGACCAATTCCATTATGATGGTAACTTGGTCGCTCCCGAAAATCTGGATATGCGCACGTTTATGATTCCACTTAACCCCACCCCTATTCACCATCAACGAGTTGATAAAGATAAAGTACTGATTGGAAAATTCATTGACTCACAATGTTTTTCTGAGCGAAAAATACAAAACCGAGTCAATGAATGCTAGTTCCTTCAAGGACCAGTCCACGTCCGCAAACTGCCCAAGGTTTTTCTATTCACTTTCTCAACGACTTCAGACGCCACTCTTGTCTGTAACAACGCGCCATGGAACTTCTTCGGCGCGCTTCTTCTCCTTCAACCGTGGTTTCCCCATGTTATATACTCATCGGTAAAATTCCCTACTGCAGATTTGTGGATGCAAGTCTCTAATGTACCTAGCGACTGCTATCTTCTGTCTCTTGCAGAGATGATCGGAGCTGCTGCTGGTACGGTTTTGGAAATTTATTGGTCGGATAAACGGGTTACAAATACGGACTACTTTCGCATTAAGGTACGAGTAAATGTTGATCTACCTCTCCTGCCAGCAGTGTTTATCACATTATTGGATGGGCTTGGCTGGGTTATGATGCGCTGTAGCTATGAACGGGTTTTCAAGGCTTGTTTCCGTTGTGGCCGGATTGGACATGAAAACACAAACTGCCATGTTTCACTCCCTGAGATCGTGGAACTACTCTCACAGCGAACTACCTCCTTGCCTGGCCCTGACCTTTTTCCTTTATTCTATCTAACCAACCAACCTATGTTTGCTTACCCCCTTCGTGCGCTACCTAATTCGGATTGGAATCGCTCTTCGCGCATCTCCATTTCAATGGACAATGAGGGTACTCACCTTACCCATCTTTACGATGCGTTTTCGCCGGAAAAATCACAATCCTCTTCTGATGACATAGCCTTCATCACAGCCTCACAATCTATTGCTTCGGACGAGGATAGTGTTAATGGGGTTGATGATATCCAGATCATTAACCAAGAAAGTGAAAATGAGGAAAACATGGATGTGAATATAGACTTGCCTGATGATGCTCCCATGGAGGATCTCTTGCTCAACAACATGGTGCCAAAAATGGAGATGGGTATGGTGGGACAGGTTCAGCAACATGATGGGGATTTGGAAGACGACATGGATCTGGGAGGGAACGAGGAGGAAACGACCACGGAGGAGGATAGCGATGAAGACCCAGATGACGCCGAGAGTCTTGAAAACTTCTCTGATCAAGAGTCATCGCCGGCGTCTACAGGTTCTGATGGCTCTTCTGGTTCCAGCGTGGCTACAGGGACTTCCGTGAGTCTACTACACTCTCACGCGCCGACAATATCTTCTGAGATGGATCGTGATTTCGGCGGAGCTGATTTACCTTTATCCCCAAATCTACCATGTGCTTCAATCTACCGTCAACTGCCCAACACGTCACCCACAAAATCCCCACTTGATCTGCCTTCTGCAGATCACACAATCCCTAGCAGATCCCCCAAATCTCCTAGCTATGTTCAAGAAATCCCAGATTTTGAGATGCCTTCACCTCACCTAGTCTCAGGAAATGTTAATACTAACGTCTCGGGCCAACCGAATACTCATCTGTGCTGGGCCTTTGAAAGTGGGCCTGGCCCAACACCCTCCTCTTTCCACTTTAATATTAACCGTATCCTAGCTGGGCTCTCTGAATTTGGACTTCAAATCATATTTGGGGCCAACTACCATTCACCTCTAACAGAAGGCTTGAACCACGCCCTTGCTCCCCCCTATTGTTACCATCGGTCCTCCTGAGGATGGTCTTACCATGAACCCAAGTTTTGAACATCACCATGAACCTATGACTCTATCTGCACCAGCAAAGGAACCACTAATACATACTCAAGTGTCAATTGCTGATTGTGTGAATAAAGAGAGGGTGCTCCCTTTGAAAGCTGATAGTGTGTGGTATGACCCATGGAGGAAATTTCTACAGGACCCACTTCTGGACAGCTTAGTGCAATCTGACTTAGCTCTGCTCCGGCGTGATCTCACTCTTAACATTTATGCTCCAAAGGAAGCTTATAATTTTTCACAGAATTCTGAACATGTGCAGGCAATGCCCGATGAACCAGTGAACAGTACTAAGCCTATGGAAGTTTGTCTCTTACCTCAACAGGGAACTCGTTTTGTGGCTCCTGATTTTGCATCTGATGAGGAGGTGGACGCTATTCTGGACCTTTCAACTCATGCCTCTTCTGCGGCTTTTCTGACCCAGGCAGCATGTCTCGTATCGCTAGGTGTACCAGACAAAGGAAAAGGTCTATTGCTGGAAGACGCCACGTTAAATGCGATAACTCCGGGGGAATTCTCTCGGCCCTCCACTTCTACAGCGGTGGACTTGTTATTAGGTCACTCTCTCCTCTATTTGATGTCCCAAATTTATTTACCCGAAATGTCTCATGCATGCTCGGTTTGCTTACATTTGGAAATATATGATTACATCTTTGTTCGGAAAAAACGGGTCCGTCTTGATTCGGTTATGGGGGGTACGGGGGAGTACCCTAATCGTAAACGACAGAAAATGTCGTGGCAACCCCCTACCTAGATTTTCACTCCAATCCCACGAGTTAACCTGAGCTTGATGCCTCTTAGCTCTGGGATAGCGCTCTTATTGGGTCTACCCCTGTTGACAAAGAAATGTCGTGACCCTGAGGGACGACCGAATTATTGTGTCTCCTATGACGCTTTTACTCGTGAATGGTTAGAAAGTTTACCGTATTGCCTAGCTGAGCCTCCCGTGCTTACCTCCAAGAAACGGACACGAAACGCTATGCAAATTCCTCTCTGGCCGAGAGATAAGCGAAGTAGTTCTGGGTTTCTGGGTGTTGTTCCACAACAGCACCCCAACCTTCAATGATACAACTCTGCTGGAACTGCCGTGGGCTTGGTCACGCCCTCGCAGTTCGTGCAGCACTAAAGATGATCCGGCTTTATAAGCCCATGTGCATTTTTTTACTTGAAACCAAACAATCGGTGAAGATAGTCTCTCAGAAATTTCTAAAATCGGGGTATACTAACTATACTGGAGTTGATTCGGGTGGTACTTACGGATTGAAAGGAGGCCTCTGGGTGGGATGGACAGATGATCTGTGTGGGAAGGTTTTGCATCGTGATAAAAACTGCATTTTGATTCATTTTACCCTCAGTAGTGGAGAATCGTGGGTTGCGGGTTTTATTTATGGCCACCCGAACCTAGCCAAAAGACGTGCCACTTGGGCCCGTATCTCTGACATGATATCTTCACTCATATCCGCTCTCTTATTGATGGGCGACTTTAATCAAGTTCTGATACCCTCCGATAAATCAGGGGCCCACCATACCTCCTTACCGGGACATGATCTCTTAGCAGATTTTATTCAGTTACATCATCTTTTAGACATCAAGTGGGTGGGCCCGTCCTTTACTTGGACAAATAATCGGCAACATGATGCGTGTACTTATGAACGCCTCGATAGAGGTTTCGCCAACGTGGAATGGGCATCTATGTTCCCTATGGCGTCTATTACAAATTTGGGCATCCAATCTTCGGATCATGCACCGATGCTTCTTAATGCAAAACCAACTCTCATACCGGGGTTTCGGCCCAAGAGATTTGAAGCAATGTGGCTTCAACACCCTATGGGGAAGATGATAATTCACACAGCATGGCAGAACCCAATTTTGGGATCCCCCCTGTTCCAAGTAATATCGTGGGGTACGATTATGATGAAGGATTTGGCCATATGGAATAAACTCTGCTTTGGCCAGCTGAGCACCCAGATTACAAATATTTTGCATCAGATTTCCCACCTCCAATCTCTTCTCCCGGATCAAACTGCCCAATCTTTGGAACAACAAGCGCGAAAGCACTTGGATTGGCTTATGGAATGTGAAGAGATTATGTGGGCCCAGAAGGCTAAGACTCATTGGCTTCAGGTGGGAGACAGAAACAATAAATTTTTCCATACCTCCACCATTATCAGACGCAACCATAATCGCATTGCCACTATTTCTGATGATACCAATGCCGCCTTGACGTCCCACCTTGATATTACAAATTGCTTTGTTCACTAATTTAAAGAAATTTTCTGTACACCCTCTACTCAACCCGCTCCTCCCTCTCACAGGTCCATTCTTGAGAACATTTTTACACACCTCTCTGACCGTCAAATCAACTTTCTTAATAAACCTTTCACCGCACTAGAAATTAAAACAGCATTGTTTCAAATCAAACCCCTCAAAGCCCCTGGACCTGACGGTATTCCTGCCATAGTCTACCAACAATGCTGGGACTTTATGGAACGCCCTATTACCGCAGCTGTGATGTCATTTCTGCGGTCTGGACACATGCTCAGTGTGGTAAATAAAGCCTTTATCGTCCTCATTCCCAAATGCAAAAATCCTAGAAAACCATCTGACTTTCGACCTATTAGTCTGTGTAACACTATTTACAAGATCATTTCTAAGACCCTGGCTAACCGCATCAAGCTTGTCCTACCTACCCTTATCTCACCCTACCAGAATGCCTTTGTTGCTAAACGTCGTATTGTGGATAATATCCTCATTGCTCAAGAACTTACTAATAAAGTTCGTGTAACTCGGTATACGAAAGCATGTTTGGGCGTTATCAAAATGGACATGAGTAAGGCCTATGACCGGATTTCTTGGAATTTCTTGGAAGCTATTCTATCGAAAATGCTCTTTCCGCCACATCTGATTCGTCTAATTATGCAATGTGTTTCGACAGTCTCTTTTGAGATACTTATTAATGGCTCACCGTCTGAACGCTTTCATCCGAAGCACGGACTGCGGCAAGGTGACCCCCTATCCCCTTATCTATTTATTCTCTGTGCGGAAGCTTTATCAGCAGCTTTGATTATGGCGCAAGACTCCCAAAGACTCCCTGGCATCAAGGCTGGGTTGAAAAGCCCGGCCATAAATCATCTATTCTTTGCTGATGATATCATGCTCTTTACTAAGATCTGCCGGCAATCTTTAGACTCGGTAAAGTCTATTCTTGATCAATATTGTGCTGAATCTGGCCAGCAAGTTAATATGCAAAAATCAGCAATGACGTTAAGTCCAAATTCGAGCTTAACTACCCACATCCTTGCACGCCGGAAGCTCGGGTTTGCGATGTCCCATGATTTTGGAACTTATCTGGGCGGCACCCTGGATATCACAACCAAGAGAACGGAATTCTTTCGTGAACTCACGGACCGTATCCGGGCTCGATGCGCTTCATGGAAAGGCCTTATGCTAAATAAAGCAGGCAGGGCTACGTTAATTAAATCTGTTTTATACTCTTTACTTATCTATCACATGCAGGAGTGGCAGTTCCCGGTTAAAGTCTGTCGTAGAATTGAATCGTTTTTGGGCAACTTCTGGTGGTCTGGTAAGGATGAGCATAGGGGAATTCACTGGATAAATTGGCATGCTCTTTGTGGACCTCTAGCCACTGGGGGTTTGGCCTTTAAAAATCTGCACCTTTTGAATAAGGCCCTTTTAGCCAAAGCTGCATGGAATATTTGGACGGAACCGGATACACTTGTGGCAAAGGTATTTTGTGGCAAGTACTGTGTACGTCAACCTTTCCTACAATCCCCCATTTCAGCCATTTATGTTTCCTCTCGTGCGATGTCGTTTCGTAGCTCCGACATGTTCTTCATTGGGAGTAGCCGCCGGAGCGAAAACGCCGTCGTCCCGATTGTCGAGCATGTGGAGGCAAATAGAGTCAGAGAGGGATGAGCGAGTTTTTTCGATGGCTTTCTGGGGTTGTGCCGTTGTGGTTGGAGTTGTTGGGAAAAAAGATAGAGAGTGGAGTTGCAGGTTGGAAAAAGAGATTAGGGAAGAGAGGAATGAATGACATTTGTAAATTAGATTCCAAAGTCAGGGTAATTTGGTCTTTTCGTTTCAAACCGTTATGTATAACGATTTTTCGTTAGGTCAACGAACATAAGTATTATTTGTCTAAACTATAGTCATTGCCTGTAATTATACACTAACCTCAGTGATATAAGTGTAATTAGTCCCAAAAAAGAAGAAGCAGAAATAGGAATTGACCGAGCAACTTATCTCAGGCTATCGAACGGAAATATTGGTTGCACCATTACCATTTTCAACTGCAAACATGCACACAAGTATGGACGGCAGATATCATATGGAGACTTGGACTAAACGAATTACCCACGTGCAAGAATACACGCAAGTGTCTAGCGTAGATTCAAGAACCACAGGCATCTCACTCCTTTGACAAACACACGGTGGTACAAGAATATATTCCCACGAAGTGTGGACATCTAATCACACTCTTCAGTTTTCCATTTGATACATACCGATATGGTACAAATAAATTCATGTACTTGAATGTGTCGCAAATATAGACATGGCCAAAAAAATGTACTAAATGTCACTCCAACGAGAACAAACGCCTAGAAAGTAAAATAAAATTTAAAGCATCAAAAATTTGTAGCAGTCAAAAAGAATTTTCCATACAGAAAATCAATTACCTAGTCGGGGCTAAATATGCTTGTATGATGACAGACCCTAAACAATGTAAATCTCCCTCTCTGCCCTTCTTGCCAGCCTTTACCAGTGGCATAATTGGAAGAAAAACTTGGCTTGCACAAAGCCATAAGAAATCCTTACTCATTTTCAACTAAGCCAAAGGCAGTAGAAACGAAGTCATTCCCACTCAATTGTTGATGGAGGCTTTGATGTAATATCTTGAACAACTCGGTTTACGCCACGAACGCTATTGCAAATTTTTCTTGCAACATCATCGAGGAACTTATGGTCAAAATTATACCTAAGATTTACCATTCCAAAGAAAACCATATGTTAATGCACTTACCAGAAAATTAACAGAAAGGGCAATAAGGATGCGCACTATATTTCGGACAAATTGCAGCAGCTCTAGTCGATCACAACAAATCATTATAGAGAGCACAAAATCAAAGGAAAATGATATTCCTGTTCAACTTTTAAACTAGACCTGGTCTTCAGTGGCACTTGGAAATGTCACTTTTTCATCTTTAACGAAAACGTGGAGTGGGAATCTCAATTGCAAAAATGATAATGATTGCTTGCTAACATGCCAAAGTCGTAATATTAACACAAATAAAAAAGGAAAGTTTATTCGTTAATCGTTCTCAGGCATCTACATTAGCATCCAATAAGCAATCAATGTTCCTCCACAGTGAACTTACTCCACGCAACGGTAATGAAAGTTATGAAAAAACAAACAAAAACATTGGAGAACAACATTGACAGTCCGTACTAGAAGTCATATCATGATTATATTGAAGAATAATCGTGAGCTGCATAGACACGCATGCAGCGTAGAAGGAAACAGAAACCCAAGCATCACAATAAACATAAACCGTTAGTAGAAGATATGGAAGCTCACCAATCAGCGGTCATTCCATCTTGGCTCGTCACGGCTCTAAGCGCAACAACATGAGAGTGTGTTCTTTGATCTCCTTGGACCCCCACTGATCTTATCGGTAAAAACACAGCAAAAGCTTGCCATATAGAGTCGTAAATCCCAGCATTTTTAATTGACTGGATAAAGATCTCGTCCACCTTGAACGTATACTTGTTAGACGCTAGAGGGAACCAGAAAATCAAGTGTCATTTAAAAGAAAATTATATACCTCACGAAGAATATCCAAGGCATTTCCTTCAGTAACATCACCCAAAACTCGCACCGCAAGTCCAGGCCCAGGGAAGGGGTGACGCTTTAAGAAACCCACTGGAACACTTAAGATCCTCCCCAATTCACGAACCTTTTGAGAATGGGAAAAAGAAATCAAAATTGCAATTCTTGCATGGAAATGACAATAAAAAATTTCTATGCGCCAAAAAAAAAACAGCAAACCTCGTCCTTAAATAAAAGTTTAAGGGGTTCAATGAGTTTCAATTTCATGTCCTTGGGAAGCCCTCCAACATTGTGATGGCTCTTAATTGTATGAGAGTGGGTCCTTCCACTTCCTGGTGGCGGGCACGATTCTATTACATCTGGATATAAGGTTCCTTGGACCAAGTAAGCAGGTCTATTTCCCCATTTTTGCTCCAAATCTTGAGCAAAAGCATCAAAAATGCAGATGAACTCTTTTCCTATTATTTTCCTTTTCCTCTCTGGATCTACGACACCTTTCAGCTTACTAAGAAACTGCTCAGTTGCATCAACACAAGTCACAGGTAAATGAAGATCCTTTTCAAAGGTCTCCATCACCCGCTCTCTCTCCTTATACCTACACGAAACAAAGACGACACAAGACTTAGAGTAGAATTAAGTGAAATATGCATTATGCAACTCAAAAGCATCCATAAGTTTACTATTAACCAATATGAAAGCACAAGAGGTGCTGTACAAAGTGGTTACAGCCTCACCTCAATAGACCATTATCGACAAAGACACAATGAAGCCTGTCTCCAATGGCTTTGTGTACAAGAGTGGCTGCAACCGTGGAATCTACACCCCCCGATAGAGCACATATGACGTGATCTTCAGGCCCAAGCATGCCTCTTATAACTTTCACCTCTTCTTCTAGAACATCTTCCATCTTCCACCCAGCAGTGATTCCACAAACATCAAAGAGGAAATACCGTAAGGTTTCCATCCCTTTTGGAGAATGTGTAACCTACACAAAATGCAATAGATTCAAGGTCCATTCAGAAGTGTTGATGCTAAATCAAATTCGACATTTAACAAATTACGGTAGCAGACATCATATTAAACAAAATTTAGCGGACAAAAAAGCAATTCCCTTTCCAGAATTAGTTTTGCATCAACCTTTTCTACTGAGGAATAAGCTGTTTACGCAAAATTCAATTAAGTTACCCAGTGACCCTCTTCATTTTCTGCTATGTTTTTTGCTCATACTCTCATATTAAGACTTCACATTTGTTTATCCGTCTTGCTTTGTTCTCCCTAAATTCATCCTCGAAAACAATTTTAGATCAAGAACCAAATCTTGCTGATTTTGAAAACAGCCAAATCTTGCGCAGATAAACTCGTCGAAAAAGGAAAGGAAAAATGAAAATGAAATTTGTGAAAAATCAAGCATGACTTATATCCAGACATCTTTCGACTTCGATAAACAATTCCCGTTTTATGTCTGGTGAATAAACCACTACACTAACAAATCAAACCAAGCTGTCTCATCCTAATTACAGCAGACGAGTATATGACACAAAAGCTAATCAACAGCTACAAACTAGAGAGCATTTTTCTGAATGAATAGGAATCATGAAGCTGATTTTATAAGCGAGATAAAATGAAAAGAATGAACAAATAATTATCTCTTTGCCAACTGTTCCTTCAATGCATTTCACCTTTTTATACATATTATCCTTATGGACACCCAGTGCAAAAGGTTCCCGGCAATGCTTTTTCCCCAGTTCAAACACGGGTGTCGCCTAGGGTCTGGAAAGTCTAGATGTACGCATACTGCAAAAAGACAGTTCCTGGGCTTCAATGGCAACCTTGCCTTGTGACCAAACTCAGTTAAAAAGTTTAATTTGCACCCTGTATTTAATCAAATTAGACCAACTAAACAATTTTGTGCAGTCACCAATCCATTAACACAAAACCTTAGTTCCAACTTTTGCAGATCGACTTTTTGTGTCAAAAATCATGTTACGTGTCATATTTCTAACACTCACGTCCATCTCGAGTACTAATTCTTACTCTCGTCTTGCCCCCATCAACTTGTCACAACCCACTTCTTGTCACTGAAGAGTAAGACTTCCTATATCGAAGAGATTTAATCTTCCCCGTCCTCTCCTCAACTGGTGCTACTTCCATGTACTTACAACTTCCTCATATGTTAATCTATCCTTACTGATTTGCATTTAAGTTGCGCTCATGTTGCTTCTAAGTTGCCACAGCATCATGGAGCATAGAACATAGCTCTCCTTAAAATCATCCTATAGAACTTCACAAATCCCTACTTAGTCAAAACGTTGCGATCACACAGCACTCTCGAATTCATCCAATTTGTGCTCGTTTACTTTGTAATCGTATCTCGTTATTCTTTATGTAGACAACTAAATTAGTAGTACACCTTCGGAAGCATAACACTTATGCATAACCTAACTACACCAGGTGTACAAGGACCCAGACCGTCTCAAGTACTTATTTTTTAAGTAGCGTCTCATCAATGTCTACTTCCTTAGTACTGTTCAACCCTAATTATTCACACATTCAAAAACATCTGAAACGGGGAAAAATGTTGTTATTAAGTGTCTGAAACTCAAAGACCAGCACTTACTGGCATCCTCAGATCTTTACAGGATATAGCTATCATTCGTTTGGTATGAGCCATAATAGAATCTCTACTTATGTTCCCTATGTTCAAAAAACCACAGGGACTAAAACATACAGGAAGTGTGATGCGTGTGTATATGTGATACGATTAATGTTCAATACTGAACATCTCTGTGCTATGTGGATCAATACAAACTAACCAGGAATTACGCAATTGAGACAGTGTGTCGCAGGTGGAAAGCAGCCCAAAAATAACTGGCATCCCGAAAACAGCACCAAAAAAGAAGCTAAAATATGCAATTGTCCAATATTAACAATCAACATACAGAAACATTAACATGTTGGTCAAGATTTCTATGAGATTCATTTCTATAGATGACCAGCTTAAAACTGACTGCATATTATGTTGAATTGCTTGCTTGGTCAACCATCAGATCACAAGTAGAAACCCTAGTCATTCATATATTTCTCAACTAGTGTGCTAACTGCAAATCCGAGTCTATTATCAAGGCAGCCAGTATGTTGATCAGATATAAGTACTTATTAACCCTTCAAACAGCTCATTACATGCATTAGCAATTAAGCTTGTAAAGAGACTTCTGGTCTTCATGAGAATAAAAATCCATGAATAACATTGGAACCATAGTTTTTATCATTAATGTGCAAGTGCAATTGGCACGTTAAACCTTATGGGTTAGAAAACCCAGATACTACTATTGTTACCGTTGTCATTTCTTCCCCTTCAGTCTCAAAGACTCGTATCCATAATCATCGCATCATAAGTAAAAGCCTTACAACAAAGCTAGTACCAGAAATAAAACCAATATATCATTCTCAGTTCCAAATATGACATACAACACCATTATGTTAAACAAAACTCTTGCAACCACACTAATCAATAAGCACAAACTGTTAAGTGTTAAGCATGATAACATTGTTGGGCTTGTTCTCTAACAGCTTAAGTTTTAGAGCAGATGGTAACTTAACATGGTATCAGAGCTCTTATTTAGCAAGATTTTAGGTTCAATTCTTGCTGCTTGCATATTTGGTTGCCCTTTATAATAGTGCTATTTGAACTCTATTTTTTTGGGCAATTGGTGACGGTACACCTTGATTTGTGTCTCCACGTGCAATCAGGAACATGATAACATTGTTTGGCCCATTCTCTAATAGCTAAAGTTTTTAAAGCAATCGATAATTTATCACGGTATCTGATTTGACAAGGTCTTGGGTTTAATTCTTCCCGCTTACATATGTGGTCCCCTTTTATAGTAGTGCAATTTGCACTCTGTTTATTTTGTGCATTCGGTAGCAATGCACCTTGATTTGTTTCTCCACATGCAATTGGGGCTTGCACGTGACGGGGAGTGTCAACCATGATAATGTTGGACCCGATCGCTTTCAGAGCAGATGTTAATTTAACACAAAGCAATAAGTGACATAACATATTTCTAAGCAACTCATAACAACTCACTAATTCAAAAGACAAACATTGAAACTATCAAAACCCCCAGATCAGAATGAAATTGAAGTATTACCTCCGGATGGTACTGAAGCCCGTAGAACCGCCTTGCAGGGTTCTCCACCGCAGCCACTGCCCCCTGCTGGCTCCTTGCAACCACTTCAAACCCATCCGGCAGCCTCACTGCCTCGTCCCCGTGGCTCATCCAAACAACCTGCCTATCATCCACCCCTTTATCAAACAGCCCACTCCCACCCTTTAACACCTCAATCTCCATCCTCCCGTACTCCTGCTTCTCCCCAACCATCACCTCCCCACCAAGCTTCTGCACCAGCAGATGCAATCCGTAGCAAATGCCCAGAACGTAGACGCCATTGGACTGGACGTACTCGATGAATTCGTCGGGAAAGGACGGGGCGAGGGGCGCGTGGACAGAGTGGGGGCCGCCGGAGAGGATGATTACAGATGGGTTTAAGTCCGCGATGGATTGGATTGAGGAGGTGCCGGAGATGCAGAGGGAGAAGACGGAGAGGCTCCGGATCCGGCGGGTGATGAGGTGGGTGTACTGCGAACCGTAGTCCAGGATCAGAACCAGGTTCGACTTCACGGCCTCGGCTTCCATGGTTTGTGCGTCTGAGAGAGAGAGAGAGGGAGGGAGGGGAAAGAGAGATAAGGGGTTTAGTGCAATTTGAGGGGGCTAGGGTTTTTGTGGGGTTTGGCGGGAAGCAAAGCCCTAAAATATCGGCTTTGTGAAAGAACCTCCTCTTAATTTCCGGGAAAAAAAAGCGGCTCAATTAGGACTTGGTTCACGGTCGGCTCGTTAGTTTATCCCAAAGGAGTTAAGCACGATTTTTTATATTAATATTTATTTATCGAGTCGAGCTCGACAAGTATGAGTTTTTGCCCTTAATAATCTGTTTTTAAAACTTAATTACTTAATTACTCAATTTTGAACCTTATTTACCTGTGTAACCCTTTTTTGAAAATCGTGATTTCAAAGTGAGATTTCAAGGGAAGAAAACGTGATTTGAAAGAGATATTTCTTTTGAAAACATATGAAATCTCTGTTAGGAAGTAAGATTTCAAAAGAAATCTCTGTTTCAAACCACGTTTTTTTCTCTTAAAATCTCACTTTGAAACCACGATTTCTAAAAATGGGCCTACACAGGTAAATAAGTTTCAAAATAGGGTAAAAAATCAATTAAGTATTAAAAACAGGTTATTAAGGGTAAAAACTCCGACAAGTATTCAAGTTTAATTCATATATCATACAAATAGAACTCAAAGTAAAAAAACACAATTCCAACTCGAGTAGTGTGAAATATTTCAGTCTTTTTGTTAGCAATCAATATTTGATGTTTTAGCAACAAAATGATGCGACACTACTTACGGAGACAACTTGTCGTGGTATGTCAAATACCAACTTTACTTGTTGATTGGCATAGCAATTACTTCTTTCATCTCATTTTGATTTTTTAACAAGGCTAATCACGTGCTTAATAAAATTGAATTGGGTGTCCCTTGGCTGGTTTTCACTAAATTTTGGTTCATTAGTATTTAATGTTATCTGTATTTTATGATGAAGTGGCCACATAGTTCAACCTCATTAAAGCCTTCATTTTTTATTTAATTATTTTTTTATATAGTCAGAACTGCAATTTATATGGCTCTATCGATATGGGAATTCAAACTTGGGACCTCGAGGCCCTTTGCCATCTTCACCACCCCTTGGGGTTCATTAAATTTAGCCTTCAATTGAATCAACAAGTTACACAGAGACTTGAGTAACTTGGTTCACTTGACAATCCTAATTTCAAGTCAAAATATCAATTCACACAATTCCATAGAGCAGTCTTCCATGGTCAAGTAGGAGTTCATGCGTCATGAGCTGTGGCCACCACCTTCTATAAAACCATTGCAACTTCGTTATTCAAACTCGTTTCATGATGAACTTATTCGCACTGACTAGACTAAACTACAGAATCACAACAGAACTGGAAACTACACAAAGTAAAAGTGGTGGAAGCAGCCTTGTATCAACAGCTATGATCCTAACGTGTTGTGAGGAACCGAAAATCAAAAGAACAAGTCTCGCCGGTCTTAATGAGCTATGCAGCTTAGAGGGCTGGTACCAATGTCAATGACAGTCGCACTGCCAAGAGTTTTACTTTGGTTGTGAGCTTCTCTTGACATATTACCAATGTACACTCGAGTACTAGCTAGTCCAGAAAACTGAACCAATTCAGCAATGCGGTCCGGAAGCAGTGGAAGAGGCCTTGTTAAAATCAGATACACGAGGCAAACGATAGGTCAGTCGAAACTTGCAAGCTCCAGTTGTCCAAAATTAGCGGAGTGTACCAAGTTTCATAACCGGTACTCCATGCTTATTGTATCCTCAGATTATACAAGAAAGTCCACGTATGTTTCACGATATATCCTGTTAAACATTGCTACATCAGTCTGATTAGTGTAACAGGACCTGTAATGAACTTTCAATGGAGCATATGGCCTCTTCTAAAGTGGGATTTGAAACTCCCCTTCCAATGCTACCTAGAAGCTGTATCAGTACAGACTTTGGGTAGTAGCAAATCAAAGTAGGAAGCAACCTCATATATGCATATCCAGAATCGGGCAGTACCAATTTGGATAGAAGCACATAAAAGTACTCGGAGGACTTCAAATTGGAGTATCCAGAATTGTTTCCATTATGGACTCCTGTAGCACATCTTCAACTATTTGAATCACAATCTCTTCAGTATCAAGTCTGATGTCAAACCATTTCCCAGATTTTGCCATATCGTTTCCAACAAGGTGTTCCAGTGTTCGTGGCATGATTGGTGGACGAAGATTCCCATAAACTTCTTTCATTACCTCGTCAACCACCTTTTCCTCCTGTGGAACACGCAGTATTTCCGGCCTAATGGCGGATAGCCAAGGGGGGCATCCAAAATAGCCTTTATATGCCTCCAAGAGAACTTCATAAATACAATCAGAGAGGAGATCTGGATGAAACATTTCTACACCATCAAACAAGGATGGGTTAAGCAGCTGGTCTGATGAAATCCTTTTCACTAAAAGCTCCTCCCAGTTCAACCTGGAAGCTTGCAACACTGTCCTAACGTAAGTGGAAATGGGCTTCTGGTCCTCCATGTAGGTGCCCAAACTGACATTAGCATAAAGGGGAGATGCCATAAACGAGTGCTCTTCGAAATCAATATGACGTGGTTGCATCGGAGATTTAGCTGGTGATGGTAATTCGTTAATATGATTGCAGGTCAAGAAAAGAGACGCACATACTTTAATAACGTATGTTTACCTACCAGGATTGGTGATCGCACTTGTGGGGCTGCTAATATCGTCAATGAAAAATGGCTCGAGAATGGAAACTGGACTTCGATGCTCTTCTTTGTCTTCAGTGTTATCAGTAGCTTCCACATTCCAGATGCTGGAAGGGTTTGATGAAGAAGCATCTGACAATGATTCTAGGGGTTGATTTTTTGACGGACAATCCTGATATGTCGCACAGTATAATGACGATACATAAGAGTAGCATTAACGAAACGTGAAGAAAAAGAAAGTCACCAATCTTGAGCATTCCAAATTTCCGTTTTCTTGGCGTACCTCGGTTGTGTTGGCTCTTTGTTTAGCATTAGTGATATGCAGACTATGTTGTTCAGCAGACATTTCTGAATCTATCACATCCCCTGAAATATCATCAATTTTCACCACATGACCTGCAGAAGTAGGTATAACTGTTAAGGAACATATCATGTAGAAGCAAGAGGAAGTTTTTGAAGACGGAGTGAATTTACCATTAGAGTTCAAATCATTTGATATGGAACAGATAATTTCATCAGCTTTGGTCTCAGGGTGAAGCTTCTCCAGATTTGTAGGGTCTGGGTAAAAAATTTGCAATTGACCATCAGGTTTCCCTTCATCAGTATATGGTGGGACATCTTCATTCTGCCTTAGGGGACTTGGGCAACTAGTTTTATTGTCTTTCTGAAGCCGCAAACTAACTGTAGCATTGCCTTTGTCCCTTCTAGGGCTTAGGGTGGGCAAGAAGTCATGTTCAGGTGAAAGAAGAATCCTCGCCAAGGTTCTGGGAGCATTTCTTCTTGCCATGAAGTCATGTTCAGGTGAAGAAAGTATCCTCCCTAATGTTCTTGGAGCTTGTTTGCTTGATAAAGTCCCAGCCTTTTCTGCATTTTTTAACCTCTCGGCAAGATGTCTTTTTGCTTCCAGAAATATATCAAATCCTCTTTGCTTAGAACAACTGGCAGTTGACAAGTTCAGTGTTCTGCAATCACTTCCACTAATGTCAGAAACTTCAGATCTAATGCTCGAGTCCACATCCCTAGGCTTGCCTCTCTTAGACCTCCTCTTGGCATCAGGAGAAGATTTGGCAGTTCTTGTAAGAACATCATCGGAGCCTTGGCAATCACAAGGAAGCTTGTGAATAGAACCATCCATTGAGATCCAGTGCTGCACTTTTTGCTTCCTCCACTGCGAATGTTTCACCTTCCTTTTAAAATCTCTGCATAAAAAACTTGTCGGGTTGGAGCTCTTATCTTTGTTTAAGTTGTGATGAGATTGCAGAGAGGAGCTGCGGCATACAATGTCTGTAGAGTCTTGCATACTTTTCAGGCCAGGCCTCAAAACTACTATCCTCTTTGAAGGTTGTGGACTTTCACATCCCTGCCATGTACATCCATATCCAGATTTGACCTTCCTCCAGAAAGATTTACGAATAGTTTGCCTGTGGATATCCAGAGTTTGTACAGGCCTGTCAAACTTCCTTGGATAACTAGTCCCACATTCTGATGGCCAAACTTCTGGAAATGGTGAACATTTTTCTTTCTCCGCCTGCAAATCCCCCAAGCATTGGATGCGTTTTGCTAAGAGAGAATTTGGGTCTTGTAGAAGTTTCATGAGTAATTCACTATTCAAATTTAAAACCTCCAAAGCATCCAAGAATTGTCTAGACTGGTGGCTTGAACCACATTTTCTGAGGTACTTTCTGTCAGCAAGCATCTGATGTACAACCGCCTCGGCACTCATCTGAAGCACCTGCTTACTTATCTCATCAACCTGATCATGCTTTCCATTACTGATACTTCTCTGCAGAGGACTACAAGGTAGTCCACTTTCATGATGGATTTGATTGCATAATGCTTCCAATGTTGCCGCTAAGTTGAGTGATCTTGGCCGAGAAGAGTGCTCATGCCCTTTATTTGCTGCATCTTTCCAATGACGAACAACAGATTGATAAGCTTTCTGAGGATTTTTGCCTGCCTTCTTTTTCCTTGCTAAATGGCCAACAAGGCCAGGATCACGTCGAGTGTGTTGCAATTCAGTACGCAACGTCTCTTTTTCCACTCCATTAACTGCTTTGCTGTCTGCTCCATTCTGAACAAGTTTTCAAAGAAACATCTAGTCAAGTATGTTTAATTTCACCACTCCAGTGAACTTACACATGCTTAAAAACTGTGTAGATTGGCAGGGAAACTATCTTTGATGTTAAGCAGAATACAGCGACTACTATTACTCTTTATACATGATTGCAAACAATTTAAAGCACTGGGTATGTATGAGATGATCCCACATTTCAACTATTCTATTAGCTGTCTATGCAGAGAAAGATGGAATGTTATTCAGTTTCGCAAGAAAAAGTAGCTCAGGAAAGATGAATGAAAGAAGCCACTGACAGTCAAAATACTGATAAATTGAACGCAACTTCCCTTAAGTTCTTGAACTTGGTGACAGTTTGTGCAGAGTGACTAGTCCTTAGCTTGACTTACATTTCACACTAATGTGCAGAAATGGTTGCTAGCAATACCGATAACGGATTACGTAAGTGCAATCATGTAACCACAGAATTATGCTGCTTGCACTTTTTTCTGAATTTAGTTCCTCGTACTATCCTCGATGGTATGAAACCATGTGAAATTGCAGAGAATTCGGGAAGACTGACCGATCAATCATCAGGTACATTTTTCTTATATTTAGATTATTGGTACGGTTACGAAAATCGATCTAGATAAATAAGTGTAGAACACGATAAGCAAACGCAAGAACACAAGAATTCAGAGAGATCAAATCCACTTTGCATAAGTCAGATTTACATTGATATGTCCTACATATCGTATTTATAGCTTTGTCCTACGTCTTTTATATTTAGCCATAAAAACAAGACATTTATCAGCAGGTGCTTACTTTGATGCGTCGGCACATTGCATCGAAGCTGATGACCATATCATTTCCTCCCTTTGGACGCCCTGTCGCGGGGCACAAAATTAAAATGAAATCAACTTAATAGAAAATGACGGGTGTTAAAACCTAACAAAAAGCATAAAAATTCCTCATCAAGAGGTGATTATGCTATGGAGTACAAAGTCTTCTGCCCTATTACGTACACTTCTCCATCTTCTGCATTTTAACAATTGCCAGAGTTCATTTTGATTATCTCTCTACAATTAGTCAAAAGAGAGTCATGACATATATATTACACTTTACGATGAGAAACAACTTCACTAATTTGAGGAACTTTCTGCTAATTAAAGTTTCCTTTTGCTACAATGTACACAGATGAGGAATGATTACCAGAAACACTGCTATCCTCATGCCTTGAATCTGAAAGCCGCTTCTGATTCGAACGGCCTTGGTGGGAATAAAAAATGCCCATCAATCTCCACATGCAGCCGAACTGACTCTTTTCAGTTATGTATGGCAGGGTGTTTTGGAGTTCTCTCTTTTCCATACATCAATGGCTAAAGTAGTACAATCTTAGGTTAGGTGAATCACAACCACTTGGCTGGCTACATTAACCTGAGAAGGCAAAGAACAAAGAGAACCATAAATGTAAACAGTAATGAAGAACTTCATTATGTTGGTACAATTCACCCACTTATCCTTGCACCCACACTCACACACACACAGTGATGGCTCAATTCAAGATGAAGTAGACCCTTGTCAAATATAGATGATTGCTACTTATCTACTAACAGCAATGTTCTAAATGAGGATAATATCACTGTAGATATATTGAACAAAAATAGAACACATTCTGTTAAACTTCCAGGTAATTAATTTTTTCCAGAAACTTCAGTGGAGAGAGAGAGAGAGAGAGAGAGAGAGGAACCTGTAACAGCACATGAGATGGTAATGAGAAGTATGAACATGCTTTGAGAATTCAACGTGCCCTTAAGGAGCTGAAGAAAAATGAATGAGATAGAGAGAGTCAGAGGGGGAGAGAGGGAGAGAAAATGGAGGCCACAGAAGGAGGAAGAGTAGTATGAATAAGACATAGTAAAATATTGACCAGTGCCACCATACAGAACGACAGTTGGGTGTGCAAGCAACCAAATGCCCCCATGAAAGCTTTCAACGCAAGCAAATTGCTGAATGAGGTTGCTTTCAACCCTCTGCCTTCCCCCCACACCCCAAAAACAGTAATCAATAAATACAAACATGTCCAAACTTTGTATTTTTGCATACAATTCTGCAGTAGACTCGTGACCGCTCTTTAAATTGTTTGTACCACTAAATCACTGATTTGCCTGATTATATAACTTCTTGAAGACAATCACCAAAGGAAACATTAGTTAGTACGTCCGGGCTTGACTAACTTCACAATGTAACGTTGTCATCTCATCTCATATAATTAATAATCGTACGAGACCCTTTATCACTAAGTAGTTAAAGTTACTACTAAAGATGTTCGTCCTACCGATAACAGCAAATACGACCACTTTACCAAAGCGCAAAATACCATCGAGTTTCCGATTACTTCTTCCTAACTACTTCTTCCTAACAAAGCCCCAAGTAACGCAAGATAAACACTGCATTTGTTTAATTATTTGGTTTTGATTAGAATATGATTGGCCGTGCATAATGACAACGTGACGTCCTTGGGTAGATGAGATTACAATTATATGTCGAGAAAGATTCGGAAACTTTGTCCTTTTATTAATATCTCTGTGGTTTAAAAAATCAAGAAGAGGACACTGAATAGGCCTTTGATCATAAAAATCAGTCTTTGTTAGATCCTAAACTTGGCATCACGTGGTCCATGACTTGGTGTATAGGCAAGTTGAGGTTGAGCCTGCATGTTGACCAAATGGCTCTTTGCTTTCTGTCCTATTTACCTCACATGAAGTTAGTTGCGCAACCTCTTTGCAGTATTAATGCACAATTGTCGCATAAAGCTAATATTCTGTCGCTATTAAATAACCCCATAAAGCTGTATAACGTAAATCTTCCCTTAAATTTGTTGCATGTGAAAATTTAATGTCTCAAATGGGATTGTTGTTGGTGTGTTGCAGAGCGGTTGTGGGTGTGGAGTGGGCGATGGGGCGACTTGGGTGGTTTGTGTGCATATTTGTGTGTGTGGTGGTAGGTGATGGAGGATGAAGTGGGTGGTGCTATGGGGGGTTGGGGGTGGGGGCATGCATTTGTCTCATACGGGATGGTGAGAAGAGATACAAGGACGTGTAGACAAGTCTATCAAGAAAATCAAGCCTATAAAAAGGAAAGAAAGGTGTAACGAGAAATCCCGGTAAAATGAATCTCATTTTCAAGTCCGCTTACGTGTGGCGGCCCATGTGGTTTACAAGCAAAAACCACGGTAAAACACTTGCTTGATCTTTTTCAATCTCTGAGCCAGGAAAAGTTGTCACCTCTAAGAAAATTGATAGTCACCGCGCGTATTGGTTACGAGCAGTTAATATTAACAGTTAAGGAGCCCAATTAGATTGACTGCAAAGTCTTAGTACATCATTTTGAAGTGAAGGGAATAAAGCTGCATATCATGTCTAACAGAGATAGAGTCGTTAGCTATTTATCCTCAATATTATGCACAATTGTTGCAAATATTTAGTATTCCCTCGGTATAAAATAACCCCATAAAGCAGTACATTATAAATCTTTTGTTACATGTGAAAGTTTTGTCTCATCAAGTGGATGCACGAACCATTTAATGTTGATGTTTTGCGTGACCTCTGGTAGCTCACAAAAGTCAAGGTGTGAAATTTGGACATTACCTTCACCTATCCCACACCAACCAGCTTCTCACAAGTTCACTGTTCCAACTGTCACAACTCACAGAATACTTGAAATTGCAGGTGCATACACTGAATTTCTTCGAGGCACGAAGACCAAGAGAATGAATATACGACAACAAAGGTTGCCAAGTCAGGCTTAAGGGATGGACACGTTTAACTGTTAAAATGCTTTCAAAAACAAATATGAAGGTAGAAAGTTATCGGAATATCTTATACATATATAAGTCAAAGGTAGATCAATCATGTCAAGATCAAGAGAAAAAACTTCAAAGATGCACCACATATACAGCGCGCACACTTTAATTTTCAAGTTTTTTCGATTCAGGACGTCAAAATGCTATCGAAAACATTTTAAATTGTAATCATGAAATGGCTATGTCTATATGTTCATTGTCACCAAGTCTCTCCGTTGCAGGGCATCAAAATGCTACTGGTAAACGTCTGAGCTCGTGAGTTCATAACATCTTGCAGCCCCAGATTGGCTCTGTCCATATGTTCATAGTCTGCATCAATGATTAATGATCAAAGCATGCCCAGCAAACCAGGGCTAATTAAGATTCAGCTGGTTGTGGGTATGATACCTCTAGCAAGTGTCGGCACCCTGCCACCCATGGAAAGTAGCTGTACAAGGACTAATGGGTCAGGTTCGAAAATAACAAAACACTGGGACCAACATCCACCAATAACAACCACATTTGGTGCTTGATTCTTTGTTTGATGTATAAAAGGTTCTCTCGCACAACCACTAGCTTCAATTTTTGCTTTATTTGGGTCTCTCATGTTTCCTTTCTTCGAGATGGTGTTAGTATTGTCTCGTTACTGAATAAATATACTCCATTTTAGTTCGATTAATGGTCTCGATTTTTTAGAATCGTTAAATCAGAAAGACGACGGGATAAGATAATGAGGTAAGGGAGGCATGGGTTATCTCATAATAATATATGTAACGGTCTGAGATGGTCGGCATCATTAGTCTCAAACCGCACAACATTTTTTTAATCAAATATTTGATCAAATCTTATATATTTTTTTATCAAACATCATATTTTTTTTATCATGATAATATATATAACGGTCTGTGAGAGTTGTGCAAATCTAACATTTTTTTATCAAATATTTGATGACTCTCATGGTTTTAGTAGTTAAATTAATGTTGAACTTACTACGTCGAGAAGATAAATTTCAGGGATTATCCACTTATTATTGTGGAGTAGCTGGACTTAATAAACATCCCATTTGATTATCGTTTTCTTTCTCTTCATTTTTAAGTTTCTGAAATTTTTTATTTTCTCTTGAAAATCTGAGAACATGTATAAACTTGTGATGCCAAGGAAGTGGGTTCGCAGTCGACGTGGAGGTACCACAAGAAATGTAGTCTGAGTCAGATGCCAAGTATGCTGATGTCGGATATAGCAAGGGTGGAGCAATGACATAAACCAGGGGCTTCCCAAACAGAGCCTGAGATGGCAATGATGCGGGCGATTGCGCGGGGTGAACACACGACGAAAGTTACAGTCCGACACTTAGGTCCAGAGTGAAGCTCATGTATGTTTCTCTCTTTAAAATTCTAGAGTGAGAAAGTTAATGTGAGTTCTAAAAAATATTCAAGAGTCCTCCCAATGAATTCTCAAGACCCCTATTTATAGAGGTTGAGATGATGATGTCATCAACCAACATGCGGCGCTCCCGGGAGTGACACGTCACTGAGGGGGCCACGAATGCTGATACTCCACATACTGTCGAATCTCATATTCACGCAGTCTGTCCCGCACATCGTCGCTCTATCTGTCTAGAAAGACTAGCCCACATAACGCCAGTATGGCCAGAGAATCCCCTTGATCTAGCCACCAGTCCAAAGCCTTTGCAGAGTCCTACAAGGCGTCGAGAGACACTGAGGACCTTAAGGCAGTGGGGAAGACCCGACGCCCAATTGCCAAGCATACTAAGCGCGATGCCTTCCGAAGACCTGCTTCAGTCTCGGAGTGACCCGAGTTCATAGTCCCAAGGGGTGCCGATGAAGGTCCCCAGTGCCGGAGGACGTAGGCTAGTCACGCGGACACCTTGACGGAGATAGTGTCTGGGAGTAGTCGCCAATCCCGCGGGTGAGTCTTTGTGCCGGAGCACTCGGAGCGGGCCAAAGTAGCATCTTAGAGGAGTCGCCTACCTGATGGGCGGAGGTAGCATCCCGGATGAGCCGTCTACCTAGTTGAATAGAAGTCTTCATGCTGAAGCACTTAGAGCTCCCTGGCGGAGATAGTGTCCCAGATGAGTCGTTTATCCCCGCGGGATGTTGCACACTCCGAGGAGTGAGTCAAAGCATGTTCCACAACCAGGGCAAGGTGCGCATGGTGTAGTGAAAGAATGGACCAAGTGACCAACGCGGGGGCGTGGTAGTGTGAAGAGTGCCGTGGGGACGCGACTGTATAAGCGGTGCGGTGCATGGGCGCAATGACATGTGTGCGGTGCTGGCGGCATGGTAGTGTGACTGAGAGCCAGGAAGCGCAACTGTATTAGCAGCGTGACGCATGGCACAACAGACTGTGTGCGGTGCCGGGGGCACATGATATGGAAAATGGCGCACATGAGCGGCGACAGACATCGCGGAGTCGACACTCAGGCGCGAGCAATGGGCATTGCAGAGACGGCACGCGGGCGCCAGCGATGGTCGTTGTTGAGTCGGCCCACTAGCGCGGGTGACAGGTGTCGCAGAGAAGGCTCGCGACCGTGGGCGATGGGTGTCCTGGAGACGACATGGGACCGTAAGCGACAGGCACCGCGGAGTCGATGCACAGGCAGTGACGGGCGTCGCGAAGTCGCGTATGTGAGCAACGACGAGCATCGCAGAGACATCGTGCGTCTGCGGGCAAAGAACGCCTGAGAAACGGCACGGGCGTCGCGGACGGTGCAAGGTCAAGGTGGAGAACAAGCATTGGGGGAAGTGAAGTCAACCCTTAAGGGAAGGCCAATGCCAACTCTTAGGAGAAGGCCGAGGCCGACCCTCCAACGGTGGCCAAGGCCGACCCCCAAAGGGAAGGCCAAGGCCAACCCCCTTGGGTAACTTGGCGAGGTGCATTGAAAGGCGGTGTGTGTCGACCGAGGCGTGATGTGGCGTTGCCGTAAGTTACGCAAAAATCAATTTTTTAGTGACGAAGTACCGTAGAAAAAGTAAAAAATGCACTCGACTTAACTGTGCACGTTTTGACCAGTTGCAAGTGTTGAAAATTGACTGTTGACTGTGTCGACGTGTCGCGCAAGACGAGACTCCAGTGAACCTTTGGGTGCGACCAAAGTAGGTTGAAAACAACTTGTTTCAGCCCATTTCCGGAATTACAAGAATACTACTACTATTAAGTAAATTCCACATTAAAACAATGTGAAAATCTTCTATGATGTTAAAATACCATTTTTCATACATTTATAAGACAAAGCGGCCAATTAAGTATTTGCATATATTGATGAAATATTAAGTTTGGTATTTTTTGAAATAGAATTTGAAAATGGCGACTAAAAAAATGAAAAAAAATACGAACATGAACATAGATAAAAATGGTAACCAAACGCAGCGTAAGGGCAATCACTTTGTCGCTGACCATGTTTTGTCCACCGGGTGGAGCGCGCCCGGGTTCAACTGCCTCAAGCTTGGCCCAAGCTTTGCAACTCAAAGTAGAGCCCAAATAATGTGTAATAAACCTAAGAAAGACTGGTGCGTCCCAATTTCAGTTGGCCCATCATTATTTGGGTCAAGCATGAAAGCATCATGGATTGGAAGGTGAAAATTTTAAATTTGTAATGCATTGACGGATCAAACACAGACTTCTAAAAAGTCCATACGCAATTTGGGGCCCAAACACCTGCTCCATCATGGGCCATGGCTAGCATAATCAATGTCTCAAATACTTGATCTTAGCCGAGAGGTCGAGAAAGGTATGATGTCTCAAATATGTAGAAACGATAAAAATGGATATTAACGAGGGAAAGTGTGCCTCGGAGTCATGATGTCGAAGTTTTTTCTGAAAGTTAGGTAAAACCAGTCAGTAGTCTTCTTCTGGCCTGTTTACTTTCTCCCTTTATGTATGTTATCATTCTCCACGACACACCAACATCGGCGGTGCGGCAGCAAGTCTGATCATCGATCGTCACACTGCCATCGTCATCATATCGTTGTTACCATCAACGAGTTGTGGCAATCAAGCACACTGCTCCCCTACTGTTTCCGCTGGCTTATTGGATCCCTTTGATTCTCTCTGTTCGACTAATTAGTTTGATTAAGACTGCTTGACGCGATCACCTTGTCGAGATGGTAGTGACAAACGATGAAGGTGGTGGCAGCTCACCGACGAGATTAGATATGAGCCGACAAAAACCAAATGATAAGATTATTTTCATATTCACAAACTAACCGGTAACCACACAAGTTACAAGCGGATAAACATAAACTCTGTAAATATGGTGTGCAGCTCCCATTACCCTTTAGCAATTATAGGTTATGATGTAACACCGAAAGTAACATGAAATACGTAGAAAAAACATTAGATAATTTTAAAAATTTTACACTTTCACACCTTAGCAACTGTCCACATTGCGATACGTCGGTGAAAGAACAACAATTTAATGTATTTTTTTTAACAAAATCTTAAGTATTTTTAATTAATTAATTAATCGTGTAAAAATGAACTTTATGTCGTCCTTCCATAAAAACCCAACTTCAAACCCACCATATTTTAGATATCCTACGGTCGCCAAAAACTAAATTAAATTTTGCCGGCCTTTGATAGTTAGTTAATCTCTAGTTAAACAAGCTGATTAACAGTAAACTGGAAAATTGAAGTTTACCAGTACGAGAAATGCCGTCGTTTGACTGTCCAAAACCCCTCCTATCTCTTCCACTGAAACACCTCACTAAAACCCTCCATAAGCTTCACCCTCTCCGCCCTCCGTCTCTCTCCCTCTCTCTCTACAATGGCACTCACCTTCCTCTCGTTATCACCCTTCAGCATACCCCCACTTTCTCTCTCTAGAAAAACCCATTTCAAACCCTCCATAATTTTTCCCCTTTTAACCCGGGTCACCCTCACTCCATTTGCCATCGGGCCGGACGGAAAATTCTACCCGACCCCATCGGACGTCGACCCTCCGGAAGCCCCGGAGGACTCCATGCACGGGGTCCCAAAATTCCAGCAAATCCACCGGCAGGCGGCGCGTGCAAGAAAGATTGAAGAAGACCAGTTCAAGAAGGACCAGTCAATCTTCCTCAACGCCATCGCTGATGTGGAGGACGCCCCCGATAATCCCGAATCAGGGACCAATGACGACGATTCGGGTGACGACTTGTTTGGAGAAATTGATAAAGCCATTGCTTTGAAAAGAAAGGAGTTTGTGAAGCAGGGCCTCTTGAAGCCCAATCCCAAAAAGGAGGCGGAAATCAAGGAGCCTGAGCTTGAACCTGAGGAGGAAGAGGATTTGGAGGAGATTAAGGAGCTTCAAGGGCTGAGCACTGTAATTTCGGAGGATTCTGAGGCGGAAAGCTCTGATCTTGAGGTAAATGACGGTCTGGGCAGTGATAATTTATCGAATTTATCGTCGTTTGATATTGATTTCGATAGCTTAGGTAGGAGTGGTGGTAAGGCTAGGATCGTTGAGCCCAAGTTTAAAATGACACTGGCTGAACTTTTAGACGAGAGTAAGGTTGTGCCCATTTCGGTTTATGGTAACTTAGAGATTGAGATAACAGGTATTCAGCACGATTCTAGGGTGGTTGATTTGGGTGATTTGTTTGTGTGTTGCGTAGGGAGGAGGACTGATGGGCATTTGTATTTGACCGAGGCTGATAAGAGAGGAGCGGTTGCGGTAGTGGCGAGTAAAGAGATAGATATAGATGAGACGATAGGGTGTAAGGCGTTGGTTATTGTTGAGGATACGAATGCGGTGCTTGCAGCGTTGGCGGCGGCGTTTTATAGGTACCCATCGAAGAGCATGTCTGTCATTGGGATTACGGGGACGAATGGGAAGACGACCACTTCATATCTGATAAAGGGAATGTACGAGGCGATGGGATTGAGAACTGGAATGTTCAGTACCGTGGCGAATTACGTTCATGGGGATAATAAGTTGGAGTCACCTAATACGACCACGGACGCTGTTTCGGTTCAGAAGTTGATGGCAAAGATGGTGCATAATGGGACGGAAGCTCTTGTTATGGAGGCTTCTTCTCATGGACTAGCTCTAGGGAGGTGTGATGAGGTTGATTTTGACATTGCAATTTTCACGAATCTGACCAGGGGACATTTAGATTTCCATGGGGCTGAGGAGGAATATAGGGATGCCAAAGCTAAGTTGTTTTCCAGGATGGTGGACCCGGAGCGGCACCGGAAAATTGTCAATGTTGATGATCCAAATGCAGCTTTCTTTGCAGCACAAGGGAATCCGGAGGTGCCTGTTGTGACGTTTGGAATGGAGAATAAGAACGCTGATATTCATCCGTTGAAGTTTGAGCTCTCCCTATTCGAGACGCAGGTGTTGGTCAGCACACCGCAGGGAATTTTGGAGATTTCGTCGGGGTTGCTTGGGAGGCATAATATATACAACATTCTGGCAGCTGTTGCAGTTGGAATTGCAGTCGGTGCACCTTTGGAGGATATTGTCCGAGGGATTGAAGAGGTTGATGCAGTGCCTGGCAGGTGTGAGTTGATAGATGAAGAACAGGCATTTGGGGTGATTGTGGACTATGCTCATACTCCTGATGCCTTGTCTAGACTCCTTGATTATGTTAGGGAGCTGAACCCAAGGAGAATTATCACTGGTATGCTTCTCATATATTAATTGCTGACACAACTCTGAACTTTCAACACGTCTAAGAGTGCCAGATAGTGCGGGAAAAAAAAATGCTGAAGTTAGTAGCTCATTAAATTTTGAAGCAGGTCTTCATATTTTCATAATGCTCTCTCAACAACTAGAACCTTCTGTTGGACTTATTGTTTTGCCATTATTGGTTTCTCTTGATGTCAAGAGCTGGCGTGCACGGGTTTGTGGCATGCACTATATGCTACATGATACGATAGCTTCGATCTTTGCCATAGACATAATTACATGCATTTGTATTATCCATAACCAGAAATTAACTGCTTGTTAGAATCTGAGCTCCATGAATAGTGTAGTTAGTTTTTCTTTTCTGACCTATGTTCATGCATTGCATGTAGTTTTTGGCTGTGCCGGTGAGAGTGACAGAGGAAAGAGACCTATGATGACGAAAATTGCAACAGATAAAAGTGACGTGACTCTTCTGACATCCGACAATCCAAAGAATGAAGACCCGTGTAAGTACGATGAACCATAAAGCATCATGGAAATATGCCACCATCAGTGTTGACTGAACAGCATACTTCACTATTTTGAGCTATATTCTTCTATCTGTGATTCCTTGTTCTTTTACTGAAAAATAATATACTTGCCAAAGTTTGGCAATGACTAAAATTTTGTGGGTAAACCAAGACAGTTCACTTGTATGAGGCATGGTGAATGTCCTCTAGTCAAATGCTTTGTACTATGCCTCTGTCTGTGTACCTGCAGTCGTGCTTGTGTGTCTGTAATGTGTCGTGTGATTCAAAGCTAATGCCAAGATGTAATTTCTGGAGGCAAGTTACTGATGGCTGGTTGTTCATCCTCGCCAGTGGACATCCTGGATGACATGCTGGCTGGTGTAGGATGGAGTATGCAGGATTATTTGAAACATGGAGAGAATGATTACTACCCACCTCTTTCTAATGGTCATAGACTCTTCCTTCATGATATCAGACGGGTAGCGGTACGTTCTGCTGTTGCTATGGGTGAGGAAGGCGATGTGGTTGTAAGTTGTTCAGGCTTCGTTTTACTTTCGTTATCCGTTCCTAATTAGGAAATAACAAACATCACATAAAGATATGAAGTCATGCAAGTTAAACCAAGAAATAAGTTGATTCACTTCGATCTTTTGCAGAGGAATTAAGTTGTTTAGTATTTTCAAACTAAACACAACTTCATGATAAAATTGATTCTTAAATTATTCAAGAGGGATCATTTTTGGTGTGAAACTGGACCTTTTTTTCTCGTGAACATATACTAATTCCCTTGGCTACCAGGGTGTATTGATTAGAACTTATTTCCCTGTCGTCTTGTTTATATCGCTATTGTGTACGTGCCTTCCTAGTTATTTGATCTTCGGCTTTTCTTATGTCACCAACCTGCAGGTGGTTGCCGGCAAAGGTCATGAAACATACCAGATAGAAGGTGGAAAAAATGAGTTCTTTGATGACCGCGAGGAATGTCGAGAAGCACTGCAGTACGTTGACGAGCTTCACCAAGCGGGGATTGACACAAGTGAATATCCGTGGCGGTAAGTTGATACTCTCAGTATATGCATACTGATATCTTGTAGTCATGATTCTTCTATGTTGAAAAGAATCATTGTTTCTTACACACCCTATCTCCCCTTCTCTCTTATCTGTGAGCTGCAATACATTTATAAGATGTCCAAATTTTCTGATTATCTACTTCGATTAACTGAATCAAGTAGCAATCTACTGACTTTTCTGTTATCAAAGTGAAGAAATAAAGCTGTATTTTCATTAACAGAATAACCGGTTATCAGTTCATCATGGTCCACTTTTCATCCTGTTTATTGTTGATGGATGTAGAGGCCAGGTTTCTATACTTGATCATATGTTTGCTCAAAGTGATATCTGTAAAGGTTCCTGGAGTTGTGGGGGGTTGGGGGTTTCAATTCTGATTTGAAAAAAGGAATGGGTATAACTAGTTCTAATGCCATATGAAAGGGAAAATAAGACGTCTTTTAGTGAACATTGAATATTTCGGCAAGATGTATCTTATCTTTATTACTCCATACTAGAGTCAATGGTGTAGGTAAAAACTAAAAAGTAAAGATTTGATACTGATAATTTTTTGTACAATTCTGTATTCTTTTGCCCATGCTGCTGCAGGTTGCCAGAGAGTCATTGACGAGGGCCCTTTCAAACTTTAGAACTGATCATACAGAAATCTTGATTCTCGCTGAATTAGCTCTTCAATGAATTGAATGTTCTCTTGATACTTTGATTAAGATGAAATTGGAGAACCACATGGTCTTGCTGAATAAAGGATTTGGTTATGAAGTCAACACTTTGGAGGCAATGGGGGATTCTTTGCTGCAGGAAGGTATGTGGATGTGACGCATAATCTCATTTTTGTAGCCTTCTAGGTTTACTTCATGTTGTTGGGAAACTGTGAATTTACTTTCTTTGCGTGCTCAACTTGAATGTGTTGATTCATATGTTTGGTGAGGAAGCAAATATTCATCCCATTTGCCCCTTTCCTTGTGCTATGTCCTTAGAATGAAATCAACTTTCTTATAAATAAAAAACAGAATGCTATGATGTTATCCCTTCAATTTATTGAGACAATAAAGAAGCTATGCAATAAAAACTTGTCAAGGGGCAGAATCGGAACTCAATAAAAGTTTTTACAAGACATATTTCTTAAAAAATGTGAGAACAATTTTAAACGGAGGTAATTATGCAAATTAGATGGAAGAGACATGGATCTCAATGGCCTCTGATGTCTCGCCGGATTTTATCGGCCATGATATGATCAGAATTTCAGTAGTAGCAGGAAAGTAAACATTGGAGAATCTCTCCACATAGTGATGGAGCAATGAATTGCTTGACCGAGAATCTCTCGCATTTTGTGCTCTGAAAAAATAGAGTTAACCACCTTTATCGCTAATGGTCGACAGAAGGGGCATATTCATTGTATATCAAGATTAGAAATGTCATTTGCCCTTCAGAAATAGAAATGAGGGATGATGGTAAGTTTGCTGCACAAAATACTATGTTGCTTGCATTCGTGTATTGCTTTCTTACGAGGAGAGCATAGAATATGCTTCTTCCTTGTCAGTACTTGGTTCTATTTTCCAATAAACTTTTCTTTCTTTTTTCTGCAGGGTTTACGGCCTTGATATTGTATTTCTACTTGACAAAATGCTCACTGGGAGGTACAGTTTTGTAACAGAAGCATATACCTGTAACTTTTTTTTTCCATATATGTCTGACATTAAGAAAACTAGGTAATTGTATATGATGTTGCAGATGGTTGGCGGTCATGCTTACCCGTATTACTGCTTGTAGGCTGACATTTTATCCGGCACGATAAATGTCAAAAAGTAGTTTTGAGCTTAGAATTTATTTCTGGTTTAAACTTGGGATGCATGGTTGTAATCGCAATCATGTTCACCAGTATAAACTTGTCATGTCTAAGGGGTATTCAAATATTACTGTGGCATGCAGGGCGTGCATGCCACACTAATATTTGAATACCCCTTAGACATGACAAGTTTATACTGGTCTCGGAATCTTTTAAGTTTTGCAGGTCAATTTCTTGGCCTCGCGAATTTAATGGTGGGGATGGGGCAATGGTATTTTGTGTGTGTATTTGTCATCAGTGGGTGTATGTGCCTCTGTGTGTATGCGTGTGGGCGGTGGCTGTGCGTCAACGGCAGTGGTGGTAGCCGGGCTTTTTTTTTGGGCAAGAAAGAGGAGGTTGACCCAAGGACATTTTTGGTATATCATAATAGATTTTTGGTGTCCTATCTTTTTTCTGACGGTTCTTAACGGAAGTGGGTTTTATGTAACTCAATGACAAACCACAGGGGGCAGGGAGTAATTAAAATATTTTGTAGGAGTCGTGTGTAGTTTAGGGCAAACTTCAGGAGTGCCGTGTGTAATTTACCCGTGTTTTGGGTTTGGGTTTTAGTGTGGGAGTACATCAAACTTCAATGAGTAACGTGTATATTTGAAACCTCATGTAGTTGAGTGGTATAAATCCGAACTTCACGTATGTTTAGTGTAATTAACCTTTTTTTTTAAAATTTGTTCATTTTTCTTATTGAAGAATGATGGCAATAGGATAATGTTAGTAGAAACTTTGGGTGTAGAAGGTATATTAAAGCTGAGTATTTAAAATATTACTTGCGTTCGTTGACACCAAAAAATACTAAAAAATACAAACCAATGACACCAAAATCTACCACCACTACTGTTGATCGCCACTGCCACCACTGTCAACATCACTCGGTCACCTACCCATACTCCCAGCCATCTCTCTCTTGATCTGCTCCCTTCAACTCTAATACCAGCACATCAACCACCAGCGACGATAGTAACCCCGCACCACCGACCACAATCACACCACCACCACCAATCTTTGAGCGCACACATACACTCACACATACAAAGATCTACACACACATCATCAAATATGCACAGTAATAGTCACCCATAGCATATCCGGGCTTGAATCTGTCATCAACCTGTGCACAAATTGCACAGTACACATTCACACGCAAATTGACTGGCTTATTTGCAGAATAGAGTACTTACTCACACATGCAGATGGGTGACTGCCAGGGGTTTTTGGTGGTGGTGGATGAGGGAGGTGGGTTTATGATGGTGAAAGGAAAGAGATGAGTTTGATTATGGGTCTCATCACGTTTACAGTGGTCAGTGATCTGTGGTGGCTGCTGGCATCGTTAAAGCATGGTGGTTTCGCGCGCGCGTGTGTGTAGCATAAATTAAGCGGTAGTTAATTGTGGTGGTGGTGGAGGAGGAGGACGATACTAGGTGATGGTGGAGGGCGTCGGGAGTGCTGTAGGGGATTGAGGTGGAGTAGGTAGTAGTTGACTGGTTGTTGAGGGTGGTTTTGGTGTGATTGTGGCAAAGAAAGAGGGGAGGGGGATGAGAGGAAAAGGGTAGGGAGGAGAGCGAGGGTGGCAGAGGGAAGAGGGAGAGATACATATTTATACGTATGTAAAGATTTGAGGATAATATTGGTATTCTGAAAGTACGAAATGATCACTGGGTGGGTTTCATACTAACAAAAGCTTACTTTATTGGATGCAGGGAGAAATATCTCCAGACATATTTTTGGTAAAATCAAGTCCGCCGTGAAGACATTCATCAACTGCTCTATCATAGTTTTTGGCAAATAACTCCAGTTTAGATGTATAGTAGAGCCCAACAGGGGACGCCCATACTTGTTCAAATTTTGTCTCTCAACTTGGATGCCATGAGGCGGGCTTTGAAAAGTTTTAGCATAAGCAATCGCAAATCTTCAAGACGTAGAGCATGCAGGGCTCAACCAAAATTGTTAGTTAAGATCATGGAATCCTGACCTTGAGAGAATCTGATACAATTTTTTCATAGTTTGGGCTCGAGTACCCATTTTGTAAAAGAATGTCTTTGACTGTAATTTATTCCTAAACTCAGGGAGTTTAGCGACATTATCCCGTGATAATATTATGCTATGAGAGAATCAAATAACTTAAGCTTGAGTAAGAAATATATTATGCGTTCAAAATTTTACTATGTCTGGTTGCATGAATGGACCCTCGTTTTTCACAAAGTATTCCAGCCACTTCAACCTTCATGGAGGACATGTCAATTATGGAAAATTCAAAAGGCAGACCCAACGCAAAAAGGAACTCCAAGATACAAAAGAAGTGAACCAATGAGGAAAGAGCACGTCCCCTTGCTTCCCTTTCCCAACATGAAAAGGTTGGGGTTGGTTATACAAGATAAAGTGGGGTTCCTTAACAATGAGGGGATAAAAACACACTTTGTTGACTTGTAGCGACAAATTTTAGTTAAATCGTTAATAAAAGAAATTGTACATCAACACAGCTAATATTAATCTTGTTTTGCCGCTGAAAATCTTACGGTAACGAAATACTTAATTGTCATTGATACGATAGAAGTTAACGAACTTACGAGGAATTTTTTTTTATTTTTTATTAACGAACTTACGAGGATGTGAAAATAAATGCAAAAAGAGAAAGGAAATCATCTACCAGGCCAAGTGACCATTTCCCACCATAACTCTCCATTATGGCTCCCTGCCAAGTGCCAACATCACTCCCCCCACCCATAAACAGAAAAACACTCAACAGATAGAAACTCCATACACATTGCGCACACACACACACATAAAGTTCGTATCTTTTCCTTCCTTCTGAGGAGCAAAACCCGTGGCATAAATGCACAGAGAAAGCCATATCAACTGACAGAGAGGAGAGAGAGGAAGTTTGGGATGAGTCCTCCACTGATGCATGGTAAGTATATGCGTTTTACCTGAAAAATGATGACTTTGTTGTTTGATGTATCCTCTGCGTCGTGTTTCTTGAATACCCTTTTCGTTGTTGTGCGTTTTGATTCTTTTGGAAATCTGGGTTTTGTTGTATGTCACCTTTTTGGGGAGCCTGTTATTGAATTTATGTTCTTGATGATATTGTGAAAGAGTTGCATCAATTTCTTTTAGCATTGTTGTTTTCCTTTTTGTAAGGTTTGCTATGTATATGATTTGGATTATTAGCTAGGTGATTTTGCACTATGGGATGGTTAAATTCTTGATTCTTAAAACACAAACTGTATTTGTTATTTCTATTCGATGGTATCGATTGATTAGGGTACAAGATGTCACTATATGTAATTTATATTCTCTTGTATCTACACGAGAAGGGTCTCTCCACACTAGTGGGGTAAGGCTGTGTACATCAACCCTCCTTGGACCCTGCGACGAGGGAGCCTTGTGCATTTGGGGCCGTCCGTTCAAGTTTGGATCTAATCTTTGGTAGTTCCAGCTCATGTTTAATTATTTTGACCTTCCTTTTGGATTTTGCTCTCATGGAACTTCTTGTCTGATTCTCTGTTTACAATTCAATACATGCATAACCATTGTTGTGACACCTTTGGTTTAATTGTACTTGTGTATTCGGTTGTTATTTGATAGAAATGATGGAACAAATGCTGGCCGTGTCTTTGTTCTGATGTCACTTCAAAGAATCTAGTTTCTGAGTGGAGGGTCCTACTAAAATCGCTAGTTAACTAGTTAACATGAGTTCAAGTTCCAGTTGGAGTGGAAATTCCTTGGTCCAATATTTTCCTTGCTTTGAGCCACCTGTAGAAGCATTGCTGAGAAGGTGGTCTAATTATTTACGGTCAAGTTCTTCTGGGGGTTGATTTCGCCTACAATTCAAAAATCAATATCTGATAGCAAGCTTGTGAAAGATCCTGATTTGGTACTTCCCCGGCTCAAAAAATGAGCCAGGACCAGAAATTCCAACAGATTTGGGAGTTCAGGAGGAGAGATGATGATGTTGATTCGTCAAGCAATGGTTCCAAATCAAGTTCTGGTGGTGAGCCAGTTTTAAAGAAGCACAAGTTTGTCTCCAATGTGGTATTGCCACAAAATGATGAAGCGAGACGTTCTCCAATATCTGAACTGAAGGGTCAACCTGATCCTGGTGTGAGTGCTATCACAAGACATGTTGGATTAGAAAACAATGTCAATGCCACAAAAAAGAAGACAAAGAGGGGTTCTGCGAAAGAAGGCAATAAGAAGAAGAGGCACCCCCCAGAGCCTATTTCCCTTGATGACTTCAAGATCTTCAGGGACTCGCTATTAGGAGAGCTTAAAATTGCAAGAGAAAACATGTTTGGACAAATGAAGGAGGAGATGAAAAAGTTGTTCGCTTCGAGGCCAAGACGAAAAAAGGTACCGAAGATTGGCCAAGCACAGCAGAACAGCACTGCATTAGGCAAAAAGGGTCAGAAAAGGACTAACAACTCGAATAATCTTAGAAAGGTATCTGAAGACCTAGTCAAACGCGACCAAGCAAATGGAAGCATCACCTCAATTAAAAAGTATAAAGCAGAAAGTTTGACTGTCTGCGCTAAGAACTCCCAATATTCATCCAGTCACTCTGATCAGATAGTTTCTTCTTCTTATTTGACTTTACCCTCTGTATTATCTGAGCCAAGAGTTGAACAGCAAAGGATTGGTTCTTCTCCGAGGAACTGCGATCATACTGGGATGACTGGGAACGATACTAACGGTACTTTTGAAAGAGAAAATTTGATGCTCGATGCCAGCACTCATCATGGTTACTTCTCGGGCTTCCATGGAGAATCACTTGGAAGTTTTTGTCAAATGGGATCCCAAGACATGGGTTGTTATGGCCAGCACAGCACTCAAACTTCTAGTATAGGTACTGGGTTCTCAGTTCCACTTCATCAGAAGTTGGATAATTGTTCTAATATTCCAGGTCAAGTCGTTTTGGAGAATCCATTACGAGATGAGGACATATTTGGTTTAAGGATGACTGGAGGAACCACAAGATTCTCTGGGGCAAGTCATACTTTACTAGATCAATTTCCTGTCAATAATCTCCGCGACAATATGAGTTATAAAAGTGATGGTGGACCTCTGGCATTTGGAACCCGATATCTTAAAGATAGTAACCTTTACCCGAACTAGCCTGAGGAACTGATGGACGGTTCTAGGAATGGAACTTCTTTTCATTCTGAAATTAGAGCGATGCCCTTCTATTGATACTTATCGAAGGGGAGGACTTACAAAGCCGTCTCGAATTGAGATCCATCCTCCTTTGACTTGCTCGTGATTTTACAGTTATCTGATGAAGTGAATGAGTTTGAGGTCCTTCCTAGAATTTCGGATTAGATGGTATGGTAACATAGATTGTCATATGAGCTACATTGCATGGGGATCACAATTTGGTTTCTAACTGGAGGTTGGCATGAGTTCGCATTTGGGAAGGTGCGTGAGAGGTTGGATTGTTAGGGAAACTGCAGCGGATGTCTGAAATAACTTCCGGTGGTCTTTTCTGTCTATGATCAGGTATGTGCTTTCGCATATGGCGTCACGCCAGGTTCGTGGCAAGAACAGTGCTAGGAATCATGTAACCACCTGAACATTGCAGAAGTTTCTTGTTAATATACTGAGAATATCTCAATTGATTCAGTGAGATACTTGGTTTTTACTAGTTTGATTTTTCCTTCCTTCACACGTCACTGATGTTTGGCATTTTTGTTACCAACTGAATATCCTCAAAGAGAGAGCTCCTGCACCAGAAAATACCCTTTTTTGCTGCAGATGTGGTATACACTACTGCACAAAGCTATCTATTCTGTTAACAACTTTCTGAGTTGTTTTCTAACCATCTACTGGTGTACAAAAGCATCAATAAACGTCATAAACATTTATTTAATGCACATTAATCACGTCGTTTTCCAAAACTAACCTTTGTTACTTCTAACAAACGTCAATTTTGGCCTTTCTAAGGGCCAAAATGACATACATGCATTAATTATAAGGGCACTGATGGAAGACAAGCTTTTATTTTCAATGAATATTAGATTGTTGTCCATAAAAGATTGGTATTCCAAAAAGAGACTGTGATTTTGGGACACGAGTGCCATCAAATTTTGGGCCAATTTGGAGAATTGTAAGGTACAGATGCAATGAAAAAAGAAAATTAATACCTAAGATTAAATTAATTTTTTTTTTACATTGCATCTGTACCTTTCAATACCTAAGATTAAATTGAAATTTTAGACATCATCTGTTCTGTTTAAAATGGATATATTGGTGAATAATGGTAGACATGCGCAGATGAGGTCAATAATTCAGACTACAGATGACAGCATACTCTTTTTCTTAATAAAGCACTTGTCCATTGCTCACCTTTTGACTTTTCGAAAGCAGTTGTTTCATCATATGTGCATCTTATGTAAGCAAATTAGGTGATAAATTATTCATTGCGACATCTTATTTTTGCTCTCTATTGTGTTCCATACACCATATTTTGTCGTTAAAAATTAGACTAGAAACAAATCGTTAACCTTTCAGTGACGACAGCTCAAGGATACATCAAAGGCTTGTTGTTCCCACCAATTTGGTGCACTTCATGATGGCTAACAAGATCACTATTCTTTTCCACATATGAGCAGGCAGGATAAGCCTTTTGGGTCAGTATTAAACACATTTGCGTTTCTATGGTTTCCTTGGTGTTATCGTCACATGCTTGGTCCAACAATATGGGACATGGCTGCTGGTGTCCAACAGGTCTTCTTGCAGTGAACTTTGATTATTGGTACTTCAAGGAAAAAGGCAGAGTAGTTTTTTAGACACTTGACACATGCATTTTCAATTAGACTTGTGTCTTTTAAATAAAATAAGTTTGTCAATTTTTCACTCGAAGCAACCTTCAACGAATCTTGATCCAACCTATATTCGCTCAATGTAGTACAGTGAAAGCAGTTTAAGTGCTTCTACAAACTAACCTATATTCGCTCAATGTAGTACATGTAAATGCACTTTCATTGAGCTTATCTAATGATGTTTGAAAAATTGATCAAAAAAGTAAACGATTAACAAAGTAAGAACGGATGAATCTCACTAAATTCTCGAAGTTGAGGATGCATATTATAAAAATTTGTTAAGTTGTATAACGTTCTTTTAAAAGTATTTTAGGATGAAAAGAAAGATTCTAAAAAGTAAGCAGATTGCTGAAGTAATACCAATAAAGAAAAGGGCGTGTTTGCAAGTTATTTTATCATTGGAGGGTCAGTATTTTACACTTTTAAACAACAAAATTGATGAATAAAAAATGAAAGTAGATTAAAAAGAATAAACTTTGGCTCCTACCCGGGTTGTAGGAATCTTCTTTCAACTCCGTGTATAATGACAATTAATAGTCGTTAAATATTTCTAGTGACTTTTTTTTAACACTTTCAACGACAATTATTAACAGTATTTTTTTAGCGTCACTAAATAAAAGTCACTAAAAACATTTAGAGACGATTGATTGTCGCTATATAGAGGGTAGGAGAAAGATTCCTCCAACCGGGGTAGCAACTAAATTTTTTCCGATTAAAAATAGAACAATTTTAAAAGAAAAGACAAATTTACATATCTTTTCTTTTTCTTTACTTTACACTCAATAATTACTCCACCGTTACTCTAACAAGCACTCCTGGTAAGGACTAAGGAGCACAGCTATAGCCCTTTTCAAGGCAACTTTTGTACCCATCGAACGACGTCGTGAGCATCTACCTCGTGTTCGGTAAAATTGTGTCCGCAACAAGTAGCAGCGGCATCACTTCAAACACAGTAGATCCTTGGAGAACTGCTTCTGATTCTCACTCCCACCCGTCTGTCTTGTTAACCACACATGCATATGCGCAGTAAGAGCTTGTGAATGCAGTGAAAGTCCATGGATTTGCCAAGAATTTGCTGGGTTTTGTTAACACATGCCGTGCTTCTTTCCGTCTTTAGTAGACCGGTTACCGTGACAGCCGGTGATATTGTTCATGGCGACGATTCAGCTCCGAAGAAACCGGGTTGCGAGAACGATTTCGTGCTGGTACACTCGATACTCCTTTTCGCTTTGACCCAGTTCGTGGTTTACTCATTCCTCAACTGGGTCTTCTTTACTTTTACTTCTTGACCACTATTATATGTGAAGTTGCATGTTCTTAATGTGTCTGTGTATTGATATATAACGTTGGACTTCCTTGTAATGATGTGACAATCATTCAGGTAAAGAACTGGTGGTCTTTGTAAGATTTCTTGACTTGATTATGCGAAATTCCCTTATGTAATTACTTCTGCAGATTAAATTTTAAAATTCTCTACTACAGTGGTTAGAAGTTATGAGTTGGGAAAATCTTTCTTATGTTACCAGTTACTCTAAAGGCTTGAGAGGTAGAGAATGGACCCAACAATCTTCGAAGGTCTTTCTTATGTTACCAGTTACTTCTGCAGATTATATGTCATGCTTTAACAATCTTCGAAGGTCTAGGATTGCAATCATGTGGTGCTCCCTATGCCTAATGTTGGATACATTACTAAACATTCGATTCCCCAGTAAGCACGGATCTACTGATCCAAAAGAATTGGGACCATTGCTACTTGGTGGTCTGGGACGATGAAGGATTGGTCCTTTGAGTTTCTTATTAATTCAGATGTATGAACTTTAGAATGCTTTGCCACTCAATTGTCTGTGTTGATTTTATAGCGGGAATCGGTCGTGTTTTTCTCTTTTTGGCATCAGAATTCGATTATATTCCCTAAAGATGCAATGAAGATTGTGGCATTTTCTTGGGTAACTTTTGTTTTGAGGGGAGTTGGGGATCATGAAAAGTTTGCTGAATACTTTTGTAATAATTGAGTTACCTTCCTGGCTTCCCATATGTGCGAACATAGTCTGAATATGGTTCGTTCTTCTTGTTGCATAAAGCTCTTCTCTTGTGTTGCAGTATTATTATCCATAATTTGCTATTGCCTTAGGTAAAAATTCAAACTTGGATCAATGGCATAGAGGACAGTGAATTTGTCGGTGTTGGTGCTAGATTTGGCACTACTATTGTGTCAAAAGAGAAGAACGCAAACCAAACTCACCTTACTCTTGCAGACCCACGAGATTGCTGTAGTCGTCCAAAGAATAAGGTTCTTCTATCTGGTTCTTGTAATTGTCGAACACTTGTATGTGTATCCTTGTACTTATTTTCTCTGGGAGATATATTAAAATCTCGCGGGATTTTTATGTTTGGTTTATGTTAGCTTGCGGGAGATATTGTCATGGTGCACCGTGGTAACTGCAAATTCACAACGAAGGCCAATGTGGCACAAGCTGCTGGGGCTTCAGCAGTCCTCATTGTAAATAACCAGAAAGGTTAGAATGTTAACTGTTTGTATGCTGGTGCCTTTATTAAGTAATACTGCTCTTGAGGAACTCAGATACACCTTAAGCTCTCCGAACTTGGAAGTGCCATTGAGCTCGTGAGCTCCTTTTGCTGCTGATTTACAATGCCATTCATTCGTTACTGTGTTGTAATAGTCGGGGGTAGTCCAAACTTGGCATCTCTGGAGCACCAGACTCGATGTTGGCATCTCTGGAGTGCCAGACTCGATGGACTTATTGCGCTGCGAACATATGAAGTATAGATTGAATATTTTTTCTTACAAATTGCATGATTGCAGAGTTTGAGAGATATTGTCGAGTTTATATACGAGGTAAACATATGTCACCCCCACGAGGTGAAAGGAAATAACTGGACTGAAATTGAGCTTGTGGTGCGATCCTTTTCTTCATTCTGTCCTTTGGAGTTATTTTGCTTGTCAGTGACTTGATGCCTGCTTCCTGTTGGCTTTTCACGTTATAGAGAAATGTAGGAGCCGCTCTTCAAGCAAGGAAGAGGAGTATGCAGAAAAGACAATTATCTGATTTGTGAATCTACTGTATTCTGTCGTGTATTGCAATCAACAGATCACCTATAGGTACCCATATCGTAAGATTTGCCCATGGTATAATGTCAACTTCGATATCCATACTAGCTCGTATCATAAAAAGTATCGCGTATCACAACTGTTCACAACCACGGTATCTTGATTTAGAGTTGCCATGCTGTCATGGTGACTGTGATGAGCGTTCTCTTAATCAATTCACTATAAATCCCACTTCTCATGCTCTTGACTGAAACTTCTGTTAAGAGTATCGAATTTGTATGTGAAAAGATATTTTTCTGATTCAAGTTTAGGGTTAAAAAATAAACTGGGTATGTTGCTAACGCTGAGGTTTTTGTTGTTTACCAATGTTATTTGGTGTATCAAGATTTGCCCTTTTCTGTGCAGAACTCTACAAAATGGTTTGTGACCCTGATGAAACTGATCTGAATATACACATACCAGCTGTCATGCTCCCACAAGATGCTGGAGCCAGCTTAGAGAAAATGCTAATGAATAGTTCATCAGGTAAGCTTTATTCATATCATGCCTGGCTACAGTGCAGAGTTAACTTTCCGTGTTTATTCTCTCAGAGGAATACCATGTTTAGCTTAACCCTTATCGCCTCTTGTATACTAGTTAGTTGCATGTTGCGGTTTATGTTATGGGTACAAAGCCATAGACTCCACCATGTCGTTTTGCGGCCAAATACATCATACCTTCTGTTTTGGGTTTATTTGTGGGTTCGTGAAATGCCGATACATCAGAATGGAACTAAGGTGCTGAAAGTGATGCAGCTACTCTTTCGGTGTACCTTGATGTGGTTTGGGAGGTTGGTTTTCCTGGAGGGGTTAGGTTCCTTTGGCTGGGGTCACTCGTGTAGGTGATCTTTTGTTTCTCAATATAATCTTCTCTCTTTTCTTTTGTCGGTTGTTGGGGCCGTCACTTCTGTTTCTTTTTACACATCCTGCGTGCATGGATTTCTTCCACCTTTGGGCGGATTAAACAAATAGTCTGTATTATAGGGCAAAGTACACGGTGTTTATTGGAAGACGGGATGCCATTGTTTGCATGAATGCAGTCATGACTGTTGAAAAGGGCTTTCTAAGTGGAGAGGGGGGTTGGGGGGAGGGGGAACCCAGATAGAAGCAGGAAGGGATGGGCCACAGCCCCAAGAAAGTGCCCTAGAGCAACTATTGGTGTCCTGAGGAAACTCCTGAAATCCAGACTTCTGTATGTGGTATTTGAGGCATAGCATTCGCATAAGTAGAGCTACTATTAGTGTTAGTTTGACCTATCGTATAAAAGAGCTGATGATGTCTTTGTGTTTGAGAAACTTCTGGAGAAAGGACTATCTGTTTTCCTCTTCAAGCAGCCCTTGACAACTTTTGCTTGATGGGGCTGAGAATTGTTCAATGGTTATGATTAGAAAAATCAGATACTTCATGAATTTGGTTTAGAGCTACACATTTTGGCATGATTTATGCCTTGAGTATCGGTTTTGCAGAGATTGTTTGCTGAAGGTTTTAGACTTCGTGTCTAGTGTCTGTGCAGTTATACTCCCCACGACGCCCACTGGTCGACATAGCAGAGGTATTTCTATGGCTCATGGCGGTTGGTACCATCTTGTGTGCCTCTTTTTGGTCTGCCTGGAGTGCCAGAGAAGCAGCTATCGAACAGGACAAGCTATTAAAGGTCGGTTTCCTTTTGCAATGTCAGTAATGAATTCCTTATCAATAAAAAAGTGAGGAAGAGAGCTATCCTTCGTGTCCATGGGTAGTGCCCATGCTTTTGACACTTTTAAGTATTGTGAAATTTCCTTATCAATAAAAAGTACTGCTTTCCTCTGACAGCCTACAAATGGTCACTGATGTATCCAATTCTGTGGTTCGTGTAGGATGCTTCAGATGAACTTCTTAATGTAACGGGCGGTGGTGCAAGTGGTGTGGTCAACATCAATACGACATCAGCAGTTTTATTTGTTCTCATCGCGTCATGTTTTTTGGTTATACTTTACAAACTAATGTCTTTCTGGTTCGTTGAACTCTTGGTGGTTCTTTTTTGCATAGGTGGCGTAGAGGTGTGAGATATTCCTTTCCTGCATCTTATCTATCCTTTATGTTCACTTGACTGCCATACCTACAACATTCTAAGTGCGATGTTTCTTTAATATGCAGGGCCTGCAAACTTGCTTAGTTGCCTTGCTATCGAGGTACAATTTTTTGTCATAGAAGTGTGCATTTATGCACCAACCCGCTAGGATTGCGTATTTTTCCTAAGTGATTGTTGTTGCAGACGTAAATTTCAAACTAATTCTCACCACATTTCTCTCTAAATTGGTGGTGTCATTGCAATGATTTACTGAATAAACATTTCTAAAGAAACCCATCTGTAGAAGCATCTAAATTTGGAGTTTGGAGTTAAATTGGTTAACAATAGTTCCATTTTGGGAGAAAGTTTGACTGAACAAGAATCCAAGAAAATGATATAGAAAAACTTGAAGAACTGGTAAAAACAAATTAACAGCATCAGCGGTAAGAATATAGTAGTAAGGGCTGCTGATAGGATTATCAAGTATGGGACTCGGTGGGTTGAATATAAACTTTTACTTGCTTCGTTGTCCTATCCCTTATTTACTTCTTCTGCTTCTCTTCTTTGTTTTGACGAATCCGGGCAATCTTCTTCCTAGCCCTAATTCATCCTTGGCTGCGCCTTGGGGTTGGATTGTTGTTTATCATCAATCACCATGTTATTAATGTTTGTGGCTAAACTTCTGTAGGGAAATATTAAGAACTTGGATGCTTGTTATCTGTTGTCTAGTGTTAAAATTTTCTGCCTTGTGGTCTTATCTGAAGCCAAGCGTGTGTTTGGATGAGGTATTTTAATAGGGGATTTCAATTTGGCTGAGGATTTAAAAGTACCTTAAATGAAATCCACTCTTTGGTTAGGAATGGCAATGGGGTGGGTCATATGCAGATCTTATAAGATCCGTACCCGCCCTGGTAGCCCAAGTACGCAATTCCAACTCTGATCTGCCCCGCCATCAGGTCAAGGGGTGGGAATACCATCTCAATCCGATGGATTTTTAAAAAACCCCGACCCCGCCTCGAGATCTGCTCCCTGTAAAACAGGAAATAGGTGGTAACAACCATTACTTCCTGTAAAACCATCCACAAACCCCACCACTACGCAACCACCCACCAACCTCACCAAAAAGCTCAAAAACAGACCATCCAAAAAGCTCCCTTTCCGCCCTTCTCTTTCCCATAAAGCTCAAAAAAACCATCCATGGCCACCAAAACCAAAAACGACTCCATGGGAACTCTTTTAACACAGTATATAAGAACAAGATCTCTTCTAAGTGCTTCTGATTCAATTTATACAAATTAAAATTTCCGGAGTCAATGGCAAGTGGGGACGCCACGATCGAGAATGGAGGCATCCAATACGCCGCCGCCGCAATCGGAGGCGAAGGAGCTTCGGCGGTGGACTGGAGGTTTCACGTGGTAGAGATCAGTAAGTCACTGGCGGAGATGAGCGTGGTGGCCGTGCGGCGCAGAGAGGAGGTGATTGTGAGATGGTTGGTCCGTGGAGGTCATGAGGTGGTTGATCTGTGGAGGTCGCTACCGTAAGGCGTACTGGCATAGAGAGAAGAGAAGAAGAGAAAGAGAATGTGTTGGTAGAGTTTTTGTCCATAATTTATATTATGGAGATGGATGGCGGAGATTGCACAGATTTAGGGTTAGGATGTAGACTAAATATAAAATTTATATGGGGCAGGTACAGGTCAGTGGAGCGGGTCGGATAGCGGGGTGGTTAGGCCAAAGACCAAACCCGACCCGCACCCGCGGGTTCAAACTTTAAGTGTCATACCCGCCCCATAACCCGGTCAAGGTCAAGCAAACCCTAACCTGTAGCATCTGCGCAGGTCAAATTACCATCCCTATGTTTGGTAATTGCAAAAGAAAATTTGTGTAATTCTAGAAGGGCCTTGAAAGAGGGATTTGGGACCAAAATCCCCAGTTGAAATAACCACCCTAGACTAGTTTCTTTCAACTTCACAGGAGAACTACCTTCCACAATTCAAGCCCTTTTCTTTATTTAAGTTGAAATAGGTGGTGTAATTGTGTAGGTGGGAGCAGGTACAAAGTTTTTGTTATATCACTAATGGCAAAGGTTCTGTTCTATCCTTTCACGTGTGATATTTAAATGGGGTTCCTTTGTTCAACTCATCATCCCTAAGATAGGTGCAACTGCGAATTTCTTACTCCAACACTATATTCCATCGCCGTCATCCTCCATAACCCAAGTGTCAAATGATCCGTTCTCATTGTCTCCAATGAAACCAAGGGAGTCCCTAACATCCGCAAGTAGCCAATGACCCTCTCCTCGAGTGCAGCCTTACCTATTATTGGCAAGCCCAGCCGGCCAAACACGTGATCGTGCATGTCAATTGTAGCAATTGCGAGGCATACCAGCTACAAACAATTCTAACAAAAGGTTTTACCTTCACGACTACGTTACTAGCCTTTGAAATTAAGTGGTGCTTTTGAAGTTTTACACGTGTGTACAACTCTACATGCTATGAAATGAATTTAGTAATGTATGTTTTGCTGAATTGAAGCCTTTGGTAGAGTTCAAAGATTTCTCCTGTGTCTTCCAAGGTTTGAAGCGAAGTCAATGCAAAACTTTTCAGGTGGTTCAAACGCACTGGAGAATCATTCATTAAAATACCGTTCTTCGGAGCTGTCTCATACCTTACTTTGGCTGTTTCTCCGTTCTGCATAGGTTTTGCTGTTGTTTGGGCAGTATTTCGGAATGCTTCCATTGCCTGGATAGGTCAAGACATACTTGTAAGAATAAACTTCTCAGCTATGCTTTTCAGAATCTATCAAGAAAGTATTTGTGGACTTCATAAAGTCATTTGCTGCTTTCTCCTTTTTAATATAACTCTTTTTGTCCTCTTTATTGGCTGATCATTTTGTTCACTCCTACATGACGTCATTATTCGGGAGGGAATAAATGGAAGGAAACTAGTAATAGCAAGAGAGGCAACAGGGCAAAGAAATTTCTCCTATAATCTTCATTGAAAGCAGTCGTTTGAGCTCCTCACCCCCATAACTTGAAATAGACGAACATTCACAAGCATTATGTTAGATAATCTTGATCATGTTATCATTCGAACTTCAAACCCTGATCTGTTATCATTTGTGCTTTCTTGAAGGAATCTTGACCATGTCATCTATTGAACTTAAAATCTAAGCAGTTGTCTAAAGATCTTCATGATGTTCTTTGAGCTTTGCGACGCGATTTCCTTATTTTTTATAAGACAGCTAAAAGAAAGTCAAAAATCGTCAATTTTTTACATCCGGTTGCCTACTAAACAGTTGGTTAGTGACGTGTTATTTTCCTATCAAGCAGTAGTTAATCTGATGTTTTTTCTTTTGATCTAAGGTTCTTGATTCTTTCACGAAGTTACAACAATGCATAAATCGTTGAGCAACTAAATACTATTTACTCCCATTACTGTCATTCTTATTATCTGATGCTACATAGTCTTTCTTTCTATTCTCATAAAGCAAATAATCAACAGGAATGGGCTTTCTCAATGTGTGGTCTATTTTCTGCATCTTTTCTTTGGACACATGCTTGCTTAACTACAGTGGTTTCTAATACTTCAAACAGATATTGTATACAAGGAATTGGCTTTCATGCCAATCAGATGGCAAAATTAACTAATGATGTTATTCTTGTTGTACTTTTATTAATCAGGGCATTGCGCTGATAATGACAGTTCTGCAGATTGTGCATGTACCTAATCTCAAGGTAACAACCAGCTCATTTAAAATATGATTGGATTTTCACTGTGTAGGGCATCAGTATTCATGCATCACAAATTACTTGTCAAAATATATACTAGTATCACTTTAATCTAACGTTGGCTATATTAAAACCCTTTGTGTATTATCAGACTTTATGCAAATATCACATAACATAATACTGCAGAGAAACTTATATTAAAAAAAGGAATAATCCTGCAGATTATTATGCTAACGAAAGATAGAGAGTTGCTATGTATTTTAATTTCGAAAGACAGAGCATTCTCTCTGCAATAGCCGGGGTAAGGCTTCTTACATTAGCCTTCCTTGGACCCCTTAGTGGCGGCAATGATTTGGGGGAAGGAAGGTGGATTTCCAGGTCAGACCTATCTTTTTGTTAGAACTTAATATACTTGGTTGAAGGTGATTCCAGGTGATTCGCCATTACTAATTCGTATGAAATTGCCGAGTTGAGTTTAACCAAATAGCACTTAAAGTTTCAATTTGCTGCTAGTATCTAGAATGTGAGTTCTCCGTTCCTCATGGTTTTTCTCATTTTTACGATATATGGTGCAATGAGACTTGCTAGAAATTTTTCGCACTATTAGCTTCTTGTGGTTGCCTTGTGAAGGGAACATGCTTGGCTCGGTTAGTGGTAAAGGCTTAGTGTTCATGAATAAGCTCAAGGTGCACATGGGCTTAAGCTGGATCACATTCACTATTCTTGATTTCATTAACCCTTTTTTGTCTACTCTATTATCTATGCTTGCAATTAAGGTTCTTTGGTATGCAGTATGCTTATCTGCAATTTCATTATAGAATTCTAGAAAAAACATTTACAACAATCGTAACATTCTCCCCTATAGGGTCACATCCTTTAACATCTATCTAGAGTGTTTGTTCTAATTGTGCTTTTTTGTAACTTCACTTATTATTAAGATTCATTGCATGCACTTATGGTATCTCTTAACTTTTGTCAATGATGTTAGAAGTTATTGAGATGGTAACATCCTTTGTTACAGACTGTCTATGTTTTAACAGGGTAATGGTCTTTTTTTCCGAATCAGGTGGGTACAGTTCTTTTAAGTTGTGCCTTCTTATACGACATATTCTGGGTGTTTGTTTCTAAGAAGTTGTTCAAGGAAAGTGTAATGATTGTGGTACGTACACCTTTAAAACCTTTAACTCTTATGTTAGTTCATGTGTTGCTAGTCTGAATGATTGTCCTTTCAGGGACAGAGTAGTATTGAGCATTATTTTCCTTTATAGGTAGCTAGAGGTGATAGAAGTGGAGAGGATGGTATTCCCATGCTCTTGAAGATTCCAAGGATGTTTGATCCATGGGGTGGTTACAGCATCATAGGCTTTGGTGACATCCTGTTACCTGGCTTGCTAATAGCCTTTTCACTCAGGTTAGGTTTTTGCAGCCTCGTCTTATTTGCAAGAATTCCATTCATTTTGGTCCTGGAAACTTGTGAAGCTTAAGCCACTGGCATCTATTAAAAAAACTTTTGGTTGTCAAATTATTCACACTTCGGGACGTCTAATTTCTCAAATTTGTGCAGATACTAGTGATTTGGGTAGTCAGGGTTGGAGCCAAGAATAATATTCAGCAGGGGGAAGACATTAAAGATAAGCTTTTTCGTAGGTGCAAAAAATTTATAAAAAAGGACCCGTGAATTCAATGGAGTAAGCTTCACATCTTATAATGGACGAAGTTTCTATCATATTTACATATCCCGTCCTGATAAGGGGTCAATTAAGACCGCAGTTGAAGTAAGTAAAGGCTAGGGTTCCTCTAGAGCATAGGGTCAAACAATAAGGAGCAATTGGTAGTACTAACATAAGGAGCAACTAGTACCTGATTTTCTATTAGTAATTACCATTTCCTTGACTAATCCCAAACCTCAAATTGACCATATTGGAATTTAAACACGTCAAATTGGATTATAAACGACTCCCATCTACTTTTTCTTTCAATGATCCGCTGCCATCTGGTTTATATCTTGGAAATTGGCATCTAATAGCTAGCTATCAGTGGTAATTATTTAGTGATATCGTATCTTTTTGCATTTTCTTGGTTGCGGTTACTAATATAGGTTTTTCGCGCAGGTATGATTGGCTGGCAAAGAAAAACCTTCGAGCTGGATATTTTTTGTGGGCAATGCTTGCTTACGGATTGGGTACGAAATAGTATACTTCGTCTGTGTCTAACACTCTAACTTCATGATATGTGCAAGGGTTATTTTCGGTGGTGTATCATTTTGTTTGGAAATCTGCATTGCCTAGTGTGGGTCTAAACTCTGTGGAATACATGCAGGTCTTCTTATTACATATGTAGCATTGAACCTGATGGATGGTCATGGTCAGCCGGCATTGCTTTACATTGTGCCATTTACACTTGGTAATCTTTGTTACTTCACAGAATAGTTATACAAACAAAATTGTATACCAGAGTTACCTCATGCTAGTTTCCAAATTGTTGCAGGAACCTTCTTGTCATTAGGGAAGAAGAGAGGGGACCTGAAGATTTTGTGGACAAGAGGAGAGCCTGAAAGGGTCTGCAGCCATATGCAACTTGAATCCAGTGAAGATCTGAATGAAGAAAACTAAGAAACTGTCCTCCTGTAATTTGATTGTAGTGTTAATGTTACATGCTATTAATCACATCAACATTCTTGTGAATGCTTAGCAATCCTTTGAAGTGTTGTAAGAGAGCTTAATGTATATCTCATTTGCCCATGATCGATGATTGGTATCTCCTTTCTTGATGTGCATTGCATGCGTACCTGCAACCCCAAGGGAGATTTCTCCATGGTCAAGAATTGTCTCGAAGTATCTTGATAAAGATGTGGTCGTCTTTTGAGAATATAAAGGTGTTGCGACTGACCATATTTTGCAAGGAAAGACATATAGTGGGATTATTGCAGCCGAAAAATTTTCAGTCTTGTCATGTAACAGTGAAAGGTAAAATGGCACTTAGTCCTGCCAAGTTCTTCTCATCTTGCAGTCAGTTCTATGACAAAAGATGAATCTTAATGGCAGATTATAGCTGAAGTCCATGAGGATTGCATTTTTAGCAAAACCTTCATAGCTTTCTAGTGTGTATTGTGTTGCTGGAGCTTGTCAGTACTGCATTTTTTAGGAAAATCTTCACAACTTGGTAGCCAAGATGTTATTACTGATGACCCCTTTCAACTGAGAGATACTGAGATTCTAACATGAAAACATCTTCTAAAACCTTAACAGGAAACCTAAACCTCCCGATTATAATTTCGTCCAATCCCCATCAGTGCACACTTCACCGTCGTGAGTATACCCACCTCAATCGAGCAATCTCCTATGGCAGGAATAATCTGAGGACCGGAATTGGTGTCTCGTGTTTCACTGTTGACTATTTCAGATATGGCTCTGTGACAGTATCTACTGGGACCTCTGACCTCCTTATATCCTTAATAAAAGGATTATTACTTATAGTAAGATGGGCTCACTCACATAAACTTTTGCATATCAAGGTGTTCACTGGCTCGTCTTTCTTACTTTCACAAATGTCGGATACTGAAGATATTATGGACACGGTGAGACCTCTTATATATGACTTTTGCTACATAAATCCTGATTTCCACCATTATAGTATGAACAGGGCCATGTCGCCATTACTTCGTGTTGCCAGATGTCTGGCAACTTTTGCTTTTCAAGCACGGATTGATGTTTATCAGGACTGGCTACATAATATTTTGTTGCAGATGGATCTATGCGTTCAAACCGAACCTCTATTTTGTGCAAATTTCTGACTTGTTTGTTGATAAAATGGATTTAACTAGATTATCATATGTTATATTTGTATGCAAAATCATGGCATGTCATGATGATCACTTCCCTGTAAACGTTACAACAGCGTTTTTATTACATGCTGTTCTCATCCTTTATTGTAAAAAAAAAAATTGAAAACCTCTTTATCTTTAAGTAAATCACAAAAAATTATTATAATTGCAAGTAGCTTAATTAACTACATTCTTAATTGCTCTTCCAAGCACCTAATTAAAGCATTTAGCATCTTAAAAGCGGGCAAGTGTCTATCTTCCAAAGGTTTGGTATAGACGTCAACTTCTTCCAAGTTATTTTCTGCTCAGTTAGAAGAAGGTGAGGTGAGCAGTGATGGCAAATCGAACACTAGAAGTAAGGCCATTGAGTTGATGCCACGTGGGGATAGGAATGAGGCTTGCTTGGGCTGTCAGGATGCAGAACCTTGTGGATTTGATGTTCCAATAATCTGAGGGACTCAATAATTTTTGTGAGTAACGTACAAGACTGACAAAACTGGTACTTAAAATTCATACGTTTTTTGTAGGGTTTTTTTTTGTTTGATTTTGACAAAAGTGTGTTTTTTTTTTTTAGGCTTTTAACAAATCATTGCAAATTGATTCAAAAGTCAACGTATGTTAAGTATGTACGCGCTCTTTTCTCATAGGCAAATTTATACAATCATCATCCCCACCAATCACAGCTAACATACCAACCACCACCGACCATCACCAATGGCCTAGTCGCCACTAGCCACCACATCTATAGTGAAGGTGTCAGTAAATAATCTTCTCTGCCCCTGATTTTTCTTCTCATGACCATACGATCGTCTATCAAACTGTCAAACATAATAAAAAGAGAATGGAAGCAAAACAGTTTCGAAGAAAAACCCTACTGTGAAAGGGCGGCAGGGGCTTCTAGATCTGTGAGGGCGACGGGGGCTTCCAGATCTCTTAAGGGGCATCATGCGTGGTGGTGACAGGGTTCGTGTGTATGTGCAGTGGTCATTTGCTTCGAGGCGATTGTTACATCAGCAAAGGACGTCCAGGCCTATGAGGGCGACGATGTTAAAATCTGTGATGGTGTTCGACGACGGTAGGTGGATGGGAGAAAATATGGGAGGACGATTTGACCATCGGGGGGAAGAGTGGAGTTAGGGAAGGGAGGAGTAAAATGGCATGTTTGCCCGTTAGTTGTACTAAAATCTTGTTTTTAATTAGGAATTTTTGGTTCGAGCCTTATTTTTTGGTGGGATTGTAATGCTAGGTTCCAGGTTTACTCTTTGTTCAGAAAAATGGGACATGACATGCACATGACCACTTTGATGATCAAGGACAGACATTGAGCTTTGGAAATGTTTGCAACAAATACGTATATTACAAGGGACAATTTGTCAAAGTTGAAAATATTAAGAGAAACTTGCAACAGGCATGTAAATTATAGGAGATAATTTTGTCCTTAATCTGATATTTAACGATCGTTAAATATGGTCATAAAAGTTTTGTGACTATTGTTGTCAAAGATGTACAAAATGCTGCCAAACCTATTTAGGACTTGTCACTGAACAGAAAAGGTAATCTCTTGCTACAATTATGATTACATAGGAGAATTATATTGATAATTAAAGTTATACAGACGCTCTGTTGTAGAGCTTACAAATATTATAAGTCACGACATTCTTGTGACTCAGTATACATGACCACAAAGGTCAAGAAGTAACGATAAACCTAATGAACTTATACATGTTCCAATTGAATTAAACCAGAGCATATCATACACTCTAACTCAACTTAAAGAAACTTGCAAAATCCACAGGCTTAATAATCCAAAAGAACGGAAACATAAACAATTGCAATATAAAACACAAGGTGGTAATAATAGAACAGACAATTGGGACTGCATAACCCAAAGGTGAGCACACCGTTTAAGAAGGCACACACACAACCAATGATTTTCAACACACTATGTTCATCCTTCTACTTTCATGTATCAATTCCGAACCAAATTAGCACAAAATTAGGCAGAAGATCACTACTAACCCACAACATGCCAAAGTAGCTTCACATGACACTTAAAGCCAAGAAAATATCCCTAGAACCCCTCCCCCTGCCCATAACAGGTTGCCCATAAAACCCCATAAGATAGGACTCTGGCCCCTCCTTCCTTCCCAGAGCCTAGAATCCCCCCTTTTCTTCCCAACATAATTCACTCTACCTTACCCGACCACCCTCCGAGACCTTATCCCCCCCACCCTCTTTCCAAAGACCCCACGGTTTCCAAGAACAAACCCATAACCTAGGCTACGCCCCTCAACAACAAGCCCCTGATACTACTAAAACCACCACAACCAACTAGAAACTCATCCTCCACCACTTTGCAATAGGAAACAGATAAGAATAGAATATAACAAGCTGAAATATCAATTAAAAAGTCAATTAAAAAGACAGTTAAAATTACCGGTGAAGTTCCAGCCACTACCTGCGAGATTTCAGTCACCGCCGGTGAGATTCCGATCACCTCCAGTGAACGGTGGAAATGAAGACGATCGGGCAGATCTAAGTAGATCTATCGAGATCGGAGACTTACCTTGAGGCTGCCGTCTCCAATCAGATCTGGTTAGCTGGGCCTCGCCACTGTCCTTCAACCATTTGTGCCACCGGCCACGCTCACGATGTAAAGGTACCACCACACGAGATGTGGAGAAAAGAGACCTACAGACTAATAGTCGGAGTGGCTACCGCCCCACGCGCACAGAAGCACAGTGGGGTGGCCATGGTGGCTTTCTAAGGAGCTAGTTTTAGTAAGAAGGCAGAGAATATTTTTTTAGAGATAGAATCTCTCTGTTCATTCATTTTTGTTGTCCTCATTATATCCAATAGATAACTGGAAAGACATGTCGGTGGGCACTTTGGGGCCTAAAAGTTAGCATGATTGGATTTGAGCATTTGGCTAGTAGAATTAAATGGCTGACATGTTTTCACGGACTCAACATCCATCAGGTTTTCGGGGTCGGAACGATGATGGTTCCTGAAGGAAGTTGAGGCCACCAGATGATGGCTTTGTGAAATTTATCGGCTTAATTAAATATAGCTCCCTCGTGGTTTGGACAAGTTGCAAAAAGGCTCATCGGTTTATAAAAGTTGCGAATGGCTCCCTATGCTGCCCATTATGTTGCAACCGTTAGAAAAATCATCCAAATTGGTGGCGTGTGGTGCTCAAACTTTTGATAAGCGTGCTTCCAAGAGATTAATACATAAAAATGTCTAAAATGCGTTAATTTTTGTCCCCTCCCATTCATGTCCCAATTTCTTCTCCACTCCAACCAAAACTAACCCTCGTCGCCACCCTCACCAAGCCAGCACCATCCAGAACCAACACCACTATTCATATCTGCCACCCGCATCACGCACGTGCACCACCGTCCTCTGCCCCACCCACGTCCCCTGCTACCATTAGCCCTACCCAATCCATTCCCCACCATCTCCACCCATACCCGCCGCTGCGACTAGCCCCAGCCCTTCCCTATCATCACTACCAAAATCTCGTTGTCTCCGCACCCTTTCTCATAATCACTGCTCCCGCCTCATCTCCATCACTGCCTCGTCCCCCTACCACCACCGCCACCATTCATACCCATTGCTCAAATAAACTACAGAAACCCTAAATCTATGTACAAACATCGCACAAACCCTAGAAAACCTTATAATGTTCTTGAGGAGGCTTTTGTTGTGGGTTTGAGTCGACACAGGCCCTCTGGCCCCTCTTCTCATTATTTTGTTGCATTGAAACAACAAAAATGATCTTTAGGTTTATATATAGGGATATTTTTGAAAATTCCTTCATTCTATTATGGGAACCTCAACCTCAGTTTTTTTTTTTTATTTTCTTGCAAATTTTGCAACTTGAGGAGTCTTTTGGTAACTCGTCCAAACCGCAAGAAGGCTATATGCAATTAACCCAAACTTCTTACGTGAATGGATATTTCTAACATTTAACCAATGAAGTTTTTTATACATTCTAAAACGACTCAGACTCGCACATAAAGCAATAGATTCTCATTTCCAACTTTTAGAACTTTAAGCCTATGGAGAGAAAGGTGTAGTACTACTCTAAGAATACTTTTAGGATTAGCCCTTGATTGATCTAGAAATGTCTTTAAAACAAAAGGCCAAAAATTACATAATGTCAGTGTATGATGCAACCCCCAATTGATAGTCAAATCAAACCACAGGGTGAAAGAGGCACATTAGTATTGTCAGTGAATATGCCCCCCTAATCTCTTATCTTCAACATCACATTTACAATGACAGTTTATATTAATGATTTGGACAGGGAGACATTAATTAATAATATTTTATTAGTGGTGCTTACTAAATGCATAATTAGCACTTGATTAATCTTTCCAAGGGTCCAAACCTTGTCTTGTCTTGTGGGGACACATGTGGAAGTAGGCATTGGTCGGTTAGAGAGTGAGCTGTGATGACATGGTGCACAGTAGAAAAAACCCCTCTTGACATCAGATTGATGCCACGTGTACAGTGGGATGAGGCTTGGGCGGTTGATGTGGGCTGCAACCTTTTTTGGTTGCCTAAAAGCTGCCTGGTGGACCTAAAAGCCCCGAAGGGTGCATGTGACCGACTGGGTACCCCACATGGTTGTGAGTTGGACAGCATAATTGGGTTATACCCCTTTTTATTTGAGGATTGACATCAACCCTTGAGTTGAGATCCATGGGGATTATTCTCACAAGCTTGAAAAAACAAATAAAATCTTGGATTTGATCGTTCACGTTTTAGCGACAAATTTAATCATTGCGCAACTCAATTGAGGTGTACACAAATAAAGAAAGATGTGCACTACTATTCACTTAGAGTAGACTGATCGATATCGTTGACATGCTATGTCTGGAAATAAAAATAAAGGATCTTAGTCACCAAAGACTTTTTTACACGCCATAATGAAACTAAATAAGATGATTACGGAACAAGATCTCAAGGACCAATATGACTTTCAGGGCTCACTTGAGAGAGGTTTTGGAGCAGCTAGACGAGCAAGTCTCTCCTATTTGTTGAATTTTTCAAACTTTTAAAAGAGATTTGAGATGCATAGACTTTATTGATTTTTCGTATCGTACCCTGATTTGCCAAAAGTATGCTTATTAGCACTACTATTGCAATTCCAATTAATACTAATGTTTACATACACCATAATACATTCCAAGACTTCATATAATAAAAAATTTCAAAGAAGAGAAAAGAAGGTTCCAATGTTTGATTACTCTCAACCTTTGATGTCTATGAAAATTGCTCACAAATCTTTTGATTTTTTTTTAATTAAAAGATAAGAAGTATTCTCGGATCAGATATTCTATATCTAAAAAAAATACAAAAGAGCAAGGAGCTCGTTTTTCTTTTTTACGTTGAAGACCTAAAACAGAACTTTTATCTTCTTTGACCAGTCACGGGTCGAGTCCAAGAAGAGGAAGAGTTGGCGGAATAAGCCCATAGTCACTGATGTTGTACCCACAAAAAGTAGTTAAATATTTTTTAGTGATAAAAAATTATAATTATAAATTTCAATAACAATGACAAGATATTTTTAATAACAATCTTTTATCGTTAAATACTGTACAATACGTTTACCGTACATCAAATGATCTTTATCCATAGTCACTCAACTCACTGAACGAGTGCAGTTTCGACTTAGTTATTTATTCCACATAGATGTAAGAACAAGGCAGTAAGTAATTTCAAAGATCATAGTAGCCGTTTGGCCATGTGCTCCTCATTCAAGGCTGTCACTTTCCTCAACGGTCACAAAAACGGCTACTTTCTCTCAGCCACTCAAGTTGCTTATGTCATACTCCACATTTTAATTTGCGGGGGCTACATTTCGCTAGCAAAATGACTGAATATGACCGTCGAGCCTAAAATAGAGAATAAAAACTTTCTAGTAATAATTAGGTGGATGGTTAGAGTAAAAATGTGGCAACTCTTGTCTTGTTTAAAAGCAAAGATAAAAAGAAATGTGTTTGTTCTCTTCCTTCAAATTTTAAATTCAAACTTTGAAACCAGTATCTAGAATTTTTTTTCTAAATGCATCGTACCGATATGCAGAGTAGTATGCCTTTACGATCGGTCGAAGAAGAGACTTAGGTAGCGTTTGGTAACACTTCTAGTTTTGGTTTTCTGTTTTCAAAAAAACAAAAATCAAAATAAAAATCAGTTTAGTTTTTTTTTTTTTTTTTTTTACAAAAACAAATAGGTGTTTGATTACCCAGTTTTTATTTTAAGTTTTTTCTTTAGTGCTGGTTTGCGATGACGGTGGTGGGCGTGGAGGCTGCCTGTTGCAGGCGGTGGCTTCCGGCTATGGGAGGGTGGTGATGGTCTCAAAATAAAAATCAAAACTGAAAATCGAAAACTCCTTTTTAGAATTTTAAAAAACAACCATGTTTTAAAAACTGATTTTTAAAACTGAAGAAAAAAAAACAAAAACTGTGTGTCAAACGTCTTTATTTTATCCAGTTTACAAAATTGGAGAAAAAACTGAAAAAATAAATGTTATCAAACAGAACCTTAGTCTTGATTGATGTTAAAGCTGATCAGAAGATATTTTTTATGGTCCAACTGAAAGAAAAAAAGAAGATCAAAGAAACTTTAAAATAACTCTCGTTTTGCTGTTTCGATATGTAAGATAGATAAATTATAACCGGTCATGACGTACTTTAAACGATAAATTAATGTTATACTATTTTTACAAGCATGACTAAAGAAGAAATATCGTTATATCATGGTCGAGAAGAATAAGAGTACACATGAAATTACCAGAACTTGCTCCATAATCTATTGATGCTACCTACTCCGTATGTCTTAAGATAGCAATAGCACGCTACATTTTCAAAAGTTAATCTCTCGTTGTTGCTTGTTTGTGTGAAATTATTGTCTGGTTCATTCTTCGATAGAGTTCGAAGCTTTTACCTCGTTGGGAATCTTGACCTGCTTTGAATTTGATTAGCCCCACATCCTCCATTGATGATTAGGTTTATCACATTCCCAAGAACAGCTAATCAGGTACAATTTTCTTAAAGAATAGTGACACTCTGTTAGAAGATAAGAACAGCAAATAAACAAACAAAACTGTCAACATCCTTGTGCTCTTTCCAGAATGTACATTCTTGAAACCAACCCTAATAAAGAACTCCTCTATCAGCACAGTTCCTGAAACAATTTTAATTAATTAAGTCTAAATAGTTTAAGGTTTAACAGTTTTATTTGGTACCCATTATTCCTTGGGACCTAATAATGTCTTCTCACCTATAAAATACCTCAAACCCTATCCTCTCTCACAACTTCAAGAATCACTTTTGACACTTCTTTGGTGAAGAAAGAAAGAAAGAGAATTCAGGAGAGTGAGTGAAAATGGAGGGTAAGGAAGAGGATGTTAAGCTAGGAGCAAACAAGTACTCAGAGAGGCAACCCTTGGGTACATCTGCTCAGACGGACAAGGACTACAAGGAGCCACCACCAGCACCCTTGTTTGAGCCAGGGGAGTTGGTGTCATGGTCATTTTACAGGGCTGGGATTGCAGAGTTCATGGCCACTTTCTTGTTCTTGTACATCACAGTCTTGACTGTGATGGGTGTGGTTTCTGCACCTAACAAGTGTGCGACTGTGGGTATCCAAGGTATTGCTTGGGCCTTTGGTGGGATGATCTTTGCCCTTGTCTACTGCACTGCTGGTATCTCAGGTGAGAATAGCTTTCCGTCTCCTCCTCCTATATTCCATAGTTTTTTCTTCACCATTTCCATGTATCTGCTCTTACACGAGTGTGTTTGTTGTGAGTGTGTGTTGGGATTTTATGGGCCTTGTAAGTTCTTTCACAAGTCATTTCGACCTGTATTTTTGGAATTTATTGTTTATTTTCTTGAATTTTTGTAGATTTCTACACTCCGTGTGTGTGTGAGTTGGATTCAGATGGGTAGTTCTAAGTTTTTCATTTCAGCTTGATTTCTTCGAATTTTATGGAGGTAGGACACTTTATGGTTCGAGTATAATAAAATCCAGTGGATAATTTTGCTGCAAGCTGATCTATTGCCATGCAGGGTTGTAAAGAATTCAGTATTAAGTTGTACCCAACATCCTTTGTTCTCTCTGAAATTTTCAATTTTGTTCCCTTCTCTTTTCCTAGATCTATGCACTTGTCTCGTTACTCTTGGATCTGCATGTTTGTCGAGTTGTATGCGAGTTCTTAGGGGTGGAGAATTATAGGGGTTTTCTTTCATATATCTTGGTTATTTCTTTAGAAGAAAAAGTGGAAGCAGCAGCAATTATGGGTCTATGATATGAGTTTCATAACATCTGGCCTCTTAATTTGGTCTCTGCTTCCCAAACTTGTGCACTTGGCTCTTAATAATCACGTACTGGCTTTTCTTTGAACAGGAGGACATATTAACCCAGCTGTGACCTTCGGTTTGTTTCTGGCAAGGAAGCTCTCTTTGACCAGGGCTGTGTTCTACATGGTGATGCAGTGCCTTGGTGCCATCTGCGGTGCTGGTGTTGTCAAGGGGTTCCACTCGGGTCCGTACGAGAGACTGGGTGGAGGGGCCAACGTCGTGAACCATGGCTACACCAAGGGTGATGGCCTAGGTGCTGAGATTGTTGGCACCTTTGTCCTTGTCTACACTGTCTTCTCTGCCACTGATGCCAAGAGAAGCGCCAGAGACTCTCATGTCCCTGTACGTATTCTATGCCCTTCTCGTATTATCACCTAATTAGCTCCACAATTTCCTTGATTCTGAATCTCAAGTACTTTTTGCCTTGATTAGTTGTGTTTCTGCTAAGTGGTTTTAGTCACTTGCCTTGTGTTTTAGCTATTTTTGATGGCTTTATCAATCTTCTTGAGTGAATTATTGCTTTGGGTGTAAGGACTGTAAGCTGGTTTTAACAAGTGTAGTTGGTTTTTGGAACCAAGGCAAGATTCTGGTAGCTTTACACTTGATCTTCTATATCTGGTGGGGACTGGGTGGCTTTATTTTCTTGTCCCACCTAACAGCATATGCTTGCATGTGATATGTTTGGTTATGATTTCTACTGCTTTTAGTTTTGTAGCTTTGCAAGTGGTGGAACCTACAAGTACCAACCTTCTTATCACTTCCTCCAAGTATTGTTGTTCTAGACAAATCCTTAGTGGGATGCTAGTACCAATTAAAATATGTGAGCCCCTTCTCTTTTTTCGGAAAAACAAAGTAGAAATGATGACTTGTTTAGCCTTATTGGCACTCCAAAGAAAGTCTATGCACGACCCTATAAGGTGGAGTGCATAGGTCTTTTTCGGAGTGCAAAAAGCATTTTTGTCTGAGTTTCTGGTTTATCTGGTAATGGTGAAGGAGGTGATTGGCCAATAAGATTTTTGATTTTGAACCTCTTTTGGACTCCTTTATGGTCAAGTTCAGCAGAGTTGTTGTAAGGTATCAGCAAGCTCCAATGATCCTTTGCAGGCTTTGATTAGTTAGGCTACTAAATTTTGTACGGGCTGAACTTACTAAGCCGCTACTCACACCGGCCATCCCCCTCATCTTGTTTCATGGACTTTCCGTTGTTAGGATCAGGACATCTCACTAGTTGGGCTATCATGCATGCCTTGACCCTAACCATCGTAGTTCCACTTAGTACTCCATGAATCGCCGGTCTGTTTGATGCATTATGGTATTTCAATCGTCTGACTGATCTAACAGTTGAAATCTCCTTTTTCCGAAGAAAACTAGCATGCATGCCTTGACTATCGATTTTACTAGTTTCACTAATACTCCATGAATCGCCGGCTTGTTTGATTTATTATAACACTGCAACGGTCTGTCCAACAGACCTAACAGTTGAATAGGAGTTATTATGTATAAATACTATTCACATTTTTCTCCTTTTCACGGCATGAAGCTAATGTGATGGTGTTTTTTTATAAAAAAAAATAAGAAGGAAACATTTGTTTGAAGGGGGAGTAAATGATTATAAATGGTTTCTCAATTCATTGCGTGACGAAGTGAGGACTTTAATAATCACCACCTTCTTTTTCTAGTTTATCCGTTCATGTATAGACACTTTCTGGAAGCATAATAAGCTGTATGATACTACTTTAAAATTCGTATTGCAATTAAGTCGGCGGACCACATGCCGACCTTACTATTTAGATTCTGGTAGTAGTCATCTTGTTTGCAGCGAATTCAACTTTATTTCCAAATTATCGATGTTGACGCAATTCCCTGCTACATCTTGGCTCCATTGTTTCCTAAACAACCTCCATCCTACTCATGAGTTGGGATTAACTTATTTAATAATAGCCATAAAGCAGACTTGGTAAAACTTGTTTACTTTACCTACCGTGTTAATTTAGCATTCTTGAGTTGTTTTTATCGTTGAACTTCCCACTAATCTGTGTTGTTTTAAGCAAGAGAATTATAAGTGGAACTTCCTACTTCACCTACCATGTTAATTTGGCACTGGTTAAATCTTGTAAAGGGTGTTTTAAGCAAGAGAATTTGTCTTATTGAGATTCTGAAAACTTTGCATTTCTTTATATACTACAGATTTTGGCTCCTCTTCCCATCGGTTTCGCCGTCTTCTTGGTTCATTTGGCCACCATCCCCATCACAGGAACTGGCATCAACCCAGCCAGGAGTCTTGGTGCTGCAATCATTTACAACAAAGACCATGCATGGGATGACCATGTAAGTTCCGATTAGAAGCAAAGAGTTAAGGTTTCCAGTTCTCTTTGAATCCATGAATGAGCTCTAACTTCACTTCTGTTTTTCCTCCTGCCTTTCAGTGGATCTTCTGGGTTGGTCCGTTCATTGGGGCTGCTCTTGCCGCTTTGTACCATCAGATAGTTATCAGAGCCATTCCTTTCAAGAGCAGGGCTTGAGTTCGTAAGGGCCTCTTTCGTGTTGGCGTCATGTCAAATACGCGTGTTATCTCTCTCTCCATCCTCCCGATCGTTGTCTTTTTTCCTTCTCCTGTATTGTGGGATCAAGTGTTAAGCGGTTAATTATGGTGTGTATATTATCAGATCGTGCAGTATTATTATGATTATGAATGAGGAATTCACGTGTCATTTTATTGATGCTCTTGTCATTCTTTGAGATTATTCTGTGATTACCATTTTCCTTGTTTTTTGAGATTATTCTGTTTTAGGGCTAATGTTGAGAAAATAATAACCATGCAAGATTTAGAGCATGATACAAAAAGGCTTACAAAATAATCGTAGTTTGCAATGCAAAGGGTCTCTCATGTATGCACCACATTGGTTTACTACTTTTAAGGCTGTATATGTTGTGTCAGATAAGATAGAAATAATGTTTCCGGTGTTTGGCCCCTAGAAGAGACGGATAAGATATCTGATGTAGTGGTTATATAATATCCCACTGCTTGGGTAATTGGAGGGGGCTGTCAATGGCGTTTTTGGCGTGCTTTGAGCATCTTTTTGCCTCTTTTCTCCTTCGAGGTGAGGGTGGAGGCGATTGGTAGTCGTGTCTGTCAGTGTGTGTGGAGGTGGAGGGGTGCAATTGGTGATGGTGGATGAGGCAATCGGTAGGAAAAGTAATTGGGGTGTTTGGTGGTGGTTGAAACTGAAACGATCGGTGGTTGGCGGAGGTTGGTGATGATTGGTCGTGGGTGTGATCTGTTGATGGTGGATTTGATAAGTGGTCATGTATTTGGATGGTAGTAGGCAGTGTGATCATATGGTGGCCTATCCAGCCATTATCATGTTCTATCCGACTAAATAATCTTGTGGATCAAATGCAGCCTTTGTAACTATAGTATATTCACAAAATTTTTTGTTGCTAAAACACATCTAACGATACTTTTTTTATGTCGAGGATCCTCATCCTCAGAGCATTAGCATCGTTTTACAAAGGATAATTGCAAATGCTCATATTGACTTTAAAAGACTTGTGAATTCTTTAAGGTCAGCTGAATAGCGATAACGGAGAAAGTCGCCAAATTCCATAAAAGGTCACTTGGACATCCCGACCATAAAGAGCAACTCTTGATGTGTTACAAGACTAGCTTTTTGATAAGGGACGTGACTAAATTTCGAAAACCGCCTAAAAGAATATAATAGAAAAAAATATTTTTGCACTTCTTCCTCCAACCCCCTTTTAAGCGATGGAAATATATATATGGTTACACGTTTTTAGGGCATTCTTTGACAACACTTTAGTAACAAATGTAAAAAGTTTCTGCTTGACATTCCCGCTAATGGTGATTTTAGCGACGCTTGTTCACGGTATGGAAACACCGTTTAATGGGCCTTGGGCCTCATCTATGGGTTTAGGTAAGTATCTTGTTGTCAAAGTAGGTTTAGCTATTCGGATTTCAAATTGGGCCACTAGTAACTTATTGGGCTTCAAATCAACATATTCAGGATGAGCCCATTAACATTATGACATGGGCCTGAACTTGTTAGAAGATTTAGTACTCCATGTAGTCCGCTAAATGTTGAGAGGCCCATGCCAAGATTCATGATTGAAGCCCATTTGCTCTCACTCAACATGCCATATTTCCACATTTGAACTAATTTAAGCCCATTGATTTAATTTACAACCATACTAGCTATGGTCTATGCTACTCTTCCACCAACACCAGCTATGGTCTATGCTACTCTTCCACCAAAAATTATATATCAACATTATGTTCCCTAAGTTAGGGTGTAAAAATGTCAGCGATATTCGAAATACTTGAAATATATACCGAATCGAAAATAGTGAAAAAAGTGCCCTTAACATACCCATCAAACTACCCAACTGCCTCTGCTTACATACCCAACCGTGAATACTTTATGGACCATTCAACATATGTATGTACATCTCATTAACGTTGCCTGACAGAGGAATACACATGTTCGCTTTTCAAATCTTTCTCTATAACCGAAAGTACACCGAAATCTCGGGTTATAATGTAATCAACTCTAAAAGTAGAGAACACGTTTGATGTTAAGTCAGCAAAGACATTTTTTGGCTTTTATTTTTTTCCTTGAAAATTTTAACGTCAAAAGCCTATGCGAACCTTAAGGTTTTCAACAAACATGTCAACTACATGATGAATATTGTCATGGTTCTATGGAAAAAAAAGGGCAAAGTTTTATTACTCAAACGTGACATGTACCTAAGTTTATTATATTATGAACCGGACCCTTCATCTAAAATTTAAGCATTGAAAAGATTCCACTCATTGATTTGTCCTCATTTGTATCGATTTTCCCCTTTAACAAGAAACACATAGTCAACCGTCTCATAATATATCAATTTTGTAATCCATTTTCGATCCAGCACTAAAACATTGCTACGTCTAAACTTTGGTTTTCTAACACGGAGTGACCTTGTTTGTGGGTTGGGATCAAATCGATCAATCAATACTTGGAAGAAGAGAAGAGATGTGGATTTTTGGATGGAAAGGGCCTTCTGGGTTTTCAGCTTGTTCCACTGCTGAGGAAGTTACTGAAGGAACTGATGGAACAGGCCTCACAGCCATTGTTACAGGTATTACACTCTTTCCACCATTTGCGTTTCCCTTGTGTCTTTCCTACTCTTATTATCTCACCATCTATGCACCTATTTTGCAATATTTTTTGATGGGTCTGTTCAATTGTATGCATTTACCATCTTAGAGAAGAAGAGATAGAGACGTGTTATGTTGATACTGGATTGTATCGACGATTACTTACTCATGGTAGCTGTTAATCATGTTACGACGGTGAAAAATAAAGTGGCAAAAGATACTAACTTTTGGGCGTGAGTTGTGTCTTGTTCTTCTGGTTGTCGTTCTCTTACACGAAATTTTGATTATGATTAAAGAACCATGTTCACAAGTAATGATCAGTCTCTATAAATTATGGACATCTAGATTCTTTTAATTTGGCATGTAAATCAGAATATTTGATATGGGTAGACATTGGCTTGTATAGAGTGAGATTTAAAAGTAATGTCGAGTGGTCCTAATATGAGCATTTTGGTCAACTGGGTTGTAGTAAAGGTTTAAACTATTTGAGCTCGTAAAGAGAATGTTTTGCAATGTAATAGATGAATTATCGGTGATGGTGTTCTAACTTACTATCATACATGAATACTTACTTGTCATAGAATAAGTATAGAGGGTCCGCAATCATATAAGTTGAGTTGGTACGCACGGAATAGCTAAAAAGTTAAGTTAAATTTCTTTTAGAAAAAAGAGAGTTATATACTCCTGGGTTGGAAAATTGTGCAAATTAAAGTGCCCCAAACTAAAAGAAATGTGTTACTTGGGGATTCGGAGGTTCCTGGAAGTGTTTTGTTGTAAAATATGTCCTGATGCTACCTTTATAAAGAAATTTGGTCCCTGTTATGCCTAGGAGTCTCTAACTGTTGAATACACTGAAGACCGGAACTGTATCCTCTCTCCCACGCCGTAAGATAAGTTGGAATAGAAACTGTAATTGAGGTTTCCGACTCCTTTGAAGAGTTTTGATGTGGGCCTCTCCTGATTTTGAAGATTCTACTAAAAAGAAAATCATGTGAAGTTTTCATCTGTCACGTTTTAAGGCACCTTATTCCTCATTTCACCGGACTTCAATGTTTATGAAGCACATTGGTCAGTAGCTGGTGTAGTTAGTTAAGCTTTGATCTTCCCTCTTTCACTTTTTGTGTAAGTCCATATATTTGTTGACTGCATAGAGTGTGCAAATATATTTACCTTGCAAAGCCTAAGCTGATTTTTTGTGTAGTAGAAATTTAGATATTGACATTTCTCGGTGCTCACGTTTCATATCATTTCAGGAGCATCAAGCGGTATTGGTGCAGAGACTACACGCGTTCTTGCTTTGCATGGTGTACACATAGTCATGGCAGTGAGAAATTTGGATGCTGGCAAAAAGGTTAAAGATTCTATACTTAAAGATATTCCAGATGCTAAAATTGATGTTATGGAGTTAGATCTCAGTGCAATTGAATCTGTAAGGAACTTTGCATCGGAATACAAGTCATCGGGTCTGCCGTTGAATCTCCTCATGTAAGAAAACATAGCACACTATCTGAAAATTTACACCCTTATTAGTGTTTCTATTCTTGTCAAAATGTCTCAATCACAACCCTATATTTGCTTTCCACCAATTCGAACTGAACAACTCAGCACTGAACTAAATGTCTTTGGTGTTTGAAGTAATAATGCAGGGCTTATGGCTCCTCCATTCATGCTTTCCAAAGACAACATAGAACTGCAGTTTGCGACTAACCATCTAGGTATGTTTTTTATTCCATATAGACATAAATATGCATACATTTATTTGAGCTTTTGGATACTAGGAGTTTCTGAGCATATGCGGGTTTGATGGTTCCTGACTTTAAAGACTCAGATATGGCAGGGTTTTATTTCCATTATCTGTTAGCAAAAGTAGACAGGGTCGAGATTTTCATTAGAATCATTACAAAAATTCTAGAGAGTAGAAGAAGTGCAAAAGATAAATATTTCAGCAAAAGGCGAGCAAAAATAGGGAAAGTGAGGTTAAGCCGATGAGCTTCCATAACTTTGTACATTGTCATGGTTAATAGTAGCCTTTTTATGAAGGTTAACTTGTAGATCTCAAATTTGGTAGCGCCGGAGAATATTTCTTATACCTCTTTAGCAGCTTCTTGCCTATTGCATAGCAAGTGGTGAATTTGTTGCATATGGTTTCCTTCTTCCCCATTTGTCTAACAGTACCAGAAAAGCTGCAGTATCCAAGGTTTTAACTGTCTATAGTTTTAAACTATCATGCCCTTTTTTGTAGTTAGTACTATTTTTTTATCAATATGTTTGGAGCTTCACTACGGGAGGCTTTAGAAACCAAACTAACCGTGTTGCTTTTCTTAGTATTGCGTACAACTCCAGAATCTTAGTCTTAATTATCAGGTGACTTAAAATTTTAAAAGACCACATCTTTGCAGCATATGTGTGGCATATTAATGTGGAATTATCTTTTGAATTCAGAGTTCCCACATTAATCTGCAGTATCCCTATAGAAAATAAGTGAAACAGAACATAGATGGCGTACATGAGGTTATTTCTCGTTTTTTCAGGTCATTTTCTTTTGACAAGTCTTCTGTTGGAGACCATGAAAAATACAGCACGTGAAAGCCAGAAAGAAGGAAGGATTGTTAACTTGTCTTCAGAGGGTCATCGTTTTGCTTATAAGCCGGAAGGGATACGTTTTGACAAAATCAATGATAAATCAAGGTATTAGATTCTTCTCTTTGCTAACATATCATCATGAGTTTAATAGAGCTATTCAATCTCTTCTTTTCCCCCGTTTGTATTGTTTTCTGTCCATGACCTGAGGGTATTTGGTTGGTGGTTATGGCCCATTCTATCAAGTTGGGCATGGGCTAAAGGATTTGAAGATGGTTTAGGGATCAAGTAAACCTTTTTCCTTCCATGTGGTTTAGGGGGTCCCATTTATATTGCTTCTTTCTTTGTCTCTGTTACTATGCGTAAAATGCACTCCCATAATTTTTTCTACCACACTTAGCTCCAAAGTAAAATGAATACAGTGTATGGAAATTATGTGGTTCCAGCTAATCTATCTTATAAACTTTCTTGGTGTCTCTACCCACCAAGGAGTCCAGGACTAAAGTGCATTCGTTTCAGATAGAATGACAATAGATTATAGGAACTAACGAACACATAGGAATAAATGAAAATAACAGTGTGATTGGTTGTGGTTGGTGACCCTACTGACGAAACTCTCTGCCCCTTGAGACACACTGTATGCATATAAAAATATGTCTTTCATTTTTTTTTTCTTGGGTAGGCAGAAAGCTACTCAAAGCACTACTACAGGGTGTGGATTCTTGCTAACATTACTGCCTTTACAAAATTTTGCTTTTGTACTTTCCAGTTACAGCAGTCTATCTGCATATGGGCAATCAAAGCTAGCTAATATATTGCATGCAAATGAGCTAGCAAGGCGCCTGAAGGTAATCTTATATACTTTGGTAATCAACTTTGTAAACATTCCATGATGATATTTGTTTTGTTCCCAAATTGAAGGAATCTCTACGTTATTAAACTGTTGCATAAGATAGAGAAAATACATTCTGCAAAGATGTGTTTACTTCTAAAGCAGAGTGACATTGGTTTTCTGATGTAATTCATAGCTCTAACAAACACACCACTGGAACATCATCCTGTTTGTAAGTTATGCGGGAGTCTGTATGCAGCATGGTTATGGAGTACTAGTCTCTGTTTTTATCAGTGTTTAAAATATCAAACCACCATATATAGCAGCCACAAATTGATGATGATGCACTTATATTATGGAGTTTGTTATTTAATGAATTTTTTTCATGTTAGCTTCATAAATTTTGATAGATTTAGGGATGGGTCTTCTTCCACACCCTTCATGCTTCATTTACACCTGTTTGTCATTAAAGGTGCATTAGTGTTAAATTTTGGCTTCTACCAAAAAGGGGTGCAAGGGGCAGAAGTAACCCTACCCTACTTTACTAATTCACTTTTTGATATCAAAAGCTTCGAAAATAGAATGTAAAATGTTGGAGAGTGTATTATACCCTTTCTTGAGGAATCGTTTAGTATATTAGATACAAAAGTAGTGCAGGGTTAGAACAATCAGATGTACAAAGCACCACTCAAGTTTAGGTCAGTTCCACAATCCTCTTTTCCACTTTCCGCTGCCCATATATAAACATGTTCTTTGATGCACAATTACTACAATATTATAAGTGACAAGGTTGCTTTGACTACAGAACCATGCCTGTCTCTTGGAGCGAATTGGATGATCAGGCCAAATGTAATTACCTCACTCTCCTTTCCCTAATATGAACCTTGAGTCATCAAAGCCTTTATGACTCGGCTTGGTCCAGTCGCACTACGCGGCTGGCAATTCAAAAGTCGAAACTCTCATTGTAGTTTGTTATTTGATGTTGCGGACAATGTTAAGCACACCACTTGTATCAAGTCCTAAACAGTGTTCCAGTCCGTGCCAATTAGAGATGTAAGGTTTAATATTTCACCACCACTACTTACTGGGGGAATAACAAAAGCATCAATTTACCTGATATACTTCAGTACCTCATGAATGTATCTTATAGCTTAAGCACTCGGGTGTGCACGCGCGCAAGAGAGAGAGAGAACGAGAGTAGAATAAGCATGTAACTTTGTTAATTACATGAAAGAATATATTTCACAGATTGTGTAAATGTGCTTTAGTTCTAAGGTTTATCAATTGGTGTAGTTGCATGTGTAATATGTCGTGTAAGGTGGTTACCCAAATCACATCAGTTTCAAGCCAGCTCCTTTTTTATTCTTTTTAACACTATCACACAGGAGGAAGGGGTGGAGATAACAGCTAACTCACTTCATCCAGGGGCAATTTCCACCAATCTTCTACGTCACCACGGCTTTATTGATGGTAAATCTCTGAGCCATTTAACTTGCCTCTGGTTATCTGCTTTGAGATTATACTAAGACTAGTTGGGTTCCTGTGGTTTTGCTCTTGAAAGGCACCTGCAATGACGCTCCATCTGTTTAATAGGATGCGAAGCTTACTAGTTTCTATGTGCAGTAGCCACGTTTATCTTCCAATCTGAATTTCTGTGTTGATAGACTGTTTTCCAGCAATTGTAACAAATTCTTGCTCACATATGACGGGCATTGCATTTAGTATATCACTACGAAACAGAGCCTGTAAGCTGGCCAGAGTCCCTATTGTTCCTTGAGAGAGACACTCAAGGGCACCAAGTTCAACTCAAAGGGAGAAATTTACTCTGTTTGAGAGTCGATTCCTAAACTTCGAATTAATGAACTAAGACCAAAGGTGTTTGCCAAGATAGATAGTCATCTTTCTAGCCAATTTTTCCTGGGTCCTGGGAAGAGTTGCCGTCAATTGTCCAGCCCATTGCCTTTGGTAGATGTAAACTACTTTTTTCTTGGGAAAGAAAAGGGAAAAGAAGCTCCCATACTATTTATATGTTCATCTGGGACTGTACTAAGAAATTTTCTTCTAAAATGCATTTTATCGGACTGTGTTTGAAAATTTATTTTTGGCATAGTTCATGAGTATCTTCTTATGTGTGTACGTGAAGTGCTTGGTTCTGGTACTAATGAAATGGTTCTTTGGTTAATGCAGGCATAGTCAATTACATTGGTAAATATGTGCTTAAAAATATTCCTCAGGTTTGTCTCTACTTTGCTGTTTAACATACATGAAAAACTTTTATGCTCTTTTACAACCTTAGTGCCTTACTTAACCAACTTATAGTTGTCCTCTGTGCCCAGAGATCTTGTTAGAAAACTTTCATTTTTTTGGACAATGATTTATATCATCAGAAACCCTCCGCAAAACAAATATTCATAGTAAAGATGTCGTAAAACACTAATCAGTTATACTTTTGGTAAGGGTAAACATGGAGCTGTAATTGACTTTCTGGTCTTCTGTTCAGTACGTTACGGAAAAGGAAGGTTTTTTGGTGCAAAGAAAAAAAAAGGAAGGGATGTTGCAGGAACGAAAAGAGTATATCACTGCGATAATGTTCAACTTGGATAAGTTTTTCTGTTTTCTTCTAGGGAGCAGCAACTACATGCTACGTGGCATTACATCCGAAAGTCAAGGGGGTTAGCGGTGAATATTTTGTAGATAGTAATCTAGCCAAACCGAGCCCTCTGGCCGTGGACGCAGACTTGGCCAAGAAATTGTGGGACTTCAGCTTGGACTTGACTGGTCTCAAATAGTTGCGATGTCAACATTGTCGATTCATGGATTACCTTCATATAGATCCTAAAGAGTTACAAGATTTGTTTGTGTGGCATAGTATCCTGAAACTTGGTACTTTGTGCAGCTTGATATCATGAGTATGCAACTGAGAAACAAAGTAGATGAAGGTCTTGCATTGTGGTTCTTTATAGCTTTGTTAACAATGTTTGCTATCTTTGAGTAATAAATTGTCGTCTTTCCAGGAATTGGGATTTCAAACACATACACTTCTCTCTCGCGAAAAGTTTGACTCTGCCAAAAAGGATACTGAAAATGATAGTGCGAAAATACTGATGGTCGATGAATTTTGCTCTACTCTTGCCACAAATTGGGAGCAGGATTGTACGTACCTTTACCAGGGACTACCCAAATGGTGAAGTTGTCGGAAGATAAGCACATACATGGGATTAGCACCATTTAGACCAAGAGCAAAATGTCCCTGCCCCCATTCACCAATGAGCAAAGCTTGACAAGATCACTAGCCCCAAAAAATCAAGCTGAGAGTTTTCAGAGGCATCAGCTCTTTCTTGCGATTTTGGGTTTGGAACGGATTGGTTTTTATCGTTTGAATCACCTCAATTTATTGACAGTTCAACCTCTATTGCGTAGTCAGTTGATTAGGACCGGTCGATATGCCCCTTAAGTTACCTACCTTGTTGGGTAAAACCTTCCATCCCTTACTTTTTTCTGGACGGAAGGCGTCCATTTTCTGCAGTTCTGGCCACTGAAACTTTTGTTGTTTGGCATGGACTTCTCGTCTGGACTTCGATAGTAATTTGGAATGCAGAGCCTTGGACGATATGGTGAGAATGAGCAGAACCCATTGATGAGGGAGAAAGGTGAAGAGACCAACCATTCCCTTCCCGCATTATGGATCGACCGTATGAGGCCAGAAGCCATCACAGATAGACAGGAAATCATAGGGCAAAACAATCTGAAAGTAGGCGAAAAGTAACGCCTAATATGCGTGTTACCACTTCGAAAATGACCACATGATCACCTTTGAAAGGATTCAAGCTTTGAGCTGCTGATCTTTTTTCCCTCTTGCAATGGCCTTCTGCAGCAGGAAGTCTCCTAATTCAAGGGGTCTAAACTTGAGCTCTAAGCCTCCAAGAGTGTAAGTCATAGCTTCTCTCGTGTATTTGATCTTGAGTGCGCAGAATACGTTGTATTTTTTTCTCAAGATAGTAAGATACATCCCTTCCTGCTCGTCGATGATTCAATGACCGCGACTTAGCCTTTTGCCAAACCCATTCTAGGCCTTACCATCACAGTCCAAGCTGATTGATTGGGACCGAAGGGATAAGGCTCGCGATGCCGCTGTGTTGTTAATATTATAGTGGAATAACATCAAACCCTTTCGTGAATATAAAGTGTCACATAGTTTGAATATGGTGGATTAGAAGTTCTGCTTTTAAAATAAAAAAAGGGCTAATTACACTTATGTCCCTGAGGTTTAGGGGTAATTACACGCGAGAACACAAAGTTTCAAAATGTAACACTTATGTCCGTTGACAAACGGAATACAAAAATACTTAACGGTGGTTCTGACAAAAAGACCAAGTTGCCCCTAAATAAAAGTCGAAATCCTGATTTGCCCCTGGGACCACCCGCCAACCCCCCCCCCCCCCCCCCCCCCCAACCTCATTCCCACAGCACCCCTTCGCCTGTGCCTCCCTGTCGCATGTGCCTCCCCCTTCCCCGTCGCCCCCACCCTAACCCTTCCCTTTCCCTTTCCCCGTCACCGCCGCAGGGGGAGGACTTGCTGTTGCCGGATCTGCTGTCGCCAAGTAGTTGCCGCCATTAAATGCTCCGGTTTCACTCCTGACTCATCCCTCCCAACTCACCTTGAGACCCGGTTTAGCAAACTCAAATCCTTCCCGTCAAGAGAACCCACACAGAAGAGTTGCTGAGCCTCTCTCTCTATGGAATCTCCGACAAATCAGCTTTGGGTTGTCGTTGCCGCTTGCTGCGCACCGGAAGGGGACTGCTGGGGTGGTTGACCTTGAGATGGCGCCGGTGATAAATCCCGGGCGGTGGTGCCAGCGGCGCGATGGTTGTGAAGGCGTTGGTGATGGCGCTCGGTGAAGGAGCGCCAGAGTTGATCGCCGGTGATGGGGCTGCTGACCGGAGTTGTTGGGCGTCGACACGTCTGTCGGCAACATCGATGCAGTGGTGTAGCGGCGCGATGCTTGCAGCGGGGACTGGAGTTAGTCGCCGGCGACCGCTTGTGCGGTTGGTAGTGGGGCTGCCAGCAAGTTAGGGGGGGGGGGGGGGAAGACAATGAAAATTAGGGTTTAAAGTATTAATTTAAAATTTTTAAAAATTACTCAGTATATACAGTACAAGGGTAGTTTTGTCATTTTAAAAATACGTATTGCTGACATCATTAAAAAAATACACTTTTTGGACGGAAACCTGACGAATGGACACGGGTGATACATTTGAAACACTTTTGGTCACAGAATGTTACATTTTGAAACTTAGTATCCTTGACTGTAATTACTTCCTAACCTCAGGGACATAGGTGTAATTAGCCCTAAAAAAATTATCGATTAGATTTAGACTAATTTGGGTTGAAATTAATTGTGTTTCCATAATTGCAGACCACCATGAATTGAGGTGCACATTAAATGACTTGCACGGCAGCTAAGTGTGAGACAGAAAGTTAGTGTGATGCGTGACTTCAGTTGATTTCCCTTTTCCTTGTTCTGTTGACAAAGCCTACGTGTGACTAAAATTGTTGGCTTCTCGCTTCTTTCAAACCTGCATGACCTATAAAGGTACACGAATATGTTTATTGTCGAGCAAGAAAAGAAGTTAACTTGCCTATTCATAGCAGCTTAAATATTTGTCTCCGAAACAACTCCCATTAATTAGGAGGACTAGGATCCTGCATGTTTGCTGCAACACTAAATCCATTTCTATACCAAAAGATTGTGACTGTAATTTTTTTTTTTAAAAAAAAGCGATAAAAACACTGCAATCATTTTATCAATAAAACTGTTACAGCAGAAAAGATCGTTACAAGTATTACAGAGTAAGCTTGAGCTATGTTAAAAAATCCTAGATACTGTCAACGTCAAGCACTGCGATCGACACGCACGCACATACACATCACCTACTATCATGTATTGATTGATACGGACAGACATTTAATAACCGAAAAGGTTAGTCATGGAACCTAAAGTGATGGATGGCCATCTCATTTAACACACCGCCGGCCTCTTATTTTATGTTTCTTAATGAAGGATAATGCAATGGTGGGTTTAATGACTTAGCATAATCATTCGATCGCAGTCCATTTCATAGCAAATGTCAGTCACTCTTTCAACTTTGGACACAATCGGCACTTTTATTACAACTTCGTAAGTTGTAGAGTACAATTTGGTACTGACCCAAAAAAAAAAGGAAAGGCTATGTGAAGCTTATTTTCATACTAAAACCGGTATAATATGGGAAAGTGCAGACGTGAAAAACCAGTGATGGTCCACTGTGACAGGCACCCTGGTGAAGCTTGACTACCATATGACATGATCAACTGGCCATGGAGGTGCCCGTCATAATGAATCACCGAATTACATGACTCCAACGTAGTATATATAAAATGCATCCTATTCACAACCAACAAAAAGCGAGCTAACTTCGGTCTAAGCAGCCTCGACGACCATTTCAACCTTTGCATGACTATCACCGTTACTGAGACACTCCCCGCTATTACTGCGCTCTTTGTTGGTCTTAGCCAATAGGGGGGTTAGGTCCCTAGGGTGCACATTCACCTTGAGCCCATTTTTCATGAACAATGTCAGCGACATTTTCTGCTCCACCCGGTGGCCTGGTGCGACCGCGAGCCGGTGGCGGAGCAACACTGCAGCTGCTATTGATTTCATTTGCAAGTAAGCCAAATCCTTGCCCAAACAAATCCTTGGCCCGGCATTGAACGAGACGAATTTAAATGGGTCGTGAGCTTCGAATTTCGTCCCATCTTCCGTTAGCCACCTTTCGGGCCTAAATTCGAGACAATCCTCGCCCCAGATAAATTTCATTCTTCCGCTGGAATATATAGAATATGTGATCGACGATCCGGCAGGGACGAAGGTGCCGTTGGGAAGCACATCATCAGCGATGACGTGCTTCGAGTCCTCGGGGACGGATGGGTATAGCCTAAGAGTCTCGGATAATGCGGCCTTGAGGTATATCAATCGGTCAACTTCCTCGAATACTAGAGGGTCCTCTAGCCATTTAGAGGCGTTATGGCCACGTGTCTCCGTCAGGACGGTACACAGTTCGGTCAAGATTTTCTCCTCGACTCTTGGAGTTTGACTAACCAGCCAGAAGAACCAGCTCAGCGCGACCGACGATGTGTCGCGTCCAGCTAGGATGAAGTTAAGCGCCACCTGTTGGAGGAACTTGTCGCTGTAGGACTCTCTTTTCTTCATGAACCTCGAGAGCAGGTCGTCATGTGGGTTCCCACCTTTCGAGCTACTCAGCAGCTCAAGCTTGCGCGTGCCAATGACGTTCATCATGTACTCGTCCACGTGCTTCATGCTTCGGCTCAAGCCGACCTCCATCCCGAGCCTGAGCCATTTCTTCAGCTTCCATATGGTCTCGGGGAAAATAAAGCGCTGCAGCGTGGCTTCGGTGGCTCCGTCAAAAGCCGAGGCGAAGGTGTTATCGGGAAGCCCAGGGGACAGAGTTTGTGGGTCCTTGCCGAAAGCCAAGCCGCATATGTTGTCAAAAGTGAGCCGGAGCAAGAGATCCTGTAGATCAACGGGCTTCCCCTCCAGCTGAGCCGCCTCGAGAATCGGGCAAAACCTGAGCTTGATCGCTCGGCTCACCCATCTGGCCATGGCCTGGCGCAGGGTCCGGGTGGTGAATTCCAGCGCGGCGGTCTTGCGCTGGAACAGCCACGTGTCGCCATCCGAGTTGAAGATCCCCTCCCCGAGCAGATCGTGGAACACAGCCTGCCAGGTGGGACCCTTGGGGTAGTTATCAAACTTGAGCTTCAGTATGTGCTCGAGGTTCTTGGGATCGCACGTGACCGTCACGAGGCCTTGCTTCCGGGTGAGAAACGGGATTGCGAATATGCAGGTCTGGTACGTGCCGCCGCAGGCGCGTAGGTTGTCAGCAATCCAGTCGTGCATGCGATTGGCGTTCTGGATGAGGCCCGGCAGGCTGCCAAGTAAGGGCCAGACGCGTGGTCCCTTCAGAGACCGCATCGTGAGCTTGAACCATATCAAATAAGCCGCTACCGCCGATAAGACCATCATAGCCGTTGATACATCCATCTGATCTCTCTTCCCAGTTGACGGTGAACAACCCTTCTCTGACGTTAAACGAGTCACCGGTATACCACTTACCAGCTCAAAGAAGAGCAATGCTGCTTTTCTCTTAAGACCGGTAAGTGGCAAAACAATGCAAGAAACTACAAAAATGGGAATTGAACCAGATGGAAGAAAGACAGTTATGCACACGTCAGAAGACCAGAAAAGTGGCTCAAATGTAGAGAGGAGAAGGAAGGGAGATCTGTGAATGACAGAGGTGAGAGAAGAAAAAGTGATTTATAGAGGAGTAAAGGAAAGAGAAGCCATTAATGGAGGGGGGCCAAACTGTGGTTGAAACTTGAGAGCATAACTAAATATATCGACGTAGTTGTTATATGGTGGAAAAGAAGCTGGCTTTAAAGCTTGAACAATAAATGCCAACAGAGGTCGTTGGAGGGCAAAGTGAGTAACCACAATAATATACTAGCAGTAGACTGATGCATATACCTTCAAATCCGTAAACCAATATCTCCACACACACACACACACACAGAAGGAGTTGAAAGTCAAGTTCATTTAACGAAAGCCATCAGCCATGCATTATGGAGCTCTCTCCCTTTCTACCTGTCTGTGCATTGGACTTATATGCCTCTGTGTCTGTGTCTGTGTGCCTTCTCTCTCCAAAAGGGCTCACCTAATTTGGCAGGAAGAGCTCTTCCTTAAATTCCGGTATTGAATGAGATGGGGCAGAAAGTAAAGGGGATTAGTTGAAGAAAAAACAGATGGATCAATGAACTAAGTAAAGCCTTTTGAGTGTGCGAGGATAAGAGAAAAGCCGGTCACCGCTCTGTTTTTGACGTGTTCTTGCGATGTGGGTTTGTGACGAGTTTAGGGTTTGGTGAGCCACCTGTAAACCGCTTAAATATGGGTAACCCCTTCCTTTTTACCCCTGCATGCATGTCTTTTTTGTCGCCAAAGAACGATTTAGTGACAAGAAAACAGTACAGGAAATTAAAAGAGTGTGGATTAAGCCTGACTTTATCTCTTTTCCAATCCTTTTTAACATTTAAAGTTCAAGACTCGTCACTGATGTATTTTTTACAAGCGAATTGAATATATAGTTCTCGATCAGTATATTGAACAATTATTCGTTACAACTTAATTACATTAAACTTACCAAATCACGCACTTCCTTAACATGCTAAGAACTCCCAACTTGAAAATTACTCGTGAAAAAAAAGCAACATAACCTCCCTGTAGCTTTTAGATTGAATTAGCAACTAAATTCTAACTTAACATGAATAACCAGCTGCAATACTGTAAGAATATTAAGAGGTAATGATTGAGGAACTTCATTGAATGCCTCCTTTTAGCTACTTTACTGAATATAGTAATTACAGCATACACAGTTAAAGCTCAAAGCTGGATGACATGAACTCACTTGACATTCTTCTCTGCAGCTTTTTAGTCAACTTCCTGTAAATGTCCATCGGTACCCTGGTTCTCACGAACTCTTTTTGCCTTTTCTTCCTTTTTTTTTTTTCTCTTTTCTCTCTGCATGTTCTTGTTAACTATTGGTCATTGCATATGTATTCACGAGTAACTGCTGGATGTGGATGGACGATCTTTGTGGGTACCTCCGGTTTAACTTGAGGCAAAATTTGTAGTTGTTCAAGAGTTTATATAGACTGTATTGAACTAAATTATTTGAGGATAAACTTATTAGTCTTTGTGTCAAGCAGAAACTAAATTCGTATTATCTACAAATAGAAATTCTTCAGCAGAATTCATGTTTGTATGTATTTTAATTTCTACATATGTTCGTCTAAATCTTTTCATGAGACTATCGAATCTAGATATCCTTTTGTTCAGGGGCGGAACTACACTTGTACGAGGGGGGGCTAATGCACCCCCTCAGATTTTAAAAAAATATATATATATAGTTTTATTTTCACTCTCTCTCTCTCTCTCTCTCTCTCTCTTCTGGCCTCTCTCTCTCTCAGGTCACGACCATGGACCGTCGACCTCTCACCGTCTCAACGTCTCACGGCCATGGCGGTCGGTGCTTCACTTCACAGTCACCGGTTATGTCGCCTCAGTCACCGGTCACCGGTAATGGATGGCGGTCGAAGCCCAAAGGCCCTCACCAACTCCGGCCAGATCTAGCCTAGATCTACGAGCCGACAGACGGACTGACGAACCTCACCGGTCGTGGCGCCTGAGCCTCAGTCACCGGTCATGGACGGTGGTCGGCGGCCCTCACGGCCTCACCACTCCGGCCAGATCTAGTCTAGTCTGCCTAGATTTACAACTCCGGCCAACTCCGATAAAGTTCGAACTTCAAATTGAAAGTCTTAGTCTAAGACATACCTATGTTTATTAGTCTTCAAAATTCAAATCATCGTACTTTTGGCCTGAAATCTGAATCAATCTCATCAGATTCTTCAAAAATGGTTGTACCCGAAGAAGTAAGAACCCGAGTTCTTTTCGTATGATGAGAGACTGCTATGGATTTGGTTAGAAAATGTAGCTTGTGAAACATTGTGCTTCAAATTCTCTGAACTTTTTAGGGACTCTAGACTCTGTCTTCTTCACTGGCTCTACATTGACACGTTTGTGGAGAGTGAAGATTGGGAATTAGGTTCTTTGTTTTCTTGTTCTTTGGTAGAAGCTGTAGATGAAACATATGAAATTTCAATCTTGTCCAAAAAGCTTAGGTTCTATGATTCATGTGAAACATATGATATGTTCAGATACTCGAGTTTTCTCATTAGGGATGTCAGCCTCTTTTCAGCTCTCTTCCTTGATTTCAATTCTATTTTCAGTTGTCTCTAACTCAGTCAGCTGTATTCAAAGGGAAGAGAAAGAAAGGGCAAAAATATTAGAAGAAAAATTGGGCAAATTAAAATTTCTGTGAAATTTGAGGAAGAACAGACTAGTAAAAGTAAATTCAACCTAATTAAGAGAGGAAATAACAGTTCAAAGGTTGAACCACCCAGGCCCCCACCCCCCAAAAAAAAAAGAGGAACCTCCTAAGAGAAAGCACACTCGCAAAAACACAAACACACAGTGAGAAAGCACACTCGCAAACAGTTTTCAGTGGAAAATGTTACTAACCTTCTTGATTATCATGATTGTAGGTTGTGACTATTGACTTTTCCTATGCCTCAGGCATGGTAAAAGTTTTTAGTGGTGAAAAACATTTAATATGTTTTTTGTGTATTATCGAAAAGTGCACTTTATTTTTGTGTGTTATTTTACTTATAAAAAAATTTAGGGATAATTGCGTAAAATACCCCTGTGGTTTAGGGTCGTTGCAAAAAAATCCCTCCCGTTACAAAAATTGCAAGAAGACACCTAAGATATTAATTATGTTGCAACCGTTAGAGAAATTGTCCAAATTGACGACGCGTGATATTCACTTTCTTAAAAAATGCGTTTGATAAATTTTAATATATTAAAATGACTAAATTACCCTACTTTTTTTTCTCTCTCCCATCCAAGTCCCAAATTCTTCTCCGTTCCAATAGAACCCTAACCCTAGCCACCACCTCAACAACCAAAACCCTAGCCGCCGTCGCCGCCCCCACCCAGCCCCATCTACCACCGTCGTCGCCCATTTCGGCCACCATACAGCCTTGCCGCAGCCGCCACCGCCGCTAGCGCCTTCATCAACTGGAGCCAAGTTCGTCGCCACCACTGCGAACTCCATTGCGAACTCCACATCGCCATCCCCGTCATCTCCCCCACCTCTTCCATCGCCGCTGACCCCGCGATCAACCCCAGCGACTTGCGTCGCCGCCAAGCCCACCATCAACCCTATCCAATTGCTCGACCGATTGCGCCGCCATAAACCCTATCCAATTGCGTCGCTGCCACAAGCCTGATTCAACAGCCAAAACCCGAGCCTATCCAAAGACCATTCCGGGCAAAAAAAAACCTAAATCTGCAATTAGGATTTCGATCAAGCCCCGTTAGGCGCTCGCCACTAGCCTTGTCCACCCACCATGACCAGCGTCGCCGCTCGCCAACCCCGCCATCAACCCCATACTTGCGCCGGCACCACCTTCTTGATCCACCACCACAAGCTGCCCCTATGCCTCCTGCCTAATACCAACACCATACATACAAAAGAAAAATCCTAGATCTACAATTACAATTACAATTACAGTTTATATGGAGGGATAATTTAGTCATTTTCTTCGTTCCGTTACGAGAGTTGACGGGTGTAACACTTTTTTAAGCTTAGGTGTCTTCTTGCAATTTTTGTAACGGCAGGGATTTTTTTGCAACGACCCCAAACCACATGGGTATTTTAAGCAATTATCCCAAAAATTTATTGACTTCGATATATTTTTAGCACCCCCTAAATTGAAATCCTGGTTCCGCCACTGCTTTTGTTTTGGTTAATAGGAAAATTTTTGTATTAGCAAGAAACAATGACAAGAGTAAGTAATTATTCTGATAGAACATATCTTTCACTATTAGACTTAACCCACTTCCCAAAACTCTCGTCGAAAATTGACTAAGAGTTTTAAAGTCATCCCGGCTGGTGGATCTAAACTAACTAACGTAAAAGTAACACTGAGACAATCTCGACGGATCTACTCCGTCTTTCTTTCTTTTCTTTTTTCCCGAACCATACCATATTTAGTACATAATATCAATTAGAATCAAATAATAAGAACCTCCCATTACCAGATGAGCCATAACTGCGTTCCAACGGTAGTCCGATCACACCAAAAGTTGATAGAAAATTGCACCACAAATACAGTCCGCTTATCATTTGTTGCTCCGCCGCTGGCGCACGTACTTATTCGCTTGAAATATACATATACACACAACATATTCATTTTACATGGGGGGCTCGAGTCTTAATAAAGAGTAGATATCCAGTGGTTCGAACCATGACCTAAAAGTATCAGCTTCTTTCCGGGGTGGGTGGGGGGGGGGGGGGGGGTACGTTCTCCTTGTTAATGTAAGAGCTTCCCATTACAAAAAGTATACATCATATCACGTGATCATCGACGACGATGATGAGCAGCAACCATCGTATAATAATGGTATGTAATTGCCTACACGCGGACTCTATATGTATGGTCCATAGAGCAGTAGTGGTGATCACTTTGCTTGTCCCATGCATGGGGTTTTTGTATTTTTACAGGTCTCTCAGGACCCCATCTCTTGAGATCTTATGCCTCACATGCGAGGGTCGCCATCTGTTTGACAAATCTGTATTCGGTTGACATTTAATTTTGGTTAACAGTCCCGCGCCTTCTAGGGTCATTCCCCCCACCCCCCAAACACAGATTCTGGCTCTGATGTTTCTCAAAGTCTATGCATCACATGTCTTGCATATATATATATATATGTTGTGATTTGTAAAGTCGTCTACGTTTATTTTCCGATGTTTTAGCGATTCCCAAATACTGAATGTACCCGTAGCTGAGTTTTTTTGGAACACAATGGAACTCGAGCAGTCTATAGCATAGTCAAGGAGTTTGGAGTGTCGCCAACATCGCGAGAAAGGGAACGAAACAGCCAAACGATTATTGGATAGTGGTTCTTGGCATCTACCTGGCATTGGGTGTACTGCGATGAACGCTCGGTGATAAAGGAGGTACTCTTATAGTTATATCAGGGTCCCCCGTACCCCCCGAATTCCACAATAATTCAAATCGAAGCAATTGGATGTCCAACTCGGACAAGACAATTCCGAATTCGCTTTGTCTAAAAACAAGGTAGCTTAGTACTCATGGATTACCTTGAGAAATGGGTAGAAGGGCTTTCATAAGCTAATCTGCAATGTGGTTATCCCTTCACGAGTTCACGAATTGAATGAGAAGTTCAATGCTTGTCAATCAAGAGCATTATTCTTCAGCGTCTGATTATATATATATGCCCAGGTACAAACGAGAGCCTTTTTGCAACGGAAAATTTCAGATGAGGGTCAGGAGGCAAAATGGCAGCCTGGGAACAGCTTGCAACTAGCCCAGTAAAATGCCCTTTTGCAGCCCAAATATTTTGGGCCGCTATTAGTAGTTTCTGGCCCAATGTGATATTTGCGATCAGGAATCCTGATTGCGCAATGTCCAAAAAGTAAGTACAGAGCCCATATCAGCAACTGGATAGTGTGATATGTGTGATTTAAAGTGCAAACAATAGATTTGTGTACAAGAGTATCTAGACATGAAAATATACGTTCTCGTTTGTGTACTAGTTTTGATCTCGTGCATTACATATAGGAGCGGGCAATAACTATGAAAGTACTGATTGAAAGATCTCATACTTGTTTACTTAATAATAATAATGAAATTGATAGTGACAGAAAAATAATTAAAAGAATATTTATACCTTTTTATATTAGTTTTCCTACCAATATTTGTCGTTAAAAATAAAACTTGAGTAATAATTGTCAGCTTAAAGCACCAAATGAAAATGGAAAATAGTAGTATATGAAACGAGAGGAATAGTTTCTCCCAACTTATAGCATAATGGTGATAATTACTAACAAAAATAATTCGTGTGTTGAGGTTTGTATTACTTAAGGCAACCAAAAAAGAGCATAGAGTAATTGAAAATAAAATGGGAGAGTAAATTATATAGTACGGAGTATATAAGCTTATAATGAAATAAAAGGAAGGAGATTACGTTAGTTTAGAGAGAAAAATACAAGTTTTCACTTTTTGTGTTCTACTCCAACAAAGTTTTGAGTTTCACATTTGCTTATTGCTTTATACATATATGTAACTTAATGCGGATTAGTACTTCTTTTCAAAGAAACATATTTTATTTCATTTGGGATTAATTGCATCCAATATCAGAATTTTGCTATTTCTCAGATTTTGAAATGGAATTGCAAATCCTGATATTGCCTTTTGCCCACGAAAAGGTCGGTAATTGTACACAAAAATCTCGAGCAAAGTGACATAGGCTAGGCTATGGGTGGAAAGAAGTGTCTTAAATGGCGTATTAGATAACCCAAAGGGTAGTCGAGTTGGCAAGGGGCCTCGAGGAATGACCTCGAGGTCCCGAGTTCGATTCCTCCCCCCTGCGGGTTATATATATGAAATGCAGTTCTTTCAGATTTTCCATTGGGAATTTTTTTTAAAAAAAAATATGGCGTATTAGTTATTTCTTTTGAATTTGGGCCTAGCCTGATTTGTATTTCTCCCCTTTATTGTTTCTATGCTTTGATCACATCAAAATATAAGTAAATTAGTTGGCATTTTCTGCCTTTTTATCGTATGCTACACATTCATGTGTGTTGCTGCTAAAAACATGCTCCACGTACATTGCGGAACCCGAGCCTGGACCGATGACCTGCAAGACAGAAAACGAGTGACCGCCGGGTGGGGTTCCCGGCGGAGAACTCTCCGATGCTTAAGTCAGAGCGCAGCTACAGGATAATAACTCTGAAAAAGCATGAAAGACACAATGTGTATCTGTGTGTGTAGTTGTCCCATACCTGGGGGTAGACCCCTTTATATAGCTGTAGGAGGAGAGTCCTAGTAGGACTAGGCTGTTGACTAATCCAATCAGGATCGTGTTAGGATCCTCGAGGATCACGTCACAATCTTTAAAGACTCTTTTTAGAATCCTGATAAGATAATCATAAATCTCTCAGTTTGACTAGGATTCGCCGGGTGTTCCCCAATTATTGGGAGTTATATTTGAGCTATATCATAAGCCCCCCACTTCCTTAGCTAAAATGTTTGGCTGAGGAAGTTTATACCTGGTGTCTCGAGACACGCGTCAGATTTGTAAGTGATTCTCATCCACTTGTAGGGGTAACAATATTTCTCTCCTCCATGTGCTCCGACCTAAGCGGGAGCTTAAGCCTTGGAACTTTGCCCAAGTAGGGCGCTAGAACCCTAGCTCTCGAGAGCCAAGTCTTAGAGTGTCGCCCGAACAGGCTATTCAGAATCATCTTTCGGAAGACGAATCATGAAATTTCAAGATCCTTTAGAGGCTGTGCCCCATAGTAGCCTAACACAAAGCTGTGCATGCAAGTTGTTGCATGTGCTAAGTGTTTGAATGTCCCCTCGAGGGGTCACCTCTCCTTTGGAGGGTGTTCATTTTGCGCAAGTGTGTGTTCTTGAGCTCGAGCCGACCACATCATGCTTGCATTTTACTTTGTCGCGAACTCTTATCATCAGCTAAGAGCTGGCAAAGAAGCCTCGCACTCACGCTTGGCTGGGTTTTGAATTGACAAAGAATGGTGGGGGGATGAAGTCCCATAGTCCTTTGTCGTTTCACGGGTTAGAACTGTAGCTAAACCGTTCGGATAGAACTTGAGCTCTATCCTTTCACCCTTGGGGGTGTTCGTCCCTCGAGGGATCGCCCCAGAGGGCTGGTGGAGCGCGGAGCTCGTGTAACTACCCTCGAGGGTTCGACGGAATTTAAGAATTCTCTTCATACACGCCCTCGGGGGCGGATAGAGCCGGAGCTCATACAATTACCCTCAAGGGTTTGACGGAATTTAAGAATTCTCGTCATACACGCCCTCGGGGGCGGATGGAGCCGGAGCTCATGCAATTACCCTCGAGGGTTTGACGGAATTTAAGAATTCTCATCATACACGCCCTCGGGGGCGGATGGAGCTGGAGCTCATGTAACTACCCTCTAGGGTTTGACGGAATTTAAGAGTTCTCATCGTACGCGCCCTCGGGGGTTTAATGAAACTTTAGAGTCCTCGTTGTACGCGCCCTTGGGGGTTTGACAAAACTTTGAGTTCTTGTCGTACACGCCCTCGGGGGTTTAACGAAACTTTAGAGTCCTCGTTGTACGCGCCCTTGGGGGTTTGACGGAACTTAAAGTTCTCGTCGTACGCGCCCTTGGGGGTTTAACGAAACTTTAGAGTCCTCGTTGTACGCGCCCTTAGGGGTTTGACGGAACTTAGAATTCTCATCATATGCGCCCTCGAGGGTTTCTCGTCCTTACTGCCGCGGTACTAAATAAGAAGCCTCGGGTCATGGAGCTCGTAATATGGTCGTTGTGGTGAACCTTTCTGTCTGATAAGACATAAGGCATTAAGCCTGTATAGGAATGATCTCATAAGATATAAAGCCCCCCGGCCTTTTGAAAAGGCGTGGATATATAAAGACGGCTTTTAAGCCCATATGTAGGTCCCGGTGGCAAGAAGACCTGTACGAGCAATATAGAAGACCGTAATCCGTCTGCTTGACTGGATGAGCATATAGAGCTAAAGGATGCGGAGTCCGTCGCAGTTTATCAATATGCTAAGAAGCAACTAGATTCAGTTTGCTGGTCGAATGAGCTTGAGCTTGCAGTTGTTCCATCCATATTAGCGATGCTATTGGCGAAGTGCTCTGATTTACTGATCGAGGTCACTGTGTGACCGAATATCAAGAGACAATAGGTAATGCTGAGTCGGCAGGATGCTGCAGCAGAAACCCTATACGTGACTTCAAGTCGCAGGGTGCTATGAATTTGTTCCTTGCTTTACGAAGCGATTTATACGTCACTGTTAATGCTCGCAGGCGTAGTTTAAACCCTTGCAAGAAATAAAAGTACGTGACTGAAAAACAGCTTTTGAAGCAATAAAGCATATAAAATACAACTATGTTTTTAACACAGAAATAAAAGCGGTGTTCAGACACCGCGGCCCCATTAGGATTTTATCGGTTAGCCGACAGGGTGCGTTGCACTGCGTGTCACATGTGCGCTTTAAAAAGTCATAGTAGTCAGGAGCTCTGACTTATGACGTGCTTGCACCACGGGACGCAATGGCATGATGCTAGACCAAAAATCGGTCTAGCTATAAGCGCACTAGAAATAGCCATCGAAAGGTTTTGCTAGCGCCGAAAATTATAGTCGCTTTATTATTAGCGACGTATATACACTATAAAAAATGCACAAATCCTTTTAAAGAATGCGCAGCATGTTCAATTCAATTGTGCATTGTAGAAGCTTAATGCTAAAAATAGCTTCTAGCGTATGTCAAATAAATTAGGCCATGTAGGCCTTAAATCTAAACAGGCCTTTGTTGACCGGTTAAAAGTTCAAAACTTTTAAACATAGACTTTGGGTCTTTAAACATAAATAGACTTTTTCTTCAGGCAAAAAACCTAGTAGTCTTAAAATTTTGGCATATGTCTAATAAAAAAGACATTGTGGGTCAAAAATATAAATATGGATTTCTTGTGGGCTATAGAAAATTAAAAAAGGAAGAGTGGACCTTTTGTTTGTATTCTGCCCATCTTTTTCTTTGACTGAAGGGTGGCCATTGGCCCAGGCCGCAGCAGTGCAATGGGACAAGCGTCGCGGCCGGTCGTTGCGCAAGTCCATGTAGATTGGATTTGGAGTTGGAGGGTCACCAGAGGGACAACCGACCGTGGTGTGGCCGCGGCGCCGATCGGTTGCCTCGGCGATGATGGCGGTGAGGACCCGCTGATGGAGCTGACTTTGCTGCCGGCGAGGTTCTCGGACCGGAGCAGCGGCGGCGCAAGGCGGCGCTGTGTTGAGGTGATGTTGTGGTAGCCTCGTGGCGACTGTACGGCTGATTTTGGTGACCGTGTTGGCGCGGAGGTGAAGGGGCTGTCTGTCACGGCGGTGACAGCACCTGCAGGTGCTACTGTAAGTCAAGATCGACGCTGGTCGGTGATGAAGGCGCTGCCGGCCGTGGTTTTCTGCTATCTTTCTTCTTTATTTTTTTTCTGGACGATTTGAGGACGGTGCCGTCGGTTGGCCGGCCGCAGCGATTTGTGACCCCGGTGGTCCCGATGCCTTGATGGTTGAGCGGGCGTTGTAGGTGCTGTTGATGGCGATAGCTCTTTAGGGTTTTGCCCATGAGCTTTGACCATGAGGGCCGCGATCTGCAGGTTATGCGCGACGGCGCTGCCTGATCCCCCCATTTTTTTTTGATGTGTGGCTGCTTTGGCAGCTGTGTGGCGGCGGCACACAGTACCGTAAGGTGGCACAGCGCAACGGGGAAGGGACAACGTTGGGCGCAACGTTGGCGACGTGAACAGCAAGGTTACAACCTTGTTGTTGGTGGTTTTGACTGGTTGCTGCCGGCCGATCACCATTTGAATCCAATGCCCACAACTTCTAATAATTTATCTAAAATTTTTGAACTCAGATCTTGAGACCTTCGGTCGTGCAGGTTTTGTCCAAAGTTGCGACATGTTGTTGCTCGTCGATTGCGAGATGATTGTTTGAGTTTTCTTCAGGTCAAACGGTTAGGCTGGCCACGGATGGCGCCAATCTGTTGCTGCTAAAAATATGCTCCACGTACTTTGCGGAACCCGAGCCTGGACCGATGACCTGCAAGACAGAAAACGAGTGACCGCCGGTGGGGTTCTCGGCGGAGAACTCTCCGATGCAAGTCAAAGCGCAGCTACAGTATCATAACTCTGAAAAAGCATGAAAGACACAATGTGTATCTGTGTTTGTAGTTGTCCATACCTGTCGGGTAGACCCCTTTATATAGCTGTAGGAGGAGAGTCCTAGTAGGACTAGGCTGTTGACTAATCCAATCAGGATCGTGTTAGGATCCTCGAGGATCACGTCACAATCTTTAAAGACTCTTTTTAGAATCCTGAGAGGATAATAATACAGCACCCAGTTTGTCTAGGATTCGCCGGGTTCCCCAATTATTGGGAGTTATATTTGAGCTATATCAATGTGCAACACATGTGCGTTGCGGTTAGTTAAAATAAATACGTTACTATGACAAAGACGTGTTTATCAAAGCGGTTTAAAGAACACATTCGGTCTTTGCAACTATAAAATACATTGCGGTTCTAGACGTGACTTGCAACTTCGACATCACCGTGTTCTCTTGAAACTTAAGTCGGAACCCCATGGTGGTTTGTTAGTCGTAGACTCGTACCTACAACAAACCCTGATATTTTCAACTTCTACGCGTTTCTCCTTCATCGGGTCACCTTATGCAAATGGTCCCCGGCATGTAAAACGAATCCCTTTCCAGGACAACGTGCAAATCAGGTAAGTCATTTTGGTTTCTATTAATCATTGATGAATTCCCTATTAATGGTGGGACGACTTCCTTATCAAACAACTATTTATGGATCAACTCTACCAATTATAAGTTTTTCGTTTTTCCTTTTGTAGAATCTATCAACTTAAAATGCATGCGCTTTCTTTCAGAAAAAGCAAGGAGCAGTGTGATAATCGAGCGTGATTAGGGTAAGAATTGATGCCGATAAAACGAAGAAGTTGCATGATTTGCAGTGCTTAAATAATACTATATCAGACGGTGAAGAATTGCTTAGCCAAAGACCCCCCCTACCAGCAAGCATTAATATGGTCATTAAGGTCGATTGCACGGTACAATATAGATTGTAAAATTTCATCAGCCCCTGCAAACAAAAACAACATCTTGTGAATGATCAAGAACACTTGAAATTCTGATATTCTATGTTGTTGAATATTTTTTTTGCTAGTGACGAAAATTATACAGTGGAGTTCACTTCTATCGTTTCATTAGATGTTATGTTAGCATCGTATTATTGTGACAACTTTCATAGTCTTTAGTGAACATTAATCATCTAATACACGGTTAACTTTAACGTACATCCATCCAGATTCAAATATACATGATAACCAAAAGGCCTTGGCAATCACATAAATCCCACTGAATTGAGATAACATAATTCTATAGATCTAGATAATTTTAGTGAAATGAGATAACATAATTCTATCAATCAAGCCTAGATTGAAAGGTGACAACCACGTCGAGATTGCAACCAGAGTTCCCATGCCAAAAGGATTTATTTCACCATTACGAAAATGTTGATTTGACATTATCAAGTATTCAAGTTACTTAATACATTTTTTTATTGGGAATGCAAAATAACACAGCAAGAGTTAGAAAAGCATTAACAAGCGAGATCGCACATAATTTACTATTCTACTAATTCGCGTTATCACTGTCCTAAAACATTGTTTGCTAAAGAGGAACTTTTTCTTTTTTTAGGGGAGTTTTAGACTTGCATTTCATAAAATAAAAAAAGTAACACTGTAATACAAAAGCACGTACCGAATGTTAGGGCCATCGGAAAATTTTATTTTTATTCATATATTTTTTGATGCACAACTACATTAAACTGTACTCTATAGATAACGTTCTCGAGGCATTTGATTATTTATTTATTTATTTATAGCGACCACTTTGATAAACGCATGAAGTACCAATGAGATACATGTACACGAAAACAGCAGTGATACACAAAAATCAAAAGAAAGAAAAAATAAAAAACAAAAAGGGCGGAATTGTAAATACATCATCACTTAAGCAGAAGACTTGTTGTAGTAACAGTAGAATCCCCCGTTGCGTAAAGCATATATTGTGACAATCGACAAATATGGAATAAAGGCGGCGTTACATTAAAAACAAAATAGAAAAAAGAAAAAGGAAAAAAGAAAAGAAAAACAATTCACACAATTAACCAATTACAGAAATCCCGTACACTCGGTTCCACCGCAAGCACTATAAAACCCCCAACCATCACCGGCCCATCACACCAAATCCGACGTCACACAATGCGTACGCCGCGTAATTTCCCAATAATTTAATTACACAGCCCATCCCCCTCTCTCTCTCTCCTCATCTGACACAAACCACTCTCTCTCTCTAAAAAAAGGCACAGAGCTTCACCTTCTTAAAAAGAAAAATCCTCCCCTTCTCGCTCGTCTCTTCGGTAACTGACACTTCCGGGCATATGAAACAGAACCGGCCCGGTCGCGGTTCCGGTTCCGGTGCGCTGCGCTGCGCTGTCCTAACCGGTAAGTGAACTAGGGTTTAATTGTTGAACTTTCGCCTTACTCAGCTGGAATTTCAGCTGCTTAATGAATTGTGTCACAAACTGTGTGTGAAGTCTCTGGTAGTGCAATTAGGGCTCGTTCGAGCTTGTGGACTGCTTCGTCGCACTTTACGAGCGTCAATTAGTATGAAAATGAAAATCGCGCACTCCATTTGCAGGTGAATTTTCGCCGTGCGATTGATTCGGTGAAATTTTGGCGTTAGAATCACTTAGTTTTTATGCTTTGCTGCTTGTGCTTTGTACATGTACTCGAGTGTCTAAATTCTAGATAGGTGCAGCCGTGCAGGTGAATTTTTATTCATGTCATTCGAGTTTTTTTGATTTATTATGGAGCTATAGATCGTTAGTAGAGCTTGTTTTCACGTTTTTGTTAATTTTTTTATTGTTTTCCGCCTTCATACTAGTTCGGTTGCTAGAGCTTGGTTCTGGAGCTGGTATGCGTTGAGCTGATCCATTTTGGTTGTGGAACTCAATTAGAAGGGTGTTTGTAAGGATGGGGAAAGTTGTTGAGGCGTGAACACGTGTAGGAAGCGGTTAAGATTCAAGTCCAGATGTGGGTGTTAGGACTTATGATCCGGCAACCAAAAAGGGAAAACTGTGTGCAAAGTTGGCATAGGGGGAACACGTGGGAGAGTCTATTACAATCGAGTCTTAATGCGGGCTTGAACAGATGTTCTTAATTAAAGGTTGAATATTTTCTGACAGGTCAGACTTGATAGTGTAATCTAGAATGGAATCTGTAAACATGCGAAGTTACTGACGCATGAATATGTTAAGAAGTGGTTAAGTTGCGTCATTAGGTGGATGCTAGCACTAATAATTAGGCACTCAACTTAACACTGACACGAAACTGGCTGTTAGTATAGATGGGTGCTGGTGTGTTTTTTGATCTGCATAGAAGTTATGCAGCTGGTATATGCCGAGCTAATTATTTTTGGTTGAAACATTGATGAGATATACTGGGATTTGTGAGCTTGTTAAGACATAAACACGTGGTATGAAGGGCTTAAGATTGTCCCGAGGTGGATGTTAGAACTTATGATCCGACGTCCAAAATAGAAAAGTATCTGCGGAGTATATATTTAGGGGAATGTGTCAGTTAAGATGGCGTCTTGACTGGGGTTGAAAGGGTGTTCTTTAATCAAAGTAGACTTTATGCGAGGGTGTACTGTAAACCGATTGAACTCATAATAGGGGTGTATTCATACCCGCATTCGGCGTAGCAACCAAATTTGATTAAAATTTCCTGCGAATATGAAAAATTGACATCCGTATTCATATTTGGCAAATAATAATCACATTCGTATATATCACGCATAATGGTTACAGGGGTTAATACCTGATTGTCTTTATAGAACTTTTGTTTCCTCTCTAACTGTTCCACACCACTGAAGCTATAGAGATTACTAATCTCGTTATGTACTAGATGTTATAAGAAGTTGTAAACTTGAATAAGACAATAGATGTGTACACATGAATATATTATAGGCGCATTTAAATCAGAGATTAATTAATCTAGTACATACTATGTCCTATTCATATTAGAATATCCATTTCAGACCAGTGGGAGTATGTAGGATAATCAAACTTTCGGATTTTTATATACAGCCTAAAATGTACATGGTCACGTGTAAAAGACTTTCCAATGGTGCAGCTGCAGGTGTATCTTCAGCTAATTTGTTTTGGTTGCCAAATTTACAATGCTAATGTAGAGTGATATCTTTAGAATGTGCAAAATTGTTGTGCCAACTAGATTCTAGAGGCTGCATTGCCTAGTAAATTTTTTTTTTCTTTTTCTAGATGATTGGGCAACACAATAGTTATATCTGTCATTAACATATGTGTTATGAATAGTAAAGGGGTAAATTATTACTTTAATTTATGTGGATTTGCCGTAAACAAGCAAGAGCTGGCGTTGAAAATGTTATGGCAATTTAAAATTCCATCTACTTTGAGGACTTCATAGTGGTCACCCGATGTGTGTCCCCCATGATCACTCTCCTCGAGGGACACGCCCTTATGACACTGAGCTGCCGAAACAAGAAGGGCATGTGAATAAGGAATGTGCAAGCTTGGTGAACGCATTTAGGATATTACTAGTTTCGAGACAAGTTTGCTGGAAAAATCTTTATGTTGAAATGCTTGGAACTGGATTCAGTGTGACATGAAGCCTGACAATGAATTGTACAGTAATCCTCGACAGTGGGACACGGAAACTTCTTGTTGACAATGGAAAATATCAAATAAAAAGCTTAGTGTTACTAGTTCTATAGCCAGGGATGAGTGCAGCAGTATAACTATCTTCTAATAGCAGATTTAAACGTGGACAACTTTCTTGTGATTGCAAACAACCTTCCAAATGAAGGAACTTAGCTATTGGAGAAAGAATTGTAGCAGTTACTTGAACGACCTGTCTTGCATATTGAAGCAATAAGTTACGCATGCAATTATGCCATGCATGCATGCCTTCATCTAAGTCTAGAGAAAAAGACTAGTAATTTTTTGTTTTTTCGAAGATGCTTCTGTGTGATTCTGCTTTTTCGAAGGTATACTTAATTTTTTTTTTCTTCTATAGTATAACTTCTTACGTGTATTAGGCATCATTCTCCTTATTTTATAGAAGCATAGTTGCTTTTAATTTTCTTGTTTACTTCATTGTCTTAATTACCATTTTCTTAATTCTTTGAGAGCACACAATCAAAATTTGCCATCTTTGAACTTTCAGAAAAATATATCAGGAGCTGCCCCCTATACGTGGAACTTGCAGTTCTGCTCAAGTCTATTGTCATTTCAATGCATGCATAAAATATGTTTGCATGCACGTGTTTGTAATGTTCGTTCTTCTTTTATGGCGTTCTCTTGTTTCTTGGGGTCATAAGCTAATATTTCTCCACGTCATGCAGGGTCATAAGGCTTGCAAGTTGTTCTGAACCACTTCCACTCTTGTCTTGCAGTTCGGTGCTGTTCCCGTATTATTGATTTACCTTTTGGTGAATTATGCGAAGTTTCCTTAATCATTATATTCAAGTCAAATTTGTTGCATGATCATGTCTCCTTGGTGGGTGAAATCTTCATCGAAAGAAGCAAAAAAGAAAGAAAGCAAAGAAAGTTTCTTTGATACAATTCACAGGAAATTCAAGATTGCATCTGAGGAGAAGTGCATCAGTAGGTCTCGAAGACGGTGTAGTGACACTGTTTCGGAAAAGGACTCCCAATCTCATGCCGAGTTTCAGTCGCCGTCACCCACCACACAAGTCTCAAGATGTCAGAGTTTCCCAGAAACGCTTCGTGCCCAGCATCTTCCACTTCCGGAAATGCACCCTGCTTCTATATGCCTTGCGGATTCTGGAAACAGTGCACCAACGAAACCAGGAGTTGGCGGAGGCTCCAAGTCAGTGTTGTTATTGCCCCTTCCTAAACCAGCCAATGTCCCAACTGGGCCAGATCACTCAGATGCAGCGGGAGATTTAGCCACTGCTTCTGTCTCCTCCAGTTCCTCTGATAGCGATGACCCATCCGACTCACGCCTACTAAGCCCTCAGGCATCTGACTATGAAAATGGGAACAAAACTTTCGTAAACAGTCCTTCAAGGTGAGTTTTCATGTAATAACTAAATCCCTAGGACATGATGTCCAATTCCCACGACTATGTATGAGAGCTTTATAACATTGTTTTTCTCGTGTTTACTCTTTTCTTTTCTGGTCCCTTATGGCGCTATTTTTCTTTTGTTTTGAAGTACAAAGCAAAAGGCTCAATTGCATAAATCCCAAAGGAATCCAATAGAGATTTTGAAGCCAGCTAGCATTTCGTTGAATACTCAGACGGCTATTACATCACCTAAGCGAGGGCATTTAAGTTCTCATGTGCAGAATTTGCAGATTCCTCATCATGGAGCCCTTTGTAGTGCTCCAGACAGCTCCATGTCGAGTCCTTCTAGAAGTCCGATGAGGGCTGGAAAACCTTACGCAGATGTACCATTTCTTGGATCTGGGCAGTGTTCTAGTCCAGGGTCAGGTCAGAATTCCGGACATAATTCAGTCGGTGGAGATATGTCAGGGCAGCTGTTTTGGCCGCAGAGGTGTAGCCCCGAGTGTTCACCAACACCTAGCCCCAGGATGGCAAGCCCTGGACCAAGCTCCAGAATACAGAGTGGTGCTGTCACTCCTCTCCATCCACGAGCTGGAGGGGCAACAATAGAATCCCCTGCAAATTGGCCTGATGATGGAAAACAACAAAGCCACAGGCTTCCCCTTCCACCACTAATTATCTCAAAGACCTGTCCCTTTTCTCCTTCATATTCAACAGGAGGAGTTTCAAGAAGCCCTGGCCAGGGAGATAATCCAACAAGTCCTGCTTCGCGCTGGAAGAAGGGACGATTGCTTGGCAGAGGCACATTTGGACATGTTTATCTTGGTTTTAATAGGTCAGTTGCTAGAGGAGTTGCTTATGCTGGCTACTTATTGGTTTCGTTACTACTTTGTTCCTCTCATATGTTTTTAAAGATTTACATTACTGTAACTAACCAATTTAGTGATTAGTCATTTTCAGTTTTGGATGTTGACAGTACTAATACAGACACACACACACACACACACACATATATATATATATCTGTGAGTGAGAGTGTGTGTCGTCCATAAGTCGGACAGCTGAATTCCTTTGTCTGAGAGAATAAATCTCCTATCTTCATAGTTTGACGGATTTCCCACGTCTGGCTGTACTGCAGCGAAAGTGGTGAGATGTGCGCAATGAAGGAGGTAACACTGTTTTCAGACGATGCAAAGTCAAAGGAGTGTGCCCAACAACTAGGACAAGTGAGTCTTCAGTAACAGATACCTTGTAATCTCATTATTGTGTTTGGATATAAATATTCTTCATGTTGATTTCTATATTATGGGAGATTTTATAATTGCATTTTATTTTTGGCAGGAAATCGCGTTACTAAGTCGCTTGAGGCATCCAAACATTGTACAGTATTATGGATCCGAGAGTGTAAGACTTTTGGGATAAATCATGCAGTTCTCATGTACTATTTTGTTCAGCATTTGCATTTTTCACTGAATAAGATACTTCAGTAATAACTTTGTCGTGCAGGCTTGACATGACCCTATTATTCTGATGTGCTGAAACCCTGTTATATACTAACTACTAAGCATTATGAATAACCCCTATGTTTTAGCTATTCGGAAGTCTGGCATGTGGTAGCATGTTTTTATTATACTTCATATATTTCATTTTCGAGAGTCTTTCTTATCCAATTACTTTATTGGTTAACATTGCATCAGTTGCTAGAAGGCAGGCATTAAATCACAGTTAGCTGCACTCTTGGTTCTGTTTCTCTTGGACAGGTAGATGATAAGTTATATATATACCTGGAGTATGTGTCTGGCGGTTCCATTTACAAACTTCTTCAAGACTACGGCCAGTTGGGTGAAATGGCACTTCGAAGTTATACTCAACAGATTTTGTCAGGGCTTGCATATTTGCATGCTAAAAACACAATCCACAGGTGAGTTTAGGTATTGATGAATGGTTATATCTTGCTGATTTATTAAACTTTTATCATATAATTGTCTTGTCATTCTTCTGAAGTCTTACTCCAGTGGTGCTGGCGTGTTAGAGTCATCCTACCAATATATATTCATTGTTTTCATCTTTGTTCAGGGATATTAAAGGAGCAAATATACTGGTTGACCCCAATGGCCGTGTGAAACTGGCCGATTTTGGAATGGCGAAGCATGTAAGAGGATGTTACACCACTATTTGTAACTTATAGAAGCCAGCACTCTGTGTGTAACTAAAAAAACTACCTCCTCAGGTTTTTTCTGCTCCGGTGTAGGGAAGGGAAGGTCATTAGATAGTAGCTAGATGTGGAAATATCACATGCAAATGATGTAGCAACTTTGAACTTTGAACCTTGAATAGAGTCTGAATAACCTATGGTAGGAGAAGTGACCCAATTCATTTTTCTATCAAGTGAATTGGTATGTTTCTTGCTTTTGAGATCACGTTTGCTGTGCTCTTTGATCTGTAAAAGGCTCTGTTTAAGTGTTTCACTAGTTGTTTTTAGTAATGTCAAGTAAAAAAGAGGGGGATGCAATTTTGATATGAAAAATATTGGCTCACTTGGTAGTTTTGGTTAGTTGATCTAAATACAAAATGTGCGTCCAATTTAAACTGAAATTTATTCGTCTAAAATAGTTGCTGAAATTTACAGATTACTGGGCAGTCTTGCCCACTATCATTTAAGGGAAGCCCTTACTGGATGGCACCTGAGGTCAGTATAGTTAGAAGTCATGCTCGTGTCACTCTTATTGACGTTCTTTCCATTAATATTTATTGCTTTGTTTGGTTAGGTTATAAAGAACACTGGTGGCTGCAATCTTGCTGTGGATATATGGAGTCTTGGGTGCACTATTTTGGAGATGGCTACAACAAAACCTCCATGGAGTCAGTATGAAGGGGTTAGTAACTTTGGATTCTATGAGGCTGAAAGTACTAGGATTTTCGTTGTTTTTACACGTATGCTAATCCATTTTATTGCGAACTATACCAAATATCTTCTCCTTGTGTTTTTAATAGGTCGCTGCTCTGTTTAAGATTGGAAACAGCAAGGAACTTCCTGCCATCCCTGATCATCTGTCATACGAGGGCAAGGACTTTGTAAGGCTGTGTTTGCAGCGGAACCCATTGCAGCGTCCTACTGCTGCTCAGCTTTTGGAGCACCCTTTTGTTAAAGATACTGCACCACTGGAGAGACCTATCCTAAGTCCTGAGCGTTTAGAAGCAATACCCACAGTTACCAATGCAGTGAGATCACTGGTATGTATCGTGTTTTTCTGTCTGTCCATGGTAATCTTATGGTATAGCACTTAATTATATTGAAGTTAGATGATTAAAGAGATCAATGTCGGAGTTGGGAAGATAGAAAGAGGGGAGGAGGGGGGGGGGGGGATCTTAGGTTGAAACTTGAAAGGCATTGTATCAGATTCCTTTTCCGTCAATGGTTGGAACTGGGAAAAAAGAGAAGGGATGCAAAGATTTACAAAGGCATAGTTATTCTACTGCACCTGCGAAACCCACATGGCACAAGACTAGAGGAAACATGTACGAAAATCAAATTGGAGAACAGATGGTTACAGACTCAGCTGCCTTCTTGGACATCCATGAACAAATGTTTACAAACTAATTTTGCTATGTTAAATAGTCCCAAGGGAGAATTACTTTCAAAGCTGTTGCCATGCAAAAACTGCAGCCTTTTGAGGGGCCTTAGCCTCATTATAAGCAGTTGCCTTTGATGACTATTGTCAGCTTCACACCTGAGTTTAACATTGCTATTGTTGGAAGATGTATATTCTGTTTGTTTGGGGTGAATAGTCTTCTGCCCTTTACTTGTGGTCTGGGCTCCCCAACATTTATATTGAGGCAGTTTTTATGTATGGAGTCTGTATACGCAGATTCTGGCCAAGCTGAAGTTGGAAAGGTTGAATGATTATTAATATTTTGTTGGGCCAAGATGCACACCCTTTGATTTTTGACCAACTGCCTAAGTTTACTCCTGTTACTTATTGTTGCGCTGGATTTTTGCTAACTATCTGTCACTATTGTTGTTTTAGGGTATTGGAAATGCCAGAAACCTTTCGTGCTTGGACTCGGAAGGAGTTCCTTCTCATCATTCTAGAGGTCCAAAAGCTGGTTCAGGATTCAGGTGCGCTCTCTTGTCCTCCACCCCCCTCCCCCCTCTCTCCTTCCTCCTGCTCCTCGGCATGCCAACACAAGCAATTACATACTTACAGTTGATGCAGCATTAGTGGGTTTGTTGAGCATGATATACATTGTTGGGCCCAATCTCTAACAGCTTCAGCTTTTAGAGCAGATTGCCAAGGTCTTGGGTTCAAGTCCCCCACCTTGCATTTGGCCCCTCTTCATGTTAGTGCAGTTTGCACCTGCCTATTGTGCACTCAGTGGTGGTACACATTGGTTTGTCTGTGGTGTGCAACAGAGGCTTGCAAGTAGGCGGGAGTGTGAAGCATGGTCTACATTGTTGGGCCCATTCCCTAACAGCTTAATTGCTTAGAACATATGCTATTTTAATCTTATGATCTCAATACTGTGGTTACACTTAACTTCAAATTGAAGTCATGCATGTTTGTTTTGTAAACTATAGTATTGTTAAAATTTTTGGTTTCTTAATTTCCCTTCCTTTTCCCTGTGGAGCGTCTTCTCTTTTTCACATTTAGGTAATCCTTTACTTCTGGTTATGGATGTAAACTACTGCCATCATTATTCGTACCTCATATACTTGTCACAATTTCCCTGTTTTCACGGAGAAGTTAGTTTAACCACCAAATCCAAATTATGCACTTGATTAGTGATAACTTAATGCTAGTGTGTTTCTCTCTTGACTTCTCCTTCTCTTGCCTAGCAAATAGCAATTAGAACATTTTATTATCATGCATCTCTGTTGATATTCTGATTACCTTGATTCTGGATATAAGTGTGACCATAGTGTTATCGCTAGTTGTACTTATTAACAGTGTTATCGTTATGGTAACTCATTTCCCTCATGAACTTCATTTGGGTGATAATCCACCCCCCCTATACTGGAGGGAAAATAGTGTTTCTGTCTGTTCGCACTTTACTTTTTAAAAATTTCTTTTGAGCGATGTCGCTGTTGAGGGCCTAATTTTTCTCTCTCTCTCTCTCTCTTACTCTGTTGTTTTCCGTCTCGCTTTTCCAAGCAAGTCTGTTGCTCCCTTTGTTGACAGTTAGTTTAACCTTGCATACGCATGAAGTCAACATATTTCATTAGATTTCTCTTAGTCTTATATAACTTTTTTTCTGATGTAGTGATGCCCACATGCGTAACATATCGTGCCCGGTTTCTCCAATTGGGAGCCCCCTTTTGCTATCACGATCACCCCAACATGTGAACGGAAGACTGTCCCCCTCTCCGATATCTAGCCCCCGAGCCATTTCTGGTTCATCCACACCTCTCACTGGTGGCAATGGTGCCATTCCTTTTCCTAATCTAAAGCAGCCAGCCTACTTGCATGAAGGCATGGGAATGATTTCAAGATCCCAAAACAGTTTCTACCCAAGTAATGGCAACTCCTATCAAGATATAAAACCTGACATATTTCGGGGGATGCCTCAAGCCTCTCATCCGTTCAGGGATACGGTTCATTCTGCAAATGGTTTTCCACGAAATCACTTTGGACAGACAGTGCTGGCCGATCGGGTGTCCCAACAGCTCTTGAAGGATCATGTGAAATTGAGCCCACCATTAGACCTCAACCCCAAGTCTCCAGTGCGCCGTCGCAATAGTGGAGTTTAGTTTAGGTAGATCACCCAATCAGTTCAGGCCTTCAGGCATGATTCTTACAGCAAGACCAACCCTTTTGTACTATAGAAACCCAAAGAAGATTATACATCAAATAAGCCTGTATCTTTTTTAAGCTGCAATGGAAGGAGGGAGATATTATTCAGCATGGTCTTGGGTATTCAGACTCGGTCCATATGGTGAGTATTTTTTGAGAAAAAGCTCTCTATGTATTCAAGCTTTATATACCTGTTCCGACTTTCATATCTTTCTCGGACATGAAAACTTTTCTCTGTGATTGAAATTTTGGTTCTACAGAATACACGGCATCTGGAGCTCCAGCATTCAGCAGTTTTTTGCGAACTATTCGGCTTGTATAAAGAACTGTACATCTTGTAGTCATCATACATGAAAACTGAAGAGCACCTTGGAAGAGCTTTTAATTTTGGACTCATGGCTTTAGATTTTCTGTCTTCTTTTAGTCTGGAGAGATATGAGGTAGGGCAAAACCGATGTACAGGTGGTCACAGTTCGAGAGATGCTGGGTAGAGGTCTGTAGGATCTGTTGCACTGGTTTATGGGAAGCGGGTTTGAACGTCCTGGTATGCCCTGCCAACGTTGTATCTTTATCGTAACAGAATAAATCAATAAAAGTAAATTTGATTTCTTTGTTATATCGTACTTTTGACTGCATCCTCACTTCTTTACATCGCATACCCTTATACCTGCATACTGCTTTCAGTTAAAGCGAAAACAAGGTTTGAATAAAACCTAGGAGGTGAATTGCGAAACAGAATATTGAAGGCTAGCTGTATTATTTGGCTCGTGTCACTCCTCTGCAGCAGTAAGTGTTCTTACCTTGTGCATGAACATTAACCTCCAAAAAGTGTGTCAATAGGAGACTCTTCTAAGTAGTAACGTTTCAAAGATTGCTTTGGTGGTGTTTTGGTACACCCAAATAGGGGACGATGTGTCATAGTGATGTTGGATCAGGCCCTATATCATCCCGTTTCCGGCACTTTCGGCTGGCTGACGTACCATTTTCCGCTTTATCTGCGTAAGGTTTGAGCAGGTCCGGGTTGTTTGCAGACCGAAGAGGAACCCGCGAAAGGTTAAACGCAAAAATGTGGGGGGTTTTGTATTTTCGTTTTCCAAGTCCGATGGCTGATCGGCAGGTTCTCGCCGGACTGATGCATTGATGTCCTCAATTCACCGGTAGTTGACTTGCCAGTACTAGAATCTAAAATCGAGTTCTCACAAGTCGATTGTTCTCTTCTCTTCGATCGTCTACCATCTTAGGCGGTGAGAATTTACACCCCGGAAGTTGCAACAATGAACGATCATCCGCCCTCCCGTTGTTGATGGTTTAGCCGGGGTTGGTTGCCGACGGTGGCCGCCACAAGCTCACGCCGGACGAGTGGCTACTTCCGCTACTTCAACGCCAGAGGGAATGCGGTGGTGAAGCTGAATAGGAACTCTGTACGGCTGCACTGTCAGCGGGACATGGTTTTGCCAGCCGATGATGACGACCCATTTGTGTCGGTTCGTCTCACGCTGGTTGGGTTGCATTGCCGTTTATCTGTTCAACCCTTTCATAGCAAGCTCCGTATTCCTCTGCTTCATCCCCCTCCCTCTCGTATAAACTGTTCCGCGTTTCGTTTCAAGCATCCGCAAAACAAGCGGCTCCTCTATAGTGATCGGATACTTTGACGCGTAGAGGGATTTTGGCCTTGCATGGAGAAGAAATAAGCAAGGTTCTTACAAATAAAATGGTATAATCTGCTGCCCCTCGTGAAGAACGTAGCAGCAGCACGGTGATGATCATGCACGGCTATGACAGGGACGGCAGACTCGCATTCTGTAGGTTTGCGGACATCGCATGGACTTGGCTGGACATTGGAGCCTCTGAAGCTTATGATGACCTCTTCTACTTCGCCAAGGACTGGCTGTTTTATGCATTGACGGGTACTAGTTCGCTTGAGTCTTGGGGTCTCATCGATCCTGATTCGCCCAAGAGAACTCTGCTGAAGTCGGCTTTGCCTCCTTGCGAGCAGCACAGCATCGACAAGCACCGAAAACGGCTCACGGTCATGTGTGCCGAGAAACACTATCTAGCAGTCTGCAGCGGATTTCTTTTGGTAATTAGGTTCCATTCTTACGAGTTTGCTTATTTCGCGGACGAAAGAAACAGGGAAATCTTCAGTGTCAATAAGCTGGACTTTGCCAAGAACGAGTGGATTAATGTCCCAAACTTGGGCAATGGAGTGCTATATGCGGGTAATCAATCTGTCTGCCTATGATTTCCCGAGCTTGAGGAGGAACTCTGTTTACATCCCGCCTTAACAGGGACTACTTCTTTTTCCATTACAGTATCCAGGCAATCAACCAGCACAAGGATATGCTCAAAGTCAGCTAGAATTCATCGCGACATCCAAATAAAGCAACATAGACAAACAATATACAGTTTAGCTGAAGAAGGATAATACAGCTCCAACTAATGCATTTTTTTTTACGTCTCGTCCCTCTATTACCGCTTGAATTCTCGAAAATTCTGTTCCTCCATTCCCGGGGCGTAAAGAACCCGTCGCTGCTGTGCTACCAGAGGCTCTAAAGGGCACCTCTTCTATTGTTGAGCTCTTTGAGGTCGTAAACCGCAAGTTCTTCTGCATTACTAACCATTCGTATGGAACACGATATAGTCATGAATTCTAGATATTAGCATGCAGTAGAAATGAGCATGTCCAATAACAACCACAATTCCTAGTTTCCTACATCAGTGACCTTTTCTATGCAAGTACTTAACTGAGACTTTTTCATATAAACACGCTTTGCAGCAGATACAAATTGCAATCGTTTGATCTCCATAAATCATTTAATCTTATTTTAACTGCACGAGAGAAAGATTCTTAATATTAAAGAAACTGTCAATATTAATTAATCACAAATTGCTGATCCCCATCAAGAAAAGCATCAAGTCTTGTAGAAAGTATTAACACAACGGAGTAAAAGAGCAAGAAATCAGAAATGTCTGATCAAACTGTACTGTACTTGGTCAGCAAATAGTTATAATCACATGGCAAGCTCTCATTTGGTTTCGGTGTAAACCAGCAACCTGCTACTGTCACGGCAAATTCTGATGCAAGTGGTGGCAGCTCTTCTTTTTCTCAACGATATTAGCAGCATGTTATACAAAATAACCAAGTATTATAACGAAAATGTAGTAGTTATGAACACCATGCTGCAGTAATGAAAACTGCCTACTCTATCATGCAAAATGCAAGCCTTAAACCCTGCCCTTGTTGACATCAGGTCTAAATCGTAAACCGATAAACCAAGCTTTGAACTGATAACGGAAGTCATCATATAGTACTCGTAAATTTCTTCCGAAACAGTGATCCCTGAATTAACCAAGTCTTAAATAAAGAGAAAACAGCTTTAAAGGATTAACACCATTGCAGAGAGAGCGAGATATCTAAGCAAAGTTTTGATCTTGCATTGCATTAGTCTCCTCCTATAGTTATACAATGAATTGTCACATAGTTTACAATGAATAAAGCTAAGAGATACAGCAATTTACAGGGTAGAAAGAATATGCGATTTCGCAGAAGATATGTGGTGTTCTATCTAGCAATCCCTACTAAAGCTTTTTAAGATCAGAAACCCCTTACTGAGCTCTGCCAAACCTCAACAGATTGCTGATCCTTCCTGGTGACAAACATTTTGTTCCCTCCAAAACCTAAGTTGGTTATCCTCCTTTCGCCGGTATCCTTTGCTCTCCCCATCAAGTTTTTTCTATATACCTTCTCCTCCAAACCATCTTCACCCTCCCTCGAAGAACCGATTAGAACCTCGGACCACAGCTCTAAATCTCCGCCTTTACTACAAAACACTTGATTCCCGTGGCTTTCAATTTTACACCCGAATCCTTCCTTCTTTCCGTTCATCGCCTTTCTTCCATCGCCAAGACAAATCCAGGAGTTCTCCCCACCAATGTTCCTCAAGTCAGTGAAGAACACCTCGCCGGAGTTCACTCCGACCTTGAACATTGCTGAAAGATCATCCGACACCGTGACATCCGAAAAGCAGTCCACTTTTTCCTTGATCTCCCAAACAACATTCCCAGACCTTACATCCCAAAACTTGATGTTCCCCGAGACTCCGGTAGGTCCACTATGTGACCCGGAAGCCATTAACAGATTATGACTCGGAACCCAGCTCAATTTAGTTGCTGGAATAGCTGAATCAAGATCAGCACCATATATTTCATACCGCCCCATTTCGAGAACCGGTCGAAAGCTGCCCTGTATGTCATAAACCATGATCGAATTCGAATTCCTACGACCCGATTCGAAGCTGGTGAACATGTATTCAGGTGATGAACCAATTGCCTGCACAGTTGAACTTGACCTGGTCACGTTTTCCCAATTCAGCGTCTCCCTGACAACACCCTTGCCAAGATCAAGAATCTGCAATCCTGAAAAATCAGTTGCACCAGCAGCAACTATATTCGTCGATATGGCTAATAGTGAATCGATGGCAGTGAATTGGGTCAAATTTGTATATTTCTTCTGTAAAGACCAATCAAATGAGGTAATCTTGCTACCATGCGCCACATGAACAGACCCATACGGCGTCGTGGCGATTGCAGACGGTGAATCACGGCCGTTTAGCGGCAAGATTGAAGACTTCTCAAGATTAAAAGCTTCAAACTGAGATGGGTTTGACTGGGAATTAACAAGAAGGTTCTCAACACCATAAAACTGGGCTTCCGAGATAAGGTCTTGAAGATCAAAAGCCTTGGCTTTTGAAGAAAGATTGCCTGTTCTGAGGAGAGAAAGAAAGACCGAGAACAATTCAGGGTCTCTGTCAATAAAAGGGACATAAATTTGATCAGAATTGCAAATCCTGGAAAAGAGGGACTTTGAGCCGGCTAGGGATAGGGTTTGCTTGGTCGTTTGGAAGAGCTGACCGCCCACATCAATCGTAACAATGTTCGAGGTCGAATCTTGCTTGGTTTGCTGAAACCCATTTGCATGTGGCCTTGAATCTGCAAAAGGTGGCATCTTTGAACTGATCAAGAACTCAAGGAAGTGATCAAATCTTAATGGTAGAAGTGCAAACAAGGGAATATATATAAGAACCCTTCTCAATACAGAAGAAGATTGTTAGAACAGTATAAAGTACACCTAGAGGAAGGCAGAGGGTGGGTGGTTTTGTAGGGTATGGTGTTCCAGAAGGTCAAAAATGGTGTTTTCGGTCAGCTAGAGAGAGAGAGAGAGAGAGGAGGAGGGTCTGAAGTTTTGTCTACACGAAGTGAATAGAAGTCGGTTTTTTAATTCTAGGACAGCGGGTCGTTCAAGCCGTCCAACCTGGACCAGTTCCTTGGTCGTAGATGGAACCCTGCTCTGCATATCACACGTTTCATCGACTTTGTGGTGGTTGACGGCGGCCTTTCACTCCACAAGCTTAGGGGACTTCTAGAAGGGATTTTAGGCACAATTATAGGTTAAGATAAAGGTGTCAAGTTAAGACTATTTTAGAGATTACCAATTGATTGAGCTTACTTTTGGTCTGGACCAACGATGGCAATTGCCGGCTTGCAAAAGGCAGGTGAAAATATGGCCTCGTATCGCTGTCGATTTCACTTTTTATGTGATGATTTTATTCGGTTGGTAACATTGATCAAATATTCCGTCATTCGCTAGTAATAAATTTCGAAAAGGAAAATCAAAACTTTACGAAACAGTAGTGTCAGATTTTTTTTAATTAGCATCGAACAAAGCAATGATATTTACTGTTCAGATTGCTCTGAAACAATAATGTATTTGCTCGACATCATAGGTCTACTATTTTGTCAAAAGTATCGAATACGTTGGTGGAGAACTTTGTGATCCTAGTAGAAAAGAAAAGTAAGCGCCCGTTTGGTTATGGTATAAAATGTGTTATTGATTGCTCTAAATTGAAATTTTTATGTTTTACACTCCAAAACTGAGGTAATTTACGATGATAAAATATGTGATCGTGAACTTCTTCTTTACCTACGGATACTACTCTTGTAAGAGCAACGAGTGACAGTATATGCAAACAAACATCGGTCATAGCTAGTCATGAAAGAAGTAAACTTCTCTAAACATCAAATTTTATCGGTCAACCCCAAAATCCCATATCTAACACAAGAAGGGGCAAAGGCAAAAGAATTAACCATATGTGTTGTGTAATGCGATAAGGCAAAAGCTCGTTTGAGCCAAATTCTAGGTCCGACTTGTGCAGGCCAGGAGATACTAGTTTCCAATGCCAATGCCTATTGTTGTCCTCAATTCCCCGAAGAAAAGATTCTCATCCTCTCCAAATATCAAAGCATGCCCAAGTATTAATTACGCGGCCTTGACTATCAACTACAAATTGGTTGAAATTGAAACCATTTAGGTTGAAAGCCATAGTGCTGCTGATATCTAAATTCTAAAGTAGTATTCAAGATTCTCTGTTTTCGATTATTTAATAAATCACTTATTGAAAGAGATTTTCTTCTCATCCTCTCCAAATATCAAAACATGTGTTCGAAGCCTGGAAACCCATGTGTCAAGTAAAAAAAAGGGAATTTTTTTTGTAATTTGTTCATCTGGATGGAATGACATTAAGATAGATTGACCAAGGTGCTCCTCCGTGCTCTGTTTTTTGTGGGACTTGAAGAAAGAAAGAGCAAGAGAAACAACAATACAATCTTTTGCTAATGAAGACATGCTTGGAGTCAGTTTGACATGTAGCAAGCATAGCATATTGTGCTTTTAACAACCACAAGGGCGGAGGAGATTCGTCTGACTCAACTTGAAGCCAGGAATTGTCTTTTTCTTGAATGCATCTGGTTGGTATCTGATGCATTCAGGTGGATCTGAAGCTTTCCTGCCAGCACGAGCCATTACAATACACAGAAAAATGAGCTAACTATTTCAAACCTCACTGGAACTAGTCAAACAATGAGAAATTGGCGATCTTTTTTGGGTACAAAATTTAATCTTTTATGTACGGGTCATTATTTTGCAAAGCGAAAAATCGCTGACAAACAATTTCGGACCCCATGAATAAATATTGCATGGTCTTGTATCATTGATTTCAATAATTTAAAATCGTTTGATAAAGAGAGACTGATGTGATACCAGAAGGGGCTAAAAGAGGAAGTGATTTATTAGATAACTAGTCTAACGGTCCTAAATAATCTGATCATTAATCCGAGACCATAGCATATTTTCTACGGACACCACATAAAAGTCCAACTTCTAGGTTGACAAAGGCCTGATGTGCACATTTGTAGTTGGACCAAATTACCTAATGCATTTAGAAACCAGCCCTGCAAAATTATTAAAAAAATAAACACATGGTCAAAGTCTCTGATGGAGTTTTTACCCTCAATAATCCATTTTTAATACTTTATTACCTCTTTATCCCGTTTTGAATCTTATTTATCTATCTAACCCACTTTTGAAAAACGTGGTTTGAAACCACGTTTTTAAGGGAAGAAAACGTGATTTGAAACAGAGATTTCTTTTGAAAACGTATAAAATCTCTATTTGAAACAGAAATTTCTTTTGAAATCTCTGTTTCAAACAAAAATTCCCTTGAAAACGTGATTTGAAACCACATTTTCTTCCCTTGAAAAACGTGATTTGAAACCACGTTTTTCAAAAGTGAGTTAGATAGGTAAATAATATTCAAAATGGAATAAAGAGGTAATTAAATATTAAAAATGGATTATTAAGGGAAAAAAACTCGTCTATGATGATCCAACACTATGAATGCGTTCATAATTGGTCTAAAGTGTCTAGATCTCCAATCATGTCATCGGCAGTAGCAGCAGCAGCAGTAATGTCCCTCGTCTCTTATTTATAGAACATATTGATAGGACAGGCTAAGAAATGGAGTAGCAATAGTTTACATGTTACAGCCCTTAAAAGAGCAAAAGCATAGACCATCCATGCTTAGCCTTGAAAAACATTCCTATTTGGTCTCTGCTTAAGGCCAGGAACTACTAAAAAAACCCGCCTTCATGCATGGGTTAGTCCTTCAACACATCTCTACCACCCAGGACCAAAAAATCTGTACCGTTCTGTAAGATTTGAGATTTTCTATGCCTACTGGGTTCAGACCATTCAAAATCATGCCACAAGTTTTGCTTATACCGCATGGAAGCATCAGCGGGAAGCCCATCACTTAGCTAACACCTGGTTGCATCATTGGGAAAAACGACCAATTCTTACTCGGCCCAACCTCCTTCCCTATAACCTTCTCAGTGGCCCACCAATTGGAGCCGATGGCAGGTTTATCGGTGTCTCCTCCGTCTGCACTATCAAAGTTGAATTCCTTGACGGACCCAAGAGTAATTGACCGATGTTTCTGATGCCTTTGTCCATCCTCGCCATCCACAGAAGCCCTCTCTGATGCATCACTGGATGTTTCCCCAGTGTGGCATTGGTGACCATTGGCCATGTCGTTTGAATGATCATACCGTCCGGGCTTGCAATCTGCATTCTCTAAAGATGCTGATACAGCCAAGTTTAAGGCTGCTGGCTTCTTTTCCACACATCTGACAACGTCTTCTGCGGTTATCTCAAATGAAACTCTATGATCAATTCCAACTTCATCATTTCTCCATCCATTGAATGAGTTGGTGAGCGGCGCGACATCAGAATGCTGACGTTCCAGAAGAACACTATCCCGAGACCTAGGCCCCACGGCAGCTGGTGTCAAAGAACCAGAATTTTGATATGATCCCCATTCATGGGGAGACAGCTTGTCAAGGTTCAAGAGCTTGGTAGGGTCTCCACATCGTAACTCGAGGAAGTTGGGGCGATTAGGTGTAAACTCACCATCAGGGAAAGGAGATGAGGTGCCCGAACCAGAGATGCCTGAGCTGGGTGAGATTAGGTGGCCAACTGGGCTTCCAGGGTAAAGCTGATAAGATTGAAATTCATACTGGGACAAGGGGAATCTCTGACCAGCTTCACCATTTTGGTGGTTGGGACCAAGAAGCCGAGCAAATGGCACCTCGGGTGAGGAAGGTGTAGTCAAGTGAACAGATTCAGGTGGTGGAGTAAAGGGAGCAGTGGATGGTTCAGTAGTGAATGTTGAGAAAACTGGAGGCGATACTAACTGAGTCTCATGGGCATACGGGCCAATGGCAAATATCGAGGCAGGACCACCAGGTGAGTACATGTTTGCGGATATAGAGGTAAAGGACTGCAAGCCAGCTGGCGATTGCATAGCAGACGAGGGTCCTGAATGAAGGAAAGATGCGGGAGAGGAAGGAGGTGCAACAAAGGGAAGTACAACGGAAGGTGTTTGGGTCGAGTTTTGGGCAGTAGGAGCATCTGTACCTGGAGCACCAGTTTCAGGAACAAGGACAGCATGACCGATCCGCTTGCTCTGTTTCTGAGATCCAAAGCACCAATATATGCTCCAGCAGCTTCCCCATCTTCTTTTCTGCAATTGACCAAACAATGTTACACTACTGTTGGTAATAGGAAGCACCACAAGATTCTAAATTAGATAGAAAGAAAATCTGGGCAGTTCAAAGTATATCTCAGTCCTTATCAGATGTAAAAAACAAATTGTTTTCGGCGGTATATCCAGTATATGCATCAATGAAACTGTCTTTCCAGATTTGACTTCTCATACGTATTACAGTATTAACTATCTCAGTTGTCCACAACGAGATAATTGTTCAGTACAATGATGGTAACATCCTTAAGTACTATGGCCAGTCCATCTCTCTCTATCTATTCCTCGAACACCACCTTGGCATGTACACGAGACTTGAGCAAATTGAAGCAATCAAAGAACAGTAATTTTTCTGCACCGTCATGTACAATGAGATAACAATTACCATTTAAGAGGATAGCTCTATTGGCACTCCATTTATTGCTTGAGTCACACCAAGTACAGGTGTGCATCAATAACTTTGTGTGGAAAACAGCTGCTAATGGGCTGCCATTAGCAGCATATGGCCTGCCAAAAGGGCCACCCTAACAAGTTCCCTATGAGCAAATATCAGGCAGGGAACTAAATCGGACAAGTGTCTGGTGTCAAAACACTTCTTCCCCTCCAAATTCATCACTATATTTTGTAAGCTCTACATCTCAAATTTCCTACTAAAATGGCCATGGCCTTTTCTGATATTAAAAATGAGCAGCCATCTACCTCACTAATTGTTGGAGTCAGACTATCTGATACTATCTAATGGGAACGCTGGGACTTGGTATCACGTGAGACATACAAGAGAATGGAAATAAAGCATAGAAAGCTTCTTCAGGGAACAGCAGAAGAATTTTATCTTGATTGGGCTCATTGTCATTGTAGACGATAACAGGGTATCCTCTTCTGCTCCTTTCTGGAAAGGACAGTAGTGAAGACGGTAAAAGTCTTATGAAAACTAACTTTGAGCTTTACAGTCTATAAGCCACTTTGTCGTGCTTTTAAATAGTAATAATAATAGGACTATGCATTAGCAATGGGCTTAGTCCTGGTTTTTAGCCCACTCAGAGCAGTTTTATTCTTTTCACTTCGAACTATCTATATCGTAAACTATCAGACCCGGTGGTGGACCAAAGCAGATCATTGGCCCTAGTAGGCGATTCTGTTAGTGTTCCATGTCCGGGAAAAATGTACACTTCTGGAGAAACCAGACATCCCAAACAAATAATCACACAAGTTAAAGACTACGCAAAAGAGCAGGGCGAGTACCGACGACACTGCAACCCCTGATCAAAGTTTCACATACGGTGCACACAGCTATAGCATACGAATTACCACAATAACTTCATACAATGCTATTTGATAACACCAATTATCTAGACATGAATGAATCGTTGTTTAAACCAAAAATCTATAATGGCCATGTACATCATTCATTACAACAATGAAATAAATAACGTAGACATCAAGACACATATCATAAACATGAACATAAAAAATATGAGGGTGCCACAGCAACATGCAATTTAATTGAGCAACTTTTAATTCGTGACGTGGATAGGGATATATGATATGCGTACAAAATATACTATGCTCTGGAAATGCAGACATATGTATCCCAATAAGATGTGCACAACAAACATGCCACCCAATCTGAAAATGGGGAAGTGATATGCCAGCTACTACGGTAAAAGAAGTTGAGTGCCCCAGGTCACTCTCCCTTCAGTTTTAAGGCATCTCCGCACGTTTACTCGTTACTGAGATATTTGTGCTACTGTGATTTAAACAACACCAAAACTTCTCGCAACCTCTGAAGAGAACTCTCGAATAACTATATAGTGGATATGGTCAAACATGCCCAAGAGTAGTGAAAGGAATGTCGAAGAATTGTTCTGCAATAAGATTTGTAAAATTCTTACTAGACATCCCCCAGATCAAGAGCTGCAAGCATAAAAACAAATGAGATTACCATCGGAATATGCATGATGTACTAACTGCTAATACATGCTTCCTTCGAATCTGCTAACTCCCCACACATGTATGTACATTGCACAATAGAATACCCTGTTTGGATAAAGCATAGACAAAACAAAGACAAGAAGAAATTACTCCATATTAGAAGTTGGCTGCAGCCTTGTGTCGAGATCAAAGCGATGCCCTAATTTCTCATTTCAAGCATGTAGTAATCAGCAAAGCAAACAGCCCTCAAAATTCTCATTTGTTTATCTTTTTGATCAGTCCCATAATTTTCACCACATTTGACTGGCAAGAACAGCATCAAAGACAACATGCCATTACAGTTCGTAAAGATTTATACCAACTCAACCAATACGAATCATAGGCTAAAGCCGTAGACTTTCTCAGAAGCAAGTCAACTTTCACATCAAGAAAGATCAACAGAAACACAACACCACCACACCAAATTCGCATTGAAACCCAAGTTAACAGATCTTGAATCAGACTTAGCATCTTAATCTAAATTAAATGCATGAACAACATTTGATCCACAACCAAATCAGTGCGAAACTAAGCAAGACTTTTAATAAACTAAAACTAAACTATCAAAATCAAATGATTTACCTGAATTAAAGCGTGAGGTACACGATTCTCAGCAGATGCAATCGCGTTCGCAGCAGCGTTTATAGTCTCCAGTGTGTTGTCCCCATTCCCTCTCCTCATCTTTCTCAACAAAATCAACAACTTCAAAGAAAATCAAGCAACTTTCTCAACAGAACCAAAGCACCTTCTCAGGAAAATCAAGACTGCGATCAGGGTAACCAAACAAGATTGGGGAGGAAGAAATTGGATTAATTAACACAAACCCATTTCTCCCTGTACGACATTTATATGTGTGTGTGTGCGCGCTCTGCTGAAAGTATAGGCTTTGAGGTCAAACACGGAAGTGACTTGATTTCTTAGTATTATATTATGCGATAATCGAGAGCACGAGCTGTAAGGCTAAGAGGTTTGTAGGTCTTAATATATGGAATTGTTTTTTAAGGATGGCTGGAATGACTAGGATGGCCTTCGTGAATTGTGCAACTACTTGACGCCATGAATGACTTACCTTCTTGCTTATAAAGGCTCACACCAAAACATGCTTCTCCTTTAATGGCTACTACCAGTGCAGGTAGGCTGTATGAGACATACATGACTTCATTAAGATCTTTGTATGTAAAAATGAAATTCTTTTTGCTGTTGTTTTATTTGTTGATTGAGAGGTTAGATGACATTGCAGATGAAAAAATATATATAAGGTAAAATGAAAATCGTGAGAGATAAATTGGCAAAGCAGAATCCAGAGAACAGGTGCAGATGAAAATATCGTACCGACGGCTAAAGATGCGCCCACATAAAGTGTTTCGGTACCAATTGTGGGATGTGTCGTTTTGCTAACAAACTTAATTAAAAAGCTGTTAGCAGTACGACAACAGAGATAACAGGTGTACCAACATACCGCTTAAAGATTCAAGTTTCGTTAAATTATGAAATCGTGTTTCTTTTATTGGACATCTTTATAGGAAGCAAGTATATAGCCGTTTCGTCCTTTTGGAAACGCAATGCTAGCAAGATTATTTTGTTCTTAAAAGTGCAATGTTCTCTTTTTTCTTTATAGATAATATTCATTTTTTGCCTAAGATTACCGAGGATAATTTTGGGGCAACCCATGAAGAGTAATTTTATCCTCAAAGTTAACAATCATATTTATTTGCTCTTTCAGAAAATGGGCAACTTTTGCTTATAGCAATCTGGGCTCCTCTGTCAACAACCAAAGTGTCAAGTAACAAACACTGCTGGAAAACGTTTGCAACTGTCGTCTCAGCATAATGAACATGTGTATTAGGGCCAATACGCTGTTCATAGAAATCAAAGTCCATTGAATTCTTTAATTGTGTTTCCGCTACTGACCGCGAACATCTTCCTTTTGAAAAAAAAATGCAATTCTCGTGAGAGTTGTTTCGTGCTTAAATTTGCAATATTTTTCTTTTCTTGTTTGTTCATAAGTTTATTGGAGTATTGTTTTGGTGAAGTTAGTATGGATATTTTTTGGGGTAAGGGGTAATTTTGTCCAGAGAGAAAACAAAAGAATTTAGGTTGCAATTTTATTTAATAAAATAAAAAATGATGACGATGAGCTTCTCTTGTTTAATTAAATAATGTTGTCAGAGGGGGGTGTGCACGTGTGGGCATCCACATCTCGACGGTTTTCGTGTGCACCCCGCGTAACTCTGCGGGGCCCACCCTCAAAATTCTCCCCCTTTACCCGCCACTCAAACTAACTTGCACGGTTGGTTAACAACTTTTTTGCCTTTTCATCTTATGCACCAAAAGTTCTCCCCTTTTCCTTTTTCATTTTCTGATCAAAATTATAAAGCAAGCAAGTATTTATGATACGCCACGTCGATGATTCTCGTAAACTTTTGTCTACTTCTATGAATTTTGTGTGCGTTCTGTAAAATCAGTACGTTGACTTACTCGATAGTCATACTATTTGTTTGATCATAAGTTACAATCAGTATGATAGATTCCGAATATCGTACATACTAGAACTACAGAAATCTTTCGCGAATATGATGTCATGTAATTCACTGTGTCCCTCACGACTCCACTTCCAAAGTTAAAAAGTTGCAAAAGTTTCTCGAACGCGACAGTACAAAACATGAGTATTATATCGTATCTCGCTTTAACTGCATAGCTGAGAGGTTGGATGAAAAATTAAAATTTGGAAGACTGTCTCACTGTATCATATCTCGTGTTATCGTGCATCCTTTGTTAATGCTTGTATCTTGTGTATGGTGTGTTTGCATTTTGTTAACGACTTTTTTGCTACTTTACAATATGTAAACTTGGTATTCATGATTTACAAACTTCTTAAAGCTCTTACTTAGACAAGCCAAGTTATCTTTATCCTTATAGTAACTTTTGGGGGTGAATCATTGATGATCTTCGTAGGAAAGGAGCTTTTTGAGGATGTTACTTTACAACAGGACAGGCAGACATCATCAGCTTGTAGAAGTCTTTCATCTTTATCTCATAAGATAAGAAAAGGGCCTTTTTCAACTAGCCTCTGCAGGTTCTTATCTTCAAATCTCTGTTGGCCTGTTGCCTATGCTTCACTAGGGTAGGATCATCACTAGGGTTTAACTTGCACATCAACCCTTTACATTTACCAAAAGCCAAGGCATCGGAACAACTAGATATTGGCCATCATGACATTTCACACTTGAATCCTAGATTCACGGTGTTGCTTTAATCTGGTCATGGACCTCACTCATGGTCTACCATGTGCCCAAGGAAACTTATTTAGAGAGGAAAAGGCACTTCGAAAAGGGTAATTATAAGTAAAAAGTAGCATGATTTCATGACATTTGCGGCTTCACTTTGGAGTAAGTGATTGATGACTAATGCAAATAGATAAACAATAAGAAATAGGTCTTTTTCATGATTGAAATGTGGGAGGGGCCTCATTGTTCACTTGCAGTTGAGGCCCTCAACTGCAAGTGAACAATGAATGAATCGAATCATTCATGCCTTTTGAACTCATGGCTTCTCTAACTAGAGATGCCCTCAATGGCTCAATTCATCCTTGTTTATAACAAGTTGACATGTTTCAGGGTTTTGACAATAACTGCTGCTGGGAACTCATCCGCTACATATCTCGAGGAATCGTTCATGAGGTTGCTAGCTCTAGGTCGGGCGAGAATGGTCTGCTAAAAGGACAACGTAGCTCGGTGCACGTGATCTGATATGTCATACCACCCAGCTATAGTCCTACGATCAAATTAATGCTTTTCCCAAGTTGTAAGTATTCTACTATTTTTTTTGTTTTTTTTGAAGTTATGATTTAAAGCGATGACGAATAGACATGAAGGATGAAATGTTAATTATGTTTCAAAATTATTACCATGCATGGCGCGGGCGATGATGAATAGCCAAATACAGGATTTACAGTGCAATTAAGCATTTCATATACCATATTGATGTGCAATAAATTGACGTGAAAAAGTGCTTATAGTTAATGGGACAGAACGGGACGGGCTACAGCTCGAAGCACATCCATTGATCTCTCCAATAGCAAACCAGATTTAGATTTTTGCATTAAACCCGACTGCAGACCTGTTCAAAGTGAAAATGACCTGCTCCAGACAGATGGGACCGGCTAGTGTTAAAAAGGATTAGTATAAGGTTATCAAAACACCAAAAAAAATTGCTAAAAGAAGAGCAAGCCTCCAAAATTTTTAAGCAAAGTATCTGAAAGCTTTAACGAGGACTAGCACGAGCATCAACATTCAAGCAGAAAGTGATCTTAAAAGTACCTAATTGACATTCAAAATGGACCTATACTCGACCCCTGGAAATTACACCACCAAAGGAGCTGCTCTCCATTTCTGAGTTGTGACGCCGAGTTGTGTTGACACGCCCACAAAGCCTTGAGTTGATTGCCTAGGTAAACGAGGTGGTAGCTACTGACAATTAGATGTCTTGGTCAGCGATGCTCAGTTTATTGTTTGTTTTGGGGGGGGGGGGGGGAATGCATACGAAGAGTTAGCGACAAGTGAGGAATTAAAAAATGTGAGTGATCGGTAAACTCTATGTTCTTGTGTTGCTTTATATAAGTTGTTCATAAGTTGAGCCTTAAAAATGAACATTAACGATAGATTTACTCCAAATTGAGACAAATTTGCATTGTCAACGTGAAAGATAAAGTGGATTCAACGATACCCACGGGGAGTTATAAAAAATGAATAATTTTTCAGCAGGACTTTAAAAGTGAACCGAGTTATTCAGGCTCAACCTATATACTATTTAAATGAACCAAAAAGTTGAACTATTTTTGAAGATTGTCGACTATCGAGCTCGATAAGAAAATAACTTTAAAAAGCTCGACGTAAGTTTATTCAAGCTAAGCTCAAGAAATAAACAAACTAAAATTGAGTATAATATAAAGATTAATTAATAGGTTGAAATTCATAATTTCTCTGACAAAATAACTACCAAGAAACTTGAGCACGTAATTATGAAAATAAAGTCAACTTAGATTGGCCACTTGTTGAAACTTTGGACTAGGCTATGGAAATCACTAATAGTAGGAAGTAGATATTTAATCAATTGGGCTAGGCTGTGGAAAATAGGAAATAAATAATAGTAGCATTGTTGACCTTGACCATTCTATGACCCATGTGAACAAAGTTATGCAGCTTCTTCTTTAAATATACTGCCTTAGGATAAACAAGAATAATCCCAACTTTTACTTTTTATAACAAACTCAAAAAAAAAAAAATTATGAATTTTGCCAATAACTTTGATTCTATAATTCTAGCTACTATTGTTATTATTCCACAAATATAACTCAATTGGTAAATATTTACCCACTTGTATTCTTGTTTAGACCTCAATCTGTCATTAAAAAAAAAATTTGATAACTTGTTTCTAATGCAATTTTTAACACAAATGTCGATAAATCCCATTTAGCGATAGAATTAGGATGGGGCTAAGCCCTCCTGAGCTTGGGGACATGGCCTTCACATATAGTACGCAATAATATTCAATGTTTGTGAACCACTGTTTGCACTCCTTTGTATGCTTTTCTACCCTTTTTTTTATCACTAAAACTGCTGCTTCCTAGGACAACCTTTCAGGAAGTAAAAATAGCCTCTTCCTTTTAGGAAATGTTGACCGTAGGGGACCTATTAATGTACGTACTATATTGGGTAATTGAACTTCTACAGTCAGAAGCCCACTTTGATGCACATCTATGGGCACCCTCCCAGTTTGTTAAGAACTGAACAGATTTATTGCGAATATGCGACATCATTCACTTCAATCTTGCTACTATAGTTCGACCAAAATTAACAGCAGAAACTGAGAATAGAAACCAACGCTTTGTTTGTGCCAAGCAAGGCCAGTGAAACATTCAAACGACTAAGCTTTTTGAGGCTATCTCAAACACGTTCTCCGAGAGCCCATTCGTCGACATGATCATCTCCAGCTGTGCCTGTAAAATGCCACCCAGTGTTTTCACAATATACCTAGTACTTGGAGAAAAAATAGAAGTAATTTCTATTCGGGGTCTTTTTGTGCATTTCTAGAAGAAAATTTGAACGTTGCAAGTACCAAAGTATGGTTTGAATACTTGTTTTGATTCTGAAGTCAAAGTGAACAAGAATAATGAACCCGATAGATGACCTTCGGAGAGTTAATGACTTCTTCGATAAGAAGATAAGGGTTCAAATCGCGTGTAGAATTATGAAGTAAGTTCGAACAAAAATGACAAACATAAGACGTGTAATGCATTAGCTGATTACCTTCGCAAGCTCTTGCCGGTCTTCATCATACCGCTTCCATCTAGAGAAGGCAGACACCATTCTTGAGGCCACCTGTATCATTGCAGAGTTTTAGTTGACTGGGAAAAAAATGATAGAGAGTAAATACTTGAAGAGAACTTCATCCAGAAAGGACCTGAGGGTTCAATTTGTCGAGTTGCACGACCAATTCTCCCAAAAATCTATAGCCTGACCCGTCTTTTGCGTGGAAGTTAACAGGCGACCCACAAAATCCTCCAATTAAAGAATAGACCTGTATCAAAGCACCAATATAATATGCATGTAATGACTATTTACTTAGAAAGCGGGTAAAGGGCTAGCCCGTGTGTGTGCCTGTGTAATTGTTAGTGCGAGTGAGGGTGTGTTAGTGTGATTGAGCGAGGGTGTGTATGCGAGAGGGGGATAGAGGCAATTTACCTTATTTGGGTTACGAAGGTCGAATGCTGGATGGCTTAAGAGCTTCCTAACATTCTCAACATTTCCAGGAATGTCTGACATGGCTTGGAGGGCAAACCATTTATTTACCACCTGGAGAAACAGGAAACTCGATAAGTTGGAAAAATCCACATACATGCCTGGCACCTTTCCAAAAAGGGTCCGATAGTGCCCGCAAATTTGACAATTAAGTTTTAAATAATCAAACACCTTCGCAAGGTGTCTGACATTCGTCCAGTGGTGTGTGAGAGGTGTCAGTGTGTCGGTAAATGACTGACACTGACACCTTGGCAGTATGAGGTTCCATAGATGGCGTTGGGGGGGGGGGGGGGGGTTGTATTGTCTAGCGTGTTAAGTATCAATAGCTAAGAGAGAAGTGGCCTACCAAGAAATCATGCTGCCACTTGTTATAGAAGTCAGCGAGCACATCGTCGCGGGTTTTACCAGGAGTCTGATCTATGGCCGCCAGAGCTGCAAATTGTTCGGTCATATTTGTGGCTGTTCTATATTCTTCCAATGCAAGCTCAATCAGCTCTGGATCTTCAAGTGATGTAAGATACGCTGTTACATGGAACCAAGAAGACAAAACCAGTTACGAATGCTTAACTACACCGATCTAGGAATGAAAGATATGTAAAAGGACAGACTTAGCGCAAGATTCTTAAGAGCACGTCTCGCCATATTGAGATGGTTAAACTCATACTTCTCCGAGCTCCTATTGTTCTTGACCTGCAAAGTATGCGACCCAGGTCAAGCTCCAATCCCCATCATGAGTTCAATTTAGAATTGCACTAATCAAAATGCACGGAAGTGGATAAAAGTAGCTACAAACTCTAGCATAGAGGCTTTTGTGTACAAAGCAAGTGCTTGTGGGATATTAGATGGGAAACTCCAATAGATTTGAAGTGCCAGTTCAAGGAATGCTAAATAATCATGGTGAGGCAACGAATAGATGTCTTAGTAATACCAATAAGCAGTAGTAGGGTCAAGCTTTATGGAGCCTATGAGTTGGAAAAAGAATGTTGAACATAACTAGAATTTAAATGTTAGCATTTGAGACAGTATATTGGATTGTAGGATATACTATATTGCCTTATAGCTGTGTCACCAGGGTCAACCACCAGTTGTGCACCCCAACACGGTCTTCGATTGATTCGGTGATGAAATTTGTCAAAATTTCAACTTTTACTACGCAGTTAAACGAGATAGCAGAAACGCCATGCAATTAAAATACAGGAAGGCATTCAATGGCTTATTATGAAAAAATTTCAGACGTCCTTCTACCAAATACTTGCCCATAACAAAAGACATATTGGATGGTCACTTGTTCCGTACTTCAAAAAACAATGATTGGGAACAAATTCCTTCTAGTTAATATGGAGAAAAGTTATAAACAAAATTAATAATCATCTGCATACAAACAAAAGTTTGGATGGGCTTCAAGTAATAAACACGGACATACCGTGTTGAGCAACTCTTCTTTCAATTCAGAAGCAAGTTGTTTCCTAATAAAAGTTCGAACCGCGTGAACAGCATCAGGGTCTGCAACTAGCATCATATCCATGATCTCTCCTTCACCTGGCAGAGTTATTGCCTTTGCAATAAATTCCTGCAAGATATAATAATTCAACTTGTTAGACAATCATTGTTTCTTTGAAGGGGTTGCATAACTTCTATATGTTTGTACAATAGTACCTTATCTAAGCTTGGGTCAGAAAGTATGCTTTTGACACCATGCACGAACTGTGGATTCAGAACCAATGGCTTTTGTTGCTGAAAATCAGCCACTAAGCCAAGCATCAACTTCCTCGCCAACAGCTGTCCTGCCTCCCAACTAAAACATGGAGATCATACTAAAAGTCCGAAAAAAAATTCAGCAGAAAAATACATTAGATTTTTCGTTATGGAAAAGAAAAGTACCGATTGAACTCATTTGAATCATGAGCTAGGAGAAAAAATAGATCACTGTCAGTGAGATCAGAGTCGAGACGGATGGGAGCACTGTAATCTCGTAATAGAGACGGAATTGGACGCTCAGACACATCGGAGAATACAAACTCTTCCTCTTTCTGCATAAAAAGAAAAACATTATAAAAGCTAAGATATAGTAAGCATATCCAATAGATAAACTACGAAATAGACATCTGGGTGACAACAATCTAGCAACTATTTGGCAGCTAGAAAACATCAGATGTATTTCCCTTTTTTGTCCCAAAAAAAAAAGGACATGTTATATTAGCTTATGGTTTTGCATTACACATCAGTGAGAAATTAGCAAAAATAGCGCACTTATGCTTTTGCATTAGACATCAGTGAGTCAGTGACAAATTGGCAAAATAGTGCACTTTAGATGGGATGGTTTATTCTCTAACACCAACTATAACATTTGAAAGACAAAAAGAAAAAAGAAAAAGAAGCCTTGCAATGCAAGGAGGAGTTATGCTGGACAAGTATGATGTGTCATTTTGTCTTTTGCTCTAGATCAGTTGCACATAACCCCGAAACATAGCAAGACAAATGAACCCTCACTAGGAAGAAGGAAAATAGCATAGACAAAAACCCTAACAGCCTCATCTCTTACTTCTCTATTATACATAAAGGTTGTGCGTGGGGGTAGACCCTCGCATCTTAATACAAAGCAGAAGCTTTTCTTGGTAGGGCCCAGTTCCATATGTTAGTTGTACTGATCAAGCCGCAACAACTAAAAGAAGTGCTCGTGAATCTAAAGTGACTCCAATGGTGGTTCAAAACAGACCTTTGTTACTCTAAGAACTGTTGTGTAGACAGGCTGACCACTGCTTGCAACAGACTCCAACTTCCCGTTATTATAAACAGAGGATAGAGGCATGTCCTTGCCACTCGAGTCCAGAAGACCAACTGCCACGGGAATTAACATGGGCTCTTTCAGTGGCTGCCCTGGGGTTGCTGGCACCTCTTGACTGTAAATTTGTCCAATCAAATACAGGTTAGTTTATCACATAACAACAAATAATCGGGCAGGCGGAAATCTTGAAACAATGTCTTAGAGTTTATACCTAAACTTCAAAGAAAAAGTATGAGCCTCAGCATTGTAAGAGGAAGTGACCTTAACAAGAGGTGTCCCAGCTTGGGAATACCTGTAGTTTGTATCGATTAAATGCATAAGCATCAAAACAAACCAATCCTGATATACTAATAGAGAAAAAATGGCAGACTTACCACACCAAGAAATTAGCAAAATCAGCATCATTTGCATCTCGCATGGCAGCATAGAAATCTTCACAGGTTACAGCTTGTCCGTCGTGCCTTTTAAAATATAGATCCATGCCCTATAATGCAACCAACATAAATTCGCTAATTTGAGAAAATGAAGCAGTCATTCACGGAAATTAAATTAACCATCACAAGCTCATAGATAAGGATCAGGAATATCTTGTTCATACTTTTCTGAATCCTTGACTCCCCAGTAAGGTCTTGTACATCCTGACAACTTCAGCTCCCTAACAAATGGATTGGAAGTGTAAATTACTAGAACTCAAGAGATATTTTTTATACAGGTGCAGAGAGAGAGAGAGAAGGGAAGGGGAGGGCCGGAGGGGGGAGGGGGGGGGGGAGAAGAGACGCAAACCTTTTCATACACCTGCAGCAACAATAGAAAACACCCAAATATGAGGTCTCTCAAAAACAATCAGAGGGAATAAGAATTTAAGGACTAAGAGGGCAAATTCTGAACCCTACCGTTACTGCAATATGGACCGACATGAACGCCAATTATACATCCAACAAGTCAGCACAAGCAACACCATAGCATTCAAGTATACCAAGTCAGTAACATATGGTGATTCCAGGTCACCATAACAACTTATAGCCTTATCAAGTTACACTGGACAGAAACCACTTTGTTTACAAGAAATTGGTAGAAACTTGCCTGTGTAGAAATTGTCCATCTGTAAAGGAACGAAAGTCAAAACATACGCCAGAACAAATACTTAAGGCAAAGATCTCATTAAAGAGAAAAGGAAGTGATTTAGACCTTGATGTACGAGTGAGGCCGTACAGGATGAGCCATGGGACCAGCATCCTAGAAAATCAGAACAAGTATAAGCTTACTTTGCAACAGACTAAATCATTTTCCTATTGAAAATATAAATGCCTGCCTAGATGATAGAGAATCATATGGTAAATCCTTCAGTCTCAAAAACATGCACTCTACAGCGACAATTTCTGGACTACCTAATTACTTAGTGGCCTAAGATGTCAAAGGTGTCACTTTAAAACTCGTATAAACTAACCTGTGGAAATTGATAAATACGAAGCTTCGAAACATCAGAAATCCGCTTCACAGTGCGGCTTCCCATGTCAGATGAAAATTCCTGCCAAGTGAATATAAATATTTACAAGCTCAAAAGAAAAAGTTGCATAGCTGTAAGTGTCCTTGGATATATTAAAAAAAAAAACATCTTACCTGATCACGGAAAACAGTGAGACCCTCCTTTAAACTCAGCTGGAACCAATCGCGACAAGTCACTCTGCAATAAATTTACTTAGTAGCATAGTTCAGTTTTCACATGCCAAAAAAATCAAATCTTAAAAAACTAGAACAGAAGGCACATAATAAACAGAAGATCACAGCTTTACAATTCAGGTATAGACTATGGAGTAAATGCGAACCTGTTGCCGGTCCAGTTGTGAAAGTACTGCAACATGGACAAGAAATGAAAGGCAACTCAATAGAAATTCAACTCATTTACAATGATAATCCAAATCTATACCCTCTATGACATACCTCATGGCCAATAACACCCAATATTGCAGCATAATCGGCATCTGTGGCAGTTTCTGGAGATGCCAAAACAAGCTTGGAGTTGAAAATCTGTTGAGAACAAAATCAGAAATGTTTTCGAAAGAGAAACTGCGAGATGTCAAAAAGAGCTTGTGCTTCTCAGGGAACATACATTCAAACTCTTGTTTTCCATGGCTCCCCTGCCAAGCATTAGTGGAAATTTAAATAATGATTACGAAGTGGAGAGAATACAAAACACTAGAGATTCATCACAAACTCAAGATAAACAGCTCACATGTTAAAATCTGGAACAGCCACAATATTGAAGAGATCCAAATCATACTCAAGACCAAAAACCTGTTTGCCGAAAAAAACAGGACAGTAAATCAATGGTATGAATATGGTGAAAGGTAGAGCAAAGACTGCGTCCAAAAGAATGCCAAGAATAGCAACTGACATCTTCATCCCATTTCATAGCCGCCTTGAGAGAATACATGGCATGTTCAGTCTTTGGTAGGTCCTGTGAGGGGGTCCAGATTCTAAGGGACACCTTACGGCCTGAACGCGTAGTAAAAGTGTCATCCCTACTCTCCAAGTTTCCAGCTACTAAGGCAAAAAGATAGCAAGGTTTTTTAAAAGGATCCTCCCAAAGAGCATAATGTCTGCCTCCCTGTGATAAATCAACACATCAACAGTTGCTCTAACAAAATAACCAGACAAACAGCTAGAACGATTGCTGTTAAATTGTAAAAAGGGTTTACCTCCAGCTCTCCTTGTTCAGTGAGATTGCCATTAGACAGCAACACCGGGTACAATGACTTGTCAGCTTCAACACGACAAGTGTATTTTGCCATTATATCAGGACGATCCTGATAGAGAGGATAAACCATTGAGAAGCGTTACAAAAAATGGAGTTTACGGCTTAGAATAAAATGCTTCAGATTGAACCTGATAGAATGTAATTTTTCGGAAACCCTCTGCTTCACACTGCGTACAGAAATTCCCAGATGACTTGTAAAGCCCCTGTAGCAAGACAACACACATACTTTTAAGGATGCAAAGAACACGTAAGAGGCAATTTATACATTACTACACATGTTCGTGTGTATGCACAAAAAGCTTGTCTGACCTCCAATGAAGTATTCTTCTCTGGATGTATCTCATTAACTATTTCCAATATGAAGTTACTGCTTGGAGGTGATGCAAGAACCAGATGGCGTGAATCCACGCGGAAATCTGCCTCCTGAAAACCATTACAATCTTCTGTAAGAAAATTTTGGAGAGCTTGTTCTGTGTATATAGTGAGACAAGGAAAAGAATTTAAAGACAAAAACTTGCATGAGAAGATCGAAAATGCAACTACTCAATGAAGAAGTCTGAAGTTAAGACAATGGAAGAATCTTCAAAATATTAATACCTTCAGCTCTTTGTTATTGATTTTTATAGATACCAGCTTCAGATCTTGCCCGTCCAAGACCAGTGGGGAAGAATAACCTGTTCGATAATGTATTGTTCGTAGTAAGTATTACTGAAGGATTACTTGAAGTCAGTACAATATTGTTCTCATGTTGAATTTGAATTTTTTTTAGTACCCAAATATGTCGCAACTTACCTTCAACTCTAGGAGTTACACTTATTTTGGAGCAGACAATAGTCTTCTCTTCGCCCAGTGAAAAACTGAGGTCCACCTGATTCAATAACATCAATCAACTATTCAACATTTATCACGGGCAATATAAGGTATCAAGACATTGATTAATGTTCACATTTGAAAGCAGTTATGTATACCGTGTCAAAGTAGTAATCAGGCAACTTATAATCTCTAAGGAATATTTCTTTATGCGTGTCCATCTTGGATTCTTCGACTTGCTTTGGCAAGGGTTCTGTCGCTACTGAACAAATCAACCTCCTGCTGGTTTGTTTCGCTTTCTACAGAATGTTAAAGCCCGCAGGGTCAGTAAAGGTAGCCATTGAAAGAAGCACTATGTGAATTTCTTAGAACAATGAGCAATTAAAGCACAACAAACTTACAGGTAATGACTGATATAGAAACTGATAATTCCTCCAATGTGAAACCTAAGGGCAACATTTCAATATTTGTCATTTACATACAAAAGCTTAAAATAAAAATAAGAGATGGTATGAGACGGAGTGGAAGGAGAGATACAAACCTCAGAACTTAGGTAATTCCTGTACCTAGATAAAGTCTTTGCTGAATGCCCAACAGGATTAACACGACAAGCAGCCTGTAACTGCAAAAGGACGAACACATAGCAGTATCATGAGTAGCCCAATAAACACCGTGATTAAATGACCTGCCAGCTAGATTTACTGGTGAAATAACGCCATCATAACGAAATCATGCATCTAGTAAACTGGTGAGGAAGGTGGGGGAAAAAATTGAGGCATAATGCTACAATATGGCAATAAACTATATATCCTAAGCAGTTGAATTTACTCTGGTTAACAATCAACTCTTCAGCGAAATATAAAGCACAGACATCCATTTTTGAGTTCAATGCTACTTAAAGAAGATGCCACGAGCAACAAGGGCCAAAACTGAAAAATGTTACAATTGACACAGTGGCTCCAAAAAGGGCAGTTCACCCTAAAGCTCAAAGGTAAGTTTCATTAGCACATTGCGAAATCCTTCAATTGCATAAAGCTACCAGAGACCCAGAAAGAATAGCACTTTGAACAAGCTAAAGAAACAATACATAGTCCTGTGAAGGAAAAGAAAGAAAGTTATAAACTAAACAAACGGAATGGTTAAAAAGGTATTGGATAATCACAGGAGCAGAGGAGATCAAACCCAAGAGGCACGTCTTTGATAAACCCGGACCCTTGCATGGCAGAATCAACCGAGCCATCATCCACAAATTACCCCAAACTCCTAAATAAGGCTACTACCAGTGCAATCAGCATTCAATAACCAAATTCAAGACGAACCCACAAAAGGGCACAACTTTTAAACAAAACCCTCTTGGTCAAAACCCACAAAAACCCCAGATCAGATAATCGTATGAGGAGCCCCTAAAAGAAGACAGAAAACAGACATGTGGGTACTTATATAAGGGTTACAAGGATATGGATAAAACTCAAAATTATGGCCAAGAATAATCAGATAAAATATAAAAAAACAAAATAAACATGAGAATTAACCTGACTTTTGATGATGATCACAGGAAAGATTGATGATGATCAGAGGGAAAAGAGTGGATCTTTTTTATTAAACCTAGGATGAAACAAAAGAAGGAATTTGATGCTGATAGGACCCTTCAGGAGAAATCTTTTGTGAGTGAAGTGAAGAGATAAAAATGCTACGGCTATTTATAGAGAATTTATTATTTATCTATTCGATGCTTTTGGGACTCTTTTGGTCCAGTAACGAGCCAGTTTACTGCTATTAAATCGCATAAAGTGATAGGTTTGGGAACTGCTAGTTTTGTCCATTCGGCTTGCTATATTTTGGACTGAATTACGACTAAATTTGGGCCGAGAAATATTTTGGGCCTATCGTTTGATAGATAAAATGAGCCAGCCCCAACCGACACTGCTTGGACTGGTCATGAAGTCCTAAACCTTCTTTGACTTCCAGAGTTCAAATGTTGGCCCAAAATTTCTTTAGGTTTACTGAATGCACCATGCAGACAGATACGGAAGCTACACCCTTTGAATCAGTCTCAGAGGAGACTTAATCTCGGTTGACAAGCAAGCTCGCCCGGAGATACCTCTTACCGTTCAAACAAAAAAAAAATGCGTTTTGTTATTTTGGTGACAACGAGTTGAAGAAAAAAATCACATACCGCCCAAATGCAGTGCCATCAACACTAGTTTTCATCCCCTTGCATTAACCATCACAATGTTTCGAGTGGTGAGTCAAGTTAGGATTACTCCATAGACCATCCGGGTTAGAATCGTTCACTATGGAGATTTTTTATTTACCAATCTTTTTCTCTAAAAGGGGGTGGGGGTGTGTGTTTGAGGATATTACCAAAAGACGGACATAATATTCACCCATTTAATATCGGAACACATAATACCTAACTATGTAAAACTCGGAACAGTAAAGTCGAACTTAGAGAGTTTGAATCGAGATAAAGACGACATGTTATAACGTTTTAATGAAAAAATATTAACATCTTCCAACAACAAGTAGTCAAATTCTTGTGTACTTTTGATTCAAACGGTCAAGCAACACTTATCAGTATAGGCATTTCTAAAAGGCTTTGTTAATGAGCTCCTCTCATGGAATGAAGGCCTATTAGGCTTAGTTTAAGACTAGAAGACAAGACACACACTCACAGAAGCACATGCCTAAATGTAATCGTTTCATAGGTTAGCCACCCATGGCTTTGTTAATAACCAAAAAGAGAACCCTAAGCAATTTCCAGATAATGGGCCTCATTATGAGCAATGGAAACTGTGCACTGGTGTGAACTCCATTTTTTGAACACTTTCCAGGTAGATTCCAGTACATGCACTTGGTGCCCTGTCACAGATACAATGGAAAGCCCATTGGTTAACGTGTGCATGTGGGGGTCATACTATGAAGGGTCTTGCTTGGTTTCTTGGTTGGTTGGCAACCCAAAGAGTAACAATTTCATTCAGATTAGGGGCTTAGCTGTAAACTTCCTAATACAATGGTCAGTACAATTTTTAGCATTTGGAACACTTTTTTTTTTATGATTTGTAACGGTCAATATTTAACTCGTTCGAAGTGTTTCCTTTTTCTTTTAATTTTGTACGCATTGATAAAGTTTTGTAAACGGGTTCGTGTTGAAACGTGTTCTTAACTTATGGCCGGCCCGATGAGTTGAGTGAAAATTAGTTTACAGACTATTACATTGGTTTTAAACAAATCTCTTCTTCTTCTCTCTGATTGTGAAAATTGTGATTAACATGAGATGATGACAATTGTTCTGCAGGGGGACCCACTTTGGATTAGACAAATATGAGCAGAATTGTTTAATTATGATGGGACCAAAAAGGATAACAAATATATTTGTGACCAAAATTTGTCTTCTAAGCAGCTACCAAAGCAGCAACAAAAGATAAAGGTTATGCTTTTGTTAATGATTTGAGCACGCTTGTGCTCCCAACCTGTCTTCAACTTTGTAGGCCAGTGTTCTCTCATTGAAGGGAACTCTGTTTTCCAAACAAATTTTCAAGTTGTCAACTGGGGAGACTCTTCTCTGTGCTGTGCTAATCCATACCGTTGATCAAGTTACCACAGTGTGTGTGGACAAATCAGAGTCATCCCCTTGTGTGTGTGTGTGTGTGGTGTCACATGTGGGCATGTGCACATTGGTAGTACCAAAGGAGTGTTTTGGACTTATGTCTGAAAAGAGCCAGATCCAGCATAGGCATAGTTAAGTCAACTGGAGTGTCCTTTGAGACAGGGATGTTAGCTTCACTTGCTTCTTCAATGATTTCTGGAGGAGAGAAAAACAAAATCGATCATGTTTGAATTTCCTGTAAGAGCAGTTGGTGGCCTGTCCAGTTATCATTTACTTGTGTTGTTGGACTTGGATCTACTTGACCCCAAAATCATTTTTCTCATTTACACTCAATAGTTATCTTTCCTTGAGTTCTAAAATAAGTTGTTATCAACATATTTACTTAATGGATCGGTCATTAAAGATAGCAAAAAGTCGAAAACGCTTTCTTTTTTTTGAGAGAAAGAGCATAAATGTATATCCAGATATAAAACAGTCAGATTACAAGAGAGAAAGCAGCACCCCACAACACCGGGGACCACTTTCCAAGCCACAAAAACCAACTAAAAAACACTAAATACGTACGAGAATCAAAAACACCACAAGGAGACATCAACGCAGCATCCCTGCATCATCAGATAGGCTATACCCCATAAACCCACTCCTGACAAAGCCCACCAGATCTCGAAAACGCTTTCTATGTTGAATGGAAACGGATAGTGCTTAAAGCAATCAAGTTTAATAGTTTAGAGCAAAGCATCTAAGGTTTTTTTTTTGTTGGTACATAAGGAGAGGAAATAACTAAATTTAGAGCAAATACACGAGTCTGCGATACTTGGTAGCAGTTGGTACAAATAGCGTCGGCAGCATTAAACTGGTTTACGATGCATTCCAAATGGGTAACAAAAGTATTGAATTGCATATGAGAAGTGCAGCCTTTCTTGGTAATAGAGATCGTGCTTTGTTCCATTTGAAGAAAAGGAACATGTGTTTCTTTACATACATTGAATCTCTTTTTCATTTGCTAATTATTGCCATGAATTTTATGCATTATTGGGCTGTACTTGAATTTGCGGTCTATCCCAATGCAAATAGGGACAGCTAAGGCTAGGTTTGAGAAAAAAAATTTCCTCTTTTTTCAGTTTTTAAAAACTGAAAAAATAACCATTTTTTTTTCAGTTTAAAAACCAGTTTTTAAACTCAAAAGTAAAAAAAAAAACTCCACAAACTGGTNTTTTTTTGCAGTTTTGGTTTTTTTTTCTTAGACCACCACCACCACCCTCCTACCGCCAGCAGCCACCTCAGGCGACCACCGCCGGAGACTGCCGGCAGCCACCTCCGGCCGCCGGCAGCCACCTCCGGCCGCCGGCGACCACCTCCGGCCGCCGGCGACCACCCCCGGCCGACGGCGACCACCGGCAGCCACCTCCGGAGACTGCCGGCCGCCGGCGACCACCGGCAGCCACCTCCGGCGACCACCGCCGGAGACTGCCGGCCGCCGGCGACCACTGCCGGCAGCCACCTCCGGCCGCCGGCCACCACCACCACCACCGGCCACCACCGCTACACCCCACCACCGCCACCGCAAACCAAAAAAAAAAAAAAGTCAAAATAAAAAGGGATACCAAACACCAAAAAAAAAAATACATAAAAAAAAAAGGGGTTATCAAAATACAACTTGTTTTTTTAAAAAAAAAATTAAGCTGCTCTTTAAAAAACTGCTCTTTAAAAACTGAAAACCAAAAAAAAAATTTTGTCAAACGAACCCTAAATCTTGTACTCAAATCCTTTTCCATTGGTTCCCTTTCTTTCTTCATTAGTTCTTACAAGCTATGACTTGAACTTCAACATAAGCAAAATCTGATAATCTATCTATAAGCCTAATAAGATGGTAACACAGAGCAACGTAGAGCGAAAATTGAAGTATGAGCTCTCATTGAAACCTGTTTAAAGTGAGAGCTCGTACTTTAATAAGATAAGATGATTTTTCTAGGATTTGTCGGTCCCTTTACTACGGGTTACTTCGTATTTATTGAATTTTATCTATTACATTATCATTTGGCAAAAAGAAATTGTATAAAGGAAAGAAAAAGTTGGATGAATTCTTGCCAAATTTGGGAGGGAATAAATGCTGAAATCATGGTCCAGGTGTGGTGTGACCCTAATCTAGTCTAGGAAGCAGAAAAGCAAAATACCATCAGTTTGCCAGATTCCGAAATTTGTTGAGCTTTGACTTAATTAGGAGTAATGGTTAGCATTTAAAAAGAAATCCTCCAAAATCTATCACGTAAATCACTCTTATTATTATTATTATTGCATAATAACTAAACACTCAATCTTACATTCTCTTGTACCACCATAATTAATTAACTACTAGGTCACAGGTAGGCCAAGGAAATTCTTTCCTCCTTGACTTGACCACAAGCATTTAGCAAATATTATTATTTCAACTATTTGTTTCTATACTCTTGTCTAGCCTTCAATGTCTTGAGGACACCACCAACCCCAAGATGAATCAAGAACTTGAATTGCTTTGAATCACAAGCCCTTTTGAATCTTGAACTTGCATCTCGGAATTCGATAAATAGATTTTTGACGCATAATCATCTAACGTATTCACTGCACTCTAAAACGAGTTTCGATAAATGCGTAAGCATAACTTGTTTTACACGCTAATGAGACGCTTCGTGTCCGTACATATGCATACACATAGACGTGTAATCCACACTACAATAGTAAGCCATGCATCAATGCATCACGCTACTTCTAGAACTCAAAATGATACGAATTACTTTTTAATGTGTTTATCTACGTTTTGCAGTAATGCTTTAGTTTTTAACTTGATTATTATTATATTCTTGAGACGAAAAAAGCGATGGAAAGATTGTTAGAAAGAAGAAGTCAATCATCAACATGACCATATAACCCGAGCAAGCAGTAACATTATTGCACCAATCAAAAGAATAATTCATAAGGAAAAGGGAATCCACCAAAATTAGGTGTGGTGTGTGAAACCCCAAAAGCTGAAAGCGGCAGCAGGTGGTTATTTTCTGTGTGAAATCATACTGTACTACTGAGTTTTGATGAAATGGGGGAGGTGGGTCTTCTAAACAGTACATAGCACCATATCCTCGTCAGATCCGTCCTTTGTGTTGGGTCCCATATATCCCGGCTCTAACGGTGCTTGCTTTTGTGCTTGTCAGTCAGCCCAAATTCTCAGTTTCTCAGACATTACAAAAGACCATATATATAGAGAGATTTAGATTTTTTTTGGTGCAAATATAGAGAGATTTAGTGAGAGAAACATAGAGATTATTAAGGAGAGATTTCAGTCTTACAAGAGAGAGAGTGACGAGGGTTTTAGTCGTAAGGAAGGGAGCGTGGACTCTTGAAAAGAAGAAAACATCTTTGGATGTGGCCTATTAGCCTTTTAGATTTTTCTGTAAAGGTAAAACCTATTTCCCGTATCTTTTTAATTTCCGCTCTTTCACTCATTCTTTAGTCAAATCTTGCTCTTTTGCCACTTTTCGCAAATGGGTTTCTGTTGAATCCACAATGAGAATCTTGTTTCTTGTCAACCCTTTGTTCTTTGACTATAATCGTGTCATTCGTAGGGTATCTGCATTTATGTGTTACTGTCCATACATATGTTGAAACTGTTGAATTTCCTGAACAGGTTGATGAAGTTTGCTCATTCTGATTTTATTGGGTTTGGTTGATTTGAGGCTAGAGTTTGGAACTTTGAGACTGTGATTGATGGCTTCGCAGCAAGTAAGTCATCAGATCTGAATTTAAATGAAATCTCTGGTTTGATATTTTGGGCGTATCAATTAAAGCTTATTTATGTTATTTCCAGTTCTTTAGATCTAAACTGCCCCAAGATTCAATCTTTACTGATTTTTTTTAGATCTTTGGTTCAAATTCAAGTGTTGATACTGATTACTTGAGGCTTTAACGGATGCTATCACTATGAGTTTGCAAATGCTATATCGTTGAGACATAGTTTTATTAATTTCCACATCACTGGTTCTTTCTTACTTCCTCTGTTTCTTTACTGCCCAAAAATGATATCGTTTTCAGTTGGATGTTTAGGCTTTTTATTTATTCAGTTAAAAAAGCTGTTTTCAGTATCAAGGTAATGTCGTGAATGCCCACATTGTGATCCTCTTGCTTGCAGCATTTAAAGCTTCCTCCTCTCTTCATTATGCTTTACACTCTCTCTTTTTTGGCATGGGCACGTTGATGTCTTTTTCCTGTAGTCTTTGGATGATTATACACAAATGCAGTTACTCTCTGGGTCTTGTGACTGACCTCAAATTTTTGAACAGTTCTATCCATTCTAAGGGAGCTTTCCCCATGTAGTATGCATGGGATCTCATCTATCATGAAAGTGGAAAGTATGGATCTTCGAGAAGAAAGCAACAGACTTGGGTCGTTGCCCAGCACGACCTCGAGGAATCTGTCGTCTTCGTCTTCAGCATTCTTTTCGGCAAATCAGTCACCATTTTTCTCACCAAGATCGCCAACGTGTCAATCTACACGTTACAATATTCCATGCGAGGGTACAAGTTCAAATTCTAATCCTCTAAGTTCCATTCAGGGTAACTTTATATATCCCTAATACTTGGTTAATATTGGCTTTACCTTGTCAGATGTTTCTCCAGTCCTGGCAGTCCGTACTTCTACCGATTTGCATAAGTTCGATCATGTTTCTTCCTCAACAGGAATTTCCAACAGCAACCTGTCTATTTACAATGTCGACCATTCCAATGATTATTCCATGCACCAAGAAAAGCAGAAAAATATTGGGAGAAGCCAAGTAACCTCAGTTACGCCAACTTCAACTTCGTTTTCCTCTAACAGGCTGAGGAGCTGTGATGTGTATATAGGCTTTCATGGCCGCAAACCACTGTTGCTCAGATTTACTAATTGGCTCCGTGCAGAGTTAGAAATTCAAGGGTTGAGTTGCTTTGTCACCGACAGAGCTCGGTGTCGTAGTTCTAGGAAACATGGTATTGTCGAAAAGGCCATGGATGCTTGCACTTTTGGAGTTGTAATTGTAACCAGAAAATCCTTCAGGAATCCATATACTATTGAAGAGCTGCGGTTCTTCTCAAGCAAGAAGAATTTAGTTCCAGTGTACTTTGATTTGGGTCCAGATGATTGCCTTGTCAGGGATATAATAGAGAAAAGAGGGGAGTTATGGGAAAAACATGGAGGAGAACTCTGGCTTCTCTATGCAGGATTGGAGAAGGAGTGGAGAGATGCTGTAAGTGCTCTCTCTCGGGTTGATGAGTGGAAGCTGGATGCTCATGATGGCAAGTGGAGAGACTGCATACTGAGGGCTGTCACCCTTTTGGCCCTGAGGTTGGGTAGGAGAAGTGTTGTGGATAGAATAACCAAGTGGAGGGAGAAGGTGGATAAGGACGAATTTCCATTTCCTCAAAATGAGAACTTTGTTGGTAGGAAGAAGGAACTCTCTGAGCTTGAATTTATGCTCTTTGGCGATGTTAGTGGAGATGCAGAAAAAGACTATATTGAACTGAAGGCCAGACCCAGGAGAAAACATTTGACGATTGGTTGGGGTAGGAGTAATTCCTTAGATGAAGCACGAAAGGAGCGGCAAACTGAAAGTAGCAGGAGGAAGGGAAAAGAACCAGTCATATGGAAGGAATTAGATAAGGAGATTGAGATGCAAAGCACCACGCAGATGCATTACCAAACACCAAAGCTGAAAACTGGTGGAAAGCACGGAAGGAGAAAGAGATCCATGAAAGTTGTGTACGGTAAGGGGATCGCTTGTGTTTCAGGAGAGACAGGAATTGGCAAGACAGAGCTGCTTCTTGAGTTTGCATACAGATTTCATCAGAAGTATAAGATGGTCTTATGGATAGGAGGGGAAAGCAGATACATTCGCCAAAATTATTTGAACCTGTGGTCATTTTTAGAAGTTGAGGTAGGGATTGAAAGTGGCCTCGAGAGGAGCAGGATAAAGAGCTTTGAAGAACAGGAAGAAGCAGCCATAGCTAGGGTTCGGAAGGAGCTTATGCGAAATATTCCATTTCTGGTAATTATTGATAACTTAGAGACTGAAAAGGACTGGTGGGACCACAAACTTATCATGGATCTTCTTCCCCGTTTCGGTGGAGAAACCCATGTTATTATGTCCACACGCCTCTCACGTGTAATTAACTTGGAACCTTTGAAACTTTCGTACCTATCAGGTGTTGAAGCAATGACTTTAATGCAGGGAAGTGCCAAAGACCACTCAATTACGGAAATTGATGCTCTCCGGGTTATTGAGGAGAAACTTGGAAGGCTGACCCTAGGCCTTGCGATCGTAGGAGCAATTCTATCTGAGCTTCCCATAAATCCAAGCAGGCTGTTGGATACCATTAACAGAATGCCTTTAAGAGACATTACATGGAGTGGGAGGGATAGTCATTCATTGAGGCGAAATAACTTCCTCTTGCAACTCCTTGAGGTTTGCTTCTCTATATTTGACCATGCAGATGGGCCTAGGAGCTTGGCAACTAGAATGGTCCTGTCCAGTGGCTGGTTTGCCCCGGCAGCAATTCCGATTTCTCTATTAGCTCTAGCCGCTCATAAGATACCCGAGAAACACCGGCGAACCCGATTATGGAAAAAGATTTTGCGTTCTTTGACTTGTGGCTTTACATCATCTTATAATAGGAAATCAGAAGCAGAAGCATCTTCATTGCTGTTGAGGTTTAATATCGCAAGATGTTGTACAAAGGAAGGCTTTATCCAGTTCAACCAGCTTACCAAGCTTTATGCCCGACGGAGAGGAGTCTCTGGAGTTGCACAAGCCATGGTACAAGCCGTCATTAATCGAGGGTCTATCATCCATCACTCTGAACACATATGGTCCGCATGTTTCTTACTTTTTGGATTTGGGAATGACCCCGTAGTCGTTGAGCTGAAGGTGTCAGAATTGATATTTCTTGTGAAAGAAGTGATATTACCACTTGCTATCAGAACATTCATTACATTCTCCCGCTGCAGCATTGCTCTAGAACTACTTCGTCTATGTACAAATGCATTAGAAGCCGCAGATCAAGCATTTGTCACCCCTGTTGAGAAGTGGTTGGATAAATCTCTTTGTTGGAAACCCATTCAGACAAATGCGCAGTTAAACCCTTGCCTTTGGCAGGAGCTGGCCCTATCGAGAGCCACTGTTTTGGAGATCAGGGCTAAACTAATGCTAAGAGGCGGACAGTTTGACATAGGGGATGACCTAATCAGGAAAGCTATTTTCGTTAGAACTTCAATCTGTGGTGAGGATCACCCAGACACCATTTCTGCTCGTGAAACTCTCAGCAAAGTTACAAGGCTCCTAGCAAATGTTCAAATTCATACTTCACCACAGAGTTAAAATTTCTTGTAAGCAGAGTCCAATTAGATATATACAAAATGCGGGAATAAAACTGGTTCAACCAATTGAGAGATAGTTTTTATCGTTTTTTATAGTACTAACGGTATGTTGTTCTGTTACTTCATCATCGTTGGATTGCTTTCTAACCATTCTGTCTCACATATTAACTCTCTGGTTCTTTGCCTTCAGCTGATACTTCAGTGGTTGCCCTATTTATATTGTAAACAGGATAATGCAGGTATGTACTGGCTCATTGTATGCGATTTTCGAATACGCTTCTCTAAAGGTATGTACTGGTGTTCTGTTTGGCATCTGTCAAGATGTGGCTGGATAACCCAATTAAAAGGGAAAAATAGCTATAGAGGGCTACATTTGAATTTTTACTTGTTTGGCAGCACTGTATGTTTGGCATTGCTCTCTTCTTGATTAATTTGCCATCTATGACGTGTCTCCTCATGTCAAAAACTCTTCATCAGGAATGTGGTCTTGATGAACTTTTGAAATTTCATTATCTATTTCTTGGCAATTCTTTGAATTCTTTTAAAATTTCATCATCTACTATCTACTTGATTGATTGACTTTACATGAAGTTCTCTTCATTTCGAACGTGTTCTTCTCTAGCATGAGTTTATAGTACTTGCCAAATGCAGATTGTTTATCAAAGTTAATGAATGTCGATAATCAAAAATTTATCTTTCAGTATACTTTAATCGTTATTGTTAGGAGCACGGGGCAGAAGAAAGGGATTCCGCAGTGAAGTACTTTCCCGTGGGTCAGCCAAGGATGGAAGCTGAGAGGTAAACTCCCTGTGTCTTTATGAGAGGTTCCGAATGTTAGAGATCGCCCGGAAATTTTCAGCCCACTTTGTTGGATAGAGTAAACCTTGCATTCAGGTTTGTTGGATACATCAATCCAGAAGGAAGAATTTATAACCCAAAGGCAAGGCTTTGTTCCTCAAATCAGGAAGCTTAGAACATTTGCAATCAGCTAAATTCAACTCATAACATCAAAAGCGAAAGTCCCATATGTTCCATCATTCTTCAGGAGGCTTCCCTCTCAGGAAACAATTTCCTGGTGAATATTCCATCAGGTACAACTGCTTGACCCAGTCGACTACTCCAGCCATGCACCAAATGACCTCCAACACGGTTGTGTTCGGGCCATTAACATCACACACGAGGACGCCGCAATGAAAGTCAACAACACACAACTTGCCGTTGCAGAAAGTGATGCCATTGAACTCGGGACATCCAATAGTCAATCATGGTCCACGAAACATCTCCGGTCCTGCAAAATCCTTCAGTTCCCACGGGAACCCCAGATAACAGCGACTGCATAATCCGACGTAGTAGAAGGACTGGATGTTAAAAGTAGCGTCATAGTACAATGCATGTGATGACCATGATGGGCACGGTAGTTTAGAAAGGTGGTTAGGCCTGGAAGATCGATTCGGACGCATGAGAAAAGATGCAAATGGTTGATTTTATCTTCGTCTTTGCCTACTGTTAGCAGCCATCCCAACAAAGAGAGGCCTCGCTGGTTGCTCGCTGTGGGCAGGTGTACTTGTAGATCTTCTTCCTTGTCAGGCTGTAATAGTTGTGCTCAATAATTGGACTTATGAAATTATTGGGCTAATAATAAACGAGCCGTTCACAGGCTTGTTCATGAATGCTACGTTCCTTTACCCGTGTGAATGACTATTAGATTCAATTTTGGTTGGGTTAGGTCGTAGTTTTGAAATTTAGGTTGTATAAACACGCTCACTTTGAATATTCAAGCTCGGTTTGTTTGTTTTAATAACGATTACAAATGACTTTTTTAGTGTACGAACCACGAGCGTATTCACGAAAAGTTCAGTTCACTTGCAGTCGTAGACGAGAGAAAAAGGGAGGAACATCGTCCGTTTGTTGATGACGATGGAGCCAGAGAGCGCGATGAACACGAACTGTCTGTTATTATGGCTGATCCGTCGGTCATTAGAGCCAACAACGGCGCCCCTTGGTTCGGGCTGTTCCGTCACTCGAAACATAAATTGAGCTCGTCTACTTTATCTTCTCCTCCTCTCTCGGAGGTCCAATTCAATCTGGAACACTACTTACGATCTTCAAAATTTGATCGTAAGTCTCGTTTGAACCGGTTGAAATCAAATGCAGAGGTCAACTCACGTAGACATGCGGCCGGCGACTCCTTATCGGAATTACCAATTATACACTCCCATCAATATCGTCTAATGCTCAGTTCAATTCATGGAGGCGGGGTAATCCGACTGTACGATCTTCCATTCCTAACGAGGCTCAATATTTTCGTGCTGCAAATCGGAAATACCTATATCTTTGCCTCCTCCCTCCGGAACTGACCAATCGCGGTCATCATAATCCCCGGTGAAATAGACGCAGTTAGCCTATGCATTCAGGTTCGTCGGATACATCAATCCAGAATGAAGCATTGTAACCCAAAAACAAGGCTTTCTTCCCCAAATCAAGAAGCTGAGAAAAATTGCAATCAGCTAAATTCAACTCATAAACATCACAAGCAAGAGTTCCGTCATCAACAAGGGTGCTTCCCTCTCGGGAAACAACAGTAATTTAGAACACTACACACATCTAGATCATGAAGTTATATGTAAAACAAAAGTAATTTAGCTATATTATGGTTAAGTCAGATTCTATAACTGGATTGTTAACCTTGGTCACTGCAAAGATGAATCAACTTAGTAAACATGTTTGCTAAATTTCGGTCCATGATTTTTTTGCTTACTCTAAGCTTTTGCGTTATCATTATAAAAAATAAAGATATTCTTACATTTGTTGTTAATATAAAAGCTTCGTGGTACGATTAATGATATGAAGAAAATGGAACGACACGTCTCATTTTGCTTTATTTGTCACGTTTCATAAGCAAATAAAAAGAAAGATATGTGCTAGCATAATCGACTACCCGATTGATTAGAACGCATAACAACAACAAAATAATAAGATATGAGATTGCCATGGGTATTTGTTTAAACATTGCATGTTTACCTATCAAAATGCGAGAAGACAAAAAACGATTGACTATTTGATTAGTTAGCATGTATACTAACAACTCAAAAAATATTTCAAAGTAAGTGGATAAATATATAATAATCTCTATGGGCTTGATTATAACTACCTCATCATTTTCTATCAAGCATTGATAAATATATACCAGATAACAGAATATATAACATATTGTATATGGTAATAGTATCTATTATATAACATATTCAGTATACAAGACATTCTGTAACTTTTTGTAATACTAAATAAATTAAGCTTCAATTACGTTGATTCAATCAATATCTTTCTTTAATAACCAAGATGAATAAATTATTATGTATCGTGCAATTTTAAAGATCCATATAGGGTAGAAATTTTGTAGCTTGTTATGTATGAATCCGGCAAGACATGCTTCAATACACTTTTTGTAACTCAATAATATTTTTATTAACTCATCCAAGCTTGGCTCGGGTTTCCGGACTAGTCAGCTATAGGGCTGAAACCATGTCATACTACAAATCCTAGCCGACAAAGAGAGTAACCCCAGGTCGAATCAAGCCCGGGTGTTCTCCTAACGTGCATTTTAGGGAATTATTACCACGTTCAGAAGGCATATCAGTTAATTAAAAAAAAATAGTAATTAAAAAAAAAAACACCCGCATATTGTGGAATATAAATTGTACCCATTAGCTGCTCAAAGGAATTCGTGTTAGGTCTAACAATGGAAACCGACTTCTGCAACATTTTTTAAGCGAGATTGGTATATTGGGCACTCCACACAATCAGCGTGCTTGACATTGTTGTGCGCATCAAACCTAATGGTGAAAAAGGCATCGCATGCATAACATTTGTGCGACCGTGGTTGACGACATTGTTGAAGCGGGTGTGCTTGGTCGTCCATCTGAGCGGAAAATAATTCAAAAAATGAAGGTAAATTTCAACGTTGATCATCATCTCACAATTGGCACTGTGCGCAACCATTAACGCCGAAACGTAATTGTCGTCGCCCGTCGAATACGCAATCATTGATCAACGGCCGATCTTCAAATTGCTACAACCATGCGACAATTGCCATCGCCGATTCGACGATCGGCACACCGTGAAAGACGATCAACAATCATAATCGTAATCGCTCGATTGTATTGCTATCCCGACCACCCGATTGAATCACGATCACGACTGTTCAATCGACACGATCACGATTGCGACCTTTTGAGCGACAGATCGCGACCATTCTATCGTATCCACCATCTTGATGGTTCGAATGCTGGTTTCAACACTCTAAACGTCGAATCAAATGGAAATCTACTGAAGATCAAAGAAATCCTAACAATCGATCGTGCTTCTAATGAAGAACGAAGAGAATACGCAGTTATAGTTTCGAAACTTACAAAAGATAATTCCGGTCGTGTTGGTGTTATGAACATAGATCCCTAACAAGAATTTTCTGTAAAAAAGATTGACATGAGGTGAAAAGACATAGAGAAGAGAGATGGAAACTTAATTTGAGTTATGGGGCTTATGTAGACCTGACAAACGGGTAAATCCGTCGGGTACGGGTAATACCCGGTCGGATACGGATAAACTCGGTTCGGGTAAAAATTACCCGATTTTTTACAGGTAATCAATTTTCATGCCCGTACCCTACCCGGACAATTCGGGTATATCCACGGGTAATCGGGCAATCTTCCAAAATTTCTTTAACAGTTTTTTAATCACTTTCTATTAACCAAAAATCTACGATCTATACAATATTAACATTAACAATGCCAGTTACACAACACAAAATAGAAAGACAAGATTCAATCTCACTTATGTTGATTCCACGGATCAAACAATTACATACCAAACAAGTACCAAAAAATATCAAAAAACAAAATCTATTAACAATAATTTTTTTATACGATCTGTGGCATTGGAAGTCGATCTGATTTGTGACGGTGGAAGTCGATCTGTGACCGTGGAAGTAGATCCGTGATGGTGGAAGACCGGAAGTGGCCCGTGGAGGAGGTCACGCCGTCAGCGATGTCGCTGTCGATGTGTGAGAGACTGAGAGGAAAAAGGACGGTGGAACCTTCGATTTGCGGCGGCGACAGATGTGTGCTTTCCGATCGGCAGCAGAAGAGTGATGTGGTTGAGTGGCCTTAGATAGAGTGAGGGATGAAGGGGTTGACGGTGGTCGCTGGTCTCGGTCACCGGTGAATCTCGAGTGAGGGGCTGCGCCGCCTTGAGTCGGCGTGAGATTGAGAGAAAAGATGAAAATGAGTAGGGTTAGGGTGAAAAAGCATGTCTCTCTTTATATATAGGCTGAAAAATGGGTATGCGGATAAATCGTATTCGACCCGTATTTACCTTGAAATTACGGATCGGTTCGAGTACAGGTCAGATTTCGGCAGGTATTGAATATTGGTGCCCGTACCCGGTATTTTGGACCGGGTACGGTCTCCTTTTTGCCAGGTCTAGGCTTACGTATGATGTGTTCAATTTTCAAATGCAAGCGGGAGGCAAAAATGAAAAATCCACAACCTGACCGGCTTTAGTCTAATGACGTATATGCCCCTACTAGGAGAAACCTCATGCTATCCACGGGACACTCAGTTCCGTACAACTTTGCAACCTGCTTATATATGTTGCACTACTTGTATGCCGATGAACCCTACTGGTTAAGGAACATGTTACAATTTTCTTTTTCACTTTTTTTCATCAGATGATCTTTGATTTTCAAACGCCGGTCGAAACTTTCGGCATATGATCAGCCCTTACCCAAAGCATACTTGCTACTTTGCTAGAACAAACAGATACAAACGATGGAGAGAACTGAAGTTCCAACAAGAGCTTCAAACATAACACAGTTGATCCGAGTCTAACTAGATCTGGTTCGAGGAGACTGCAGAGCATAACAGAACTCGTCCCGAGGGCTTTTCAAGCTTCCAGCAGAGGCATGGAGGCTCGGTGAATGAACCAACTCTAGCTAGCAACACAAGGCCGAGTCATAGTGCTCAGTAAATGAACCAACTCCAACTAGATTTGGTTTTGAACCAAGAGGAGACTGCAGAACATAATAGAACTAGCCCCGACGGCTTTTCAAGCTTCGAGCAGGGGGGCGGAGGCTCAGTAAATGATCCGACTTTAGCTAGCAACAGAAGGCGGAGTCATAGTGCTCACTGTACTCGACAACTCTGACCACGATGCAGAACTCGGACCTAGACCAGCCACATGTAACAGTAAACAAGACCTGGATCCTTCTGCAGCAATGGAATTTCATTAACAAGGATAATGTACCAACGAAAAAAGAGGAAGAAACTCGAGTTACTCTTATGGAGTGGTAACTGTTTCCTATACGAGAGAGACAAATTCACCGAGGAAACAGCCGAAGCCTAACTGAGCCGTGAATGAGAACACGTACAGTGACTGAGTACCAGCATTTCATGGTTCTCAAATCTTAATATTCTACAGCCAAAGCAAGTTAGTTTCCAACAGGCATCAAATTTATTAAGCACAAGTGCCCTGTACGGCTGCATCTGATAACACAAATTCACTGAATAACAAATCAGAGCTTTTGAAACATACAAAGAGAAGAAAAGGATGATGACAAGTATCGCAGAGGGTGCAGAAGTTGCGAGTTAAGAACTTGGAAGTTGTTGCAGTGCCTGGTCCCTTGTGGGTTGTTACACTAACACAATCTCTAAGTTAAGTAGCATTCATACTCCATCAAGATGGAAGACGAAAAAGAGAGAAATAGTCCAATTCCTCTGCTTTCTGTGTCTGTCTGTGTGTGGTGTGCGGGGAGAGAGTGCATAAATAGGCACTGCGGAGGACAAATCACACCGTTATTCATAGCCATGTAATATTTTCAAAAGAAGAATATGATTTTAAACACCTGGTATGTCAACATAACTTTTTTTGAAATTGAAGAACTGATCATAATTCTGAGAATTGATATCTAGTATAAGGGGGGCACCCAAAAATATTCACAACAACCAACAACGAGAGCAGCACTTTCTAACCAAAAGCTAATTTACAGGTGCCACTTCAAAAATTTTGCATGATTCACAAACCCTTTAGAATCGTATAGAACCAAACCAGGCCCGCCTTTTTCCACCATCACGATTTCACTTCCAGATCTCTCGCAACTTCAGTAATCCAGACTAGTCAAGCACGAGAAAGAACTAGATTGTACCTGTATTTCTGTCAAAAGCCAAAAATCATGCCGCTAACTCCTAGTATACTAATCCACATCAGTGCACTGAGCATTCTGGGAGCACATTGGTAACTCGGAGGCTCGAACATGAATTGCTTCATAACCAAAAGTCTCACCTACAGATCCGAACTCTGTTTCCTCGTCATCGCTGTCGATATTTTCTGGTGTCACCCGGTTCTGATAACTTCTGCGTCGGAGGAGTAGTACGTTGAAGTAATAGCTAACCAACTTGTCCCTCGTTTTAGTTGGAAAGAGCTTAAAAGCATTTTTCCAAAATTTGTTTATGGATGTAGCATCCAATTTCACCATATGCTTAAATCTCTTTTCTTCGTCCATTTTCCATGAAAGAGAAACTTCCTCGCCCATCTGTTGAAATTTCCAATGAAAGAACGCGGAACCCAGTTCGAGCTTCAATTTAATCCTCTTCTCTGCAATGTGAAACCTAACACATCCAGTGGAGCCCGGCAGTTGACATTGGCATGATGTTTGTCTTCCCTTCCCAATGGGGTCCATACTAATCAGAGGTTTGACTCTCCCACCTTCTGGAGGCCACGTTCGAATGCCAACCCACTTGGTATCACTCTCAGAAATTACGCCAGTCCATGCAGGGACTTCGGCTTGAAACAGAGGACCCACAGAAACTTGCTTCTGGAGCAGCACATCCTCGGGCATATCATCTGCCACATTTGTGGTTAATATTTCATCAGTCACGGGAGCTGGCTCTTTTGGACTAATATCCGGCTTTGCCTTGCGAGGACTTGCCAATTTTCTTGGACTGGTTGAACGTGAGTTGCAACATGAGCATAACTGTGATTTTGTCAAAGGAAGCCTATTGCTGCATCTTAATCTCTCTGTAGACTGGTGATGAAGAATATCATCATCCTCATACATGGAGGGATGCATCCTCCTCTTCTTCTGTTTGTAAGAGATTTTTGTTTAATAAAATTCACAAGATAGTGACAGTTCTTATAATCCATCCCTGACCCTTTTTCATTTAACAAAATCATTGTACGACCAATGAGTTCTGATTTTGGTAGCTTAACCACATGAACAAGTACTTTTGACAATCCAGATATGACCTTTTCAATTAAACAAGAATACTTCAAAAGACCAATGACATTTGAGTTTAGTAGCTCACTAGCATGTACTAGCAGTGATGAGTGAGGAACACATCGCTAAGTTTGTTGAAAATCATAGGCAAAATGTATACCCTACAGCCCAATTTTGTTCTTCTTCTTTTTCCTTCCAAGAATATCACTGATAGTACTTAACTCTTCTTTCAAGCCTTGCTTTCCGAAGAGATTGGGCAAAGCAAATACTAAAAGTGTTGCAAACTCCGTGATGTGTAATCAATTCTCACATGCTTGGCCATTTTATGAAGGAGCAGTTTCTATTTAAAGAGAAAATATGAGCCAATGAAGTTTAAAAAGGAACTCAGTTACATAAGTGTCTCATATATCACATATTACAAAATTCGTACATCTTATTGCCATTACTTGCTACTTATAGATGCTATGTTGCTACTAGGAACTTAATGTAACTTTCAGTACATTACATTACTAGTTCAATGAGTATCAAAGCAGCTAGAGGGATGGTGAGGGCATCTGCTCTTATATGGTTATAGCTCAAGAGGGCTTTTTCCGACTATTACGCAAACAATAGAGGAACATACCATTCCCTACTGTAGTTTTTACGTTCCATCTAGGAAGCACCGACACTTTATATAGGTCGAGGTATGGTGTCCAATACCTACCGACACCTCCAGACACGTGTCCGACATCTCTCAGCGGTGTCCGAATTTATTAATTTATTATTTAATTACCGGACACCGTGTCGGACACCTCTTGAAGAAGTGTCCACATGTATGGGGCCAAAATATGATATTTCGGGACTTTTGTAGAAATGAACTTTGAAGCCAAACTAATCAGATCGACTCGGAAAAAAGTACCCTTCTTCTCTCTCTTCCTTCGCTTTGTTAACGAAAGCTCCCAAGCTTACCAGTTCAGAGGAAGATATGTCAGCATATTCAACCTCATTTACAGACCCATCTAGCTATATATGACCTCTCCTTGATACTTTTGTCTCGTGTGTTTTTCCTTTTCTCTTGTTACTGTTGACTCTAATCTTATTACTGTTGAGACATTCATGCTACTATCTTTCTTTCTCATCCGTTTTGAACGAAATTCAGCTACTCGAAATGATGTTTATTCTTTTTATTTAATACATATATATAAATGTGTGTATATATTATATAGATATAAATATATACAGAAACAAAATAAAAATAAGTTAAAAAATTCAGCGGTGTCTTGTGGTGTCCAAAATCTAGTTTTTTGAAAATTGCGGTGTCGGTGTCGGACGCGGTGTCCGTGTCTGTGCTACCTAGCGTTCCATTAACAAATATCCCCAGGCAGCATCGTGCAGTTAAAGAAGAGGTTAGACCAAAAAATCGAGAGATTGACGGGTCCAACTCTAGTGTGCTAATGATGCCCACGTACCTAAAACCTACAGGGTAATATCAGAGGTGGCACTAATTGGACTTGTCGTAGAAGGAACGTCACATTACAGCCATTGCACATTCACTTTAGGCTGGACCTCCCCATCAAATTAAAAACAATGCATGACATCTTGGGCATTTAAGAAATATAGGCTGAGCTTGAACTGAAATTGGACTCTGTAAAAGAATGTGAAGTACGGGACATTTGGTGCTTGTGCCATGCACCTGAATTGCTTCTCAAATCATCATCATCACAATCTAAGCCTTGGTCCCAAACTAGTTGGGGTCGTGCATGACTTTTTCCTTCCATTTGCCGATTTCAAAGCACATGTTCATAATAAGTTCCTCGCAATCAAGTCTTTCCTCATAACCTCTCCCCGTGTAATCCTCCGTCTAAACCTACCTTGTCTAACCTCATCAACTTGGCACAAAACCCTTCTTGGTTTCTTCTTACAGGGGAATCTTAGGGCCTACGTTTGATTGTCGAAAACATTCAAGAAATGTTCCCTTATCTTCTCCTCAATTGGTGCCACCCCAACTTTGCTGCAGATATCCTCATTTCTTACCCTATCTATCCTTTTCTGTCCGTACATTCACCTAAGCATTCACATCTCAGCTACACTTATCCTATGTGCCCAGGTGTTTACTAGTTGCCCAGTGGTCTTACCCATTCATATTGCGGGCCTCACTACCTCCCTATTGAATTTTCCCTTCACCTTTAGAGGGGTATTACGATCACACAACACCCCGGAAGCAGACCTTCACTTTAGCCAACTGGCTCTTATCTTATGGGCAACATTCTCGTCAATCTCTCCCTCCTTGTACATTATTTATCCAAAATAGGTAAGCATGTCTTTCTTAGATACCAGTTGCCCATCCATATGTTAAAACAATATATAAGCTGACACCTTAAACCTAGAGAGACATAGCCAAACTTGTATATACTGTTTCCTAATCATACAAAGAGATCACATGCAGCTCGACATAAGGAGAAAGCATGATAGCATTGTACTCTTGGCCCTATATCTACACTTCCAGAAAGCATCCAAAAGTATGCACTTGGTCCTATAAGCAATCACTTTGTCGAGTCACATATACGCGTCCTTGGATTTTATTAAAACTAATTTTCAAGCTTTAAATTTATTAAACCATAGACCACACAATCTGATCGAGAAAGTGAGCTACACCATATGCTCATAATTAGTTACTTCCTGAAGACGTGTATAGAGAAATCTAATAAGCTCTTTACCAAGTCCTTTTCATATATGCTTTAGAGGAACCTCAGTATCTCCAATAAGAGAGTACATAGTTATTGTCGAACAATTTGTTGCTAGGAAGCTGAAAAATCATTTCTCTTTGACTTATTTTACTATGTTGGTGGGAAGAGGGCGGAAGCGGATGGATATGGAGGAGAATACCAAGCAAAGAGTTGGCAGTCATAACTAACTGTGCATTTCAAGAAGTTTAGAAAGGCTTCCGTCTGGTTAAGAAGTTGAAATTTCACAACACCAGTAAAGGTATCTAGAAAGGAGGCAGGTGGCCAACCCACCTAAGAATGTCTCTCTTCATGAAATTAATAAAAAAATTGAATTCGAGCATTCTTACTAGGACATTAACCTTTTCAGATAGATTAAGGATTTGATTCATGTTCGTTTCAAATCATCTATTTACGCATTTGTAAGGATGTGAATGCATGCACTTCTTACCAAAACAATTTATCGGGAGAATAACTTATGAAGGCAAGAAAAAGCCCGAAAAACAACTATCACTGCCCTCCATCACCCTCCAACTTGTACATGGAATTCCGTCCATATGTTTAATTTTTTTTGAAATTGCTCTTACTATCAAAACTTGCTCATATTAGGTATTTGAGTTAAACTCGAGTATTATGAGTTTGTGACAAAACAAACTTTGATATCTCAATGGTTAACTTAAACTTGTATAAAAGAACTAAGAGAAGAACGCCACCAAAGTATTTACCGAAAACGCATGCACCAGAGAGAAAAAAAAGTCCTATCCAACATCATCACTATGAAATGTACCTTATATGACCTAGCCAATGAAAAAAAACCTCCTTTATTACTCCCTCCTTAAATAATAACTTGTCCACCTTCCTTTTTCCAGACGTCTAGAAGTATAAGCAGTAATTAAACCATTTTCCATCTGTGCCCCTTAGTTTTGACTTTTGATCATTAGTTAGCATCAAGAACAAAAACTTCTTGCACCATATGCCCTATTACGGAAATAAATAGGAATGATATCGTTGGAAATGGTATTTTAATGGATACAAAATTCGTTTTTTTTTTCTCCCCAAATTCTATAGGCATAAAAAGTAAATCTTTTGGGGGAGGCAGTGCTATGTGGTTTGTTATGGCTTATTACCAAATGTTTTGAGCCTAACAATGTGCAAAGTGGGGGCCATGTATTATTCCATTTCTGCTAAAAATAGAGTTCTAGTGCCATATCCAAATTATATTACCTTTCTGACCTAGTTTAGTTGAAATCAGGGAATTAGGTTATTTCGGGAAATATATTCAACCAACTCCAATCATCGTCAGGCAGCCAGAGTTCGCTTGCAAGGTACGAGTTGACAAGGTTGAGATAGGACTCTAGATGCCAACTCTAAAGGGTCTAAGAATGTGACAACCATTCCCACGCCCAAAATGCAAGAGTATGGATGCGGCCTCAGATAACTTTGCCAACTAACACAATGCCTCAGTGGGGACGCTGAAAGACGAATGTCATGTTAGAATAAATTTGTAGCCAAGAAACTACTGGAGTTGAATTTTCTCACGCTTAGAGATTCACGTCTGAATCAATATGTCTCAAGAGTGTCATGCATCTAGTACTATCAGCCAGTGAGGAACACATATATACATACTAAAATTGTCCCATTCATACTGGGGAACTATGATTTATCCACAGATGTTAAGGATGACAACTATAGAATTGGAAAACAATTAGCATATAAAGGTTCAAGCATATGCGCTGAAGAAGATTCTTGTACCTGCAATGGAGATTCGTCACTGTCTGGCTCCACATACTTTCTTCTCAAGAGTGCCTCGCGTGCGAACAAAGCCTGTTGCCATAACTCCTCGCTTCCATACTCTTTCCACTTGGAACACTCGGGCCCTTTCCCCAGTGCAGGATCATTAGAACGCTTTGCAACCTGGATAAGCCAATTTAACATTTTGGGTAAAGATAAAAGCTGTCGTTTCCTCTTTCGAGAACTCATCACTTTCTCAACAACACTCTTGGCTGATAACACGATGTTGTTGTCATCTTGAGCACTATATTTTTCATCATCATCACTGGTGTTTCTTTCCGCACTTTTGTGCAGTTTATATATATTTCCGCTAATTACTTTCTCAACAACACTATTGGCCGACAACACGATATTCTTGTCATATTGGACACACAGCAGTCCATTTTCATTCCTACTTCTTTCAGCATTTGTGTGAACTCTATCGATATACCCATTGATCACTTTCTCAACAATACTCTTTGCTGATAATGCAGTACTGTTGTCATCTTGGAGACAATATTTTTCATCATCGCCACTGCTACTTCCTTTTGCAATTTTGTGCAATTCTTTATAGTCACCCTTACAAGTATCCCGATCAATAAATCTACCGTTACCGTTGTTACTGGATTCTAATCTGACAAGATCCCCATCGATCTTCTTCCTGTCCTGGCCTCCCCGCACCGAATACCTAGACCCCTCCAACTCCCGCAATAACAAATCTAACTTTCCAATGACATCAATCTCTCCATTCCCCAAACCCTTATCTCTAAAGACCGTCCGTAGCCATTGGTCCAACTCATTCAAATACTTCACATAGATCAACTTGGCGGACGCCATTTCTCCAACACCAAAACCACATTCCTCCGCGACAAAAGCCCACAGACCATTCTTTGAAATTGCATCGTATCCCCCCTTCCGCCTTACTGCCAAGAAAAGCTTGAACAAATCGGCTGGCCGCCCATCGCCAAACAACACCGGAATCGGCCGAAAGCATTTATTGACAGAGACCTCCTCAAAATAAACCGAAAGAACTTGATTAAACAAGCTTCTCAATCTGTCATTAGAGTGATCATTACCACCATCACCAAAACCTTTTACGCTCGAATCAAGATCGAAATAACACCCATTACCCGTATAAGTTCGAGTAATCTCAACGTTATGTAAAGCTGATTCCTCTTCCAGTACAGACCATCGTGCCATAAACTTGGAATTTTTTTTTTCCTTTTTTCTCTTCTTTGCAGAAGCAAAATGGTACGCAACAGAGATGAACCCGAATCAATAGAAACCCGAATCAATAGAAACCCAAATCAGATAACAAAGAACAAATCAAGATTGACTAATGTGCATGGGGAAAATAGTCATGGCGATACATTCTATAGTCGATATGGTAGATTTATACCTTGTATATGGTTTAAAAGGTCCAACCCTTTTGTTTGTTCCGCTTGCAGAGTCACCAAGGGTTGTCTTCAGACAAGAATTTGCGAAAGCTAGTGAGAACCAGCTAAAATCAAACTAGGGTTTCAGAGGTTTTTCTGGGGGTGATTTTTTTGTATCTAAAATAATGAACAAAACGTGGTGCTTTGACAGCACAAAATGGGGAAGACAACTGCCAAAAGGTTAAGGAGACATGCTGCAAGTACAGAGCTCAACAAAAAAAAAAATTAAGACATGTAATGAAGAGAGATGACAAAGGGGTTTGTCACAAACTCTTTCGATCTTGTATTTTCAGGAAAAAACACTTTTGATCATATCAAGGTAGGATATGATATGTTTTGGAAATGAGACCAAACCCTAATTTGTATTGCCTATGTGTGAGATGAAATTGTCCGGATTTCTGATCTAAAACTTCTGGTCTGTTGATTATAAATCAAGGGTAGTAGATTTGACCAAGAAATTTTTAGGTGCGAAGATTTAACGGATCATTTTATAAACGGTAATCGCTCTATTTAGTGTTAAAAGTTATCATAAAGTCTTAACATAGCATGAATGACACTTTTTGAAATTATGGGACCTAATACTTAAAACATAGTTAACACAGAACCACCTAAAAACTTCACGATAAACAATAAGCCTTTATGCTTAAGTTTGGATGTAGACACCATAAATTTGAGTTGTACGCACCTAACAGATAATATGTTTGTACTCAGATTCACTTTATACTCGATTCAGACATAATTTCTCGAAAAAATAATAAGTACGTGAGTTCAAATTTAGATATAAACATAGTGAATCTGTATTGTACACACCTAAAACAGACATTGTTCGCACTCAAATTTACTTTGCACTCGGTTCACATACATTTTCTTATTAGTTCCCATTATTTCTTATTAGTTGACAAATTACTGCAATGTAAAGGTCACACATTGCAGATTTTTTGTGTGGTGGAAATGAGGAAAAAACAAATTAGTAAAAATATTCGAAGGCCACACACAAAAAAATTGTGAACTCAAATCTAGATCTTAAAGTTCTAAAGATCTTGACCCGCTATTTTTTACTTCATCTAACGAAATCTGTCTGAGTCACTTGCATTTTTTGAATGGTTACAGAGTCAATTTAGGTGTGAAGTTGAAGAGGATCTTATCCGTTCGTTTTATTTGTCTAAGAAACATAAAGGCAACGAAAAAAAGTTCTTGTCGTAAAATAGAGGTGTCAAAAATTTGAAGACCTGATCAATCTCTTTGTATTGTCACTTCACTCGTCTCTCGTAAATTTGACCGCTATCTTGTCTCACATACGCGAAGGAATCTATTAACAACTGAAACACGCCTAGTGAGAGTCGCATGCTAGAAGTGTATGGAAAGGTAACCAATTACGTATCATAAACCGAAAGATTCTGCCTCAAATATTGTCACATGTATGCTCACCTTGTGCCAAAGTACATGTGAGCATACTCTCCTTCCATTTTTTTTTATTTTTTTTTTGTTGATGAGAAAATAGCACTGATAAGTAAACAAAGCGGTTATACTAGTTTGCTAGTGAAGCCTTATGGCTTAAATGGTTACATAATTCCTATACTATGACAACCCACAACCACCACAAAATTTAAAGTACAGGTGAGGCCTCCGCATCACTATCTTACTCGTAACACAAAAAGGCACTTGAGGTTCATTTAAAACATTTTGTATCAATACAGCGTGACATGCAAAAGTTGCTAAATATCGCAATCTTCCTTTTTTGCTCTAGCAACCATAATGTCATAAAACATTATCTTACTCTACCACTTGTATAGGGATTCTCAGGTAGTATTGTTCCTACTAACTTTTAAACGTCGTCATCAGCATTTGAGTTGATGTAAAACTTTTAGCAACACTCTTTTGTCGCTAATAAATCTTTAACGAATCGCTAAAATACCTTGTTGTTATATTGAACTACTGGAGTATTGAGTTAAAATTTGAATATCTTTGTCTTCGAAATAAACGTCGTCGTCAACATTATATAATATAAAATATATATATACACACACACAATATATTTATTTTGTTTCCTTTAGTTATTAAAAATCATGAATCACATAAGTTTATGCAATCTCGACCCTCAAACTTTTAACCTAGTATGATACTATTCTATTTCTTTTCCGTACTTTATGAACTTTCAGTCCCCACTTCGACAAAGTCAAAATCTCAAAGCGAAAGGTATGTTCATATTCTTGTCTTATATTTAAGTTCATTTTGAGACTTTAATGTACTTTATTTCATTATCATGACTAAATTGTAGAGTTGGATGATCAATGACATGTTTCGAAATCATTTTCAAAAAATTAATTTGTAACCATGGACAACCTGCGTCCAACCCGTGTCTACCAAAATATTGATGGGCTTGGCGTGGACACATATTATTTGGCCCGTAGATGGGCTGGGCTAGACATGGGCATGACTTTTGGAGAGCGGGCTAGTCATGGTCTAACCCTTGGGCCCGTCTAGCCCGCCCAAGTTGCACCTCTAACTAAAATCGAGTTCAACACAGTTGATCTACCCCCGTTCCGCAAAAAAAATTGCTGCTAAAGGTATGCACAAAAGATATCTAGTTAGTCAAAGTATTTTGGGCAAATTACACTTATGTCCCTGAGGTTAGGGTATAATTACAGGTAAGGACAATAGTTTTGACAAATTACACTTATATCCGTTGACTAGACGGAATACAAAAATACATAACGGTTTTGACAAAAAGACTTTATTGCCCCTAATTGAAATTGAAATTAAAATTAAAATTCCAATTTTCTTTTATCTTTTTTTGTTCTCTCATTTCTTTCTCCAATTCAATCTCTCATATCAGATCCAATTTCTCCACGCTCCCCCCCACGCCGCCAATGTCCTTCCTTCCCTACTCCGCTGCTCGACCCCTCTCTGACCCACCGCGAATCCCCCTTCTTTCTCTCTCATACCACAACTCAGAATCATGGTAGGTTTGTTTTTTTGTTGTTGAATTGATGGTGGGTTCTGGTTTGGGAATAAAGAAGAGTGGGTTATGGCGGCGGTGGGTAATTGCGATGGTGCCGGGTAGTTGGGTCACAGAGGTTGGCATGGTGGTTGGCAATGGTGTGTAAGTATGGTGGGGGGCGACTACGGGGTGAGGGAAGGTAGGGCAGGGAGGGATATGGCAATGGAGCTGCCAGTGTGGAAGGGGCTGCTGCGGGGGCGAGGTGGGGAGAGAAGAGATGGAGGGGGAAAGGCGACGTCGCCGGCGATGGGTGCGACGCCAGCAGAAGATTGGTCGCCGACGGTAATTTGGAAACCTAATTTGAAAATTAGGGTTTTTATACGGACCTTAAAAAACCCTAATCCTAATTTGAACATTTAAACCATTATATTGGACATAAGTGTAATTTGCCTAAAAAAATCTAACCCTAATTTGAACATTTAAACCATTATATTGGACATAAGTGTAATTTGTCCAAACTATTGTCCTTACCTGTAATTATTTTAATCTTATTTGTTCTAGTTCATAGTTATCATGTTTGCCCTTCAAATGTGCCCTTCAAACTGCCAGTGAACATTTAAATCTAATCCTATTGTCGTTGCAACATTTTGCCTGTATTTTTTGATTGCCTATTTATTTTAATCTTATCTGTTCTAGTTCATAGTTATCATGTTTTAGTTAGATTTTATCTTGTTTGTAACTATTTATTTTAGCTAGTTAGTGCTTTCTATAAACGGGGAAAAAAATAACAATAATTTCTTCGATTGCAAGATTTGTATATTTTCTTAGTATTTTTTTTGTCGCTTAGCTGTACACTTTTATTTATTGTTATTCCTTTTAGATGGGGATGTCATCTATAACTCTTTGCTTGCGTTTTTGGACATGTTGTAATCCTCTTTTTATTTTTGATATATATTTCTAATCTTTTTCACAAAAAAAAAAAAAAGGACCCACTAACAACCAGAGTTCAAAATAGGGATGGCAATTTGATCCGCAACCGGTGGATATCCGCCCCGCCCCGATCCTATAGGAGCGGGTTTTCTTGACTTTGAGCGGATTACGGGGCGGGTATGGTATATAAAATTTAAACCCGCAGCGGGTACGGACCGGGTCGGTTTTGGTATTTAGGCTAGCCGCCCCGTGCCGCTGCCCTATATATAATTAGATTTTATCCTAACCCTAGATCTAGGCGATCTCGGCCATCCATCTTATAGTATAAATAATGGATAAAAGCCTCTCTCTTTCTCTGCCGCCCCATCTTCTCTCAAACTCTCACTTCTCTCTCTATTCTCTCAACGATGGTACGTCGTACGGTCACAGCCGCACGGTACATCGCCTGTCTCTCTTCCCCGCATGATACAATGCCTGTCTTTGCCGCATGGTACAAACACTTGTCTCCGCGACTCCGCCAGTCAACCATCTCCAATCGCCGCCGAAGCTCCTCCACCTCCGATTGCTGCGACAGTGTGTGAGATGCTTCTATCGTGGACCGCGGCGTTGCCAATTGTTGTTGACTCCAGAAATTTTGTTTTTTGGATAGTTTTGATCAGAAGCTATAATGAACTTTGATTTCATATTTTGGGTTTATTATCAAATTCTTTGTCAAAAGTTGCAATGGAGTTTTTTTTCTTTTTTTTTTGTGCTTCTGATGATGTCTGTTTGAGTTTTTTGTGGAAAGAGGAGGAAATTAAGGCCCCGTACGCTTACCATATTTGTTTTCTATTTTCATTTTCTGTTTTCATTTTCATGATTTTCATATTCAGTTTGAAAATCCATTCCTGTACTTTTATCATTTTCACAAAAAAAAAAATTAGCTATTTTTTCTTATATTGGGTTAAGTTTTGAGTGAAAAAAGCTGAAAATACATTTTAGGTGTTTTCAGTTTTTTGTTACTATTTGAGTAATTTTATCCAAAACGAAAACAGAAAATGGTAAAAGTACGCAAAAAAAAAAATCTTTTTCATCATCATTACTAAAAACAGAAAACGAATATGGTAAGCGTACGGGGCCTTTTTCATGGTTTTTTTGAGCTTCTTAGAGGGTTTCAAAATGGTTGCGTAGTGGTAGGGTTTGAGGGAGTAGATTGCGGGGCGGGGCCGGGCCGGGGTTTTTTGTAATCCATCGGATCGGGGATGGTATTCCCATCTTTCGACCCGATGACGGGGCGGGGCAGGGCGGAGTCACTGAATTAGGCTACCGTGGCGAGTTTGGATTTTATTAGATCCGCATCCGACTTGCCCCATTGCCATCCCTAGTTCAAAATGCATCAAATACCCCCCTACCGCTAAGGTGAACCTTAAATTGTTGAGGTTTTTGTTTAAAAAACTAAGAGTAGAATTTTAATGGAAAGGTGTAAAATGGAATAAAATTGCCTTTATATAACACCATCTCAACGAGTTTATCAAAGTCTAATGAGCATATGGTGTCCAAAAATAATTATGGTGCCAAGAAGTTGTTTTTTTTTTTTTTTTTGGTTTAATGAAAAAAATTACATTATTAATATAAGTTTATGCAGACATACAACTGAGTTTCACAAACAAAATTCCCAGTTAAGCAAAAGGTTTACGTGTAAGTGGACGCTAGCAAGACATCCACCCTCTCTTAAGAAAAGATTTTCCGGTCACAGTAAAAGGCGTCAAGTGGGCAGGTTTCGATTTGGACAAGAATTTCAGAGATCACAACGTAAGAAGTTTTAGCAATCATGCATGTTTAACTTCAGCCTAAAAATGCTTTTCTCGCAACAAGAATATTGGCACAGGTTTCTTCGGAAATGCTGCTAATGGCAAGTAACATCGAGACTCGTTCTACTGCCATGGCACCTTGGGGTAGCGTTTAATCGAATTAAGGAAGTGGCGGAAAGTAGATCGAGTCTGCACGATCAAGGTTGCAACTACAAACCTACCAAAGTGCGAGGCCAAAGATATTTATATGCAACGGTACTTCAAGCAATAGCAGTTCAGTGACATGCACGTAAAATCTGAGACTCATTCCACTGCTGTGGCACTTTTGGGTGACGTTTAGCCAACCGATTAAGGTGAGAAATCCCTACCGAATTGAATCTAGACGGTCAAGGTAGCAAGTAATGAGCTACCTCACAACTCGCAAAAGTCGCCACAAGGATTCCTGCAAGCAAAATGTGGATGCTTTTCTCTTGGTCTAACAAGATAGTTAGAAATATAAAACACCTGCAACATTTATTCTAATGTCCCGAAGACAGCTCTTTCGTAATTTGTATAAGTAGTATAGAATAAAGATGGAGACTGTACACGTGAATAATTCTAACTCAGTAACCTGTCCAACCAGTTTCCCACAATGCAGTTCTATCTTATCTTACACCAAAAAACCAGTTTCCCCACACCTTCACATCCCCCACAAAAATGAAGCATCTGCTGAAAGAGGAAAGAAAAGTAGCATCCCACCTTTGAAAATTTACAGAACAAGTTTAGAGCAGGATAACAGCAGCAGCTGCTCACGTCAATAAGCGCACACAGATACTTCCGTACCCACACATTCGCAGACCGAGAGAGACGGAGAACCATGTAACTGAATGGGTGACATAACAGAGGGCAGAGAACGCCTAATGCTGCTTTTGTTTGATAAAATTACTTGGACGACATCCTATATTCTTTAATTTCTATGCAGAAGTTGTGGTGTATCACTTCGGAGTTGCTGATCTAAACACTAACAGTAGAAGTACAGAAGTTTTAGAAAAAAACAAAAGGACCTTGGTCTCCATCTCCCTTTACTTCCTTTCCCCCAACCCCCATTTTTCCTTCTTCAAATTCAAAAGAAAGAACCGAATAAGACAGCATGGCAAATGATGCTCTCTTAAAAACACTGACCGAACTACAGCTAAAAGATCTGGCTGCCATGACCATAAAAGATTAAACTGACAACTGCCATCCATACCTCCAACTCTTCACTCTGATTAGGAAAATATAAGAAGCTGATTTTGGTATTCAGATAGCTATCCATCAATTGGTATCATCGAAAATCATTTCCTGCAGCAAAAGATATGGAGAACAATTGTATGGATGAGGTACCTTAATGGAATACCAATTACTTATCATCACATCACAACATAAATCGACTTAGGTACCTGATCGCACACAGGACAAGTGTCGCTTCTCTCCATCCATTCAAGAATGCATGAGAGATGGAAATGATGCTCACACTTTGTGATGATTTTTGGATTCTCTGCATCATATTCTGCAAGGGGGCGGGAGCAAAAAGTCATAGGCTACAGCTTTTCTAGTCCAAACACAACAAATGTTCCAATAGCAGCTATATATCCATATTTCAATATTATTTAGGGAGAGGTGAAATCCACCCCTGTCTGTCGCTAAAATGTCAACATTTGTCATTAAAGTACATTTTTACGACACAAAAGGGGTGGAAATAGCAATTCCCACTTAATATCTAACACTTATAATAAACACGAAGCACAGAACAAGCAGCAAGTGTATTATATACTCATTACCTTCTAGACAGGTGGGACAAACGTCCTCCTCCTCCAATGCTAAAACAATAGGTTCTTTGGACTTCTTAATTTCATCAGACATTTCAAGTTCGTCATCCAGTTCTTTCGTAGCGGCGGCAAGCTCAACGTTGGTCTGCACTTTGCAGTCAGATTCCTTCACATCTTTAGTTTCTTCTAAAGTATTGGTTTCTTCGACAGCCTCAGCACTTGTTGTTTGCACTGCTGCTTCATTCTTATTGCCGCAACTTTCTTGATTACGAGGTGGAGTTCGGGGAAGACCTAAATTTGTGTCATACGGTATAGGTGTCGGAGGTGGTCTATAAGTGTCAGGGACTGAGGTTTCCAGATTTGTATCAACTAAGAGCCCTGTCGAGAGGGCAGAAGCTGTGCCAGATGATAAGGGCTCATGCTCCTCTGACACACTTGGATACTGCAGAAAGGAAAGGGCAATTTGACTAACCAAAAATCAGCAAAAACAAAGAGAATATAGCCTCATCAAATTTTCTTCTCATGTGAATTTTCAACATGTTTACCAGTTTTCTTGAATTTTTAAGGTAACCAATTTGATTAAATACACAGTCATGAGGCCAATAAATATGCACGGATAAAAATTCCAAAATAAGAGCAACATATACACGAATGACAAAAATTGAGCAAGGAAGTGATTTTCAAGTCCTGACAATTGCTAATCCTCCCAGATGATCTTAAACCATGCAGAACATCCAGAAGCAAGATGATGAAACCACTTCACGTCTGTTTAGAATACTGAATTCAACAGCATTTATGCAATCTAGTTGAATCCTGATGCGTACAGTCACATGTATTTAGAGAAGACAACCAAGAAAACAGATCCCTCTAGAAATATCGAATTGTTTACTGCCATGTCCACCTCTTAAGTAAAGAATCTAAGCCTTCCAAGCACTCAGGAAAGCCAATATTCAAATTTCCTCAAGTTGGTTACAGTTTAGCCCAAAGAAAGAGTGATAACCCGTTGTTAGCAATTAATGTTTGTATACCCAAGTAAGTGTTAGAAATCAAAAAATCTAATTTGAAGTTAAGAGACACAAGGAGAATTTTTTAAGCACCTCAATGCAATGCCTCCACCTGCTTCAAAATTCCAATGAGATTAAAGAGGTCCTTTGAGGCTTACATCAAGTTTCTTGAATTAGGTAGTCTTGGAGTTGATGTTCAACGCAACCCTTACATTTATCGAATCTCTTTCGAATGTTTGGTTTTCAATTTTGTCTAATCATCTAAAAACTACCCCTCTTCAAAGCTTGCATCTCACGCAACAATAGGTATGAACCTTTTCCAGGCATGCTGCAATGTACTTTTGAGACGACTTCCAAGAGATGATGCAAAATGACCCCCTATGGATCATCAATAGATATTATTTTGTTGACAAGATAAACCTCATATCTGCAAGAGCTTAACAACTAGACCACGTTCACAAATAGATCTAGACAAATTTTGAAGTCATCAGATCATTCCATTTTATGGCATTGGCTGCACGGTGCACACCTAAAGACAACTGAGCAATTTTGCTGGTAGTTGGGACCTGATTGGGTCTTACCAGTGTTATCAAAGGCGCGCCTACACGCACTCTTTGCTCCTTGCCTAGGGCTAGGCGCAGCCCCTTCGAAAAAGGCGTGCGCCTAGGCGCAAGGCGGTGGTGGAGGCGCAAAAAAAAGCACAAAAATCCTAATTTTTTATTTTTGCATCGTGACATAATCTTAACCGTTCATTATATTTTAAACATAATAAATCAATATCTAAACCACAAAAAAACCTAAAACCTCAAATCTTAAATCAATCAATTCTTTTATTGTTGTTAATTGTGCTAGCGCCCCGTTCCCAATTGATATTATCTTTTAAGTAAATTTACTCCTTCACTTCACCGTGTAAACAAAGAAACAAAGAAGATGAAATTGAGGAGGAATCTCTACCAGACTTAGAGCCTATGATTCCTTTGTTGCCTTAACCCTCATTGATGATGAGGATGACGTTGTCATCATATTCACTTAGGATTAACTACTTCTCATTGGATTTGAAAACATTTTCTAGTGTTGAAAATTTGTTAAATTGACATGTTCTGAATTTTTTTACGTGATTTTATTGGTTTAATGCACTAATATAATTTATTTTTATTTTGCGCCTCACTTCGAAAAGGCGCGCGCCTCCGCCTTGCGCCTAGGCTCCAGGGACCTTTTGCGCCTTAGGTGCGCCTGCGCCTTTAATAACTATGGGTCTTACTACTAGTAGTCTAGTATATCGATGTTCATGCCTTCATTCTTTATTGAGAATGAATTTCATGAAAGTCCTAATTGACAAATAGAAATTGCAAATGAATCTTGCGAAAGAGTTCTATTGACGAACTTCTGGTTCGATGGACAGGTTCAGATAATCTGATCCGAGTATTATCATTAAAGGACTGCCCTTATCCCTAGCTCTACCAAAAAGTGCCCATTTGCAGCCAAGGTCTGAAGTTCCTTAGTTGAACTCACTAAAAAGGTATAATTTGGTGGAAACAAAATAAAACTACCTCAATAAATGTAAAAAAAAAACAGTGACTACTGCTGAAACCAAAAATAAGGAGAGCCAAAATAAGGAGAGACCACTATAGGATATGACGTTTCATCCAGCACGCGGAAAGAAGTAAACATCAAAAAGCAGGTTTCAGTATTCCAAAATCCTGCTCAAGCTTGACTTAAGAAATAAGATCAAGTGGTGCAAGTATATGGCATGAGGGAAAGGATATTACTAACATGATAGAATGGAGGTGAACTGTTCAGTTCAACTCCTTTAGAAGAGCAGCAGCAGCAGCAGCCTCCCATTTTGACTCAGCTGTCTCTGTTATCCACCTGAAGCTAGAGACGCGTGCTTCATCGTTTCCTCTTCTCTTGAACAGGAAAAGGCATTCTCTTAGCTGAAGTAATAAAAGACTATACTTAAAGCCAATAGAGTAAAGGCAGTAGAACTGGGTTGGGTGATGAAAACTGAATAGCAAGCAAAGCGTGTCTAAGATTAGTAGAAAAGTATAACCATCGAAGAGGGACGCAAAAACAATATCACTATTGCAACAGTAAGCTGCAATGGTGTACAAAGCACGCGACTTATAGATGCTGTCCCGAAGGCAATACATAATGAGCAAGTAAAACAAAAAAAACACATTTCTAGGTTATATTTTGATCTATGTTCCCATTGACTAGTGACCTACCCTATTTATTGTGAGCATATCGACAGTTGCTAGCTCCTACGATTGAAATACACATGAATTCTCAAATTTCCACAAGAAGCAAAACATTCAAGCAAAATATACCATAAATTTGGCAAACTCAAGATAAATAATCACATGGAAGACTGGGTTTATTTTCCTAAGTTGTGTTGTCGTAGGATAGCAGCTAACTTAAGCATGAACCAGAGGAGTGAAAAAGGTTACAAACTAAGAGAAACATACTTTGATACAATTTCAAAAATTCATACTAGGGGAATAATACTTTTCGTCGGCCAAAATTTTATTCAATGTACTGTTAGTTAAAATTGCATATTTGTTTTGCCAGTATCCTTCCTAAATAGCAAAATCCAACAAATCAACCTGTCCGTAAATGTAACCATCAAAGTACCCGATAACCAAACTTTATGTATTAGATTTCTCCGTACATATTCATTTAGCATGTTGGTTGTCTGACTAAATACACTGAAATCCACCTGTATCTAATATGTATGACCACTTGAAGTAAGTGAAAACTGCGTCTAAACTTAAGGAACAGAAAGTGGTTTAACAACGTTTTAAAATTTTTGTCCTACGGACACAGAGCATATTGCAAATAGGATAGATTTGTACGCCGGTGGTAAGTGACAAACTCAAACATATATCAATAATATCTGTGTCCACAGTGGCAGGTGCACGCGAACAAGAGAGGCATATAAAACGGAACCCATTCCCAAAGTTCAAGAAATCAAAGAGTACTAACAAGAGCCTCCCTTGTAAAAGACAGAAAAAGCATCTACTTCCATAGATTTACATGTGTCAGTAAATAGCACTACAGAGCATCAAACTCAAGCATACTTGTGTATGAACAATCCAGAACCATTCAGTCACAGTAGACCATAATGAAGATCTATGAAGCACAGACACGAGTGCGGGTGCGGATACGTGGATACGGCATTTTTTAAAATTATAGGATACGGCGCGGCTGGGACACATCAAATTTTGTAGATATTTTTTTAACAGTGTACACTTAGTATTGAATTTCTAAACAATTTGAATCTTAAGAATCATAACATATGTATTGGATATATGTAAAAAAAATATTAATATTCCAACCAAAGAAGTAATTTTTAAGTTTAATGGGCTGCTTTGCAAATTTTGAAGTTTTCAACCAAATCAGTGAGGGTTTGTTAAGTTTAATGGGCTGCTTTGTAAAAATTAAAATTGTATAGCTGAACAAAATATAGTCTGTATGTGGTATTACATTTATTTCTTTGAAGTATTGGGGCAGTTTTAAGTAATAAGTTAATAAGTGGGTAATTAAATTAAATAACAAATTTGCAAAAAGTATATAGTCAACCATTTAAATATCTGTCTCCAGCCACATCGACATCGATAATATCAACATCCCCTATTCTTCTTCTTCTTTGGAATCAATCGCAACATCGCAACATCGCAGCAGCCACACGTCGCCTTGGTTCGCCGGTGAGTATTTCCTTCTCCTTCTCCTACTGTTGCTTCTTCTATTTCTTCTTTCCAGTCTCCTCCCTCCTCTCATATTCCTTGTTGGTGGTCGCCAAAGGTGGTCGCTGGAGTTGCCGGTGGCCGCAGATCTGCCCTTTCCACAGATCCAATATGCACCCGAGCCGTACCCGGTATTCAAGACATTACAAAAATTAATCAAAAATACCGGACACGCACCCATGCCACACCCAACGCGCACCCGGTGCCGGTGCCGGTGCTTCAACCAAAGTGCTGCACCCGTGCTTCATAGATGAAGATATATGTTGATCAGTGAACTCTGCTGTCATTAACAAACTTACACCTTTGTCCGACTGGAAAAAAGTCAGGCAATTAGAATAGTGCCTTCACCATCTATAGAAACTCTTATTTGACAATTCCAACTCTAATGGAACTGTAATTATATCAACAAATTTAAGCAAGAAAACAGTTCGTTACCTCCTAAGTTAAAAGCTTCAAAATATACAGCATACAAAAAAAGCTGAAAAATTATGTCTCAAGCTATTCTAATACAAATCAAATCAAGTGATCATCATCTTAATATGGTCGGTCACAAACACTTCCCCCAAAATAAAAGTACGTGCCAAACCAAACCTCATAAGGACCATAACATCCAAATTTGTGCCTGCAACTCGAACAGCAACATCTCTCAACAAAACTTGCACAAACTAAACGTAAAACCATAGGGAAACAATTTGAACCAAGCCACCTCATCAAATAGTTTAAACGAGCACCAAAACCACGATCAAACAGGAAGCTCAAAAGCCCTAAACATCCAATAAACTAACAGAACAACAGCAAACCCACTAGTAAAACATCAGCAGCTAACACTCCAGCTATAAAAATCACCAAACCGAAACCCTAAACTCCAAAAAGGAAAACCAATCAACATTGAAACTCAACCCAAAACGCCAATTCACATATAAAACAAATCAATCAGTCAATCAATCAACCAAAATCCGAATATCTAAACACACACAACACTCACACAAACACACGCGTACCTTGTAATTGAGATGGGCGAAGAATCAGCTTTAGAAGTGCCTTTTAGAGAGAGAGTAGAGAGAGAGCGGGGGGGCTTTTGCTCTTCCTTTTAGTGTGTGTGTGTGTGTGTGTATGTGGAAGTCGTGAGTGGTTTGGTATTTCGTGTGAGAACGACTCTCATTAGAAAAACGAGTGAAAAAATAAAACGGTGACTCATTTTGGGGAAAAGTATAAATTTTCGCGGATATTGTGATGCACGCGCCGGACTATGTGATTGCTGTGGACTGGCTGGGTGCGATCGTGACGCGTGGCCTTTTTGGGGGGTGGATTTTTATATTCTGCCGCCAGCCAAGTTGTTGGCCTTTCTTAAGGCAAATAACTTTCGACGCCTCTTTGGGTCCCACGGGAATATATTCAAATTAAAATCCATCGTACAATCACCCATGAGAATTTCTCAAACTTTGACTAGTCATGAGCTTGATTAAAACCGACTTACAAAATATTCCCTCCTTCCTTCCGTTCCATTAAAATTGATTGTCTTTTTTTTAGAACGTCTTATTAAATTTAATTACTTTTAAAAGTGAAAAAAAAATTATAGATTTTTTTATATATTTATTTTTTTAATATATTTATTTTATTTCTCTCTCTACGTTTAACTTTCTTCCGACTCATTTTTTTCTCTCTTGACCCACTTTCTTACACATTCTTACTTTATTTCTCTCTTCATTTGTAACGTCCACTAATTCATTTTCTCTCTCCTGACCCACTTTCTTTTCATCTTTTCTCTAAAAAGTATAATAGAAAACATGCAATATATGACTAATATCCTTAATTTGTGTGGAAAAAAAAATCGAATTATGTGGAACAGAGAGAATAAAAACGAAAACTAGATTTGGACATATATGAACTGTTGCTGCTAAAAATATGCTCCGCGTACATTGCGGAACCCGAGCCCGGACCGATGACCTGCAAGACAGAAAACGAGTGACCGCCGGGTGGGGTTCCCGGCGGAGAACTCTCCGATGCCTAAGTCAGAGCGCAGCTACATGATAATAACTCTGAAAAAGCATGAATTGTGTAATCTCCCCGATACCTGGAGGGGTAGACCCCTTTATATAGCTGTAGGAGGAGAGTCCTAGTAGGACTGGGCCGTTGACTAATCCAATCAGGATCGTGTTAGGATCCTCGAGGATCACGTCACAATCTTTAAAGACTCTTTTTAGAATCCTGATAAGATAATCATAAATCTCCCAGTTTGACTAGGATTCGCCGGGTGTTCCCCAATTATTGGAAGTTATATTTGAGCTATATCATAAGCCCCCCACTTCCTTAGCTAAAACGTTTGGCTGAGGAAGTTTATACCTGGTGTCTCGAGACACGCGTCAGATTTGTAAGTGATTCTCATCCACTTGTAGGGGTAACAATATTTCTCTCCTCCATGTGCTCCGATCTAAGCGGGAGCTTAAGCCTTGGAACTTTGCCCAAGTAGAGTGCTAGAATCCTAGCTCTCGAGAGCCAAGTCTTAGAGTGTCGCCCGAACAGGCTATTCAGAATCATCTTTCGGAAGACGAATCATGAAATTTCAAGATCCTTTAGAGGCTGTGCCCCATAGTAGCCTAACACAAAGCTGTGCATGCAAGTTGTTGCATGTGCTAAGTGTTTGAATGTCCCCTCGAGGGGTCACCTCTCCTTTGGAGGGTGTTCATTTTGCGCAAGTGTGTGTTCTTGAGCTCGAGCCGACCACATCATGCTTGCATTTTACTTTGTCGCGAACTCTTATCATCAGCTAAGAGCTGGCAAAGAAGCCTCGCACTCACGCTTGGCTGGGTTTTGAATTGACAAAGAATGGTGGGGGGATGAAGTCCCATAGTCCTTTGCCGTTTCACGGGTTAGAACTGTAGCTAAACCGTTCGGATAGAACTCGAGCTCTATCCTATTGCCCTTGAGGGTGTTTGTCCCTCGAGGGACCACCCTTGAGGTTTGACGGAACTTAAAGTCCTCATCATACGTGCCCTCGGGGGCAGACGGAGCGCAAAGCTCATGAATATACCCTCGAGAGTTTGACGGAACTTTAGAGTTCTCATCATACGGGCCCTCGGGGGCAGATGGAACCCTCGAGGGTTTGACGGAACTTAGAAGAGTTCTCATCATACGGGCCCTCGAGGGCGGATGGAGCGCAAAGCTCATGAATATAGCCTCGAGGGTTTGACGGAACTTAGAGTTCTCATCATACGGGCCCTCGAGGGCGGATGGAGCGCAAAGCTCATGAATATACCCTCGAGGGTTTGACGGAACTTAAGAGTTCTCATCATACGGGCCCTCGAGGGCGGATGGAGCGCAAAGCTCATGAATATAGCCTCGAGGGTTTGACGGAACTTAAGAGTTCTCATCATACACGCCCTCGGGGTCGGATGGAGCTCGGAGCTCATGCAAATACCCTCGAGGGTTTGACGGAACTTAAGAGTTCTCGTCGTACGCGCCCTCGGGGGCGGATGGAGCTCGGAGCTCATGAATATACCCTCGGGGGTTTGACGGAACTTAAGAGTTTTCGTCGTATGCGCCCTCGGGGGCGGATGGAGCTTGGAGCTCATGCAGATACCCTCGAGGGTTTGACGGAACTTAAGAGTTCTCGTCGTACGCGCCCTCGGGGGCGGATGGAGCCCGGAGCTCATGCAGATACCCTCGGGGGTTTGACGGAACTTAAGAGTTCTCGTCGTACGCGCCCTCGGGGGCGGATGGAGCGCGGAGCTCATGCAGATACCCTCGGGGGTTTGACGGAACTTAAGAGCTCTCGTCGTACGCGCCCTCGGGGGCGGATGGAGCTCGGAGCTCATGCAGATACCCTCGGGGGTTTGACGGAACTTAAGAGCTCTCGTCGTACGCGCCCTCGGGGGCGGATGGAGCTCGGAGCTCATGCAGATACCCTCGGGGGTTTGACGGAACTTAAGAGCTCTCGTCGTACGCGCCCTCGGGGGCGGATGGAGCGCGGAGCTCATGCAGATACCCTCGGGGGTTTGACAGAACTTAAGAGCTCTCGTCGTACGCGCCCTCAGGGGCGGATGGAGCTCGGAGCTCATGCAGATACCCCCGGGGGTTTGATGGAACTTAAGAGCTCTCGTCGTACGCGCCCTCGGGGGCGGATGGAGCTCGGAGCTCATGCAGATACCCTCGCGGGTTTGACGGAACTTAAGAGTTCTCGTCGTACGCGCCCTCGGGGGCGGATGGAGCTCGGAAAAATACCCTCGAGGGTTTCGGTCGAAGCAACGTAATATGGCCGCTACTATGAAGCCCCCCTGTCTGAGAAGGCACAGGGCATTAAGCTCGTAATATTGCTGACATCATAAGATATGAAACTCCCTGCCTTTGAGAAGGCGTAGATATATAAAGACGTCTTTTCGGCTTATATGTAGGGCCTAATCGCAAGAAGACCAGATGCGTTGGTAGCATGCGCTGGTGTGAACATTTGACCGTTCATAGTCGGTCACTGTATGACAGGATAGATCACAAGATAATAAGAAATGCCGAGTCGGCAAGATGCTGCAGCAGAAACCCTAGGCATGACTTCCAGTTGCAGGGTGCTGTGAATTTGTTCTTCGCTTTATGAAGCGGTTTATCCGTCACCATTTAATGTTTGTTGGTGCGGTCTAAGCCCTTAATGCTTTTAAAAGGTGTGGCATGTGTGAAATAAAGGAGACCTCGTGGGTCTAAAATATAAATATGCCTTTTTGTCTGTCCCCTTTCTTTCATTGACAGAAGAGTAGGGAGCTGGTGGCCAAGCGATGCCGTCGCCGTTTGCTCACGGTGGACGACGCGACGTTGGGAAAGGTCACCGGCGTGATGACGGCAACGGTGCGGATGCGGATCTGCAGTGCCATCTGCCGCGTGGCGCCGATCGTTGTAGACGGCGATGTTCCGGCAGCGAGTCGCGGTGGTGATGGCGCTCATCGCAATGGTGGCGATGAAGCCTTTTAGTAATGTTGTACCAGGTACCGTGGTGCCTCTGCGAGTTTTGCGGTGGCGCTGGTGACCGTCTATGGCGGTCAATCGGCGAGGCGGTGCTAATCCGGTAGCCATTGCTGTCGGCAACGTCGGAGGCTCTCTCTTTTTTACCGAGTGTCTTTTTTACCGAGTGATGGTCATGATTATGGGCAGATCTAACCACCATCGGAGGAGGAGGTTGCGGCGCTCCGGCATGGCAGCGACGGCGCGAAATTGCCGGCAATGGCCATGGATGGCGACGAACAGAGATGGTGCTCTTCCAGGGGCAGCGGTAGTGCAGATCGGGTGCTCACCGTTATTGGCTTATGCGTGGCGTCTGTGCCCTTGCCGGCGGCAGTGATGATGGCGCCTTTTGATTCCGGCGATTGTACCTTATTTGCGCTTGTGGTGGCACCAACTATGTCGGCTGGTGTGGCAGTCGCCTGGGGGCGTCGCCACTGCTGATCATGGTAGACGGTGCAATGAGGCCGCGGCGGTGCGGCACCGGTGTACAGCGGCGGCGATTTCTCTTCTCTTTTTTTTGTTGGTTATTGTTGCAATAGCTTCACGACGGTGGCGATATGTTGTGAAGAGTGACGCGCTGGCGCCGTGGAGGTTGTGGCGATGCCGATAGCACCGGTATGGCGGCGCTGGCTCCGTTTGGCAGTGACGGCCTTGTCGTCTCTTCGATTCTTTTTTATTCTTTTTGGTTGTTGAGTTGTATTGTGCAGCTGCTCCGGCAGCTTAGCGGCGGTGGTCGGCGGTTTATGGTGCCCGCGATCCCGTTGGTGATGAGGGACTGTTTCTCCGTCGGCCATCTCGAGTCTTCTACAAAATCGGTGGCGATGGCGCGATGTCAAGGTGCTTGGCAGTGGTGCCATTGTCGTAGGTTGCCGTGGAATGGCTTCTCCATGGTTCTCTTTTCTTTGTTTGGCAGAAACTTGAATATGAAACCTGTGACGATAATTCAATCTGGAAATTTGTGGCGGCGGCGGTGGCTGTGTCAGTGGTTCCAACACGTTGTCGCCGGTAATTTGGGATAAACTGTTAAATTTTCTTGAGATCAAACGGTTAGGCTGGCGTGTCCCACGGATGGCGCCAATCTGTTGCTGCTAAAAATATGCTCCGCGTACATTGCGGAACCCGAGCCCGGACCGATGACCTGCAAGACAGAAAACGAGTGACCGCCGGGTGGGGTTCCCGGCGGAGAACTCTCCGATGCCTAAGTCAGAGCGCAGCTACATGATAATAACTCTGAAAAAGCATGAATTGTGTAATCTCCCCGATACCTGGAGGGGTAGACCCCTTTATATAGCTGTAGGAGGAGAGTCCTAGTAGGACTGGGCCGTTGACTAATCCAATCAGGATCGTGTTAGGATCCTCGAGGATCACGTCACAATCTTTAAAGACTCTTTTTAGAATCCTGATAAGATAATCATAAATCTCCCAGTTTGACTAGGATTCGCCGGGTGTTCCCCAATTATTGGAAGTTATATTTGAGCTATATGAACATTTGTTGTTTAGGCAGTATCAAACAAAATGTAACGTATGAAAACCTGGATAATAGAAGATGGGTTTCAAAAATCAAATTAAGAAAACCTAATAAGTCGGTATTCATGTGCTCAATTTTCGATATATCATTTAGTAAAACAACGGGGGACAAAATTTGCAAGACATAAAAGGTGGTTGTTAATCTATAAGTATGACATTTTGTTGGTTGCTAAGGAGCAGAAGGTGTGTACGAGGGCTAGAAAATGGGGGCACTTTGTTTGTCGCGTGGTCGTTGTGACTTTAATTGCTCTAATTTTTTTTCCGTTACTCCTTGTAGCTTGTCCAGAAAAAGAAAATGTTGTAAGGGAACCAAAAATGGAGTAATGGATGAACTTTCATAGTTCGAAGAAAAAAGGTAAGAAAGGATGCGCATTCCTTTCGAGTCAGATGCATATTATTCTTGCCATAATAGGTGAAAAAATACGAGGAAAGAACCGTAGAGCACTCTTTTGACTTTTTCATTCCTTGAACGGGGAAATAGATCCAAATAACGCAAGAAATTGGCTCGATTCCTACTATAAGAACGTATGAAAAATTGATATTTCATCGCTTTTTCTTTTTTATCATTTTAATTGCATTGGCAAAAAAATGCAAGAGAAAAATATCTACAGCAAAAGGCAACTTTATCAGATAACATGGTCCTAATCAGAGTCAAAGTATTAGGAACAACACATCAGCTCAAGTCAACTCAGATAGGTGGACAAAGTAACAAAACGTTGTTGAGTTGAATTTTCAATATATTATTATTCTGGTCACTAAGTTGAATTTTAAATTGTGTACTATTCTTGTGCAAACATCTATACGATAATTAAAAGAGAGCACATTTATCTGAAGCTTTTTTACTGTACCCGTTATAATACATTAACTTCAAATCAAAGAAAAGTTAATAAAGATCATTGGTAAAAGATTTCTTTAACGATAACTGCAGCGTCTCATGATAAGTAAAACTTCTTCTTCTTTCTCGTTATTCCAACCACTCTACTCGAATATCCATCAATTTTTACTGCTCCTTCCACTCGATCTTTAGTTTTAGATAAACTCATTTTTTATTTTTTTTTGCGCATCTTTCATTTGAGTGTTCGATTAAAATTGTTTATGTTTTCTTTAATTGTAAAGGATACCTGGTTAGAATGATTAACTGACTGGTGTCCTAAAAATGGGCTGAGTTGGCACCAGTGGACGTATGGGCCGTAGGCCCATACTAAAAATGGGCCCAAGCAACCCATTACTAGTTTACGGGTCGGTGGCTACTAGTCACCTCGGATCTTAGGATGCCGCTAGTAGTAGGATGTAATGGGCTGAAACACCAAGCTCGCATGTGTTTTACACCTGCCACAGAACTTGTGTTGTTTGAGACTTTTAGCGACCTTTCTATACGATGAAACACATAGATCGAAATTTAGAATCTTAAAATACAGATACAGTAACGACTAAATTTCCAGTGTCGCCACCGGTTTAAACGGGCTTAGTCAGATCTCAAGGGTTCATTCTAGTTGGCAAGTGGGTGCCAGGGCACAACTAAGCTCCCCGCGCTGCTCGAGATCTCACGCCTTATGCAACGCTATAAAATTAGTTGTTATAGTTACGAAAAAACTTTGGCTGCTACCCTATTTTGTAAGAATATAGCTTCAACTCATGCATGACGATAATCAATGATTGCTAAATATATTTAGTGACATTTTTATTAACATTTTCAGTGACAAGTTAATAATACTTAACATCACTAAATAAAAGTCACTAAAAATATTTAGCGATGAATACTCGTTCGCTATGCAGCAGATTGTAACTATCTTCCTACAACCTGAACAAATTTAAAAGGATTAAATAGCTAATGACATCATGTATTTTACCCGCCGTGTGATTTGTCTCTCTTCACTTCAAACTTAAGCACTAAAACCCCCACAGTTACGGAATTTGGGTATAGTTAACGCGGCGTAATAGATTTATATGAAATGTCATTTTTGTTCTTCCTTTTAACCCGTTAATTTGCTAGAACTTTTTGCCCAAACCCTCTCAAACTCTCTGTCTTCCCCTTTCATCTTCTTCTTCTCAAACCCTCTGCTAACCCCTTCATCTTCTTCCTCTCGCATGTGTTGTTCTCCTTTGCCTTTACCCAAACTTTTTTTCATATTCTCGCATTAGTTTGTTCTATTATTTTTCTTCTTTCACTCTCTCACCATTGCCGCCACTAGGCACCACCTTCACATCCCTTCTTAGCTCCATCTCTAATACCTTTTCTCTAGTATCCAATTAATGACAAAAGTTCAGCAAAAACAAAAGTATTAGTGGTAATTAATCATAACGCAGCCACCCACAAAACAACCCTAACCATTACCCAATTCTGCATTGCCAACCCATGACCATTGTTTTTACAGTCACCACCATCAACTATCAGTCACGTAAGATTGGCACAAACCTTAATTGTTGGTGCAAATACTAGCGCCCATCTCTAAAATTTGCCAATATATGTTCATCGGCCAAAAACTAAATAAGATGTGTTACTTTTTCATATCAAAACCCAGATCCTCTGCCTCCTTGTTTATACCATACTCAGAAGCAAAAAACAAGAAACTCGCATTTATGATCAGAGTTGCACATGATTGATATCTCTCTGTCTTCTTCTCCTTGACTTTGAGGATGAAACATGTCGATAAGGTGCATGTGGGAGAATCGGGTCTACTTAAAATTTTCATGGTTCTTCCTCAACTCGTGATATATTTGGTACATAGTTTTGCTTAGTAGTGCTAGGTTTTGTAACTATATTGATGTTTAAATTATGTGACCTCAAGTTTGTTTAGATAGTTAAGTGGCGATGGTGATGGAAGTGAGGCATAGGGTGGTGAGGATTGTTAACACTGGTTGTGGGGTGCACAAGGAGAAAGAGGGGAATACGGAGAAGAGATCAGGAGAAATATCTTCTTCTCCTTTATCTTCATCTTCTTCATCACATTAAAACAGAGGGCCGCTAGAGGTTGTTAGGAGAAGAAATGATGGCAAGGGAGAGGGTTTATGTGTTATAAAGTGGCTAGAAGGGCATTTTGGTCTTAAAAGACTCACATTTTGGGCGCCATATGTATCCTCCATAAAAACACATCTAATTTGAATGTATTCCGTCAACTGTGCTCAAATTCCGTAACTATGGGGGATTTAGTGCTTAAGTGGACAACAAATCGCACACTGTATATAGTACAGGAAGTCATTAGCTATTTATTCCGATTTAAAATTCGCCCATCCACCCAACACAAATTTCAAATCCAACAGATTTGAAATGTATGCATGAAGGCCAGTACACAAAATCCACCCAGATCCTCAAAATCCTTGTTGGGGCCAAGAATGGTGGTTGCTGGACTACTTTAATCAGAAAAGTGGCCACCCATTGACACCTGGGGGGCCGGTAACTATCATCCGAGGAACATCGGACTCCGTGATTTTTTTGGAAATTTCAAGAAACCTTTTGCTACGTAGAGGATCGCTCATTGGTGGACAACCTATTCCTGGTACCCAAACCCCGTGATGACAGCCTGTTTTTATAATTCCCACCCAGGAATGACCACATAATCATCCAACGATATTAGGACACCTTAGAAAGCTTTATGATCGTTAGGCCACACTATCATCACCTCGAACGAGCTATAATCATAACAACCATGATTGGAAGAACGGCTTCAGACAATGCGGGTCTAGGTTTTTCTATTCTCTTTATGTTATTTGTTTGTTGTCATCGCTGCCACTGTTACATTGAAATTGGTGGGTTTGGAAAGAAAAGTTGCAGATCAGCCTCACCTGCATACTTGTGTCAAATGATGAGACAAACAAGACATAGGAAACTAGGATTATATGTAAGCTGGCTACCACGTTGAATTACAGGGTTAGAGTCAAGGAGGGGGCAGATCAGCCACCACTCTCCAGCTTCCAGTAAGTCGATATAATTAGAGGTTGAACTACAGGTTAGGTGATAGGTATAGATGGCATATAATACAAGCGTTACACATTTCAAGTTATTCTAATCGCTCTCTGCGGGTTCCGACCGACTTATGTCTCTTGGCTGCATGGAGAAAGTCCACAATCACTTGTACCTCATCTACTTGCTGTTGTATCAAGAAGAGACCAGGGAGGTGCATCAGTGATGACAAGTATTATTATTCTGTAAAAAATAACACTTGTTTGTGGACTAAAGGATGGTAGGGGGGAGAGAAGCTAAACCTGCGATGCAAAATGGTGCTGAACTGCAGTTGCCAATTGATCCCTGGAAGGATTTGGATCCATTCTTCCCTGCAGATAAAGGTTGCAGTCACCAGATCAGTAAGAATGTTCTGAGATCTGAATCTATAACAGTGAAGTGTTACAAAAGCCAGGAAGACCTACAAGGTTGAAGCTTCTCCAATATCTACACAATGATCGGGTTCCCAGTCTTGCCAAGTTCACGTGCTGATCACCAAAAAAGGAATAAGGAATACGAAAGTGTATCAATCTTATAAAAGAAAGTGGAAATTTTACGTGTACTTAAAGATGAACACACGAAAACACCCCCCCAACCCCCGCCGCACACGCGCGCACACACAATCTCACTCGCTCGCTTTTATGTTTCCAAACTGGAGCCATCCATAAAGCCATCTATACAACGGCCTATGTTGCTATGTACATACTTCTATTTAGCACAGGTAGAAGAAATCTAGACTTGAATTTCATAGCGCATACCGGTTGAGGCGAGTGAATAATGGATTGAACTTCGTTGCAACTACCCCGATTTAATGATTTGGTAGATGAAGATGGATTCCAAGGTCTTATGTACCGAACTCTTGGCTTGCTCAGTTTGCGGAACTCCAGATTACTAGCTGGACAAAGCGAGAATACAATCTTAACACTAATCTTGAATGTTAAAGCAATTGTTCTTTTTGGTGCTTAATTTTAAGGCAATTAGTAGGCATGGCTTTCACAGTAAGGGGTTTAATCAGGTAATATATGATATAACTTACAAAAGCCATTGTCCTTCTCGCAAATGTCAGAGCCACTGCTAGAGATATCAAAATCATAATCATCATCTTCCTCGTTCCCAGTGGGAGGTTCCACAACACTCAAAGCATTCCTTTGCAGCTTCACTTCAACACCATTCTTTAAAACCTGATACATCAGAAACATTTCAAAGTATCAGGGTCTGCTCAGAAAGAAAAAAAAGAGCTCCGCTCTATACATAAACGAAAACATCCACACAGTCTACAAAGTGTACATTGTTGGTGGGGGGTTGGGGGCAGGAGGAGGAGATGAGAGGTAAGGAACAGGAATTTCGTCAAGTGTTAAAGCAGAAAAGGGGAGAGTTCCACCTGGAAATGTGAAAGAAATGGCTCGAAATGAAATCACTTGACTAGTGAAGATAATGGCTCGGCTCTTACCCTCATCTCAATATACAAAATGTGTGGGTTTGAGTTGTATTTTGTGGAAGCTTCTTTTGCCTCTCTTATTATATGCTCAATCTCTTTCAACAAAATACACGAGATTCTTAGCGTGATAAGAATTCCAAATTCAGAGAGGGCTTCTAGAGAACTTCTACAGAGCAAGCTATGTATTATGATGATGCAAACCTAGATATATATACACATACATGGGATTGGAAGAGAGAGGGGGGTGGGTTGTTCAAAAATTCTGAATCCAGCATTTTCACATCATCCAAATAATTCTTAATTACTCAGGAAGAGTCATAGTTTAATTTGAACCTACTATTTGATTTCCTCAACTTCTTTTGAGATTAAGGTCATCACGGAGGACCAATTGTTGCACTTAGGAAAACTTGGCAAACAATTGATGGCAACATATAAGGTCTCTTTCAATGTTTAATTTGAACTGACATTAAATTTTTGCCAAAAGGAAACACACCTTTATCCACTTACACGTAAAAGCATTTTAGCTTCTTTTTTACGTGCAAGATAGAATTACACTGCTAAACATTCTAAACTATTAAGCATTGCAGTCAAAAGGCAAAGAAACGAATTAAAGGGGCAAAAGTTAAATGAGGAACAAGGGAATACCAGCCAATGCCAACCACCAAGACCAACAGCCTTCTTGACAACACCTTGCAGACCCACCAAAACAGACTTTGTTCTATTGTTTCCCGTTACAACAACTTTGGTATGCCTAGGAAGAACAGCAAGCTCTTCATCACCGCTTTCCTCGCGAAAAGGAGAGAAGACCCGAGAAGAAAATAGCTCAGGCTCCAGCATATCGCCACTGTATACCAATCACAAGGAAAACGACCAAGCAGCTACCTTTTTCCTCTCCAATCCTTGTATGTCACACAAACTTCCTTCACGCCTATCCTCCCAACTATGAGCAAGAAGCTCAACTCAAAACATCAAGTATCTAACATGTTATAAATGTCATCAGTTTCAGCTCAAATAGAACTCCGTTTCTTTATATTTCCACTTCAACTACCAGATCTACCTTGTCTGCATGGTGGGTTGCAGGGCAATGACAAGTCTCTGCAGGCTCATAAGAGTTAAAAAGCTACAAAATTGCCCAAAGAAACTAAAATTCCCCCACATAAGTTCCTGAAACAGAGAGAGAGAGAAAGAGAAAAATAATTGAGGGCAAGTAAAGCAATTCAGACCAGTAAAAATGTTAAAACAAAACTTGGTGACTGGATACTTGTGTTGTGTGGGTGTGTGCTAAGCATGACAAGTCTCTGCAGGCTCATAAGGGGGAAAAGCTACAAAATTGCCCAAAACTAAAAAGTCCCCCACATAAATTCTTGAAACAGAGAGAGAGAGAGCGAGAGAAGAACAATTGAGGGCAAGAGTAAATCAATTCAGAAGCAGTAACAATTTTAAAACAAAAATTGGTGACTGGACACTTGTGTGTTGTGTTGGGTTGGGGTTGTATTGTTGCCACATTCTCAAACAGAATAAGCTTTGAGGGGGGGGGGGGGGGGGGAGAGAGAGAGAGAGAGAGAGAGAGAGTTCTTAAAGTCTGACACGAAATTCTTAAGGCCATGTTCAATGCAATTCAGCCATAATTCATCATACTTTCAAAGTCACGGACTCAGCTAGATAAACAATAAATGAACCACAACGGAAATTACAAAAAAATTGAATACCATTTTACCCGATCAAACTACCAAAGCTTTCACAAAATTAAACTCAAACCCACTCTTTTCGCAATCTAACATATTCTTCTTCCCATAGTCTTTCACTCATTAGCCTTTATTAACCCACCCCCTTTCCATACATGTACAGAAATAAAGATAAACTTACTAGCTAAACTCCATCAACAGACTCAGCGCTACACCTGGTCAATACATTGGCACTCATGAACATGGGGTAAAGTCAAGAGAAGAACTTTGCAACTAATCTTCATTAACATGCATCGAAAGCAAGATTGAAGTTCAAAAACAGGGAAAACTCCATCAAGTACAATCCACAATCAAAATGTGCATAAGCATTGTCACATTTACCTGCTCATACACCTCCAAACTCGATCCCAACCCGAGAAGATTTCAGCAAAATGGACGAATTTTGGGGATTATGTGTGTGTGTGTGAGAGAGAGAGAGAGAGAGGCTTTTGGGGTTGAAATAGTAGTGTTGGAGGGGGGAGTCAGGAGTGAGAGTAACATAACATACACTAAATGCTTACCAACTGCCATTGGAAACGTCCTGCTTGCTAATATGTAGACCCCCCCCTGTACGGTCACTCCTTCACTCTTCTTTATCTTTTCTCTAAACCCGGGTTTCACCGGCTTTACCTGTTGTTGCCGGTCATGAGCTGATGGCGCATTTTTGGCTCCGCTAGCGGCCGCCCATATCTGCCTTGTCCTCAATACAGTAGAAGATATTCGAAGCCAGGCTTTTGGACTCGTTCCATTACTTACGATCAGTGGCAGAGGCAGCAGGTGACGCCAGTGAATATTTTCTTACTTTTTAGTACTCTCATTTTTTATTTTTTTTAATGTAATAAGAATAGGTTGGTTTTGCCTACACAAAATTGTTTAAAAGAGAATACCCGTTTGATCGTTTTGCATGTTAAATTAATATAAAAAAATAATATTTAATCTCCATTTCAGTCAACTGAGCTTGATTTTGTACGCCGAAGTGATTATATAGCGACACTTACAAAAGAGAAATTATTTAAGTGACTTTTGAAAGTATTTCTTCATTTTGGGTGTCTACCTTTAAAATAAGTTTACGATGCAATTCATGTAAAGAGCCAAAAAAAAATCTATTTCTTTAAAACAAAAGCAAAAAACGAGATGCCGAAGATTCTCTTAGATCCCTCGAGATTGAGCCTAAACTTCTAATATTGGTACCATATATGTATAAGATTCATGAAATTGCACGGGCAATGTGAAAGCAAAATGAGTAATGTGAGAAGCCACTTGGATGTGAAATTTTAGGTCGAACCTCTTGCCAGTAACATTTAATTTTTGATATACGGAATTTTTTTTTGCAAAGACCTTGTTTCAGCAAAGGGAATAAAAAAAAACTTTTCCTCAGGTAAGAAAAGTCGATAATAATTTACTTTTAAAAGGAATTTGACTGCTATGCGGGTTGAAAGAAACTAGCTAAAACTTCTCGTATAGCGACAATTGATGGTCATTAAATACAGTTAGTGACATTTCTGTTAATACTTTCAGCGACAAAATTCTTAACAGCACCATTTTTCTAGTATTAACAGAAATGTCATCGAACTGTATAAAACAACCATCAATAATCGACATACGAGGAAGAGTTGTAACTATCTTCCTACAATGCAGACAACAACAAAAAGTTTTTCATCTTTTTTTTAACTCTACAACCCGCTTCTTTGTAACTTTACTTGCGCCCTTAAAATGAACTAACCAACGTGCATACAAATTTATTTCCAATAATACAACAAACAATTGACAGCATACCAAGAACTAACAAAAAACCAAATGCACGGTCACCTAATCTGATCCCAGTGAGCAGGAGCCCCCCCACATTGAAACATAAGCCCGCAACGGCCAGCAATTACAACTTTCCACCTTATCCCCGACAAAGAGCTGTCTCTGCAGTGGTGCATCCGTAATTAGGAGACTGCTAGCCAAGCCGAGCTGCAAGGGAACTGGTGACCCGGAGAGGAAGAGCAGACGGACACGTGTCGGGAATGACCAGCTGTCGGACCGTATCCTGCCAAGATACTCCATATAATACAATGTACACTGCTGGGTGTACCTTTTGGGTGTTTGAATTGCCAAGAAAAAATTTATGCGTCAATTTTGAATTTGGATTTGGAGTCCGCTCTCATTCCCCGAGGCAGCTGGAGGGCACAATTGAAAATCCCAAAATCCCGCTTTCGGATTCGGGGAGGTGTGGGGCCCCCCCCACCCCCACACATGCTTTGTCCGCTTTCAGCGCCAGGTTAGACATCTCCATTTTCTGTCTTTTTCCGTTCATTTTCGGAGTTTTTTTGTTTTTGTTTTTTTTTTAGTTTTCTATTTATACAAGAGAATCGAATTCGTTTTTTAAGCTTTGTGATACGTTATATGAGATGAGAGGCGATGGAGGGCGAGGCGCTTCCTCCGTCCATGTCATGACACCTTTCGCGATTCGGTCGTCAGCAAGGCCATGACTGGCCTTTTTATCTGCGTCACAACTTTGCGCGCTCTTCGCTATCACCGCATCTTGTCTGCTGCATTTTCTTCCTGTTGACAAAGACGCTAAGATGGAATAGACCCGCTAATATGCCCAATGTCCCTGCTGCAATATGATGAGAGGCTATTCCTCCTAGAAAGGTAAGTATAGTTGTTAACTTCAATATTCTGTAGGTAACAAAGGTTGTCTCACTATTCATATAATTACGTTTTAGGCTCCACTGTTATTTTTTAAAAATATTTGCGATTGATTATATTTTGGTCAAACATGTTTTAATCATGTTGTAAATAGTTTAAAACATGTATATGTGGTGTTTGGCAAAGAAACTAAAATGTTTAAAACACCCCAAAAAATAGAAAAAGTGTTCAAAATTAAACCACAAATAAATCACACTTTATGTTTTATGGTTTTAAACATTTTTGGAGAAACAAGTTTGACCAATAAAAGTAATCAATTATCCTCATAGTTTTACAACATGACATTGAATACCATTTTTTTGGACCGTTTGTTTTTCAACTTCACTATTCCTACTGCATGAAACCAAATCAAAAGAAAGGGCGAGCAAATATTTTAAAAGGAGTGAGGGTGGTGTTTGGTTGTGAGTGGAGTGTTGTTTGTAATGGTGGCCACGGTGGCAACAGAGTAACGATGACGATAGAGAGTTGACAGCTTCAACATTTGGTGGCGGCGGCAGGGGTTGGTTGCGAGTGGCGTGGCTGGTCTATGGCTGCGAGATTTCCTAACAATTAAATTATATGTTTAAATGGACACCCACTTAAAATCCATTTACCCCCTTTGGGCTATTGGGTTCTAAAAATAGTTGACCCATTACGACCCTATTATTAAATGTATGGGTTTGGGTGTCATTTAAATGGATGGGTGCAGGCGGACTAATGAGTTTGGATTGTGATAAACACCCCTAATCTGGTATTAGATCACTCCTAAATTATATTCTTGGATGTTGATAAGCTCGATTGGTCTCTCAAAGCTCCTGGCCCGGACGGCATTCCGGCAATTGTTTACCAGCAATGTTGGGACTTTATGGAAAGACCTATTACGGCGGCGGCCCTCTCCTTTCTTAGATCTGGTCATATGCTGCGAGTTACAAACAAATCTTTTATTGTGCTAATCCCAAAATGCAAGAACCCGTTATCCGCCCGTGATTTTAGACCTATCAGTCTGTGCAATACCATGTACAAAATTATCTCCAAGGTTCTTGTTAACCGTATTAAGGGATCCTTGGGTGACCTTGTTTTCCAGTTCCAAAATGCTTTTGTAGCCGGGAGACTTATATCGGATAATATCCTCATTGCCCAAGAGCTAACCAACAAAATCAGGTTGACCAAAAGATCAAAGGGTATCCTTGGCGCCATCAAGATGGATATGAGTAAGGCTTATGACCGGGTAAATTGGAATTACCTTGAAGCTGTCCTAAGAAAAATGAGGTTTCCTGCCCCTCTTATCCAATTGGTCATGCAATGTGTTTCCACCGTATCGTATGAAGTGCTCGTCAATGGTACCCCATCTGCTCGTATTCAGCCGCGGTGTGGTCTGCGGCAGGGTGATCCGTTATCCCCATATATGTTTATTCTCTGTGCGGAAGGACTTTCGGCAGAACTGACCCATGCTCAAGATTCGCAGGTGATTGCTGGTATCAAGGCCGGGAAATTGAGCCCTCCTATCAACCATCTTTTCTTTGCTGATGACGCAATGATCTTTACTAAGATTACCCCGCAATCGATAAGGTGCATTCACTCTATCCTGGATCGCTATTGCTCGGAATCTGGCCAGCAGATTAACCTATCCAAGTCCTCTGTCACTTTAAGTCCAAATGCTTGCGAAATGACTAATCACATAGTCGTACAGAACTTAGGGATCCCGCTGTCAACGTCTTTTGGCACTTATTTGGGAACCACGCTTGATTCTATTTCTAAGAAAAAAGAGTTCTTCCGCGGGCTAATTGACAAAGTGCGGAACCGATGTGCAAGTTGGAAATGGCTCTTTTTAAATAAAGCAGGCCGCGCTACTTTAATCAAATCTGTGCTTCAATCCCTCCTCATCTACCATATGCAGGTATGTCTTTTTCCCGTACATATATGCCATCAGATAGATACTCTGCTTGCAAATTTCTGGTGGGCAGGTAATGACAACCATAGAAGCATTCATTGGATCAACTGGCATGCTTTATGCGGGCCAGTAGATTCAGGTGGCCTGGGTTTCAAAGATATGAGGTTATTTAATCTGGCGCTCTTGTCTAAAACGGCCTGGAGAATTATGGAACAACCGGAGTCCCTCCTTGCCCAGGTTCTTCGTGGCAAGTACTGTATAAATCACAACTTCTTATCAACCCCTTCCAAAGGACGATTCTCAAGTGGATGGCGTGGCATCTTAACTGGAAGATCGTGTTTATTGCCTGGCATCCGATGGCAAGTTGGCAACGGCCGGAAAATTTCAATTTGGAATGATTCTTGGATCCCTTCCATTGGACGTCTGCCCTTAGCACCGGCAAGCCGTAGCACGGCAAATACTCACCTCGTTAGTGACCTGATCCTGGATGGCAAGTGGAATCAGGCCAAGATTGCAAGCTTGGTCACTCCTGCTATTGCTAATTCTATCCTTGCTATTCATATTCCACGCCTGGATTTTGCTGACCAACTGGTCTGGGGAAAAGCGGTGCATGGGGAATTTACAGTTTCCTCAGCCTATCATATGCTTTATTCTGCAAAATCTTTGGAGCTCGATTCGGATAGGAAGTTACCATACCCACCCACTACTTCCTCTGCCCAAGTTTGGAAAAAGCTATGGAAACTGCCTTTACCCCTCAAGATTTGCTTCCTGATCTGGCAGATCCTCTGGGATCGGCTTCCCACCTTATCAAACTTGAAAAGACTCCACATTCATCCGATTGATACCTGCCCTTTGTGTGATCTTCACTGTGAAGATCCATGCCACCTCTTCTTGAAATGTCCCTCTGTTAGACCTATTTGGTTTGGTATACCTCTTGGTATTCACTCTGATGAAATTCCATGTTCTGGCAGAGAATGGCTTATTGCTTGGATTGGTTTCTTTTCCAGAAAATCCAATGTCCTAAGCTCTATATATTTTTTCGTCACTTTTTGGTTTATCTGGCTACATAGAAACAATCTTGTTTTCCGCAATATACCCTTCAACCCTTCGGTGATTATAACACAAATTCTTTCGTACACAAATTCTTTCCATGCTGGCCTCACTAGACTTCCCACCTCCCCACGCTCTCTACCACAGCCTAGAAGCCCTACCGTATCCCCTGCTCCGGGGCTCAGGAATAGTCCAATCATTGTTCATGCTGGCCCTACGCCTTGTGGTTGTTTGAACCCCCGCATGGCTACCATGGTCATTCATTCGTGTTTTGATAATAATCGTCTCCGGGCGGGTATTGGTTTATCTTGTTACGTAAACAACTCCAGATGTGCCTCCGCTGCTTTCTCTACCTTGTCGTCAGACAATTATACTGCTTTATCGCATGGTCTTCTTATAGCATCTACTTGGGCACTTCAAAATTTTTTTTTACATATAAAAGTTCTTACTGAGTCTTGCTTTCTCCTTGAGCAGATGGCAGGATCTGAGGATATCTTAGACACGGTGGCGCCCATCATCTATGACTTTTGTTATATTGTAACTGACTACCATCATTTCAGCATTGCTCAGGCGGATCCCCACCTTTTGAAGGAAGCACGTTCCTTTGCTAGATTTGCATGTCAGGCCCGTACTACCGTCTTCCAGGACTGGGTTGATGACAGTGCTTGGAGATAGCCATTTTTGTTTGCTGTGATGCTTTTACTCATAGATTTGTGTGATGTTCGTTGTCTTTTCAGGCATGTATAGCCTAACCGTGTTGTTTTATTTCAGTATCTCTTTGTATGGCCCTATGGCTGGACTCTTTTCTTTTATCAATGCAATTCTCTTATAAACCAAAAAAAAAAAAAAAACAAACCTCATGTTCTACTGTTCTCTACCAACTACATGGTGGGGTAAATTTGCTACAGCTCAGCTGAAGGACACACCAGGAAGGACGCGGTAGTGGGAAAAGTTTCAACAAAATGTCCTTCCAAACTGCATGTATCGACACTATTTCTAACACCTGCTAGCGGCCAATGGAAACGGGGCTTTTTTGGTCGTCGGGTGAAGCGAACCTTCGCCATCTTAGACTTTGGGACTAAATTAAACAGCAACACAATTCATTGATCACAGGTACCATACATGCCTGATCAGGAAGTAACGAGTAAGCAGCCTCAACTGGGATCCAATGTGGCATCTCATAACAAGCCATAATACATCAAGATCAATAAAGGTACACAAGTACAAACAGCGCAGGGGCACAAAAAGCAGTAACTAGTCCACGCAAAACCAGTACCTCCTTCGGCGTGTGGAATGGACATTAAGTTAACACACTCTTGGGGACCAGTAACACCATCAGACAGAATGCTTCATTACCTCCTCTGCGTGCCAGAATAATTCTCTCTCCTCCCATAGGGGGAGCGGGATCTTCCTCGTTGGTCCCTTGAATACCTATCGCTGTCATGCCGTCGTTGAGGTGAGTAACTACGAGAGCGTCTCCGGTCATTTCCTGAGTAACCAAAGACATTACTTGTACATCTAGTGTCCATTAAAAAAATCATTAAAAATATTTGTGCCTTGCTTAACAATACGAATTCAAGCTATTAAAGTTTGCATGTCATAATGACGATGATAGATGAGCTACTACGCAAACTGAAACTCGAAGCTGGCAGGTGCATATCAGGTTACAGACTAGGCGTTCACGTAACTGATTCAATTAACCTAGAACCAAACTGAGTTACATCTGTATATTCCATCCTGAGGACTCGGTTCACAATTCAAACAACTAACAATTTAAAGCCTCTTTAAGGATTCGTTTCTAAAAGCTAGATGATGCCCATAATCTGTGAACAAAGAGCAATCAGGAACTAAAAAATAAGCCTATGAAAGAAGGGGAAAAGACCATGCTTCTCTGTATGTTGTGTGTGTGAGAGAGAGAGAGAGGGAGGGAGGGAGACAAAACAGGAAGCTTCCTTTCATGTTTTCTTGGATGTGTTAGATTATTTCTCCCTGAAACACCATTTGAAGGAGCATGCTGATGGGTAACCCGTGAACCCAAAAGCATGCATTTTGGTGTTGCTTGGGGTAGGATCTAATTGGTTCGTCAACCATTGGAGCAACCTAGAAAAAATAAGCACCAGAACATGTACTGAGGTATCGCTTGGTGCAGGTTATCAATTTGGTTGCTATCCTACAGAGCAACCTAGTAAACACTGACCTTGGTTCCCAGTTTCTGAAACAAGACAAGGAAACCACTACCAGACCATCATGAGATATATAATGAGTTGCTGTTCTGGAAGATAACCGAGAATACGAAATTAAATAGAGTTTGCTAAACACATTGTCCCACAAGCACAAATACTCTATATACCTCGCTTATCTTTTACACCCTGATACCTTCCAGGAGTTGGTGTTCTTCCGCGCTTCCTTTTTGCCTGCATAGATAAGAAAAGAGAGAGAGATAACATAAGTCAGTTTTAAAAAACATCTATTAATTAGTATGGATAACATGCCTCCCTCGCCTACATAATGAATAACAATTCAAGTATGTTCCCAGCTAGGATGGTGGTGATGTTAACCAACACAAATGAAGCGTCCACAGAACTTCCAGAAAAAATTTCACAAGTATATCCAGTACTTGATGCAGCTTCCAAATTAATAAGGCCGGCCCGGTGCACGAGGCTCCCACGATTATGAGGTCTGTGACGTCTAATATACCAATATATACGATTCTACCCCAAGTACCAGAGAGGCGTTCCACTTTCCACGTAAAAATAATGCATATGGTGCAAGTTCTTCCTTCCCAGCCCCCCACCACTAACTCCAGGCAAAATAATTAGACACGGGGCAAAAACTGAAAAAATAGAACACCATAATACTGAAGTAACCAGAGCTGTAAACTGCCTATAGGTTTCTCGAAATAAAACTAAAGAGGTTTAGATATAGAATAACCATGCCAGAAAGTGTCACTGATGAAGAAACCCAATTAAGGGCATACAACCCACTGCAGAATAGCTGAATTCGAATCGATGAGTTTGATATGTCGATGCAGAGCTCATCTGGTGAATGGAATAGGTTCAACTGTATAGACTTTAGAGCTAAGAGTTTGTATTTCGATGGAGCTACCCAGACCAGATCTGCTGCCAAAATGTACCACGCAACACTTCTGAAGATGAGCAGAACTCATATAGAAATGAAAACGTTGAATGTTAATTACATCATTTGCATTGTTAAGTACATTATACATCTGTTTAGCAAGAAATGATACCTTTTCCACAGTAATAAGTCGACCTTCCAGCACAGAACGGTTTAGATACTTAACACAGCGCTCTGCATCGTCATTTGTTTCCATAGTAACAAAAGCAAATCCACGAGATTCTTTCGAACGAGGATCTGTAACCAGCTGACATTCAACAACCTGAAAATGTTTAAACTGGACACAATCAACTTCTAGGACAGTTCGTTGAATGGTATAACAATGTTCTGATGATAAACTTAATTTCACTCCACAGAATTCATATTTTGGTCACAATGACCAGTGACAAGAATTTCCATCCACATTCAGTAGTATCATGAGGTGACTTCAGGCACTGCTTTTACCTTTTTACAACAACAAAAAAACGTGATAGCACCCAAATTGTTTTTTACTCAAGTGATTCCATCTGAGCTGATAAAGTACATAACTCTGCAGCTTTGATATTCTTGATCGTAAAAATCAATTAAAGGGGATCACACTTTAACCACACCTAGTGTGAACAACACAGAACAAAGGTTATCAAGAAGTTTCACTTTCTAGTTTTTCTCCCTTCCATCATACATTCAAACTGGTCCTTACCGCACTTCAATCATCATTAATGCTGCAGAAAGTGTGACAGGTATTTGCTTTCAGACAGGTAAGCAACTCCTCCTACAGATTTATGATTTCCTATGTTTCCAATGGCAACCGTCCAATGCATTCTGAAATTCCTTGACAATTCAAGTACACTAACAATTCTCACAGAAGTGCAATACTGCGCGGTACAATTTCTAATGAAATATGGTTCAACCTCCATTCCAATAACTAAGGTAGCATTTGAAATCACTTAAGTTTCCAGTTTTTTCTCCAATTTTGTAAACTGGAGAAAAAAAAAGCGTTTGGCACACAATTTTCGTTTTTTTTTCCTTCAGTTTTGAAAACCAGTTTTGAAACACATGGCTGTTTTTTAAAATGCCCATTTTGGAGTTTTGAGTTTCCAATTTTGGTTTTTATTTGAGACCGCCGTCACTGCCACCCACACCCCTACCGCCACCAAAATAAAAACTGGGTAATCAAACACCCAAAAGAAAAAACTCAAAATAAAAACTGTGTAATCAAACACCCATTTGTTTATGTAAAAATTAAAAACTAAACTGGTTTTGGTTTTTGTTGTTTTGGAAACTGAAAACCAAAACTGCAAGTGATTTCAAACAGACCCTAACTTGTCCACTTACTTTTATTAGTTTGTAAAATGCTACATGAAGGGCAAAGTGAGCATCCTATTCAGTTCTAAGGGCTTCAATGAAAGGTCTCGTACCTTTCCTTCTTTGTTAAAATACTTCTCAAGATCACTGCTGGTAACTCTTGTAGATAAGCCCGTTACATAAAGATTATTTCCAGGATTCCCTACATCTTCAGAATCTCGGCTCCTGGAGCGCAAGTGAACTGTCACATGAAAGAAATCTTGCAAAACCAACCATCTATCGAAAACTGTGCAGATGTGAAGCAATGACCGGTAAACTTACAGTTCGTGTCCCACATATACTGTAAATATACCTGGAGCGGCTCCTCCTAGACCTCGGCAATGATCTTGGCCGATGACCCCTGCTAGGTGAACCAGACTCCGCTGGTGAAGCAGATCTAGGGACATAATGAGCAAAAAACCAATCAACACTATCCATAGACAGTTAATATATATAGAATAAATTACAAACATAACCTCTGAAGAAAATTTTACCTTCCTTCTCTTGAGGGTGACATCTAAAGAAAAATCTGTGAATAAAGAATAAACAGCGAGTATTCGTAAAATATAAAATGCCGGATGCCATCAATTAAATGGTGCAAAGAGAGTAAGCTTCTGATACCCTTTTCATCCCAAAATTTGACCAACCATTTACTTTCAACTCTCTTTTTGTAAAGCATCATTTGTTCTACTACATACTCCCTTCGCTTGATCCTTTGAATTTTTTGAAAATTCCTACGATAAACATAGTACATGTAAACATAAACTTAACTCGCTGTTTTCACCCTAGCTTGACTTGTCAGATGATACCAGTTAAATATACAATTGCTACCGGAGTTTACTTCATTGCTTACGAGCACCAAAACCAATCTCGGAATTCACACACAGTCAAAGGGGAGAAAATCCAATTCAACTGAGGGGAACAATACAAGCATGTTCACAATCTAACGAGAACCAAAAAAACTCTCTGAGCGGTTGAAAGTCAGACTGACCTCAAATTTTGGAACGGATTAACAAACATGATAAACGCCTTGAAAGATTGAAAATGAATTAATTGGAGAGAAATGAAAGCAAGCTGAGAATCGATTTGAGTACCTTGATGGCCGAACCCTAAATCGACGATTTTCGCCTGAAAATGAGAGCGGAGGAGGGTGCGAGAGAAGTCTGAGCCGTCGAATTAAATTTGCCCCTAGCTCATATCGGGTCCCACTAAGGTGACGTGGCATGCTGGCTTTTATCCATGAGGGTCCTCCAGAATTATGTTGTTTGTCGCTGAAGCATTTTTTATCGAGTGTAGACGTGGTTAAATAGGCATTCAAGTCCTATGGTTTGTTCTTTTTGACAAATAAAATTTTAAGGTTTCACTTTGAGTAATTAAGTCCCTAAGCTTTCTAAAACTAGTGATTACACCCAAATTCAGCTCACCGTTACAATTTCATAGACATGAAGAGTTGATACGTGTAATGCATGTGACTTTCTTAGTTGTCAGTGGGACACTTAGAAAATATTGAGATAATTCATTATGCCTTTTTTTCGTTTGTCTTTCTCTTGTTTTCTTGCGACCATGCCACGGCACCACCACCTCCGATTTGCTTCCACCCTTCCAATCCTCACCTATTGTCGATCATATCAATATATATAATGGTAGGGAACTCTCGCAAATTTACAATGATTAGTGAGCCCTAACCGCCGCCGCTCCTCACGCCACCCATGCTACCCATCGCTATTAAAGCTGATACAGTCTTTTAACGCCAACCATCTTCCATCATCATGTTTGATTGGCACAAATCCAAGCTATTGGCACGATGGTTGGTCACCTCCGTTATCTGAAATGGTGAAAATTCCTAATTAGACCATAATATAAAACACATAAACGAAAACTTGACAGACAAATGAGAGGCGAACAGATCTAATAATGTGTTTGATTGGTTTGACCTCTATAGTGATGATGAGTTTGATGAGTTGTGCTGAAGCTGGGTTCTGGTGGTGGAGTTAGCATAGATCAATTGATGAGTAAATCAATGACGATGGTAGCGAAATTTGGTGAGGCTGCTTGGGTGGAGTTCAGGAAGGCTGGCGACATTAGAGCAGAGAGGAGGCTGAGTTTGGGCCTAATTGCTTGAATTGTAAAATGTTAGGGAATTAGTTGCTCAATTTGAAACTAAAGGGTTCTAATCACGAAAATGTTCAAACCATCGGGGCTTGGATGACATTTAACCTATAGACATTTTTGTGAGTTCTGTTGCTCAAAAAATTTGGCAACAACCTAGTTTGTTGTCATTAAGCAAAAAGTAGCGTTCAAGATGTGCAGTGTGTTAACAAAAGTGCCTCTAAAAGTTAAAGTGTCAACATGTCAAAGAATAAAGTACAATTGTGATAAATACTCACTAATTGGGTAGATTATGCCACCTAAAGTGAGTGTCTTTACCCATAATTGAACATTATTAAGCTACCATGTGAGATAACAAGCAAAAGATAATCATTACTTAGTGCACATTCAGTGGCATTTGTAAGTTCTTAGTTGCTATTTGGTGTTGATAGTGCCAAACCATGTTTGCTGCCAAGTTATTCCTAAATCAGGGACATTTGTTGGTTTGTTTTACTTGGACTCGAATCGATTTTTGCTCCGACCTCCATCCTTGCATTTAGGAATAACATAATTTCATTAAAGCCCAGTTCACTAATTTTGCAACTGTCGCTAAAGTATAATCACGAACGCTACAGTAAAGTATGTCGACCAGCATTCATTGCCCAAGGGTTGGTTGGAGCAAAAACATCCCACAATTACGTTTTGCACCTTCAATATAAGCAGACAGAATGTATACAAATTTCAACTTCATTAGCTGATCTCCGCAGGAGCAAATAGTCCTCAAAACAACCTCAGGGGACTTTGTAGCATCAAGATCCTTGGTGACTCAACCCATGCAAATATGTCATTAGCTGATCTGTCCGATCCCTCAAATAGTGTATAAGCAGAGGGAACTGCAAACTACTCTGTAAAGTGATCCCTTTTTCACCATAAACTTTTGAGAACTTTTGGTCAGTGTGTACAGTGTTTGACTGATACCAAAACCTGGAAAAAGAGGAAAATTGACAGGGATGAGAATGTAGGATGGCTCTTTCCTTCCTGTTTATTTCTTTCTTTCCCTAAACTCCTTTTTGACTATCATCTGTACATACATTAGTGTCTAATGTTGGTCAGTACAAACATTGGTTAACTCAACAAGCGGATTCAAATAGGCCACGTAGATTCTTTATTCTTTGGTGTAGCAGTACTTGCACTCTCCGAAATGGCTATTGACACTGCCGCACGATTTTACATGGTTTCACACGAGCATAAACTATACAACTTAAGTGCAAAAAGTACAAGAAGTTTCATTAGCCAATTTATTTATGAAATGCCAACAGGCTAGCTCTTTCATTCAGCGAATAGTCATAAAAGGTAATATTACGGGAGTTGTTACTTTGAGTTCTACAGGCGTCATTTGACGCAATATTGAACAACATATTTGGAGCTCAGATAGCAAATTGTGGAGTTCAGCTCGTAATTTCTAAATAAAATTCGTGTCAGCATTTAGTGAAGTTTCTTGAAAAAACCTTTTGAAAGAAGTAGGCGGGAGATACGATGGGTACTCTGCTCTATTTTTTAACGAAATCTTTCTTTACCAAACTGTAACAAGCAACTTGAAATACATGCAACAATGTTTGAATAAATAGGAAATGTTGCGCAACAAAAAACTCATATGAACAAATTAAATTCAAATGAATAGGAGCTGAGCTGACCAGTACGTATGAAAAACAGAAATGATCGGCCGGGCCTACAGTAGCCTAAAGATCTAAACAGAAATTCAAACAAGCCAATACAAAGGGAAAAGGAAAAATGGAAAAAAAGACGAAGTATAATCAACTCATGAGAAGAGGCTCCAGGGCTTCAAAGAAAAGAGGAGCCATTTCTGGGCTAGGAGTTTTAATTGCACACTTGAGGCCGGGGATCCCAATAACAGCAGTGAGCTCGATCAAGAAAGGGGTTCCTCGAGGGATCTTGGCAGAGAGATACAAGACCTCTTGGTTTGCATGCTTACGCTTCGCAATAAAGAACATATTTGATGCAGTCAGCCGGTCTAAGGTTGCTTCCACACTGGTTACCACAATGCCTGGAAAGTCCTTGGACACCTCGTTTGAATCAGGTAATGACTTCCACGTCTACAAAAGTGGAGAAATTCAGCGACCTCAGGTTTTTGTGCCTGCAGACTTAAATGGTGGCAAAGTTGCCCCTACAGTATCCTGGAACGACCATGAAATGTGCTAGGGTGCATAACTAACATTCAATTATATACGTGGGAAGATTCCCAGGTTAGTTATAACTTTTTCCTCACCATGCATCACTGCAAATTCTACTCCTATTCACAGTCTATAATAGAGGGAAAGAAGTGAGACCATCAGCGTAAGCATCATTAGAATCACAAGTTCATCACGTAAGGCACAGGAAGTACCAAATAACAGTACAAGTAGGGGGCAAAACGAATTTTCTCACCTCAAGAAAGGTCGTGCGCTCCATTTTCCCATCCTCAGTAAAGAACACTAAGAATGAGACTTTATCATTGAAGTACAACACAGGCTGTTGGTTATTCTTCACAGCAACCTGCAAAAGTGTATTTGGGGGACCAGCAGCTATATTCTGGAACAGGACCATTGGGAGCAGAGTTCTCGCTGATGTCCCAGGTTGCAATTGGGGAACCTAGTAATTATTCAGATATTCATCAGGAAAGGAAGAATGAAAATGAACAGGGCTTGTAATTAAGTAATATGTGCTTCCAATCCAATAAACAACGATTGTTTTGGGGCCTAGTTAACATCTAGGTCTCATTTTTGGAAAAGGAAGAAGCAACAGTGATCGGTGAAAAATGGTTCCTCACCCTCTAAAGATAATGACTTCTATGCTTACAAAGAAAGTTATTACTACCTGGAGTGGTCCAGCAGCAGCAAGACCAAATGAATTCTTGTTAAACTGGATCAGAAATCCATCAAGGGGTACTTGTGACTTGTTCTCAAACAACAAGCTGTAAAATATTTGACCATCTCTTCGTATCAGCTGTGCACTGATTTCTAAACCATGATCAACTGATGCCGGCAACAAAACAGGCAAGGGAAGGCTGCAATAAAAGTCACTATGTAAGTGCAATTATCAGCATCCAAATCATAGCGACTGAAAAAAACACACCTCTAACATGCAAATGGCATATATTAGAGTGCCAACCATTGTAAATCGCAAGATTATCCCCGAATCCCAACCAAAACATTGGTGTCTTAAATGGAACACCTTGTATACTCGAAAAAAATAAGATAGGAATCCCCATTACTTACCCAGCAGGTGCTGCAGGCTGATCAACAGGCACAATGGCATCAACATTATTGTTATTACCATCCATACCCATCAGATCAAGTAAATCTGGCACAGGAGCGGGAGCTGCAGGGGCAGGTTGCCTTGCTGCAGCATAAGGAGCGCTGCTTGTAGTAGCTGGTGGTGATGCACCAGCTGCGTGGGAAGGAGATTCAGAATACCCTGCCTCACTTCCATCAGGATAGTCATCTTCTTCAGTTCTCTGAGTAGTCTTTACACGAGTAACAAATGCATCTGGGGGCTTGTGATACACAGAGGACAAAGTAGCAATATTGGCAAGAAGCTCATCGAGAAGAGAAGGATCAAGCAGGTTTGAATCATCACTTATCACAGGCTTCTCAGCCAACACAACATCCTTAGCAGCCTGAGAAATAAGAAACAAGTCCATCATGAACGTCCATCGTGAATAGTTGATCATCATTTCCACATTTTGTGAGCGTGGGGTGGGGGATTTGGGGGGGGGGGGGGAGACTGTTGTCAGAATTGAATGATAAGAAGTTTGTCAAGTTTTGCGTGAAAAAAAGGAACCTTTAACAACCTATGGCATATTTAAATAAGGTAAATACTCTTTCTGATACAAACCTCAGGATCAGTCGAAAGAAGACGCCAGTATATGTATGCGCGATCTCGCAAATCTGGATTGTCAGTCTCCAGAGTGGCATTATTTAAGACAACCTACGAAAATTTATGGTTAGTATGGTCAATGAAAAAAATTGGTTCCTTAATAGTGCATTGTGCAACAGAAGAACAAAGTCAATCATATTTGTTGATAGCTAACGCTGCTAGCGCCAATAATTGGAGAGGATAGTTTTAAGTTATAAACAAAGTTTGCATAGTAACACCTAAAATCATTGCTGACAAGCACCCTGATGACCACACATATTCTTCTACGTGGTCATATTTAACTCAGGCATAATGAACCAGAAAACCATTTGTCTAAGTATCTAAAGCAGCCTAAATCATTAGACAGGCTTTCTGGAGAGGAATACAAAGTGTTATGCTACTAGTGAAAGCTCTACATTGTTGCAGAGAACATAAACACCCCCAAAAAAAAAAAAAAACCATGTCACATATACCTGAATCATCTGCTGCGGGCCTTCAGTTGGCTTCTTAAGAAAAAGTTTTACAGTTGCTGTCAGCAACTGCAACTGGACTTGTGCAGGTTCTTCAGGGAAACTCTCCAAAAAGCTTTCAAGTAGCTCATCGGCATTATCAATTCTTTCCGCATATTCACCAATTATCCAGATCATTGATGCCTGTTTCAACAATATCAATAAAGTTAAAATAGTATTCTATTTGAAAGGATAAAAGGAACAGACACGAACAACCTTAACTCAAAGAAAGCCAAATCCTTACAACTGCACCAATGTACCTTAGCCTCTGGTTCATCTAATGTATCTAAGCTCTCACAAAGTGTGGCGATGATGGACTCGTAACTGAGGATTAAGATAGATGTAACAAGTAAGTTTGAATTCGCGTGGTGACAGTAGGATAGCATGATTTTCACACGGCCATCCATTGAACAAAAAAGAAGCGGGACAAAGAAACTTACGTATTGGGGTATCTCCTAAATATATCTTTGATGACAATAATAGCTTCTTGAACAACGTAGTTTACTTTGATCTTGATCAATTCAAGCAAAACACTAATGCACCGCTCAGCTGCTCTCTCTAACTTGATGGCACAGCGTCCAATAGCACGAACAGCTTTCCGTACGAAATCTACATCAACCTCTGTCGCATATTCTTTGAACTCCAAGAGAACCTGAAAAAGTGTATGGCAAGAGTTTTGAACATAACAAATATATGGACAGATTTCGAAGTGTAAAAAGACATTTTACCTCCTACAACATTCTACAAACCTGGTCTATATTCCGGTCTGAAGCGAGTTTTATCATTATTTCTAACTTTTCCATCTTCACATAAATTGGATCATTGTACTTGCAAAAGAATACCTAACCAAATGATCATATTATTAGTAACAACAAACGAGAAAAAAGCCCATTAGAAAGTTTCCCTCTAAGTGCACAAAAGCAAACATAAAAAAACCAAATAATATAACCTTGATTTCATGGGCAAGGATTGTAGGCCGTCTTTGTACAATAAGGTTGATGTTTCTAAGTGCAACATACTGAATCTCGGGTTCTGCAGAGAGTAATGTAACTAAAGGAGGAGCCATTTTCTTACAAAGATTTCGGACCACATCAGTACTGGTGATAAGTTCCATTTGTTGAAGGATCATCTGCAAAGCCGAATCATATTTTTGACCAAAGAGAACATTCAGAGTGAAAGGCAGTATCAATGAGTAAAGAAGCTAATCGAAATAAATGAATGTCACCTTAACAGCCGAAAGAACAACTGCACAATTTGCATGCTGTAGTCGTGGAGTCACTCGCTCCACGATATTTTCAGCTTCGCGAGCATCGGCTGCCTTGTACTTGGAAAGAGCATCCAATATGAAAACTTGACCCCACCTAAGCACATATATCATGCTAGCATCAGCATAAACCTTACGGAAAAAGGCACATCAATGATATGACAAAAGGCGTCTAATCATAAGTGTATGACTGTTGCAAGACTTGATCAATAAAATTTCAGATTAGCCACACGACTATTATAGCTATTCAGCACATGTAACAACTTATGATAGCATTATCTGGGAAGCTCTAACCAACTCCAGGTATTACATTGCTTATTACCATGCGTTAATTAGTTAATTTGGGTTTAAGGCCAACAATAGTCCTCAAACCAAAAACCAATGGATCAAAAAATTCAGGGGGTAAAAAAGACTATTTTCCAATAACACCACCCCCCAAATCCGATCATCAAGTGCATCTTAAAATCAAATTAAACGAGAAAAAAAGGCAAGGAACATAGAAAGTAGCTCCAAGCTTAAAACTTGTTAATGACCAAAAGCAGAAACAGTATTAGTTGCGCTTCAGCGCGTGACTGTCCATCTTCATCTAACCTAGTAATTGACCAAAGCCAATCCAGCAACGATTCACTATGATATAATGGTGTCCTGTCTGCTGCCATCAGAGGCTTCCAGGTCTATGTTCAACCCCGTCAAAGATGAAATCAGTTGGTAAGTTAGGTCCAACATAACTCCAGTCCAACAATTCCTCCACTTCACCACTTCTTCTTCTTCCTCCTCACCACATGTGCATATGGACAGATCGGAAGTTCACAATATAGAGGAACCTTAGATACTCTTTATCACATAACGGACACATCCATACATGATTTATATTCATATGGATGTGTATCCGGTTCGGAGACACTCTGTGCTTCACAGACAATATGTATACTCGATTGGTCAAGGTTTTTAGATCATATTCAGAGAGTTTCGATAGCACACTGGATAATAAACGAAAAAGATAGACTACTTTTTACATCTAAATACAGACGCCTTCCACTAAACTCAATGACCGCCAAAAAAAAAATTATAAGGTGTAGCATCCAATGTTCCAAAAACAACAATCTTCTACAAAAATCTCCTTTGATACTAAGCTGCCATGTCAAATATAGTCTCACAAACATCAGTTACATATGACAAATTAATAAGTCGGCATTGATCAAATTAAATATACCATCCAACCGATACAATTGCAACTTTAGCATATAAGTTTCCAAAAGTCGGGGGTTGTAAACATAAACTCACTCGGTGCATTCGTTTAGAGCAGTAAGGAGCTTTGAAAGTGTGTGGCTGGTGATTTCAAATATGGGATTGCTACTGTTATCTTGAATCTCCGCAAGGGCAGCAACAGCGTTTGCTACAACCATTGGATTATTATCAGATATCAAATCCTTGAGAGCTTCCAGGAACCCCCTATCTTCAACTAGTTCAGCATTTATGTCGTAGAGTTTAGCAACGCATATAGCTGCTGTCTTGCGAACATATGGATCATCATCCTGATAAAAAATGTAAGAAAAATAAAACACCATCGGTAAGGTAATGTATGAAGCTTAAAGTACACAAAGACATTCCATATTTCTAACGAAATGGGCAGCATGTGCAATCGAATAGTGTAAGAAATTGCCTTATCAAAAAGTAATGAACACACGACATTTGGAACATTGTTGCAGAGGAGAAAATTGTAGACAGGCAATACTAGAACAGAATACTAGCTTCACCAGCCAAGCTTATAAAGAGAGGAATATACAACTAACTGAAACATAATAATAGCTTATCCAGCAAACCTTGAGACATCTCTGAAGGGGATCGCAAAGATATTCTGTAATTTTATCTACACGAATGCATCCCATTGTTCGAACAGCCAAAGCACGGATTAAAGGGTTTGGGTCCTGAGAATCCTGCAAAAATGGATTTAATATAACAACCATTAGTGGTCACTAAAGAAACATCATAATATTGTATAACTCAGTTTACATAAAGAAAGATTACTACAAAATCCCTCAAGCAGGATAAAAGGAAAAAGAAGACAAGGTCCAACTATACAGAGCAGAGCTCAGGCAGATGTGAACAACAAAGCACTATGATCCACTCAATTTCTTAGCAAGCTTGTATGGATAAGTAAGCTTGTATGCTAGCCTTTAGCTAACTACGCAGCCCCAATCTCAATTACTTAGAAATCTACACACAGAATTCTCTATGTTAAAAAGGGCAGCCCAGTGCACGAGGCTTCCGCGGTTGCAGGGCATGGTTGATGAATGCAACCTTTCCGCCACTTTCGTGGAGGCTCGTGTCTCGAACACGTGACCTCCGGGTAACAATGGAGCACCCTTACCGTTACGTCAAGACTCACCCTCTCAGTATTGTCTGTGTTAGTCAAATAAGAAACAACTGAGTTCTTTTTGGTACCTACTTGAGTTAAAACACTTCATATGTTCGATTAGTTATCAGTTTTTTCAGAGGAATTCGAATCATCTTAGCCTTAATGAGTGCCAAACATCCCACACCACTACGGTAAGAGCTAATATGTGGACCACACTTACAGTTCCTTGGGATTGTCATGAATCACAACTGTCTTTAGTAAATGGCCGTATATACTTCAAGAATTTCGAGGAGCTTCCTGTCCCCATCATTATTCATACATGATAGGGTAAGCAATTAGTTTTTTCCGCATAATATGAAGCACTTAGTTAGCTCATCACTGTCGATGGTTCAGAGGGCAATAGCTAATAGGATACCATAACAATTCTTCATGCAAGCGACAATATAACTGTTCTTACCTTCACAAATGTATTCACTGCAAGTATTGCTAGATCAGGCTGGCTCTTAGCATAATTGATGAGATATAAATAAACTAGCTTCTTGAGCTCCAAATTTTCCGTTTGCATGCAATTCACGACATCTGTAAACAGCGAAGAAACATCCTTCCCAACTGTCATAGCAGCAATAACTTTTTTAACAGCATCTTTTCGCTTATCCTGCAAGCATCGAAAACATGAGCACCTATCGAGTTATCATGCAAAAGATGTACATCAGCATAGGTAGAACGTTATAATGTGAATTAACTTAAAATTCTAATGCTGCTGTGCCCATTTCTTCTCGTCCACCCCAAAAAAGTGCTTTCCAGAGGCCAAATTATCGAAACCATATATACTTTTTGATACCAAACTTGTCTGAAAGAATCTGACATGTGCGAAGACTACGAGGCTTGGCCAAGAAAGATATGATAAGATGGCACTAAAATGTTAGGATACATCCATGAAATTCCCACCACTTAGGGCCTAGAAAGGATCAGATTTACGCAGCCCACAACTCCGGTTTGCCACAGAGCAACCTCATAGTTGCACCACCGCATGCCTAAGGTATGTCAAATGTTGCCCTTTTTAATACTCCGTATGAAGTAACAAAAATTTACAAGATGGAAGGTGTAATCATCGAATGAAGGTGAAATGCAGTCGTCTGAAGTTAACGATGACACGGCAAAGTTTGAGCAATGAACTATTCCATTCAATTGAGACATTAAAAGTACTAACTCGTGCACCAAGTACGCAGGTCAATAAACTCATTCTATAAAGGCTCAGTCATATACGGGCATATATGTCGAGTACCAAGGAAATACCAATATCTTTCAATAAAAAGACAGATGCATCCGTTTGTAAGCCAAAAACCGTGAAGACTGCATGATTGACGTCTTACTATGGCGTGTTAAGTGAGAGAAGGTCTATCCTAAAAGCCATCATGAGCCCTAACTGAACAATGAATACCACATCTAGTGAAGCAAAATAGCGTTTCAACTGACAAATCAAATCGAAAGAGATGAACAGATCTGGTAAGAGGATCTCGTCCACTTCGCAATCAACGAGATCAGCAAGTGAATTGAATCGATTATGCGCATCATAGTGATTGTAGAGGGAGGGAGGGAGAGAGAGAGACCTTGTACTGGGAATTGAGTTCCTCCTTGAGCTCGGGGATTTCGCCCTTTTTGGTGGTGGAGAAGTACTTGGAGTCGTGGCCGCTCATGGCTGCCGCCGGTCTGCTTTTCTAGCCTGATCGGAGTGGACCAGTCGACGTTGAAGATTTTTTACACGGAGAAATTTAGAATGGAAATGGCGATTTGCATTCAATGCGGGAGAAAAGGGAATACTTGGAGCCAATTAGAAGATGGAGTGGGGCGGCCTGTAGGCGAACCGGTGATAGAGCCGCTTGTTGGACCGGTTTTGTGAGGGAAGTGAATCGAGTTAATTTTATCAAAATCATCCCCAGGGTTTGCCAAATGTTTGAGTTGGATAACTTTCTAATCTACAGGGTGAAAAGTTGGGAGGACACCCTTCCACTTTATGTAGAAAAATTATCTTAGTACAAACCAAAGGTGTGTAAATAGCAGAAAAAATCGCCTTCCGCATGTGACAGATTCATTCAAGCTCCACCAAAGAGACCATAAATTATACACTTTTCTTTTCATTTTCTTTTTTTTAGAATAGCCCTGATGAAGTACTTTTCCAGCAGTTGACAACAATATAAGTAGTAAATATTTTTCTATACAATGAAATTAGAGACTTTTTCATAAGAATACATATTTTAGTAGTCGTACCAGATAGGAAGTAGGCTTTTGTAAGCATGGAGGAAGAGACTAGTTGCGATAGTTCTTCAACAATGAATTAGTTTATGCAAAAAGATGGTTGTTAAAAACATGATACACGTTGTTGGATTGATTCTTTAACAATTTGAGCTTTTAGAACATACAAAAACTTAACATGATATCAGAGCTCTAATTTTGTAAGGTCTTGCGTTCAATTCATTCCGCTTGCATATCTGACCACTTTATAATTCGCGACTTGCATTGTGTTTAGGGTTAATTACTCACGGCACCCCTGAGATTTACCCTACATTACACACGGACCCCCTATCTTTTGAAAATTACACTCCGCTCCCCCAGGTTTGTACCCGCATTTCACGGAGCCCCACAAAATTGGCGGGAACCCTAACTCCGTCTAAAGATTATCTGACACCTTACTTTTTGAATTTTTCATCCCCAAACTGCCCTCCCTTTCTTGAATATATGCCCCCCTTGCCCTTTAAGATTCTTCTTCTTCTTCTTCATTATCTTTCCCCTTTGCAGACCCATTTGGGTCTGCGTTTGTGCGGTGTTGGTTGCAGGGATGAGATTAGGATCGGCCGGCGTTTTGTGCGATGTTGGTTGCGGCGTTTGGGTGGGTGTTTTTCGGCCTGTATTCGTGGACGGCGTGTGGGGTTGGTTGCGGTTGCGATCGGGGAAATCGAGATCGGTAAAGGAAAAGGAAACGATCTCCTCGACGGCAGAGAAGAGGGAGGGGTGAAGGCGAAGATGGTCTGCGGCGTTCGCTCCATCCCTGCTACAGAGAAGAAGGTGTGGCAGTTGGTGATAGAACTTAACAGTGTGGATGGTGGCTGCCTCAACATCGCCGGAATTTCGTTGGTTGGGCATCCAGCGACAAATGTCGGCAACAATCTCCGGCGACCTCGCCGGCATCACCCATTTTCCCTGCTACCAAGCCTACACCGGCAACACCATCTAGCGAACCCAACAGACCCACCCGTGACCACCCACGACCACCAAGTCCACCATACTGCCCAGCAACGACCCACCACCGACGACCGATAAATCTTCCTACTCACGACCACCCATGACCATTAACCGCCACGAATCCCAAAACCCATCATCCAATAACCTTTGGCAACCGTTCGTGACCCACCAACAACGACCAGCAGCCACCACAGTGCCTGCCAACCCGCCGCCGCCGCGACATCTAACCCCATCACTGCATCCCATGACAACTGACGAAACTTTCAACCACAAGACACACTCACAACCACGAACAATGAACCCACGACCACACCATGTCCAACGCCTCTAACATAAGCTCACAGGCACGAATTAAAAAACCATAAGGTATAAATGGTTTTAGGTGCCCCGCCACCAAATGCCCAACGTCCACCAATCGCAATTGCACAACCACGGGGACAGGGAAGGGGAAATGCAGAGAATCGCAATTGCACAATCGCAATTGAAAGTCTGTAAATTTCTCTCCAAAACCTAAGAGACACTGAGTACTTATATACAAGGGCATAAATGTCTTTCTATGTCCAACCATTAACAACGTTAAAGAAAGTTAGATTTTAGGAGCGGAGTGTAATTTACAAAAATAGGCGGGTCCGTGTGTAATTTAGGGCAAACCTTAGGGGTGCCGTGAGTAATTAACCCTTGTGTTTATTTGTGCACCTGATGGTTGTGTATCTTAATTTGTATCTCCACTCACAATCTAAGGCTTGCACGTGAATGTGAGTATTAAAAGCGTAAAATATATTATGGGACTTATTTTCTAATAATTTAAACTTTTAGAGTACCAAATTGCTGAAATTGGTGGTTGTTTGACAGAGTTTATTTTTTCAAAAAAAGAAAAGTCTAAGCGTTTGATAGGAAAGCTCTTTGAGGTTTTTTTTAATTTTAATTTTAACATAATTCAAATATTGAACAAATATATTACAATTCGTGGCTGCGTCGGAGAAAGAAGGGACGGAGGCGGTGACAGTGACCGGTGTTTTGCAATGGATGCGATGGATGTGGACTCCGTGAGAGATGCGATGGGGCTGATCGAGCAAAGCAGCGAAGAGATGTTCCCCCAGATGCGATGTTCGTGGCTGCGCCGGAGAAAGAAGGGACGGAGGCGGTGACTGGTGTTTTGCGATGGAGGCGGTGGCTGTGGACTCCGTGAGAGATGAGATACGGCCGATCGAGCAAAGCAGCGATATTTGTTTGCATTTGATTTGTCCCACCATAATATTGTTTACCCTGTTTGTGCCTGATAATGCACATCATTGAATTCGTATATTTATGATCGTCAATCTAAGATTGACATTGACTATGTTGAGAAAATAGAGAGGGTCCTATGGACACATATTTGTTATACTAGAGAGCCGAAGCCTCCTAGTATGCTCCGGAGCACACGTTTGATGTTTGGTTCGACATTTGGGTCTTATGACCACCATAGTCATCCTATGTTTGTAGCGTACCCGACATATAATTGAAATGTGTTTTGGGTTAAACGCTTAATGACGTTTGCTTTGGTATTTGACAGTAAGTTTTGATTGCACTTTCGTACCTCCGGGCTTGTATTTGATTTGGGTTCTTTGGACCACCTTATGAACATTTCGTATATTTGATTCGCCTTATATGCATCGTGGTCAATTGTTATTAATTGCTCGTCAGATATTTGATTTTGTTTTGGACTACGAATCATCATATTTGCTCCCCATTTGTTTTCCACTTACTGGGCTATTCGAGCTCACCCCCTACTCGTTTGTTTTGTCCTTTACCACAGGTATCGGACGTGATTTTTGGGCGTGGCATGTTTGGGGGAGATTAGAGTTTTTAGTCTTTGTTAGTATAATTGAGCAATGTAAATTATTTCGCCGCTGCGTTTGGTAATTATTTTGTAAAGGAATACTCAGTGGAATTATTTTGGTGAACGGATTGTCTTAGACTTATGTTTGTGGAGATATATTATCTTAGAGGATTTAATTGCTCTGTCTATACCGTTATCTTTAGAACTGTAATGGTATATAATGGAGTTTGATGTTAGTCGCGGCCTCGCGTTTTCGGGGCGTGACAGATCGAGCAAAGCAGCGAAGGTTTGTTCCCCCAGATGCGATGTTCGTGGCTGCGCCGGAGAAAGAAGGGACGGAGGCGATGATCGGTTACCGGTGATGGAGGCGGTGGCTGTGGACTCCGTGAGAGATGCGATGCGACCGATCGAGCATAATAGATGTTCCCCAGATGCAATGCGGCTGAAGAGATGAGAACCCTAATGTTTTAATTCTTTGGTTTTTTCCATCGTATTTTCTGTTGCCAGGAAGACTCGAAGTCCAGACCTCATTAATCCAACCATCCGGACCGTGTGAAAATGGGTTTCAAAAAGAGCTATTAGCTCTTTTTGAAAACAGGCCACTCTTTTTAAAGTCTTGGACTTTTTTAAAAACTAAGAACCACCAAACACCCCAATTTTTTGGGCTTCTTGAGAAATTTTAAAATTGGGCCAAAAAATAAGGGAAAAAAAGCTTGTCAAACGACAAGTGCTAATTCTTGTCGCTAACTTTAGGGTTCGTTTGACAAATTTTTTTTTTTGGTTTTCAGTTTTTAAAGAGTAGCTTAAATTTTTTTTTTATAAAAACAAGTGGGTGTTTAATAACCCCTTTTTTTTTAGGTTTTTTTTTTCGTGTTTGGTAACCCTTTTTATTTTGACTTTTTTTTTTGGTGGTATGCGGTGGCGGTGGTGGGGTGTAGCGGTAGTGGTGGTGGTGGCCGGAGGTGGCTGCCGGCAGTCGTCGGCGGTGGTCGTCGGCGGCCGGAGGTGGTTGCCGGCAGTCGCCGACTGCCGGAGGTGGCAGCCGGCAGTCGCCGACTGCCGGAGGTGGCAGCCGGCAGTCGTCGGCGGCCGGAGGTGGCTGCCGGTGGTCGCCGGCGGTCTAAGAAAAAAAAACCAAAAGTGAAAAAAAAATCAGTTTCTGGAGTAATTTAAAAACTGGTTTTTAAACTGAATTTACTTGTTTTTCAGTTTTTAAAAACTGAACAAACCTAGCCTTAGTCGGGGTAAACTCCACAACGTGTCATATAAGTCGAGGGTGGTTTGCGTAATTAGCCTGAAGCCAGTGTACAAGCGCGCCGAGACTGCGCCTGCATCACGCAGACGCAGCTATAGCTTCCACGTCAACCGATCACCGTTTATTCCGCTGGCGGTCCTTCCGTTCCTCGTATATATATATTCATCGGGCCGACACCTCTCTGTATTACACTCCCTCAAAGTGCACATATATACCTGAGAAATGGGACACGGTAAATCTGTAACCAAACATGGTACCACCGTACCAACGAACATGTGATACATACATTCTTATCTTGTAATTATATCCATTTCAGGTGACAAAGGTCGGCCCAGCAAGAAGCCCAAGTATTCCAAGGTTCTTGATATATCTCAATCTAGGTTAATCTTGTTATGAACAGTCGATGAATGTTTGGTTTGATTGTTTAGGAGGCCTCTTTTGTTGAGGACGAAGACGCCCACTACGCGAACGATTTACAAGACGATTACCGAGATGGTAGCTTGCGAGTTTGTAATTTGTGTAGTTGATTTCTTGTTTTGACTTGGATTGATTCTAACGGGGTGGTGTTGATTTTGGAAGGCGATATTGAGGGGAAGAAGAGGGATTTCACCAAGCTGGAACTCAAACCGGATCATGGGAACCGGCCATTATGGGCCTGCGCCGATGGCCGGATTTTCCTCGAGACTTTCTCTCCCCTGTACAAACAAGCTTATGATTTCCTCATTGCCATTGCTGAGCCCGTTTGCAGGTATAATTATGCCTAGACTTTTGCTTTGTTACGTGATTGTTAATGAATCTTTGCAAATGTCAGCATACGAACAAGTAAAGGTCAATGTTGCTATTGATTCTATACTAGTTTGACTTGTTAAAAATACTTATTTATTCTGTGATTGCTATTTTTAGATGTTGGAGTTTTGCTAAAAGAAGTTGCATAAGGTGGAAGGGACAAAGATTAACTGTGAAAGGAGTGTTTCGTTCATTTGCTGTTAAGAAGTTGGAGTCACTTTCACCTTTTAGCTAATTCTAGGATAGGTCCTGAAAACGCCCAGACATTGACCTTACTCATCATCGTTACCATTCCAAACACACAAACATTGACCTTACTAATAATTGTTACCACTATTTGGTTCGTGGAGTGTTAACTTTATCTAAATTTCTGTTACTATTTGAGCTCACCTTAATACTTTTATGTTCATTTTGTATCATATGGATTGGCTATGAAGTGAAAGGGAAATGAATTCGGTAGAGAAAGAGAGTATTTTTAGGTTTTATGTTGTTCACGTATTTGGCTGCGCAGGCCAGAGTCAATGCACGAGTACAACTTAACTCCGCACTCGTTGTATGCTGCCGTGTCGGTGGGTCTAGAAACTGAAACGATTGTAGCTGTTTTGAATAAATTGTCGAAGACCAAGCTCCCGAAGGAGATGATTGATTTCATACACGGTTCCACTGCAAATTATGGCAAAGTGAAACTTGTGCTTAAGAAGAATCGTTATTTTGTGGAATCTCCATTTCCGGAGGTAATATGGTTTGACCTTTGCAGTGTTTAGTTTGTTAGGTGGTGACGTTAGATGGTTAGGTTACTCATTGTTCCCAATGTTATCTGCAGGTGCTGAAAAAGTTACTTAAGGATGAAACGATTTCTCAAGCAAGAATGTCCTCAGAGGTATGTGTGCTTGATTTGATTTTTCTGCTAAGTCCAATATATTTTGAGTCTTTCGTGGTCTTGCTTGGTAAATTTTGGGCTTGCTTTGACGAGAAATATTAAGAGGGTTGCTAAGAAAATGCCCATGGTAAAATATTTAACTAAGAAAGATATGACAATTGCATTCCGTGACCTCTCTTTTGTTTCCACATGATTCTCAGTATGTTGCACATTTTCAGATTGATATGCTAGCTAATTGCCTTGGTATTCTGTTAGTCGGCATGAATGCTTGTGATCTGAGTTCTATGGAGGCATGATCCTATTTGTAGTTTACTAGGCATATTGTTCCCAGGTTAGTAGTTGTATGTGGTACTGGGAATGTCAATGGAATCAGTTAATTGCTCAGTTTCTGCTTTTCCACGCGCTATGTGCTGCCCACCATGATAATAACAACCCCTCCCCCCCCCAAAACACACACGCCTTTCTATTCTACGATTTATATGTCCCGAGATGATTGGGGGTTTAATCTCGTGTGTCTCGTATAGGGCATTGCTGGAAACGATGGATTTTCAGTCAGCAAATCTATGGGGGAAATCGAAGGTAGGCATGATGAGTTGCTGAATGAAGCACAGCTGGCAGCTGCAGCAGAAGAAAAAGAAGCTCATTCATTTGAAATTAATCCTGCCCAGGTATATTAATGCATCATTCGGACAGAGTTAAAGCAGGTTAAACATTATTGATGTTTCTCGGTTCGCTGAGGTAAAGTAGTAGTATGGAAACTTGTTTAAAGATTTGGAGAAAAAGAAATAAGCAATTTTCAGGGCAACATACAGTACAATCACGCAATCTCATATATTGGATTAGTGTCAGCATACCAGGAGCCAGACTGTGTAGTATTGTTGCGTATCAGTTGAGGCTGTAGTGGTTATCTCTTCAGGTTTCGGTTGTAGGCAGCTTTACGTTAGTTTTATATAATGTGGTTGTTTTAGTTGGAACTATTATATTTTGCTTGGATATCAGTAGTGCAAAGTGTTGTTTCGATTTTAATTTTCATATGATTGTTGTTAACAAAAAACGAGGTAGGCATTTTGAAGCTGTTGGGATAATGACTTCTAAATACTATCATCTCAGATCTGTGATTATAGGGTTTGTTTCAGCATCTGAGCTAAAATTTTTGGTAGGATTGTGAACAAACTGGGTTTTGCTTTAACTTTACACGACTTGCTTCAGGAGCTCCCGTTGAACTTCCTTGTTTTTATGTTTTGCAGAATCCTAGCTGGGTTCTTCACTTCTTTTACTATAATGTAAGAAATATGATTTATACTGGCAGGTTGAAAATGTGAAGCAGCGGTGTTTACCAAATGCATTAAACTATCCTATGTTGGAGGAGTACGACTTCAGAAACGATACTGTAAGTTGTTTTACTAGATACCAATTCTTATAGCTTGGACTTTACATTGCCTTACTTCTTTGCTTACTGCTTCTTGAACACTGCAGGTCAATCCTGACCTTGAGATGGAGTTGAAGCCTCAGGCACAACCACGACCTTATCAAGAAAAGAGTCTCAGTAAGATGTTTGGAAATGGTAAGGTCACCAACATTAGTGTATTGCATTAAGATAGTATGAAATCACCACAAGAGACATAAGATGGTAATTTTGTTTTTTACTAGATATTGATGGTTCTTGCTCGTTGATTAAATAAGTTGTGATTGACAATACACTGTCCTGCATGATATCAGCACGGATAAGAGAGTTCAGAGTAGGAATAAGAAAGGGAAGGCACAAGATAAGAAAGTGTCATTCCCTGCAGCTGTGTAGTCCATCTGCTAGGAGTAAGATAATGAGGGGAAGCTTATGAAAGACATCCAAGAGTATTTGCATCTGAAGTAGTTTGCTGGAAGGGTATTAAACAAACTTAGGTAACTTTGTCCCCATGTTTCAAGTGTTGGGGGTTGCCAGATCATGTGCTCTCCTGAGCCTAGCCCTTTTGTTTCTATGACTTGTGATGCCAAGGAAGTGGGTTCGCAGTCGACGTGGAGGTGCCACAAGGAATGCAGTTCGAGTCAGATGCCAAGTATGCTGACGTGGGACACAACAAGGACGGAGCAAGGGCAGATACCAAGAGTTTCCCAGACAGAGCCTGAGGATGGCAGTGCTGCGAGGGCTATGTGCGCGGGGTGGATACATGACGACAGTCACAGTTCGATGCTTAGGTCTAGAGTCAAGATCCTGTACGTTTCTCTCTCTAGAATTCTAGAGTGAGGAAGTGAAGGTGAGAATGAGTTATGTTCTTCTGTCCTCTAAATTGTATTCTCAAGACCCCTATTTATAGAGGTTGAGATGATGATGTCATCAACCGCCACGTGGCGCTCCTAGGGAGTGCCACATCACCGAGGGGGTCCACAGGTGTCGGTGCTCCACAGACTGTTGGATCACATATTCACCGGCCTACCGCGCACAACGTCGCTCTGTCTGTCACTCTGTCTGGAAAGATTGGCCCAGACAGCGCCGATGTGGCTAGAGAGCCTCCTTGATTTAGCCACTAGTCCAAAGCCCTTGCAGAGTCCCACAGGGTGTTGAGAGACACCGAGGATCTGGCGGCGGTAGGGAAGACCCGACGCCCAACTGCCTGGCGGACTAGGTGCGATGCCCTCCGAAGACCTGTTCCCGTCTTGGAGTGACCCGGGGGTCATAGTCCCTAGGAGTGCCGATGAAAGCCTCCAGTGCTGGAGCAGGTAGGCTAGTCACGCAGACACACTGGCGGAGATAGTGTCCCGGAGGAGTCGCTTACCCGACGGGCCGAGGTAGCATCGCGGAGGAGTGGCGGAAGGGGAGTTTTCATGCCGGAGTACCTGGAGCTTCCTGGCGGAGATATTGTCTCAGAGGAGTTGCTTATCCCCACGGGTGAGTCCTTGTGCCGGAGCACTGTCCCGGACGAGTTGCGTACCCGATGGGACGAGGTAGCATCCCAGAGGAGCCGTCTATCTGGCAGAAGGGGAATCTTCATGCCGGAGCACGGAGGAACCGCCTACCTGGTGGAAGGGGAGAGCTCCCTGGCGGAGATAGTGTCCCTAAGGAGTCACCTATCCCCACAGGGTGAGTCCTTGTGCTGGAGCACTCAGAGCATGCCAAGGTAGTGTCCCGGAGGAGTCGACTACCTGATGGGCCAAGGTAGCATCCTGGAGGAACCGTCTACCTGGTGGAAGAGGAGTCCTCATGCCGGAGCACTTGGAGCTCCCTGGTGGAGATAGTGTCCCGGAGGAGTCGCCTATCGCCACAGGATGCTGCACACTCCGGGGAGTGGGTCGAAGCATGTTCCATGACCAAGGCAAGGTGCGCATGGTGTGGTGAAAGGATGGACCAACGCCGAGGCGCGGTAGTGTGACAGGATGCCAGGGAGTGCGACTGTATTAACGGCACGGCGCATTGGGAAGGCGGAGTGTGTGCGGTGCCGGCGGCATGATAATGTGATAGAGCTGAGAGCGCGCTACTGTAGAAGCAGCGCGGCGGAGTGTGTGCAGTGCCGGGGGCACGAGACATGGAAACGACGCATGGGCTGGGGGACGTCTGTCGTAGAGTGGGCGTCGTGCTGGGGGCACGTGACGCATAAACTACACATGGGCAAGGCGTCGTGCCGGGGGCACGTGAAGCGGAGACGGTGCGCAGGCACTGGCGATAGGCGTCTCGAAATCGGCCCACCGGCGCGGGCAACGAGTGTCGCTGAGTCTGCGCGCCAACGCGGCGGTCCAAATGTGCACAGCCGACCGAGGCAGGCTGGCCAGGGCAAGCTGGCCGGTGTAGCCGGCTGACCGGGGCAGCCAGACGGGATATCAGATGTCCAAGTGTGCATAGCTAGGATGGGATAGCGACAACTTGTCATTGTTTGTTTATGTTCTTGTTATCCTTTCTTTTGAAGTTCCTTTTTTCGGAGACCTGGAACAGGCTTTTAGCTTTGTACTGTTTGTTGGTTGCCTTAACTTGGTACCTGTCATCTAAAAGAAAAATAGGAATTGGGAGACGTAAATATTGAAGGCCAAGAGGTAGCACATAGTCTATATATTTCTTGGGAGGGAGATATTTGACTTGTTACTGCTCAAAATGTTATTTGACATGAACTAACATTGGATTATATGCATAAACTGAGATACCATAGAAGTAGATTTGAGTGGGAGACAGTAGATGAATTTGTCGTGCATAGTTTATACATACAGTGAATATGAGTAAGCATATCGACTATTGCCTTCATAGTAGTGACTGGTGAACTGGTAAGGTCGTACTACGTAAATTAAGATTGTGATTAGGAGATTTCCAAATGTGAGGGACAATGTTCTGATGAACTGAGTTGAGTGAAGTTGTTTAAGACGAGGAATTTTATTCTATCTGGTTGACTGGTTCTGTGTTGGGTTTTCTCAACATACACTTTTATGGGATTATTGTTTGCGGTTTTTGCCACGACCTGCTAAGTAACACATGCATTTCCCTATAGAGAGAGGTGCTTTGAAGTTTTATCTTTTCTTCCTACTTATTAAGAGATCATGCATGCTGTTTACCATGCTTTTTGTTTAGGGATTGTCTATTTCTAAACCCTCAATACTTGTCCACACATCATTAGTTGCTAAAAGGCCTGATATCTTGTATGCACTTAGTAGCGATAAATGAGGGTGTGGAAAAGCATAATAGACGCTCCCTTTTGTTTAACTTCATAAGGAGAATTTGATGTTTAATAGTTTTTACTTTATGTTGCGCTTGGCAGGTAGAGCAAGATCTGGTATTATAGTACTACCATGCGGTGCAGGAAAGTCTTTGGTTGGTGTATCTGCAGCCTGCAGAATCCGAAAGAGCTGCCTTTGTTTAGCAACGAATGCTGTTTCTGTGGACCAGTGGGCTTTTCAATTCAAGCTGTGGTCAACAATTCGGGATGAGCAAATCTGTCGTTTTACGTCTGATAGTAAAGAGAGATTCCGCGGTAATGCTGGGGTGGTTGTGACCACTTATAACATGGTTGCTTTTGGTGGTAAAAGGTCTGAAGAATCCGAAAAGATCATTGAAGAGATAAGAAACAGAGAATGGGGATTGCTTCTCATGGACGAGGTAATTACGTTATTGGATATATACTGGCTTTTCCTCTCTTGAAACAGTAAGATTAACTGTTTTATGGGACTCTTTTTTTTGTTCAGGTGCATGTTGTTCCTGCTCACATGTTTCGAAAGGTCATCAGCATTACCAAATCTCACTGCAAACTTGGGCTAACTGGTATGTATTGATTGCAAATATAGATGTATATATTCCTCAATGCCTCTTCGACAACTGTTCAAAAATAACCACTTCTGAACTGCAGCAACACTTGTGAGAGAGGATGAAAGGATTACAGACTTAAATTTCCTTATTGGTCCCAAGTTGTACGAGGCAAATTGGTTGGATTTAGTGAAAGGAGGATTTATTGCAAATGTACAATGTGCTGAAGTCTGGTGCCCAATGACGAAGGAGTTCTTTGCTGAATATCTGAAGAAAGAAAATTCTAAGAAGAAACAGGTCCATGCTTTTGAAACATGTTTCCTTGTTTATGTTATTTCAAGTTTCTACAAATGTTAAGCAATTGTGTAATACCAACTCTGGTACGAGATGAGGTACACTTGATCGAGGTTGCAAAACCTTGTCTTTTGAACTTCAATCAAGCATAGTTGATTCTAGTAACTTCAATAGAGATATGTGGATTTCTAACTGGCAGCCATTTGGAATGATCCTCAGGATCCTTAGTTTACAAACCTCAGTTTTAGATCACACAAGCAAATCGACCCTGTTAATTTTATTACGAACATACTCGCTTCTTGTTTACTAGGTTTGACAGTTTAATAGTTGAAGGTAATCAATAGATTTCCAAGATTCGCTTTTGAATACACTTCTGATGAAGGCCAACTAGTTAAAAATTTCACAATAGAACCCAAGCCCGAAAGTTAAGGCTAGGCTAGATGACATATATTGGATCCTTGGTCTGTCTCCTGATCTCGTGATTCTCATTTAACATGAAAAATGAAAAAAACAAAAAGAGGAATTAGAAGAAAGTGATTCTGGTATCGTTTCTAGAACCTCATGGTACGTTGCAACAGTTGCAAGAAATTTCCGACTAATAAGAGAATGCTTCTCCTTTCTGGGGACGCCGTGACAAGGATTTTTCATTCAGTTACTTCATCTTGTTTCAGTGTAATCTGTGTTTTTCCTAACCTCGCAATTTTTTTGCAGGCACTTTATGTGATGAATCCTAATAAGTTCCGAGCTTGCGAGTTTCTTATTCGGTTTCATGAACAGCAGCGCGGCGATAAGATAATTGTTTTTGCGGACAATCTTTTTGCACTCACGGAGTATGCATATAAGCTCCGTAAACCTATGATCTACGGTGCTACAAGGTTTTATGATTGTCTACAATTTCAATACTTCTTCTAAATATGCTATTTCATGTATGTGAATGACAGTTTTTGTGCAATGTGCAGCCATGTTGAAAGGACAAAAATTCTTGAGGCTTTCAAAACTAGTCGGGAAGTGAACACAGTTTTTCTTTCAAAGGTATTTCACTCAACAGTCTTGGTTTTTCCTTCCCTTTTGTGGAGGCAATGTCACTTACTCTAGTGAACAAGATCGGCTTGTGGTCGAAATTTGCTTTTTTGGCTTATTGTTTGGAGGCTGGGCATATAAGAAGCAACACACAGAGATGAGTTTAACTGACACGGGAATGCTTAGGAGAACTGGTGAATAAGAATGTGCGGTTGGCACCAATTGAGGTGAACATGAGGAAATATGGATCTATTCAGTGTAGGCCTTTATTAGCCGCAGCTCGCAAAAGTAGGGTAGACTAAAAATATATTTAAAGGAGTAGTATTGCTTGAAAATCTATCAGGAACAGAAACAAAGTGATGGACCCATACAAATTTGGAACAAACGCTTAGTTGAGTTTAGTAGTTCATCGGCGTGGTGGGTTGGGGTGCAATTGATTTAGAGCAAATCAGCTGTATCATACATATTTATTTTTCCCATATTGTTGAATATACATCACAGATAATACATAAACAATGCTGTTTACGTAATTCATAGGTGGGAGATAATTCCATCGACATTCCGGAGGCAAATGTGATCATTCAAATTTCTTCCCATGCCGGTTCGAGACGTCAAGAAGCGCAACGACTTGGCCGTATTCTCAGAGCAAAGGTATGATTAATTTCATTGGAGATGCTCTAAACTTGGCATGATACATTTAACGCAATGGGTAATTTTAGCAACTCTTTTTTGAATCATTGTGGAATTAAATTATAAAATTCTTTTTTTAGTGTCTCGAACTGTTAAGGGGAGGATTTGATGTACACGGATTTTTCAAGGAGATCATTTGAACCTTTCAAATGTTGACGTGGTAGGATTGAGCATCTTTATTGCTTTGTCAAGGGTTTCTCACAAGTATGATATGCGTATGTATTTTGTTGTGGCCAGATTCCAAGGAATATGGAAACCTCAAGCTACATCGTTATTCAAATATTATCTTAAGCCTTGCAAGTAACGGCCCTACTTTGATATTTGCTTACATCTAACATCCTAACCCCACCTAGACTCTGCAGTGACATAGGCTTTGTGAACTGGGCTGCCCTTCTCAGTTGTAACTTGTAAACTAGTTTTTTAACCCGTGCGTTGCATACGGAAATGAATTTTAAGAAATGCCACAGAAAATTAGAATTAAAAAATCGTATGCAAAAGAACTACTCTAGGAGCAAAGATGAGAGAGATAATAGGAGATTTGAATTTTGATTTTCAATTAGGATATGAAATTACCCTGATTGAGGAGATAACGATTAAGAGATAATATAGGAATCAATTTTAAAAGAGAGTAAACAATAATGGCCTAGGTTGGAAGTTCTAACCGTACACAAAGTATTGTATATTGAAAAGGAAGGAGAATATTTGTGTCAAATAATTAGCATTTCTTATATGACACGTGGCAAGCGGAGAGAACTTGATTTTGGGCAAATGTTTTGGGAATAATTGTGGAATAAGATATTTATTAGATTAATGAGATAATAATAATTATAGAAACTTGATTAAGGTGCAATAATTACAAATTACTTTTGAAATTTAAATTTAAATTGATAAGAAAATTTTTAACTGATTGGAGAGAGATAACTGAATTAAAAAATTAAAGTGATGATGGTAAGTAACTAAAGTTAGTTTATATAATAATAAATTAAATCCACGTGGCGAAAAGAGAGAATGTCCACGTAGGCGGTGACGTGGCAACATTTTTTTAGCTTCGGCTTTCATATATATATATATATATATATATATATATATATATATATATATATATAATTAGATTTGTACTGTGTTGTTTCCGACCATGCCTAGGGTGGACAGAATACAGGAGATTTGCTAATTATTTTTGGTTCTTAGGATTGACATAGGAAAAAGATGATTCAAGAACCTTTAAGAGCATAGGAAATGTGTTTTTTTTCTAATCAAGGGATTTGCTGATTAGTTTTGTTCGATTATTTCTTATGTGAATTACGTTTGGTTGGCAGGGTCGTCATAAGGATAGGATGGCAGGAGGTAAGGAGGAGTACAATGCATTTTTCTACTCCTTAGTATCTACAGATACACAGGTATGAATACTGTACGTCCAGTTCTATAACATTCTTAATGTGGATGTACACTTGTTTTTGGATGAAGCTGGTTTTAAATTGATCTTCCATTCGATGCAGGAAATGTATTACTCGACTAAAAGACAGCAATTCTTGATTGACCAGGGCTATAGCTTTAAGGTAACATTTTACAATTTTCTGCATGCTCTTTATTTTGCACGAGTCAGAATCATGAGCCCCTTGCATGTTCTTACAGCTAACCCTTTATAATTTGCACGGACATTACAGTGTTACCATTCTGCAATGTGGATTGCATTATGCAAGGGGGTTTTAGTTATTGATTATATACTCAGGGTTGCCTTATTTATATTTTCTGTGAGAGTTTTTTTAATGTACTCGCAGGTGATTACGAGTTTACCTCCAGCTGATTCAAACGCTGATTTGAACTATAGCACTCTTGATGAGCAACTCGATCTTCTGAAGAAGGTATTCCTCTTTCCTTCTCTGTTGGAATGAGACATGATCGTCTTATTGCCAACAGTATTGATATTGATTGTTATTTTTACACATGCTGCTTTGTGTAATATTATGTGTGGTTTTATACTTACTGCAGAATTGTGTGTGTTGATAGCTAATCAAGAAGTATCAAGAGGATGACACTGTGTGATATATTACTCGTTGCCACGTGTTTGAAGCATGTTCAACTCGCCTTGTATTTCTAATTTCTCATCTGTAGTGATCAAGAAATTTAATGACAATAATGCAGTAAAGTACGCGTGAAAAGGAAAAATGTGAAGGAAATTTGTAATCATTTCCCGTAGTAAAGCACGTGTACCTCATAACATCACCCTCCGTATAGTACAAAAGGGGAAATGAGTCAAATCAAAGTTTTCTTTTGGCAAATCATACAGTTTGTGAAGAAAACCTTTGAGTATTCAACAAACACAAAGAAAAGAGAGGTCACCCATGGGATCTTGTTCTAGCTTCGTCGGAGCACAGATCGAGTGTTGGTGGCTCGAGATCATGGAGAAATATATTGCCTCATGCATCCTCTCTTCTTCCTTGCATTTTTTTCTACAGAACTTTTATAGCCAGAGGACTCGACTTTTCCTGAATGTCTAGTGGTGGAAGAATCTGTGTGGGTAAGCCGGCCGCAGAGTCATAATTCAGCACCCCTAAGTCAATCGCATGGTAGATAATATGATTAGCAATATGAGATATCCATAGGACGACGTGTTATTGGGCTACATTGATGCACCATCCACAATTATATACGTATGTGCTGTTTCTAATTTTATTACATGATGCCTCATTTCCATTATCTTCTTGCTCTGGAGTCTTTTTTGTGTTCATTGTCAATAACCAATAAGCTAGTGATTAACATCTGATTTTGAGGCGGGATCTCTTAAAAAAATCGAGTGAGGCGGTGGGTGATGTTTGCTGGGCAGCACCGTCTTAGATAACAAACCATATTACATGCAAATGGAGCAATCACAATTCTGTAGGTATGAGGAAATCAATTTTGTTAGCAAGCAAAAGCCAAAGTTGGAAAGTAATGGAAATTAAGTGAAATGTAGATCGGAGAATATAGATCTGACGCTCTGTTCTTATTGACACTTCTTATAAGGTATTAAGGTAATTGATGACCGATCTCTCCCATTGTGCCAGGTAAAGATGGCAGGTGATGAAGCTGTTGGCTTAGAACAACTAGAAGAAGATACGGATGACATAGCCCTTCAGAAAGCCCGTCGCTCTGTCGGATCTATGAGCGCCATGTCTGGAGCAAATGGGATGGTTTACATGGAATACAAGTATGGCTACTGCTTCTATTCCTCTCAAAAGTTTTTTATTTTCCACGATTTATTAAATGGTGGAATGACATGCCTTGCCTTGTCCGGCATCCTTTGATCTTGAAAACTAATTGCGCTCTTTCTTGGGGCTTGTGTTAAAATTTAGTCCCAAAGAAGATGTCAATGGTCGGTAATTCTATTGTTTTAAAAGCTCGGATCTATGCTTTAGTTTTTAAATGAGACAGTTTTAGGATATCCACATTCCCCGATTGTTGACCAACTGTTTTTTTGGTCGACCCCTTCCTCAAATCAATGTAGTGTTTATTTTCTAAGATAAGATGCTCAACAACATTTAGGTTGCAGTCGGGATTCACACCGTTCTTGTTAAGTAGGAACTTGGTCCGTATACCAGAGTTCCAATTTCTTGGATGTAATCTTCTTTTCACCTTTGTGCAGCACTGGCCGGAACAAACATTTCGGACAGATGAAGAGCAAGCCCAAGGATCCAACCAAAAGGCATCATCTATTCAAGAAACGCTTTAATTAAGCAGACTTCTTAATGCTGCACGATGGGTGGCTTCTTTGTACGTATATTAATATCTTGTTCTTATGGTGAGCAAGTTTTTTGAATTTTGACAAACAGAATCGCGTTGCCATGTCTACACGGGAATTCATCGAACACAAAGTGTACATATAATCTTTTGTTGTATGCTTCTGTAGCTTTGCCTAATGCTGCATTCTTGGGAAAGATCACTAATTTGTTTTGGATGCCGCCCATTCTCAAAGATGCATGTAGCTTCAAATTATGGAATGAAATTGTTATCTTCTCAGGAAAGAATTTTTTTTCAGGACAAACGCCGTGTGATGAAACGAGTTCGTGGTCCGGGGCTCGGCCAGAATTTTTCCGTGAGGGGGGGTGGCAAAATTTTAGCCTCAAGTTTTCTGTTTCTCTAGTAATTGAAGCAGAGCAAGAGCGAGATATATTATGTTGAAGTTTAAACCGATTTTTTCTATTTTTTTTAGGTTAACAGGAGAAACAGTTTATACCGAAAGAATCGGGTATAAGAGCAGGTAGTCCTTAGGGCAAAAATATATTGTACCATATACCATAAAACTTAATTTACTTTTGAGAGCACTCGTTGAAAATTGACTAAATATCGTCGTCTCGGATAGTTGATTTAAACTAACTAGCATAAAAGTAACGCTGTGACAATGTTCGACGATCTCTCGCAATCTCTCTTCAAAGTTTAAACGTAATTAAACTAGGTAGAGCGCCACTTTCTTTACATGGATTTAGGACTTTGTCTAGAGTAGTCATATTTCATGCATAACATACGGAAATAAACCAAATGTGAATAAGAATATACACAAATATTTCTTGGCTGCATTCTACGTCATGATTGTTTTACCAGGTCATATTACCGTGATTAGCATAATTACTGTCATTTCTTTCTATAAACCTTTGATTGGTATACGGTTAAGAAGGGCAAACTACTTAGGTGAATAATCAAAATTTACATCTCTAGTACTTGTAAACTCTTACTATCGGAGTTATTTGGGCGGCATTTGTCTTTTTCAGAAGAAATGTAGGAAATAATATTACTTGTTAAACCGTTACAGTTGAATCTAAACGATCAGAACACGTAAATTAAATGCTTGGTGACTTTCAGAGAGAGAAAACGCTGGTCACAGGGCGTAACTTTCGATGTTAACTTGCTTCTCAAGAACAAGTGGCAGTAAAATTCGACTCAACTTGCCCCCAAGTGTGTGCTAGGGCCTAGGTGAAAGAGAGTGCAAAAGCCGGCGGCAGACAAAAGTTGAGCATGAACAAACCTCGTCACTATCTTTTGAGTTGGTGAGAGACCCCACAAAAGGAGCTCACAATCAAGAGAAGTTTCGTGATGGTTGGTTGCCTTTATGGATTCTTAACACGCGTTGGAGGAATTTTTGCCATTACAGACACCTAGGGACTTTTCTAGGGTTTGACTGCTTTTGGGACATTCCTTGTGCTCTCACCCGCTCACCACCCCTCCAAGCATATTGCACTTGTTTATCAACACCATGTTCATGGAGCTACTAGTTCTACTCATTAGCCATCACCATTTTTCTAGGAGGAAAGGAAAAAGGTGAAAGTTGTAGGCAACTAGGTAAAGGTTCACATAACTAAGTCATAAATTGAGTCGAGTCCTCGAATTTGAAGCGATTAGTATTTCCGTTCTCGCGATCGATTCTTAGTGTTTCTGTCTGTTTCGCCTGCACTGTTGTATCTGATTGCCAAAAACATGCCACCCCGCTCTCAGGTTCACCTTTCCGGTTTCTGATCCTACCCTCATTCAAAGAATCGATGATTTAACTTGTAACTATGAAATTATTAAGGCGTATATATTTCTCCCCAAATCTTTTGAAAAATGAAAAGAAAGCAGAATATTGACACTTAAGCGTGACACCAGTTCGGATCTCCACATAGTGGAGTATGGAGGCAAGGTAAATAAACAAATATTATGCTGTAAACTGTGACCAAGTTCACTAATCATCGAAAGGCTGGAAAGCTGAACTATACTTATTATTCGAATGGAACACTAACAAAGGTTTAGTCAACCTTAAGCCATTGGTGAACATATCATATAGCAACTATCGATGCTGCATTTCTATAAAAAGAAAAACCTTGCACATAAGAGTAAACATATAGAACTAGTACCGTTTCACAATAGATCAGATACCCTGCAGTGCGTATATAAAATTACTCTCGAGATTATTGGAAGAATTTTTTATGCGACTCGAGTCCTTGGTCAAACAACAATGCTTTCCATCTTGAGCAATAGAAAATTAACTTTAGTATTTTTGGGGCGAGAAAATAGCTAAGCTTTACTGAATCTACGACTGAACTCCCCCTAAATGAACCAAAAGTGAGCAGAACTAAAGAAAAATATCGAGAAGTGACACAGCTGAATTTATAGCACAAGTCGGTACGTGCTCTTTTTCTTGTCTCAATGTAATAAGGGTATCAATTACTTTTACACATTTATCGGTTTTTTTGAATTTTCTTCTGGGCTTAGGTTGACTCGCATACCATGTGAAAGCATTCAACTAGAAAGAATTAGCTATGAGGGGAACGACTGACAAGGCTTATATAGTGTGTGGTTTGTTATATTTTCTTCGGCGTAAAATTGTATCTCAACATGGGAAGGAAGAAAAGTTTATGCTGGATGGTAACTTATAGATACAGCAGAGTGGTGAAAAAACCAGATAAAAGGACTCAGAAATGGTGCCAAGTTTAGCAAGATTCTTCCTCGAGAGGAAGAAACCTGTTCAGCAAAAATTTCTTGATGATTAATCATTGGCTTGAACGAAAGTTTCATCATGGCGACACATGGTCTTCTTTCTGTCTGCTATCGGAAAATAAATCGGATGAAGATGATAATCATACTATATGCCATTCGTGCACACAGTTATGGTACGATTTCTCATTAAAATATGTAAAGGAAGATGGGATTTTCGATGAACTAGCAAGGACCCTTTTCCTTGGACTGAACCGAAGGACAGTGCAGTCGACAACTTTTTACAATGTTTCACTTTCATATCAACATCTTCTATTCCCAAAATCATGCCTTTCTCTCTAATTTATGGACCAATCATCTCCCAACCTGTATGATGGTAATGTTAGGACATTGAAGTAGTTTTATAAAACTAATTTTTCCGGTATTTTCCTGGTCAAAAAGAGAGACTTTGGAATCTTTTTAGTTGGGGTGCTGATGATCAATTAAACTAAACATTCTTTGCATTCTGCTCTTACCATTAACTGAGTTGGTTCTCTCTCTCTCTCTCTCTCTCTCTCACACACACACACATACACAATACACAATCTTATCACAGCAAGCAAAGTTTTGCAAGGGCTAACCTGTTCATGATGATTAGATTGGGGACCAGGAAGGGCAAATGGGAAGCTGTGAGCGGATGATATTCGGTCTTTGTAACCCTTTTCAAGACTCTTAATTCTGAGATGCTGCTGGTTGTGCCTTTTTTTGGTTCACTAGCATTGTGGTTTTAGACTTTTAAGTGTTCTTTCATAGGTGTCAATCTGGCAACCAAGTAGGGTCTTTCACTGATATACTCATATACATATATGGTCATGATTATAATAAAGAAGCTGGTCAATTGAAGATGCTAATAAGCTTGACAAGAAGCAAGAACAGAACCATGACTTAGTTTGAATCTTGTCGAAAAATTAACAATTTTAATAGTTTTGAAACTTGCAAGATTGACGTCATTTCTATGACACTTTGTAGGTATGACAGTTTACGGTACGCGTTTTAGCACTGCGCCATTGCAGGGCAGCACAAATACTCCCGAGTTAGTTCAACAATCTGAACCTTGAAAAAGGGCTTGTGCCGCACACTTCGCTGATTCGTCAAGTTGTTTACGATAAGCCATCATTATGACCATGGATTTGACAACACTAAAAAGGGTTGAAACAGAATTATGCACAGAAACTATCAATATCTAGGCTATAGCCTTGGAATTCCTTGACTGATTATTTGATTGGCAGATGAATGCTCCATATATGCTTTTGCTTAAAGAAGTAACAAATGGAGTTTTTGTCTTCTCTAAAACTGTTTTCCTAATCCGGGTCAAAAGAGTGTCAAATCATGCATAAAATGTTCACCTAAAGGAAACGATAAACACTTTGTTATTGTTCGACATGTAGCAAAACATGATGATAGTCAAGAAGAAAGCAATTTGTTGCACTTGGGCGATGAGAGGCCAGATTCATTGCTGCGCTGACCCCTGAGATGAAAGAGTATAACTTGGCTAGTTTTTTTTAGCGGAAAGTGTATCTTACAAGGAATTCATACATAATAATGTAGTGTCCATTTGCACAAGCAGCAGTATATGATGAATCTTTTCTTGACCACCCCAATCCAACCTCCTAAACCCAATAAAAATTGCAGTCAAACATGCACTTTTTCTGTTCATCATAATATATGATCATAGCCAAAATTCAAAATGGCTACTTCAGTGAAACGTGTACCATTCGAAGAAGTTGAAGATAATGGAAAGCATAAGAAGAAATGCAGTCCAACGTGACAACTACAAATTCACCCCCCTAACCACAAACTGCTATACATCAGTAAGTTCTAGTTTACAAGAATTAGGTAAGTATGCAGGTCAAGTTCCACACCAAACCCAACAGAGAAGGTAAATTTTCCTATATTCATTGAGGTTAAGTCTGTTACTATTATACTTGGACAACGTTGATTTAGACAAGCATCTTGTTCAAACGCGCACTTGTAACTCATTTTGAAACTTCTGTATTGTTCTTCAACTTGAAGCTTCCAAAAACAACTTTCTTTCAAGAACTGTAACCTACTTGTGTGATGCTGACCACAATTAATCAATTAGCTTCTTCCAGCTTCTTCTCAGCTAAATGTTTAGTTGCCTCTAAAGGAGCACCTAGCAACTACTACGAGTATGGAGCAACAGCTTCTCTGATCAGCCATAGTACTGAATGCTACAGGAGAAGAAAACAGTTTTCTTGGCTTTCTGTGTTCTTGGTGCCAATATTTACTTTTTGGAGAAAGATGGCACTTGGACCCTGGGAGCTCTCTCTGAAATTTGTCGGCCGCAGTTGACAGGCAAGTGCGGGCATATTACTTCGCTCCCAACATCCTTTAACAATGTTACATTCATTGTAATTGGATCACAGAGTTGAAGATTTTTTTGACCGAAGATTCACTATTTTGTTACTAAAAGATATACACGAAGGATGCACGTTTAGCCTCATCACACGTCTAATGACCCCAAATCATAGGTATGTTAGTAGGAGAATCTAGCTAGGCTAGATGACCTACAAGATTCGTTAAAAATGTGTTAAACAAAATGTTAAAGAATTAAGGTATCAAGTGCTTTGGCAATAGATCAATTACCAACTGGAACATTTATAATTAGTAGTCACTAAAGGGCTATGAGCCAGATAGTACTCTAATGGTGTGACCAAACAAGAACCCATTTAGTAAATATCACTCCTGTTCAAAAGTGTACTTCATACTGCAGCTATTGTGATTGTCAGTACGATGTACAAGGAGATATGAATGTGAAAAGGACACAACAGAGGAAATGCAGGCAGTGCCAAAAATCCAACAGATCAATTTTACCAGTACTTTGCTCCTTTTACTGTTTGATTTGCTTATTTACTGAGCTATACAAAAAACTGCAAAATTTTGTGTAAGTTGAGAACAAGCTCGAGAGACATGCTGATGGGATTTGGCTAAGGAACACTTAATCTGGAGACACCTTAGAATGATAAATGAGGAAAGCCTACCAACTTCTATGGAAATTTTAACATTTGGGACCCCTTAATCTTCTGTCAACTGTTATCACATGGCATCTTTCTTGATGCTTTTTCGACTTTAAGAACCAAATTGCTCCAAAAGCAAATTAAAGCTCAAGGGTATTACATATTAGGAGGGGATCGGGAACTTTAAAAAGTTAAATCATGGCGTACATCAACTAGATCAAGCTTCCATTACCGTTCTTAGAAATGAAGTTCTTCCCATTACTACGATTTGGTCCTACTTATAACGTTAAGGATCGAATGAAAGCAAATTAAATGGGAGTTTATACACTCTCATGTTCTATGCGAATGTTGGGTCCTCTCATCGATGCATTAACGATAAACGCAGTTTCGTAATGGCCCAAAATTCCCTGATTTTTCAGCACTAAACACCGAAGTTTACATAAAAAGCTAAAGACATTCCCCACAGGCCTCCCCTGGTAAAAGTATACTGACAAGTTGGCTTGTGACAAGTAGTAAGTACCATTGCGGCACAACATTGTTTGTTCATTGGTGAATCTGTTTTGGCAAAGTTAAGTTTGGTCTTCTCCTCTTGACCATAGCAACAATTACTATCATAATATTTTCCTCAAGGTGGAAAAGAACTTTTGTGTGTCCTCTACTTGCCAAGTGCCAACTTTTTCCTCACATCTACTGCAATAGCAGAATCCAATGGTATAGAGCATCAATGTGCACTCCTGAAGCATTAACAAACAATGCATGAAAACTGTGTTAGCTCATTCTTGCATGCTTTTGAAATAGTGTACAAGACCACCAAGTGCGTAGGTCAGCTGGTAAAGGGTTGTCCTATCTTAACCAGAGGTCTCGGTTTCGAGCCTTGAGAATGCAGCTGCGTTAAAACTTGATAGGGAGAGTTTTGCCGCCCATGTAGTCCTACTCGACTCGAAGGTGTGAAAAACCTAATCACACTTTTATGTACCAGAAAAAAAGAAATAGTGTGCAAGAGAAAACACATCACAAGAAAGCCAGTATTGGCTTGAAACCGAGTTGTTATTGACTGTTACATACACATATTGATCAAATGGAGAAGAAACAACAACTAAGCTCATGCTGGGAATTCTGAAAACAGCTGCTGCTAAAGCCTAATCGCGAACGCGGATTAATCTCAGAAATACAGTATACTACTAGCTTATTCAGAGAAGCCTGCTGAAATTGTTTCCTCAGAAACGGCTTTACCATGGTCATGTGACTCATGTGCTCTGGTTCTAGTTAACTATCCTAAGATCAGGCTCCTTCACAGTAGCTTCAATTATGAATAGCCGTAGTACTGAAACTGAGTTGCACCAAAGTTGTTGAATAATGGTCCTCTCCCTACTGTTCCTTCGTCCTCTTCTTCCTGAAACCCATCCATCTGCAGAACGACATTTATCATCTTCTAAGCTCAAAAAGCACTGCCCAAGTTCTACCATGTTCTTGTCAGTAATTCTTCGAAAAAAACTATTGAGCCCGACTTGAATGATTACGATTGACGTGACCCTTTTCAAGAGTATTACTATAAAGCCAACAAGCGTCAAAATATATTAGTTTCAGCTGAATAAATGCATGCCTTCTTACCAAAAAGCATATTGTACAACCTGCTTTGACAATAGTATATTTGATGTGACGTAAAACGTATATTCTGCTAATAAATTTGAAAGAATGAAGTTGATTAGTTACCCAAAGATCATCTTCGTCTTCATATCGATTGAAAGTTGCAGCTTTAGGAATCTCTCCAGGTTCATCATTGCGAGCAAACCTGCCACGTATCCGGGGTCGGTTGTCTGCTAGTGTCTTTCGACATGCATACTTGAATCAACACAAACAGCAAAATAACAAACCTCGATCAGATTTATCATATAATAAACTTTAATCAGCAGCTTGTCAATCAACTCTATATATAAAGTATAAAAATGAGGGTTGGTCTTAATGTTACCTTAATTGTCTTGTTGAAGTTCCTCTGGTTCCGCTTTGCTCTGTACCTGTGAATCCTCTCTTTCCTCTCTTCTGCACTGTAACGTCCAACTTTGGAATTTGCTTCCTCCATGAATGAGCTCTCCATGGCTAATGGACTAGATGACAACCTGTGGCTTGTATGGGCTGTTTTCATATTCTAAAACAGAAATCAAGGCAAAACTAGTTTAGTAAGTCTCCGAAAAAAGTTAAAAATAAAATAGAAATGCACTATGCACAGTGGGTTTGTTGGAGTCGGTTTGGCATTACACTTGAGGTCGCCGAAAGTAAGTCTTGACAATTTGCGCTTGACTACTAACTGGGTTTGTTGTTTTGACAGTTTGAGAGATTCACGTGTTTGGATCAAAGCGCTTAGAATATACTTTTACGTGACAAAAAGGTTGACTGTAAAATCACTTTTTAAAAGCAAAAGCAACTGACACGCCTTGTTACATATCAAGGCAGATGGAAATTGAGAACTAACTTGTAAATCTCCAGTGCTGCAAACCCTTCTCATTGAACCAGAGGAAAAGCTGCTTTCCGGGGAGGTCGAGATTTGTGTCTGAAAATTTGGAGACTCCATTAGACTGTCAAAGCGAGGCTGGAAAGGAAAATTTGGTTTCCCATCGAAACAGTTGCTACTAAAGCTCCTCTGCATCATCTTCACTGCATTCTCAGAGCCACTATAACTATGAGGTAAGAAGGAGTTACCGTGGCTGTAATCATAAGAAGAGGAGTAAATAGGGACTTGGCATTCCTCTGTTTTCACCTCTAGAGCAGAGAAATCTACATACCCACTGGCAAAGCTTGAAGCATTTGGCAAATGGGCTGTTTGGCAAAGAGAGAGGTTTCCCAGTTGGTGACTTGGAGGGGAAGAAGAGAGGAAGGAAGAGGCGATTTGGCCAAGAGAAGTGGTTTCATCAACTGGGTTGCTGAAGCTGTCCGAAATCTCTTGGAGGATATCGTTATCAAGAGGTGAATCAGTGAAAGCAGAGAAGGGATCAGTGAAGAAGGAATTATCAAACACAAAGAGATCAGAAGACATTAGAACTGGTCAGGAAAATGAACTCAAAAACCAACTAAAGCTAGCTTAGCTACGAAGAGGCTCCCTGAATTCTCCTTTTTGTGTATACGATTTCTAATGTGTGTGGACAACTTGGTCTCTGAAGCAAGACAAACATACACAAGTGAAGACACTTGGGTGGCTGGGTTGTTTAATCAGAAACACTTGAAAACAAGGGAGCAAGATGACAAGGAAATCATCATGTTTCTCTCTCCAAACACTCTCACACACACACACACACACGCACAAACTCTCTCTAGAAGAAGCCAATTTAAATTCGGCCTCCCGTCAAGGCCAAAACAACACAAACAACTAGAGACTCGTCCACTTCTGCTATATAAGGAGGACGACTTTTTATAGGAACCCCTGAACTTTTGTCATTTGTAAACTGATCCTGATAAGATGTAAATTTGGCTTTATATCATTTGTGCCCCTTCTGTTGTGTTTCTTTAATGGGTGAACTACACCTAGTCCCCTAAGTGTTTGCGACTTACTGCACTTGGGGGCCTGAGTTTTCATTTTCAACATGTTCCACCCAATGGTATGGACATTTTGGGTGTAGTTAAGTCCAGCGCGCTGCAAATGAACGAGTACTCGGCTCGTTTGGCAGAGCTCGAGGCTGTGTTTGTTTATTTTGGTAGTGTCTAAGCTTGACTCGTGTTCATTTCGTGAAATTTACCCTAACACGAGCAAAACTCGGCTTGGCTCGTAAAAAGGGAATTAAAAAAAAAGAAATGAAGTTAATTGAATTTTATAAATCAAAAGCTAATTTTATTTCTAACTGAAAAAAATGCCTAAAACAATCAATGTTTATGTTTGATTTTGGGTTGGGCTATCTAGATTGGGTTTGTAAAATAATTGGGATAAAAACTTGGACTTATGACACAATTGGACTTAAAATAAACGAGCTGTTCACAAGCTTCTTCATGAAGATTTTGGTTGTTCACGTTTGGCTCGTATATTAAAAGAGCTCATTTTTTTTGCTCTAACTCGTTTCACTTGTATAATAAACGATCAAGAATGAGTTTTTATTGAAAGAACCGCGAGCTTGTTCACGAAAAGCTCAGGATTACTTGCGGTCCTAATTAAGTGCAAGACTTTAAACTCGAAAAAATACTCAAAGAAAAAAAGAAGAACAATTGAGCTTTTCTGCTCCATTTGTTGCAATCTCTAAAGGTAGAACATGGAATGGCGTTTGGCAAAAAGGCGTTGCTAATGTTTGACCAAAAAAGTCAAATGCATTTTGGCATTTTAAGTTGTCTAGCATCTCACTTTGGTAATTAGACGTGTGAGTTTTACCCTAAAAGTTGCAATTATTATGCGATTGACACTTTAATTGACCGAATGGCATCCATTTAGAAGATGAACGGATGAGGAATAAGTTTGGAGGCGCTCTTGATAGATGCCTAAGGTAGCAATGCTTTTCGTGAATGCTATCGTGAAAACTTACAACTTCATCCCACCTCTACATATTTAGAAACACTTGTAAGACTTGTTATCAGACAGTGGCCTTGAACTGTATTCAAAAGCGAGTCTTTCACATAATTTCTCTCAAAGTCAGTCTTAACCCTTAAGTCTTTTCAGAAAAAGTCGTCGCTAAAGAGTCGCTAAAAAGTAACTTTAAGCAACGATTATACTAACAAAGTGGTGGTATAAATGAAGTAAGTATACACCTCAAGGGGTAGGAGAGTAGTTTAACCCATTGAAAAAGCGTCGTCTCCGGAGTCTAGCTTCTATCTGCCGTCGCTTACTCCGTCCAATCTTCCTCGAAGGTCTTCTTCTTTGAACGTTCAAATTCATCGATTGGCTTTTTGGCTATAAAAGGTCACAGGCAAAAACCTCGATCTCTCCTCATCCCGAAACTAGGGCTCCGTTCGCCGAAAGCCGTTCGCCATGCCGTCGCAGGAGTACATGGACAAAATGCAGGTCCGCCAGAACTACCGGAATCTCTGGCACACCGATCTCACCGGAGCAATCCAGGCCGATACTACTTGTAAGTTCGGCCTCGCAGCTTGTGTGCGTGTTTGAGTTGTTTATGTATTGTTATCGTATTTGATCGGTTTGCTTCTGTTTTTGTTTTTGTTTGCGTGCCTGTGCAGATTGCTGCTTCTCCTTTTTCTGGTGAGTGCTTCGTCGTTTCATGAAATGCAGCTAGATCTGTGATTAAATACCGTTTGAGTTGAGATCTGTAATTTGTTTCGAAGAATTTTAAGCTCCTTGATTTCGTTGTTGCTAGGGTTGACTTTTGGCGACCGATTTGTTGATTGTTGACCTGATTATACCTGCTTAATTTTTCGCAAGGTTGTGGTGTAGAGAAATGGATGTCAATGTGCAGATCATGGATTTATTCTGTGTTTAAATATTTTTGAAGTTTTGCAGTTTGTACTGTTGATTTAGACGATTCCTTGTTTGTTGTCGTTGAGGTCACCAGTCTAATGAAGCCATTAGATCACTAATAACTTGTAGAAAGATGCACATTCAGGTTGCTCGCATGGGAATCTGAGACTGATCAAGTCCAAACTTATGCACAACTACCCTGCCCTCTTGTACAACGCGTCTAATTGCTGTCTGATGTTTTTCTTGATATCCATGTCAGAGTTATTCTCAAACTTTACAGAAAAGAATACGGCACAGAATATTCTAATTAGAGGGGAGTGGTAGAAATACCTAATAGATCGATCTGCAACAGATATGTGCTCTCTCCTTTGCCATCTTGTCAAATTTCCAATCACCCTTTACTTCCCTTGTTCCCCAGGCCACATGTCCTAAATCTGAATGATGACCTGCTTGTTAACTGCCATAGGGTTGATATTTTTCTTTCAAAACATTTTACGGTCCCACGTTACCAGATGCCCCTGCAGCCTCACTGAATTGAGAGAAACAGTATCTCTTCTCATCGGCTCAATAGTTTTTCCTTGGAGGTACTAGATTCTGTGGCAATTCCTTTTGTTTATGTTGTTCAATTCCCAATTCCGAGAAATGGTTTTCTCATTCAGTAGGTATTGCTGGAGTCTATCTCATTCCGAACAAGGCATCCCCACGCTCACCTCAACCCCTACAATAATACCTTCTTTTACCCAGACTTGCGAACCACTAACATTCTTCAAAGAACCCCTCTCTTGCGAAGACTTCTATAGTCACTTCCGTATTAAAGTTTGGTTGATTCCATTAACCTCTTAACTTAAAGACCTCTAATAGAATATGTGAGCAAGCATTTACTAAATTCGCCTAATGCAGCTCCTTCTTCCTGTCCATATTATAGGTTAGTGATGCAGTGCTATTTATTAAGACGCCACTCCAAAGATTTTGGCACTTCATTCCAACTCTCAAAAAATTCCACTTCAAAATATTTTTAAGCCGAAGAGCCAAGCAAGAGAAGAAATGATTAGGAGGCAAGTAATAGAAGAAGCTAGTTTAGTGGGGTCAACTCTTACGCATATCTAGGACATAAAACCGGCCTAAAGAGGTATTACAACCGAAGACCCTTCAACTCCACGAAAATGACCAATTATCTAAAGGCCTCCATCACTAGAACTAAGATGAAGGAGGAAAAAGATGTCCACTACAGGTTGGCAGTACTGAAACAATATTTGGAAACACAAAAGGCAATCCAATTCCTCCACTTGTCACCAAAAATCCTTTATTCCCTTAATACTTTTGCTATCAGAGAGCTAGAAAATGTCTATAATGTCATCATAGCATAGTATGCCTTCTGAATGTTTTTAAACTTGGGCTCACATAAACTAAGAATATAGGCTATAAAAATGCTATTGAAAGTGAGGGAGTCCGTAGTGGCTTAGGAGCTCCACTTTATTGGCAGATGACTTTGTTGCTCCTCTTGTGATAAAAATAATGCTCCTTGTCTATGTGTACTACAAGTGACTGATATGAAGACACTCTGAGGGCTAAAAGATAATAATTTGACTTCTCTCTGTCCAAAAGGCCTTAGATCCTGGGAAGAAGGATAAACCTATCTCTTCGTCTTTTGATAGGTAAGATCAGCTGATCTATTGTGTTATTAACAGGTAAAACTCTATTAATTATGCTCCAAAATATTTAAATAGCTCTGGATGTGCATATTATTGAAGTATGCCGTCATTCCTTTTAGCTCCATAAAATCCATCCAATCAGAGACATTATCCTTGCTCAGTTCTGTTAGGCCTTGCAGTTCTTCATCCTTCACCCCATAAAAAATCTCCCATCCGTTCATCGACTCCCCGGTCTCCATGTTGTAGAGCACATTATTAAGAAGTTGGTCAACTTTTATGTCTTCCCAATAGCCTTGGATATCTTGTGGTTCTTAATGTCCAGTACAATTACTTTGTTTGTGGTTTCATATGTGGGGCTTAATGTCCCCCCCCCCCCTCTCTCTCCCTCCCTCCTTCACTCTCTCTCTCTCCCCCCCCCCCCCCCCCTCCCTCTCTCTCATCCGCCTGTAACTGGAAGGCAAAACCACTTCCCAAGCAACTAAGCATGATCATTAATACCCAATTAATGGACATGCTTGATTGGGTATGTCGTCCTCGCTGCTCAATCACAAGCGATGTCATTTTCGGAACTACCTTTGTATTTTCAGTCATCTTCCTCCTCTCCATATCTCTGTGTTCTTTATTCTGAGTTCATGATGAGTAGATTTTGTGGCGTACGTCTCCACTGCCCAGACTCCCACTTGCTTAATCGGCTGCCCAGGCGCCTACCTGTTTGCTCGTTATTGATAGAACTGACGCTAGTCATTCAACTAGGTGTCTGGTCATTTGCCTAGGTCGCCTTGTCATTCTGTTAGGCAGGGTGATGCTTGCAGAAAACCACGTACCTTAGTTACCTCTAACCACTTCCATCAATCATCATCGTCATCGCACAATCGAACCTATTCCAAGACCCTTTGTTTCTTATCATGATCGAATCTGATTTTTCAACCGGAAACTTTTATCAATAATCTGATTTACGTCTTTCAATAAAATCAAATCTTAAGTCAATTTTAAGTTACTGAATAAAATCAGATCTGAAACTAAGAGTAGAAGTCAAATATCGTTATCTTCAGTTCGAAGGTGGTGGTGGTCGAAGGGAGGCGATGCCTGATAGAGAGAGAAAGAACATAGAGGTGGTAAGTCAATTATGAGAGAGGGAGAGAGAGCCCGCCCGGGGGGGGGGGGGGGGTCTCCTTTGTGTTATTGGAGTGTAAGCGTAAATTTTGGAAATGTCGAGTAACTGTAGTCCAAATGTAGAACGTGATGCAGGAGTGTTTATCATTGAAATGTACTGGCCTGAGGTTCAAATTACGTTGTGTGGGTTTGTTGTAGCTATATTCCTGGACATTGCTTTCAGCCTCATTGCACCAATGGATCTCACAAGCTTGTAACGAACCCGATTTGAACTACACCTCACTAGATGCACATCTTTCTTAAACATACGAGACGTTCATGAATAGCATGACATATCATATTAACTATCATAGTCTTGGAAAAAGGTATCTCGTACGTGGCTGATGTAATTCTAGTTATCAGAGAAAAGATGCAGGTTATAAAAGTGTATCTTTTTGTTTCAAATATTTTGTTTATTAACAATAAATTGGAGTTTTTTGGTTCTGATAAAGCTGCAAAGATTAAGTTCAATATCTAACTGTTGCTGAGACCAAATAGTCCCCAATAGTATCAATTATAAATATCAGCAATTGCTCCCTTTTTTCTTTCATTTTGGTAAGTATTGTTTCAGAATTATATTTCTTTAGTTGGAGGTAAGGTGTATAATATGTTACAAAATATTCAGCCAACATTGTTGTTTTTTATCTACTTTTTTGGCCACTTGTTTACCCTGTTCTTTTTATGATGGCAGTGGACCATGTGCATCATACTTGCTTCGGAAGCGAGCTCTTTACAATGATATGTCAAGGTAATTGAGCAACTCTATTTTTCTTAATTTTGATGTGAAGTACTACCTTTTGGTATAATTACTGCTTCCTCCTCTGCTGTAGATATGTGTGCTGTGCTGGTTATATGCCCTGTAGTGGCAGGTGTGGAGAGAGTCGATGCCCTGAATTTTGCCTTTGCACTGAGGTATTCTATTTATATGGTTCAGTATAGTCCTTAGGGTGGATTTTTTGGTCTTGTGAAATCATTTTGGTTGTCTGGTTTAACGGATTTTGCTGATCGAGAACCACACGCACAGGAGTGGACATTGAGACAGAAATGAGAAAGAAATTGTAGCTCCCTCTCTCTCTCTCTTTGATATCACACCTCCTTGGAGGCAATCTCAGCACAGTCCTACTTGATACTGAAGCACATGAAGTTGTCGATCTCAGCTTCCCATAAGAATCAAAAACCAAGATTGCCCAGATAATTCTACTTCTCCACAAAATAGAGGATCCCTTTTTCCTTCTAATCCTTCCGATTTTCACATTGCTTATGAACTCATTGCAGTTCCAGAGTGTTTTTAATAGCATACCTTGCGGCTTTTCTGTGGCCACTAAAGCTCCATCCTCTTAAATATCAGAAATCTTTTACGGCTTTCAAAGGGCAAGCAAAGCTCCACCTTGTTTCATATCAGAACCCTCTTACCTCCACAATCTGTGTGTGTGTGTGTGTGTGACTAGCACGAAATCACAAAAATATGCATGAACTCCCAGCTTTAGGTCCTACTCTCTGTGACAAGCACGAACTCACAAAAATATGAATGAACTCCCAGCTTTAGGTCTTACTCAATAAGAACATAACGAGTCTCTGTGTGTGTGTGTGTGACAAGACGAAATCATAAAATATGCATGAACTCCCAGTTTTAGTCTTACTCGATAAGAACATAACAAGTGTAGTAGTATGTAGCTTTGGATACACATAAAGTAAACACATGGCTACACCACCATCCTTAACGAAAACCTAATTATCACGGATATTCTAGTTGATTTCGTATTATTAAAAACTAGAAACCCCAATTCCGCTGAAAGATTAGCACATAAGTGGCAAAAAAATGGAAAAGTAGAAACCTAAATGCTAAACAAGCTCTAATGTCTATCTTTGAGAGCAGTACAGTAGATTGGGCACCTAGAATGGTTACTTGTCAAAAAAGCATCAATGCACATTAGGAAGCATCAGTGTTGGTGGCTCTTTTTATGTCTTTCTTCTCAAATTCTTCTATGATGTCGTCGCCATCGATGGGAACTAGATCAATGATCTTTTGAAGCATTAGGATTACGACTAGAACAACATGGAAATATTATGCACTGTATCACAATCTGGGATTTCCATCCGTACTTGTGTTTGTGAGTTCGTGTTTCTACTTGCACGAGTGAGTGGGATGGAGGGAGATGATCTTTCTGGATGATTCATAATGGATGGAAGAAATCTTTGAATTTTTATGGTCATCTCTTCCGTAGATTTTGGCCTCTGTGGTTACTTTTCCGGTTCTAAGTTGAATTTGTTTCCACATGATCCTCAAATGCAGTGAGATGTATCTGTGATCTGTCTACTTTTACCGTATCATGTTGCTGAAGGTATTCAGTTGAAGGATCTTTGTTATACTAAACCTTACGTGCAGAACCAATCCTTCTGACACACTATACTTGCTTGATTACCTTCTGTTCACAAACAGTTGATGATGAATGAGCCACTCACACTGTATTCTAGTCATAATTGAATCAAGTTTCACTGTACCTGAACCTGGGATTGATCGCCCAATTGTCTTTTGCCATTTGAGCTATATCCCCCAATATGTAACCTAGTGACTGAACTGTGGGTAAAGAATAGATGGTGCCCTTTCTTTATCTTACCATATTTAGGGTGTGCGTATGTGTGGGACTTGCATTGCATGTGCACTGCATGGCAATGAAGCAAGTCTTAAGGGCACGCGTAGCATCCTTACACCATGCTGTGAGTTTAGGTCCAGCCCAGAAAAAACCCCTCTGCCCTCCTACTCCCCGACGCCTACCCCCACCAAGGGAATATATGAAGGAAGTTGTTGTTTACGGTGAGTTCCCTGAATTAGTAACAAAGTAATCATCCTGTTCTGATTTGGACATACCTATCTATAAAAGACGAAGGGAGGGCTGTCACATTCAGCAGGCAGCTAGACTTTTTTACTGGCAAAGCCTATGAAGCACGGACATGGTTACGGGTGCGGATACGCCGGTACAGCATTTAAAAAAAAAAACAGGATACAAGTGCGTCTAGGATATGGAAATTCTTTTATAACTTTGAATAAATAAATATTTGCTTTGGAAATATATATGTTTAATGTGCTCTTGTACAAATGTATAGAAATTATGGGGCATGAGCCAAGACTAAATAAAGTTGAGCCAAAATTTCCCTAAATATATAAAGTGAGAGAGTCAAAAGAAAAAGAAGTCTCTGGTGAAGGAAAACAGACAGTCAGAGAAGCAGCCGTTGCCACCGTGTTCACCGTCGTCGCAGTTGTTGTTGTTCTTCTTCTGCTCTTTTTTTTTTGGGGGGGTTATCCCGAAAAGATAGGAGCAGTTTGGTGGCCATGACGGCGCTGCCTTCGGTCGGTGGGTGGCTGCTGCTTCCTCTTCTCTCTCCTCTCAAATTCTTCGCCGGTGGTCGTCGGTGGTTTCGGGTGGTCGCCAAAGTCTTCAGTGGTCGCGAGTGGTCAATTGTGGCTACTTGGCCAACGCTGCCGCCGCTCTCTCTCTCAGAGTCTCTCTCTCCCCTCCTTAAAGATCTCTTGATTTAGGTTTTCTAACTAAATGTTTCATTATTTATAATTTGACCCCCCAAAACTCTTTTTTTATGTGTTGACCCCTGAAAATTCTTTTAAAATATGTGTTTTCATCCTATAAATATCCGATACGCACCCGATCCGTATCGGAGCCGCACCCGGTAATTAGGAAATTAGAAAAATAAATCATAAATATTGGACACGCACCTGCGCCTCACGCGACGTGCACCCAGTGCCGGTGCTTCACCCCTAGTGCCGCACCTGTGCTACAGAGAGCAAAGCCAACCGAAACTAGCTCGAAATTTTGTGTGTTGCTTCTGTTCATATGAACCGCAATAGGCCTTCTATTGACCGCCAGCATACCTGAATTGATTGCATGCGAGTTATTTAGGGATATATTCTCTCAGGTAATTTTTGCACATAAGGGAAAAGATACTTTAAAGGCTGACAGTCCATCTTATAGCGTTACTGAGCTTTGTCATTAAATACTTGCATAGGTGCATGCCCATGTAGTACCGTAAGGATTTTAAAGCATTACATATGTTTTGAGTATTTGCTAACATGTTGTGGATCGCTTTAGTTAATACTTCTTTTGCAGCCTACAGTTATCATCTTTTCTCCCAAATATCATCAATTCTATTTGTTCTGAAAATTTACAGGTCTTCCTATGCTTTGGAAATTCTGTTGCCTCAACTCGCTTTCTTTTGCAAGATGAGTTCAACATTCAGACAACACAATGTGATAATTGCATCATTGTACTCTCTCTCCCCATGAGTTGAACATACACCCAACGGAATGCAATAATTCATTGTTGCATTCTCTTGCCTTTGACTCATTTTGTTGACGTGCTTCTTCCTGATATATAGGGTTTCATGTTCTGCCTGCAACAACTTGCATGCATATTTTCCATTGTTGCAATGATTGTCGGAAGTGATGAAATTTCAGAGGCATCTCAGATCCTTTCTTGTTTGGCTGATATAGTTTATTGCACGTAAGTTATTCTTACATTCCAATATACACTTGTAACAATAAAGACTAGAATAATCCTTTACTAATCCTTTTTTTTTTTTTTTCCTCCCCCCTGCAGGGTTTGTGCCTGTATGCAGGTACGCAACATACATGGGATCATGGTTGCAAGTTGGAAAGTTTTGTTAATTATTTCAAAGTGTTCCCAAATTTCCTACTGACTGGGCACGACTGACGTGCTTGGAGGCACTTCTGAATAATTGGGGAAATAGTTGTCACGTCATTTTTTAATATGGGAATGATGGTTTATGCATATAATTAAAGACACTTTGCATAGACTCTATTCTTTATACTAAACTACGTGATATTATGTGGCGTGTTTGCAGACACAGCACAAGGTTGAAATGGACAAACGCGATGGTATGTTTGGTTCACACCCGATGGCCGTGCCCCCTCCCCAACAGATGTCACGGCTTGATCAACCATACCCTCCCAATGTTGGATATGCTCCTCAACCATATGGTTATCCACCTCCTCCTCAAGCTCAAGGATATCCTCCGGCTGGTTACCCATCATCTGGCTATCAGAGGTGACCTATTTAGTATGCAGCATGTTGTGCTAAGTAATTATCGCATTGAAGTTACTTGTGTATCAACTGTCTGTACCAGGCATGTCTGTGTCTTAGACTGAACTTGCGTGTGCTGAGGTATATGATTGTACATCACGTATGGATATTGCGTCAAACGTGGATCTTTCTCGTTGCCCTTGGTTTCTTCACTTCAGTTTTTCCTACATGTTTAAATTGATTTATATTCAACTCGGATTTGTAATTGAAAATTCTGGTGGAAAAAAAGCGGAAGGACTTGTTCTTGTCAACTGTTCTTATCTGATCATACTTCGTTAGAAGAACAGTGTCTGACAACTACGACTTCAACTCTTCAATGGTGGCCTTAAATTTTGTCCAGTGTTCTGTTTTTACCTGTATGAACGTACGGCTCGAAAGGACTACAATAGGACTATAGTAGTGACTTGGGCGGGCCAATTCGTTTGTTTATTTCTTCTTCTTTTCATCTTCGCCTTGAATGGGTTGTTAGATTGACAGTGAAGTGGAGATAGCTTCCACAGGTACTCTACATGACATTGAATAACAAAGACAGTTGCACATGTGATGATTTTTAAAGCAGGCTAAAAAGCCTGGAGTTTGTTGGCTGTTGTGACTTCTTGGAGTGCCTTGCAGGCTCAAAATTTGAGGCATGCCACCTATATCTGCTTCAAACTCATGGGATGCTTGGAAAGTGCGTTTTTTTAATCCCACTCTTGTAAGGGAACAACATTGCCCGTCAGGTTGTGTACCAAACTCTCTAAACCGATTAAACTAAACCAATCTAATATGAACATTTAAATAATTTAATGGTTCGGTTTTATATTTTTCAAATTGACTTTGGTTTGGTTCGATTTACAAATTATTATTTTGAAACGATAATAAACCGTACGAACAAATACATGATATGTTAAAAACGTCTTATATGCATTGATTATATTCATGCACACGTAATTAAAGTAAAGTCGATCAAATCGAAACTTTCAAAGTAAAAGTCAAAAAGAATGGTAAGATCTATAAAAATTCAATGACTAGTTCTCCCTTAAATTCTCTTGGTCTATTTGGTATATCGGTGACAAAAGCATACTATACTTTTTTTGCTTTTGTGATTCTAGAATAATACCTATTTACATGTAAGTGTTGATACATGGATGTAGAATTAAAGCATGAGTATAGTAATGGAATCCATCTAAACTATATCTTTTTCATTTTTGCATATTAATCGAATATTTGAGGTGGAAAAGGTGAAATTTTTTGAATCGATTCAAAAACTGACCAAATTGAAACCGTCCAAACAGATGATGGTTGGAGTTTGACTCGCAATTTTGACTCCAAAATAGAAGAAAATCGAATTGTTCTCTCCTATTACCCCCTTGTGTCTATTTTAATGAAGTTGTATCAAATCACATATGAGGCTTTTCGAAGAAGTATGAATGGTGAGTATTACTTTCATCCTAGAAATCTTTTGAAAAGTGACGAACGCAACTCTCTTGTACCCTCCCAACCAAATGTTTATTACCTTTGTCGTTCTCACGCTGTCGCTGTATCTTCCATTCTAGACTCTGTAAACTTATGAAGTGGCTTCAACAAGAAAGAAAAGGTAAGGGCAAATTATACTTATATCCCTGAAGTTAGGGTATAATTACAGTCAAGGACAACGAGTTTCAAAATGTAACATTGCATGACCAAATACTTTTAAAATGTATCAACCGTGTCCATTCGTTAGGGTTCCATCCAAAAATTGTACTTTTTGTATGATGTCATCAATATGTATATTTAAAATGACGATACTACCCCCTGTACTGTATATATTGAAAAATATATGTTTATTATTATATATGATTTATTTATCAGTTTTAGTTTTAGGATATTCTTGAAACCATAATTTACAAATTAGAATATTCTTGAAACCCTGATTTGCAAATTATGATTTTCTTGAAACCCTGATTTGCAAATTAGGATTTTCTTGAAACCCTGATTTGCAAATTAGGGTTTTATGTTCTCTCTCCCATTGCCGGTGAATCTGAAGTCCCCGCCGGCCGTCGCCTCCCTCCCCTGCCCCCGCCGTCGGCAGTCCCTCCTTTCCCGGCCCTTCGCCGCCGGCAGCCCCTGTCCACACCACCCCACCACCCAGTGATAGGTTTCGACGCCGGCAGGAGATTACACGCGGTGGCTTGGGGTGGGCGGTGATGAGGAAGGGGAGGTAGACGGGGTGGGCGGTGACGGGGTGACGAGGAAGGAGGAGGCATGTGGGGTGCGGCGCCGGGGAAAGGGAGCAGGCGGGCGGCGCGGGGAAGGGAAGCAGGCGGGGTGGGTGGGTGACGGGGAAGGGTGAGGGGGATGCAGATGGGGTGGGGAAGGGGGGGGGGGGGGAGAGACAATGAAAATTAGGGTTTCATGTGGTCCCAGGGACAAATCAGGGTTTCAACTTTTATTTAGGGGAAACTTGGTCTTTTTGTCAGAACCGTTAAGTATTTTTGTATTCCGTTTGTCAATGGACACAAGTGTTACATTTTGAAACTTTGTGTCCTCGCGTGTAATTACCCCCAAACCTCAGGGACATAGGTTTAATTAGCCTAAAAGGTAAAGCTCCTTGCTAGCATTTCAAAACCAGAAGTCTTTTAATATGGTAGAAGAGTTGGTGGCATACTAATCCATAAGCGATTGCCTTCCACTTGAGTACAAAATGCTTGAACCAGTCAATAATGATTATCCAACATCACCACCCTCCTTTATAAGATTCTAGATGGCTCTCATTATCACCTAAATTATTCAAACCAAATTAAATATTTGCTAATACACACGCTCGATAGTGACACTAAATTATACTGACCATTTACCTTTGAATACCACTAACACCGTTTTGCGACCAGTCCAAAATTGAAAAGAAAAATACATAAATATTGATATCTAGAAGTACCATAATTTTCTCAAACATACATTTCGTCCGTCCCATAAAACGTCTTATCATTCTTTGCATAATTCAGGTTTAGCGGTATGAGATGTCATTTGTTAACGGTGACAGCTACAACGAGATGAAACGACTAAAACGAGCATGTGAGATTTAATGGGATCAAGGAATTTCTGAACAATAGGGAATCAAGGTTTTAACATCCTCTCATCTCATCTCATCTGCTGAGTGCACCACACCATCACCGTTACATTAAGGCTTTTCTAAGAGCAGAGCGAATGTTTAACAAGTGTAGCGTACACGTAATCTTCTCACACATTCCACGTGGCTCCACAGAGGGAAGCCCACATAAGGAAGCTTCTTCACGCGTCAAGCTTGTGTCCCATACGTTTATAATACGGAGTTCACATGAATCCAAAGATATAATAATCTTACTTTACACATAAATATACATGTTACATTATGCATTACCATAATCATATTGTATTTTCATATACTAGTGCGTAAAGGTACAAATGTATTGGAGGTGGGCGGCAGTGGGGAGATAATCATTTGGTACATGAAGAACCTAAAATTGTCTCATTGTATTATACCTTAAAAAACTTTTAATCATTAACTTTAAGTTATAAAAAAAACATTTCATAATCATCTCCATTTTCTTTTCTTTTTTTTTTAAAAAATGGGCATTCCCATTATAAGCGTATTGTTATGTAAAGAGGGAGATAAAAGCATCAAATAGACTTATATAGTTGTCTTTTAGCATTCTTTATTAATTTTAAGGCTTTGCTTCTAAAATTAACCGGTGAGGGTCAATTAAGATGTTACAACGATTCTTAAAGTGTTGCCGCTATAGAGTAGTATATAAATTGGTGCTATAGCAGAATAGCACTAGACCAATTTTATTCATCTCAAGAAATAAGTCACGTCATTATTACTCACGAACTGATTTCACCGAAGACTCTTTAGTACCTTTCAGCAACAACCATTACACATTTCAAAATCCAATGGGTGGGAGAAATGACAGAGTACCTTCAAGGTCGCTGATTCTAATTTTCATACCAACTGGCATATAAATTACATTATTAATTATAAGAAAAGAAATGAAAATGGCAGTTCTTCCTTCCTACAAAATCTTTTGTACACTGTCTGCCACATAAGTGGTATCATAATTGATTTTTTGTACACTTAGAGAAGTGAAATCAATGCGCTGACCACTTGAATATCTAAAAGCACAAAAATAGTTCACATATGTATACTTGGCACAAGTGTCGCAGCAAAGGCTCGAACCGCTTCTAATGACCGATTGTAATTTGTTTTATTTCTTTTTTTGTATAAAAAGGGAAAAGGTAAAAAAAAAAAAAGTACTAAAAGAGAATGGATTTGGAGTTGGCCAATTGTGGAACCTGAGCCAAGGCACAAACTTTTATGGCCCCTCAATTACCAAACCCTTTTTTAGTTATTCGATGTAACTTCATTCAATTCACCCCAATATACCTCTTACTTATTACCAATAAGGAAACAGTACAAACCCAACAATCAAAAAGGATGAAAATCTGAATACTTGGGAGGAAAATTGTGGCAAGAAACTACACAAGATTACAAGATTTTTTTACATTATTATCACAATTGGAAATGTACAATTTGTCTAATAATTCATTCCCAAATGTCATTTTCAGAGATCTAACTTCAATTTTTTGTAAGCAAAAGTTCATTCAATTTCAAAAGAAGTGTACACATCATTACTACAAGGGGAAATTTCAACTCTCTAATCATGTAACTAGGTATAATAATCAAACAAATCTAATGCAAAACATGACTGTTTACCGTCCATGTTACACGCGATTATGAATTGACGGTGTTAACTTTCTTGATTTTTCAGCGTTCCGATCACTAGATCTATATAAGATGTGCAAACTTGACCGATTATTCGAGTCCACCTACCCTCATTAAAAAAACCCAAGTAAGAAATTCAAGAGACTCCACCGTCAAAAACCCATTAAATCAAAAGAAAACTATACAAAAATGATTATCTTGTTTCTTTTTATTGTCTCAATCTTTTGTAGTATGTACATTATATTCCAATATTGAAAAAAAAAAATTTTGAAAAGGAGAGACCTCCATTACAAGCCATTGAACTCGCCGTAAAAGTCGGAGATCCCTGACGCGGCCCATAACCTCTCATTGAACTCCTCCTGCATATCATCGGGTATGAAGGGGGTCCGGCAGAGCGGACAAGTCTTCTGATCGTGGTCCATCCAACGGTCCAGGCAGCTCCGGTGGAAGATGTGCCGGCAGTTCGTCAGCCGCCGGATCTCGTCGCGGCCTTCGAATTCGTACAGGCAGACGGCGCAGCTCTCCGGCGGGTCGACCAGGTCGGAGAATCTGACCACCGGAAGCAGCTCCCGGAGCAGCACCGCGGACACCGAGGGGAACAGCTCCGGAGAACTGTCGGCCCGGGCCGGCCAGGAGACGTCGGGCTCCAGAAAGTCCCCCAGACCCACCAACCGGAAGACGCTGGAAATGCATTTCCTGATGAAACCCAGTACGGTGAGCGTGTGAAGGAAGAGTCTTGGGAGGAACAGGTCAGTGTAACCAACAGGAAACCCCATAATCGATCTTTTCAGAGAGAGAAACTTCTGTTTATCTGTAATGGTTCTACGTGGGAATGGAGTCGGTGGGGATTTGTATATATAGGAGGGGACTCTGGAGAGGAAGGACAAGGGAGGGTTTGGAGCTTTTGCAGAGAGAGAGAGAGAGAGAGAGATGAGAATGGGGGGAGGAGAGAGATTGCCGTGTGAGGCAGGCTGCTGGGTTATATAGAGGCGTGAGTGACTGAGGGAGAGGAAAGGAGGGGGAATCTTTGTTAAGTAAACCTTTTTATTTTTTTTTTGTTTCCGAAAGAAAGAAGTTTCGTGAGGGTAAGTTTAACGTTGAAATGTACTAGTAGGATTTGAAAAGGAAATTTCATAGATTTTGGACCCAAAAATATGGTGAAATGATGGGTGGAGTGAGGAAATAATGCTTAGGTGAAATGAGTAAAAGCTAGACTTTATGCGTTTTGGTCTCGGGAATCGTTTAACAAGTGAAGTTTCAAAATCGTTGTTTACATGCAAACAACGTTTAAACAGAGTTCTAGTTCTTATTTTGATGATAAGCTTTGATTGACTGCTTTTTAAGACTATGTTTCAAGAACCTTTTACTTAAAAATTATTATATTTTCACCCGTTGTTACACGAACTTTTGACAAAAGTATATCGGAGATATGGGTACTCGACCGTCCCTTTCGTAGTCTACAGGTTCATACCAATATATTCGAGGAAATATTTAACGCCTACTTGAGAACCGTCAATTCCCTCGCGTTACATTTTTTTTTTTTTCCGCAAAGAAAGAGAGAGAGAGAGAGAGAGACATGATGTGAAGATAGATATCAAGATCTACTTGGTACATGCGTCATAAGATTATCCTTAGCCAATGCACTGAATCATCTCTTTAAAGTTTCAATACACATGCATGATATTTTCGGTGCATGTGATGTACCCTACTCCTCGGCGCATGTACCATTTTCATGTGGTGTGAGTACGGATTAGCTGGGAACACTCATCTTTCATGGGAGCAGAAAAGCAAAAGGAAACGCAACACTCTCTCTTTAATGGCAGAAGAGAAGGATTGAACTGTTGATCTAGTTGATGAAATTCTTGCACTGGCAGACCGAAAACAATGGCCGAATCTGCTGCAAAATTGCACTGAAATCGTCGGTTTTGCTTGATCTGTTCTTTCAAGGCCAGTGTGCGAGCGCGCGCGCGCACACACTAAATCATCACACTTGATTTGATAGGCACCTGCTACCTCCTTTGTTCAACCATCGCCAACATATATGGATAATGGTCCACGAAATTGATAGTTCATTGGTGACCATGAGCCTGATATATGAAGGAACGATCAATTCTTCGCAATGTGATGGTGACACTAGATCACTCCAGTGACTCGGTGTCACGTCCATTGATGCTAACGTTGAAATTCTCTATTCGTTACAGCAGTTACCCACAAATTGTGATAGGATGCCACCATCGTCCCCGTTGTATTGCTAAAAACCCAACCAAAGACCACCTTAATACTCCACCACTAAAAGTGCCCATGTTTCGTTGTTGCTACAATACATTTTGTTAATTTTTTTCGTTTGGAAAGACTGAGACGAGGTTAGTCGTTCGAAATAAAAGAAACACGATACGCACTTCGAACTTCGTGCACTTCAAGATGCAGTAAAGATTTCTACTCTGTTTTACTTGTAAAGGGATGGTACATCTCCATAACACTAGGACTGTTGTTTAAGGAAGAAGCGAAGCAGCCACAACATAAATGATCAATCATCAAGTATTGGGACCAAAAGAGAAAAAGGTCACTTAAATTGCAGTTTCTTAGGGCATCAAGTAGGGCTATTTGGTTCCACCTGAAAATCATAAATCATCCCTTTAGAAGCCCACAAGACAGGCCTTTCGCTAGCGAGTAGCTAGGCAGCAAAAACAAATGAAGGGAAATGAACAGAAATCATCCCCACAGAAGCCCACAAACACAAGCCGAGACACACAGGAGGAAAGCAAATCATCATTTAGGAAAAGAACAGATTAGGCATAGTGGCTAGTGGGATGATGATAATTTGGTGCATGGCCCATTACGGTGTCGTTGTCGCACCTTAATGAGGGTGCATGCCCTATGCCATATTGACACTAACATATCCTGTGCCCTAGCTCTTCAATGGTTAGAGGTAAAGCTCTGGTCTAAGATGCTTTTAACTGTCCCATTGCCAGATGAAAGTCCCCTTTAAGCAAGGCTCACTCAAGTTCTAAAGTCCATAATTAATGTTTCAATGGGTGATCCCGGAGAGCTTTTTTATTTTTTTTGGTCAAGAACTAAAAGTATTTACATTAAGAAAAGAGTTACATTGCAGGGGTTCTACGGGGCAAAACACTACCATACATGTTAAAAAACAAAAGGTGGGTAGTATCCTCCGAAAGATGGACAAACGTACTACATACAAAAACGTTGAGGCTAACGGATTTAGCTAGTGGATTCGCTACAGATTAACCTCGCGATAGCAAAAAACAAGTTGTTCAGTCGGACTTTGATGATTTCGGAGAGTTGATTGGCATGTTACAATTGTTCATGTCACATCTAAATGAAATAGCGTGCTTGGCACACGTTTATTACCATTTCTCAACCTACCTAAATTTTACAAAGAAAAATTAAAGTTGTCTCGTCACCGATACGACAACGAGCAGCATGTAGGTGAATAGAGGAGGAGACAAAGCTCATGTGGGTAAGTTCCAGTTCCTCGTGCATGCTCAGCTACTTAATGAAAGACATCCCTCTTCTTTCCTTTTCCTCGTGCTTGCTCAGCTACTTATTGAAAGACATCCCTCTTCTTTCCTTTTAACTCTTTTATCCCAATAAAATGCAAAACACGAATCCATCTATAACCTCTTTTTGGTTGCAGTGATTCGAAACCAGACCTCCATTTGGTAGCCGTCGTCGCTAAGGAAAGCAACAACCCGAATTCACAATGACGAGCGTCAAACAACGGAACGCCGTTACAACTGTTACTGTATATCATTATTAGTTTTGCGCAGCAGAGGATCCTAATCTGCCCTCTCGCCGAACAGCACGGGAGAAAGGACGAAGGAAGCGGTGGCGTGGCAGCCTGTGAGGCCGTACAGAACTGTGTCGGCGAAAGCGGAGACAAGCTCGGCCCTACCCACCTCGATAACAAAATTGAGTCGATCCACCTCCACCGTTACGCACACAAGAAGTTGGGCTCTCTCTCTCTTCAAAATTCCTCATCTTATGGGAATGTAGAGGGAGGTCCCCCCCACCCGACCGCTTGGAACGGACCTCTTTATCTCTCTCCCTCTCTCCACTCTCCTCTGCTCCCTCTTCTTTTGTCTCTTCCTTTGTCTCTGTCTAGCAAGTAGCAATGTTGCATGCACAATTCTAAATACTTAACTACAAACTTATTTGGGTGGTAAATTTACGTTCTAGTGGTAACAAATAAGTTAATAAGATCTGTATCCAGGGTTAATTTTCGTTACAGCAAAAGGGCGTATTGAAAATTTTGCTACGCCTAGATACGCTTTTGCATGGTTATTGTTATACTTTACCTTAATTCCTTAGAACGGATTACATAGCTGGCGGCAAATTTATGAATTGTTTTCACGGCAAATTTCGTCCGACCTGTTTTACAGTTCTTGCCATATTGGTCTAGTCGCGATTTTGAGCATTATGCAAGTGCAAGTGTGTGTTAGGGCAATGGAGAATTAATGCCTAAGCTTCGAATTTTTTTTTCGAGCTCCTAAATGCGTCGGAGCCTGTCTTTAGTGACAATATAGGTGTTTTTAGCAACAACTCGGAAGCTCAAAATAACACTACACTTGAAGAGTTTTGTCATTGCAGATACATATACCTCATTATGCATGAGTTTTAGTTCACTATAGTACTTTGTCCATTGTGACCTAAGGTTTTCCTATGAATAACCTAGGGCATACATTATGATTCTCCCAGTTTCCTAAGACCAACCCAGGACATACATTATGATTCTCCTAGCATTATCTTTTATTGCCAAAGAGCAACCCTAGCATTGCAAAGTAGCATTTAGAAGCTTGTACAGCCTGCATCAGCTATTGTACATTTGCTGTGGAATGTTTTCTTCATTTCCTTGTGGTGTTCTATATATTATGCAGTATTCCTAAACACACGTTTTCCTTCAATTCTCTTGAGGAAGAAAATAAGTTCAAACACGCAAAGTTATGATTGCATTGACTCCCAAAGGTCATAAACCAGTCCAACCAGTCAAGCCAAAGTAGGGAATGAAAACTATTATTCTTCTACAGAAAGGTCTGTTTCAAATATGTCAGCTGCACATCTTTGTGAGCTCAGTGATAACGTTTTGCTTGTTAGAATCAGATTCTCAGGTAAGCCAGCTAACTCTTGGCTTATAATAAACCCTAAGCGTGTACCGTATAACCACTTGTAATTATCAATCATCTGCTTCTGGTTTCCAGCCAGTTTTGTTGTCGATTAATAATCTTGTTGTGCCAAAACGATCACGATTTGTATGCGTTTTAATTCCAACCGGTCCGCGTTTTGTTTAATCAATCATCAGAGTTTGCCTGCCATGAGGATGGAACTGGGCATTACAAGCTGTTTAGTGGTTAGCTAAAGATCAAATTCCATCCAACCTTGTTTGTCAGAAAATGTTTGTGCTTTGTAATGGTGACTGGAAAACTGCTTAAACAGACATTTAAGTACTTCAACTTGTGCTTGATAAAGCAATCGCACGTTCAGAATTGGCAATCGGCACATCACCCTTACGTGTCTTCCTTCCCCTTCTACCCTTCCGTTCATCTAAAAGGGATAAGTTTCTATCTGCTCCACGCTCTAAAAACTTAAGCTGATGATAAACAATAGGCTAAATACGGTTATGGGCAAACTCTAAACCTATAATCGATGCAGTGTTTACTCTGTACTTCCTGTATTACAAATTTATTTTGGAAAATCACCATCTGTTTCCATAGCTTTCAAGGATTGAAGCTTGAGTCCTTTGTTTTAGCTCCTTGCTCCTCAAAAGTTTATTCCTCATCACTTGCATCTCATAAAGCAGTATACTTTAACTCCATAACTCCAGCTTGAGATAGAAGGAGGCCAGTGACGCAGGCTAGGCTAGCTTACTTTTTTGCCTAAAAAGTTGGTTCACTGTAACATGTTTGTTGGAATTACACATGTTTTGCAGCAGAGGATGAAGAAGAATAAAGAGCTACAGATATGCAGTAACATGTAAAATCTGCTGGAAGTATCTACTGTCCCCCTCCTCTACCAAGTGTTTTCTTCCCAAAACAAATGCTTGCAGCAGTAGCCAGTGCAATCTGCTGTTCGCTTGTGCATACAAAATACAGTTCACCCATAACTCTACTGTGCTCCCACGTTTTGTTTCCAAAACAAAGCTGCCATTCTGCCAAACAAACAACTTGAGGAGTCGAATATTTTTGGGGGGCAGGGGAACCCACATGGATTAAATTATAGCAGAGTGCCAATCAATCTTTTAATCTCTCTTTTTGCCCCTTTACAAGATGGTCCTTCCAACCAAGAAAACATTATCTTCTTTTTGATGGGTTTTGTACCCTTCTTTTTGACTCTTGATTTGGATTTTCATTAATGGGATGTCTACATCTAAATCTTTCTTTTTGTGAGTTGAAATCGGTTTCTTGTGATTTCTTGATGTAACATGTCCTCAATCACTTTCCTTCCTTTAGCTCCAAGTTCACACAGTTCTCCTGTTACCTCCCCATCATTGTTTCGTGTATCTGCAGCCGTATACACATCTCTTGTGCATTCATGGACAAGCCCTCTATTTCCTGTATTAGTTAATGGGCGACAGTCTCATGAAAATGGTTGACAAACTTATAAACAGGAGCTTAATTAGATTACAAACAATCATTAAAGGAAGACGGTACTTCGTTCATCTTTTTTCTTTTTGGTGTTACAAGCAGCATCAAAGCAGCTACGCAGTTATTCTTGTAGGGCTGAAAACCTAGCGCATCCTTCTCTAACTCAGCCAAGAGACTGCATGGAGGTGCTTCTGACTAAGCAGAGCGGTAAATGCCATAAAATTCTTTCATTTACTATTAAACTCAACCTGATCGCCTCGTCACTGTACTCCCTTTAACATTTTGGCCTCTATGTCTGCTTGATCCGAGAGAGATACTTTACTCTCAGTTGGGCTCAAATGTGCCTCGGTCTTGTGACTATTACTTCAAAAAATGTTACCCATGTCTTTGAAGGTTATTTTTTGGCCGAGCGAAATATTTAGGCTTCGTAAACAACAGACTTACAGCGAAACCATGCCATTCTTTGCAAGAAACTCGTTCTAGATTTTTTCTTTAATTAGTGCAGCATGAATTAACAAAATATGATTTTATGCATGGAAATCTAAGTTAAACACTACACATACATCTGTTTCACAGCCAACCAATTACTGATGACATTCAAGTTAACTTCCTTCAATTTCAGATAGATATATTAGCTCAGGCTCGTGGCACTTCAGGAGGTACTCGTATCATAATGATATATAGACAGGTCTAGTAGTCCAGAAAGTAGGATTCTAGGGTTATACTGTAACTTGGGACCCTTAATTGCAGAAAGGGCCAAGCAAATGGGAGATTACTGGGACTTCACAGGAGTGTGACTTGTGATGGAAACGATAACGTTTTAGGCAGAGAGACAGGAGTCAGAATGGTGGGTCATTGGGGCATGTGGGATGTTGGTGTTCTTGCACCTAACCCAGTCCAAAACACAGTGCACATAAATCATCACATCAGTATGAAGAAGTCATGTGACCCCCAAACAGATCTCTCAGGCCTCCGTGTACCTATGCTGTTATATATATATATAATAATTGCTATATTATTGAAGAAAAACTCTCTTATGGTTAAGCCTTTTGAATTTCTAGTTTTACAATTTATGTCACTTATTCAATTCTTGATGCTAAAAAAGCGTGTCCGTAGATTAGACGAAGGTGTTACAAAGGATACAGTCTGAATCAGCTACCAAGTGTTCAGTAGTGGGACACAGTGAACGTAAAGTAAGGGCAGAGAGAGAAGCTTTCGAAACAATCGTTACTAAAGTAATTTAGCTTTTAAATCTACCTCTTAATACTCTTCTACTTTCGAGCTCCATTCTATTTATACCTATCTAATTTTTTTTTCCTTCTGATTTTCTCTCATAATCTTACTTTTTTCTCTTCCTCTCTCTTTAAAAGTCATTTCTTACTTTGAAATGTTATCTCTTGTAATTTTATAATTTGTGCTTTCACATACATTGTGTGTATCCTAGACGCTAGTTGCACAATAATAGAGGACGGCTAGCCTCATAAGGCTATTTACATAGCCTCATTATTAGAAAGCTTTGGTTTAAGTCATGTTTTGCCATTCCACTTTACCTAGCTAGCTCTTTAACCCACCCCCCTTCTCTCTCTCTTTCACCTTCTATATAAATGCCACTACAACAAGATACACACAGTTTAAATATACAGATGTTCATGGTGTTTCATCTTTGTCATCTGTTACATTAAGACAAGAGAAAATCATGCTACAAAAAAAGTTAAGGGATGTACTTAATTGTTATAAGAAATAGAATAAAATGTTTCAATTTTAAGGGACAATGATTCGGAGACAGTATCAATTGTTCATTTGTTTTGGAGTTGATAAACCAGAGGTAAGTCTTGCATGTTCCTAATTAAACAAAAATATGTTGAGGTGCATGTGAGTTATGTTGGTCACAAATCGGAGTAAGTGAACAAAACAAATTGAGTATTTTTATGTTGATGAATCCAAAATTTCATTAGCTTGAACTGTTAGGTCATGTGCAGCTCATGATGGAACTTTCTTTAATCGTAAGTGTCGCGAACACAAGTATACCTAGAGTTATTAATTTTAGGGTTAATTACACTCACATTTATATCCTTTGTCCTAACGAAACACAAGAATACATAATGGTTTTAACGAAACGACTATATTGCCCATGACTTAAAATGTAATTTCTTAACATCCCACCCTTTACTTTTAAAAGGATAATTTCTCTCCTCTTATATTTTTTTCTCCTCTCTTTCTTCCCATAGCAAAGCCATATACCCTTGAGTGTGATGTGCTTATCCCCACCATACCCACACAAACCACTGCCAACTACCATGCACCACTGTCGTGCCCCTTACGCCGGAGCAAGCCATACACCAGACCATCGCTGATTAATACAATGTACGAGCCCACACAACAAAAACAAGATTTGAGTAAATAATTAAAAAAAAACAGTCTGAAAGCTTTGATGGTAGTGGAAGGCCGTGGGTATGGTGGTGGTGGGTTACGTAGATGATGATGGGTCGCGGATACAATTTATGGTGGTTGATTGGTCTTCAGTGGTATACGAAGGTGAGAGAGGTCAGATTGGGATCTGTTGGGGGTGGTGGTGGTGCCGACTACGTCGCAGCTGAGTAGATTTCGGGGGGCAGGGGGTGTGGCTGGATCTAATTTGGTTGCGGCGGGCTATTATGGTGACGAAGCCGAGGTAAACGGGGTTGCCGTGAGTGGTTGAGATGGTGCGCGAGAGGGGGGGGGGTAGGGTTTGGTGGGGCTGAGAGGGGTCAACAACGACATGGGCTAGAGGGAAGGGGCGGCAACGGTGTCGCGAGTTGGAATTTGGGGAAGAATGAAAATTAGGGTGGAGCTCGAGGGGAGGGGGATGAGAATTAGGGTTTTCCATATATTTTTTTAAAAATAAATGTACTTTAAGGAAATTAAAAACCATATTAAGAGATAGAAAATTTGGAGAGAGATATAATTAGAAATTAAGGTTTGAAAATTTTTAAATTTTAGGTTTGAAAATTTTTATATAGCATATACCATTTGAAAACCTTAATTTTCAAATTAGAGTTTGGTATCTTAATTTGAAAATATACAGTACAATGGCATAATTGCCATTTTAAAAATTCGTATTGATGACATCATGAAAAAAATACACTTTGTGGACGAATACTTAACGAATGGACACAAGTGTTACATTTTTAACGTTTGTGGTCACGGCTTGTTACCTTTTGAAATTTAGTGTCCTTGACTGTAATTTCACCCTAATCTCAGGGACATGAGTGTAGTTAACTCTTATTTTTATACCTTTTTACACTTATTGGTCACCAAAAAGTAGATTAATGACAAACATTATTTTCGTAGCAAAAAGATAAGGTCCAATTAATTATTACACTCATTTTAAATCTTTCGTGAGGGAAGTGTGTGTGTGTGTGTGTGAGAGAGAGAGAGAGAGAGAGAGAGAGAGAGAGGGGTTTGTGGGCTCAAATTATTTTCCAATATTTTGGGCTTCCCTTTGAGAAACTACAGAAGCTAGAGCTTGTCCGTGGATCGTTGAAGAATAATTTTGGTAATTGCCTGGGCCGGGCCGACAATTTGTCGTTTATTACCCATTCATGTGACCCGACGGGCTACTTTTAATCAACCGAAGCCCATTTATAATATTAGCCCACCTCACAGTCCGTTATGCATTTGTGCAGCTTAGGACTTTGGAGTATTTGTTTATGTATTCTTTTATAGTTTTGGTATGATTTTTCTTTTTGCGACGTTTTAATAATTTTGGTGTCACATTTTTAGTTTGACAATAAAACTAGAAGAGTATCTGATATTAATGTTGGAATGATCAAACATAATTTAATCGAGATTAAATCAGGGTATGTGGGTATTTGGCAAAAAAGATTGAGAGATTTAATTTGCATCAAAAAGATAAAAACTAATTAAATCCATAATCCTAAAAAGTGAGGATTATAAGATAATCAATTTTTTTATAATCAGGTTTGACCTTCTAATTTACTATATTATCCCCATGTTTCTCAAAAGAAAAGACAAATTGTACCCTTTAACTAATTTGAAATTTATTGTACTATAAACATTAACTTGGAATTGTGTTTTCTAAATTTTTAAATAAGATACAAACAATTTTTTAAAGCGGGTAAAAATAACTTTTTGATAATTTGTTTTTATATTACCTTTCTAAATGGTTATTATAAACTTATTCATTAAATCTCCTCTATGGTCATTTTGTCATAGCGAAGTTGATTTAAGCACTTATATCCAAACACTTATTGGTAACTTTAAAATAGTTTACAATCACTTCTGTCAACCAGTAAACTGATTCTGTTTAATATAAATTTAATCTAATTTTATAAACTTATCAAGATGTAAGCTGAAATCTTCTTTTCATAATCAATTCTAAACGAGCTCTACACAAGCTACCATATTCACCATTACGGTCAAGATTAGTTTTGAAGTATTTGTATGGATAGGTTTCGGATAGGGCTATTGTGATTGACTTTCAGACGTAGCAAACTTATGAAATAGAAGGAGTTTTATGACTCGAATCCACCATAAAAAGGAATGATATTACATGGATCCATACGAGAAAATGACAAAAATGAAGTGGCTATGACTATGGCTTTTTTGGTCCAATCTCTATTCCGACTATATTAGATTCTTGAATCTCGATCCTCAGATATAATAGTAAAAAATCGTCATGAAATGTGCTTTACCGCCCTTTTTTAAAAATCATATCGATAATCTTAATTTTGTCGCTATTTTCAAATTTCAGATTCTTCAAGGCTTCGATAAAAACGTGCAAATTTCTCAAGTTTACACAAGAAGGCAAATTCATAATTTTGTTAAAGAGAAAATGAATGAGCCCATCCAACTATAAAGCATAGCCAACCATGGGCTTCTACACCATTTGAGACAGTTTCTCTTGTAAAAATCGTAGAGTTTTTGAGACAATTTCTCAGTTCTCTCTTGTAAAGAAAGGAAGACACCTTCTGAGTAATTTGTTATCACTTTAGCCTTAACAATGGACATGGATATGGAGTTTTTAAAGCTTGAAGGACTAAAGAATTGAACATTGTTGCCAATGGCAACGGATAGTTTGGGGAGAGAAGTATGGGCTCCAAGACAGGGACTTGTCCTTGAAACCCAACTGATTATCTAAGCCTACAAAGTGGGTAGAAAAGCTCAAGGTGGAGCAGACAGGAGTTATGGCTGTTTTTGCTACTGTCGTTGTAAGGCAATGAATGTTCTGCTTTGCTTTGAACTTTTCTTTTTGACGGGTCTGCTTTGATCAGATGGTTCGTATATACCTTACTTCTCGTTCCCTTTTGAGCATATACCTTCCTCTCAGCCAAAACCCTGAGAAATATTTGTTCGAAAGAGAAACAAGGAATATGGAATACCTTTGCTTGTTGAAATGGTCGGAATCATTGAGCTACATAGCTAATCTTTTCGTGCCTATGAGGCCATGCATGGAAGACTGACGCCGTTAATGTGCAACGGCAAGGAAGGAACCGATTAACGAGTCGCAAATTATGATTGTTAGGCTAATCAAAGTTATGGAGACCGGTAGGCACAAGGGCGGACCCTTTATATGAGCCCGTGCGTGTAGAACTATTGCCGTTAATGTGCAACGGCATGGAACTGAACTGTGATGGTTCATCATTAACAGGTTGCGAATTATGATCGTTACGCTCGTCAAAGTTACGAAGACCAATTGGTAATTAGCAAAGGAATAATAGTCGTTCCACCACCATGATTCACCTAAGGGATACAATTACTTACTTTTGTCCGATATTTCTCGACGATAAAAAGCATCACGGGTGTGTGTGTGTGTGTGTGTGTGTGAGAGAGAGAGAGAGAGAGAGAGATCCCTGCCATCACATGATGCCAAAAGGCAAAGCTAAAGCTAAAGCTAAATGAATAGTCTAAGCAAGACATTAGAAGATGTGATAATGGAAAAGAGCAGTTTCTTTCCTATAGAATTGACCCTCCCTTTTGTCCTACACTTTATACTTCTTTAGCCTTCCTTATGTGTTGTGTTCAATATGGTCTAAAATGCGACATTTCACATGGTCCGGCATCTCTTATGGTGCGTTTGACAGGGTGTGCCCCCCCCCCCCCCCCCCCCCCCCCCCCCCCAGTCCCGCTTATCCTGGCCGAAGTGAAGTTTTTATTCGTGGATTACTTTTTCAGAATTAACCAACGAATACTGAAAGCCGGAGACTTCTTCTGCTAAGTTTATATCGCATGGAAATCTGTGTCAAGCACGAGACGGTTTTATTATTAGCCATTTATTTTAAAACTTTTGAATTGCATAATAAAACTTATTGCACATTCTAATTTTTCGTGATTATTCTATCAGAGATATTATTCTTAAATGGAAGAAATTCTTTTTTCACACAGTAAATTAACCCTTACGGTGAAATATCATAAGCGGTGGTCTTATGTATGTAGATAATTTAATTTTGTAATCATATAGAGGAACATAAATTGTTAAATTTATTTAGCACAAAGAAGAAAAAAGTAGACTCTACAAAAATAAGGGAGAATATATTGAAATCAATTTGTTATATATATTTATTGTGCTTGTGTAGGTATCTTTTGAAACTAATTTATACATTTCGATTGTACGCTTATAATGTTAATTACGTGTTAGTTTAATTTCGATGTAAATTTTTTTGTTATGTATATATTTATACATCATATAAATTATAAAAGCTAACTAACACGGCAAATTAAATAATAATGAGGTTTCACTTTTAGAAGCAAAGAGAATCAATCAATAAAAATATGTAGAGATATATAAGATAGATACGTTACTACATAAGACAATTATATAAAGTTTAAAAAGTTTAACTAATATGATTAAATGCAATAGCTCAAAACTTCAAAATAAGCAAATTTTTGAATCAAATTTAACAAAGGAATACGTCCCAGGATATTTGCCTTCATTAAGTTTCTGTTTTATATTGTCAAATAGCATTTTAAATGAATATTTCCTTAACATTTCGAATAAAACTAATAAGTAATAACATGTAACCCTAAATAGAATTATGATTGTGGTTAGCCATTTTAAGTTCTAATGATTATGTATAAATTTCATTCTTTAGGTTTAAATGATTCTCAAGGTACGACTAACCAAATATCAGTCATGGTACGTTAATATAATGATTAAGTAAGAATTTTGAAAAAATCGAGTTTCATTTCACATTCAATAAGACTTATAAATAGGCATCCGATTACTTTCAAGTAAGTTGTTGACTTTTGTCAAAATAATTTTAACAGAATGACCATATATTATAAAAGGCCCTTTTTATAGTTCTTGTAAAATGAATGTTGTGAGCACATTCGGTCGACAAAGGTGGCATGTCCTTGATTAGAGTGTTTTTGAGGTATTAATAGGTAGTATAAAACCTAATATATAAGTACAATAATAACGTAGAATTTAGAAGATTTTAATTTTGCCTAATACCAAGCTATATTCTTACATCGAATAGATGTATTTAGTAGTGATACTTCTTTTTATCACAACATAATGTAAATTTACATATCAACTTTGTCAGGTGACTATATTTGTTAACTACAATAAGCATGTAAAGTTTAGTAAATATCCTTACATTAAGTAGCTAATAATTATAAGGCGGAGGTTAATTCGTACTATTGTTATGAAATACAAACATTAACCATCACCTATAGTTATGATCGATTATACTATATGAGTAGTTAAAATTAATTTCTACTGCTTATAATTGGTCTAAGATTTACTAATTGGACTTATTATTGATGTGAATTTAATTATAAAAAGAGTTTTTTTTGTTGGTTGTTAAGATTCTATCAAAAAAAAATTATTGGCCTCTATTCAATTACCATGACATATCCACAGTTAAGAGTGGTTGTAAAGATACAATTGTCAATATTAAGTTATAATAAATTAGTTATTAATTAGGTAGGTTTTAGAATGATTAAAATTAGTTTGGAAATTATTTAAAGCTTACAAATATAATCCTCATAATTCCTATAAAATTAATTAAATTCAAAAGGAAGGACTCTATCCAAATATATTTCAATTTTTAGATCATTCTTTTGTTTTAAATCTTATAAGTTTTTTTGTTTATCCTTTTAGGATCTTTGGATTTTAATTTTCACATTAGAGAGCACTTTTGAGGGATATTATTGTCAAATTTAAGTCTTAATAGATTGGTATATTGATTAGGTAGAATTTTAAGATGTACAAAATTAATTTTCCAATTATATAATGCTTATTAATATAAAAATTTATTAATCTAAAAGAATACCTCATTTAAGATAATATTGAAGGCCTTTAGCGACAATATTAGATTTAGTATATAGTGTTTATAAGTTATATTTTCTATTGAAAACATAATGTGATGATATGTTACCTTTCTCGTTTCACGTATTCTACATTTTTACTAACCACCTAATTATTTAAGGAACAAACTTTGGCTGCTACCTGAGTTATATGAATCTTCTTCAAATCCTGTATATAATGACAATTAATAGTCACTAAATGTTTCTAGTGACTTTTATATTAACACTTTCAACGACAATTCTTAACCACATTTTTTTAGCGTTACTAAAAAAAAGCCACCAAAAACATAAAGTGACAATTATTTATCGTTATATAAGGGGTACAATTACGAGAAAGATTCCTTCAATTAAGCTAACAGTCAAAATTTTTCCTTCTTTAAAAATTACTACTTTTCAAGTAGGGTAAAAGGGATCACAAATAGATAGAAAGAATGGCAGAGGCCTTGACGGATAATATCTCAAGGTCGCTGGTTCCAACTTTCATATCAACAAATCAGATAAATTACAATTTTAACTATATTTAAAATAAAAAAATTGAGTCAAATGTGCATTAACATGATCGACATTGTACAGGAAATAGGAGCATCTTTAACTTAGAAGGCCAGTCTCAGTCCTTTCAAAACAGCATATCATGTACTCCATATGCTTAATAATACTCCTTTACAGCTCTTCACGCCACGTTTAATTGCATGATGCAGAGGAGCCTGTTAACGCACTCAAAGCGCCATAACCATCATTTTTATATGTGGCATACACTGATCATCATCATAGGCTTAATTTGAACAGATAAGCAGCAGCATTGGCCTGCTATTTGGCAGGAGCATATCCACAGACAGAGAATGTTAGCCGCCGGACAGGAGGAATACGCCAGGAAGCTCAAGAATTTTGCCCAATAGATAGATGCCTCATTGGAAACCATGCGCATTGTGTAGAGCACTTTGACCAGATGCCTTGGCCGAATCCACGCAAAGTTGCCTATGCACCAATCAATGTGTATCAAAGTGAAATGCAATGAAACAGTAAAGACCACAGCTGCATCCGAGATTTCTCGGATATAATCAGTTTAAATTACGGTCACATCAAATTAATTATCGAGACACGTCAATCTTGCAAAACTGATGTGACCAGCTCCCAACGAACATAGCCAACAATGGCCGTTGCTTGAAACCAAAGCGTCACTCTCCTCGGGAAGCAAAAGAGACCAAAATTGGAGTCTTCCCCGAAGAGGATATCCATATTCCCGAGTTTATCTGCTCCAAACTCATTTGCTATGGCAAAACCAATGCTTTCTGGCTGAGACACAAAAACCAAAAGGTCCGATTCCTAACCCCACCTTCTCGTCCTCTTTCAGCCCAAGCCAGCCAGTCCAGCACCCAAAACACACACACACACACACACACACACACTTCCTTCCCTTTTCACACACATTCACAGACACACAGTTGCTTGCTTTTTCCTGAAAAATTTACAGTGTGGGGGACTTGGAGTTGGAAAGTGGGTATACTTGTTGGCAAGACTTGTACGGAGCAAGAATGGATTCAAAACGAACCCCCATCCATTAAATGGCCATCGAATCCGCTGCTGTCTTTCTCTTTCTCTCTCTGTGTCTCGTTACTCTCGTATCTACCGCCATTCTTAACTCTCTCTCTCTCTCTCACACACACACACACACACTCTCTGAGACACACTTGATGCCACATTTGCCCTAAAAGACAACAAAACCAACACACACACACACACACAATTAGTAGTAGTACTACTACTACTTAGTGCCATTTTCCCCACTTCATATGGCAGCAGCGACCACTGCCCCTCACCACCTCAATATTCAAACCCAGCCCACCAACAAACCCAAGCGCCGCCGCTACCGCGAAACCACCATCTCCACCTCCGCCACCTCGCCGTCCGACTCCTTCTCCTCCGTCGCACACCGCAAGCTCCCCCCCACCGTCGTCTCCCCCGACCACCACTACTGGTACTACCCCGCTGCCCCCAAACCCCCTCCTCCACCACCTCCACCCTCACCACCAGCGCCGGAATCCATTTCTCCGTCACCGTCAAGTCTCAATATCCGGTACTCACCTAACCCGAGTATGGATTCTCTATACAGCGGCGCCACGCACGACACTTTTCCTTCATCGTTCAGCAAGTTCAATTCGGCCCTGACGGCCGGCCTGCTAAACCCAATGTCACCACCTCCACTGGACAAGACCCGATCTAGCCCGACCCTTTTCGAGATGATGGCCAGCGAGCCCGACTTGGCCCAGCCCAGATCCGTTTCCGCAAACGTTGTCGGTTCGCAACCGACACCCAGATCACAAATTCCCCCGCAAGACAAACAGGCTCTGATGCAGCAGCGTTTGACTGAACTCTTGACCTGCCGGAGCCCCGGCAACCAGTTCAATGACCCGAGCTCGAGTGACGTGAAGGTGACGTTGAGCTCGAAGGATGGGTTGAGCGTGTCCATGAGTGTGCACAGGCAGATCCTGGTGGCAAATAGTCATTTTTTCGCGGTGAAGCTGTCGGATAGGTGGGTGAAGCAGCAGAGGAATTCAAATTCTAGTTCAATCTTGGGTCCGTATATTGTGGAGATTGCGGATTGTGATAACATTGAGGTTTATATCGAGACGCTGAGGTTGATGTATTGCAAGGATTTGAGGAAGAAGCTAATGAGGGAGGATGTTTGTAGAGTCCTTGGTATCTTGAAGGTATGCATTCTGTTATCTGCTCACATTTTGACATATAGAAATTAGTTGTGCAATTTGTAAGGATATGTGACTAGAAGTGTGAATTGGACTACATTTGTGTGCGTGTATGTGTGTGTTATAATTAGGTAGTTCAATAGTTAGTTTGCAAAGGTGTGATACTTAGATTGTTAGTCTGTCTGTGTCTATGTGTGTCTGATAGGTAGTGTGAGGGAGGTGTGTGTGTGCTAATTGGTTAGTGATGGTGTGTGCTTGTTAGTTAGATAGTTAGTGAGAGTGGTTGTGTGCATGTCTTGTTGGAGGGGAGGGGGGTGGTTGTTAATTGATGAGTGTGTGTGTAATTAACGAGTCAATTTGTGATCATCAGCTATGCGCGTGTGTGTGACTGAGAGAGTTTGTGGGTCTTAGATGAATTTTTTGCAACATAGCTGCGATATTCTCTTGAGGATATAATTGGGTTGTGAATTGTGGTCTTATTGTGATATAGGTTTCAGCGGCAATTGGGTTTGATGCTGGGGTTTTGTCATGTTTGGAGTACTTAGAGGCTGCTCCATGGGCAGAGGATGAGGAAGAGAAGGTGGCTTCTTTGTTATCCGATCTTCGGCTTGAAGGCGTTGGTGTTGGCGAAGTATTGAAGAGAGTTTCTGTTGATGTTACCACTGCGGTTGAGGATGGAAATGACAACGAGGAAGTGCTTCTTAAGCTTTTACAGGTTGTTCTAGAAGGGAAGGACGAGAAGGCGCGGAGAGAAATGAAGGGATTGGTTTTGAAAATGCTTCGTGAGAATTCATCTCAGAATGATTTGAGTAAGGAGTCATTGTATACCGCCTGTGACGGATGTTTACAATTGCTTCGCCATTATTTTTTACGGGCTGCAGCAGCTGACTTGCAGGATGTAGGACAGATTGCACGGCAAGCGGATAATTTGCATTGGATTTTGGATATTCTGATTGATAGACAGATTGCCGAGGACTTTCTGAAGACATGGGCATCGGAATCTGATTTGTCTGAGGCACATTCTAAAGTGCCAGCAATTCATAGGTATGAGATCAGCAGAGTTACGGCTAGGCTATTCGTTGGGATTGGTAAGGGACAGCTATTGGCGTCGAAGGATGCCAGGTGCTTGCTTTTGCAGACATGGTTGGGGCCCTTTTATGATGATTTTGGGTGGATGAGAAGAGCATCAAAAGGCCTTGACCGTCATTTAATTGAAGATGGTCTTAGCAATACTATTCTAACTCTGCCTCTATCTTGGCAGCAGGACATCTTAATGTCTTGGTTTGACCGATTTTTAAACTCTGGCGATGATTGTCCAAATATTCAGAGAGGGTTTGAAATCTGGTGGAGGAGGGCTTTTTGGAGACGCAATGGTGCGCCGGAACGGCCTCGGCAAATGCGAATTTCAACTGCAACTATTGAGAACTCGTAAAACTCGAACAATTTGACGTGGGAGATAATGTTATTGTTCCACTGGTTGCCTCCTTTCATCTTATTATCGGCCGCCCTTGTATTTGAGTAATGGTTCTCTCTTTCTTCTTCTTCTCTAAACCGATCACAACAATTGGTCTCAGCGGATTTTGATTTTCTTAAAGGGTTGTAATGTGCTTGTTTGAAGACGTTGTCAGGTTTAGTCTGGAAAAAAGAGACATTGGTTTGTGATGCAACTTCCAAAGTTACTGCAAATGGTTGCATTGGGGTTCGCTTGTTCTGCTTCCTTTGATGCATGAAAAGCAACCATATTTCGTCTGTTAGTTTGACGGAGTTCCTACCATTTGACTTCTTGGACTTCAGCATAGTTCTGCTGTGAAGTCTTTGGTAAACCAAGACGTCCTTGAGGACCAAAAACTTGACCTTTTGGTGAGTCGTTGGGTCATAAGCAGCCTGCCAGCTAACATGGATATGTAAACAGCACTTGTTATTACTTTGGCGTTGCTATGGAGAAATTTCAGCCACCACTAGTGGTGCATATTAGGCGTCTCGGACATTCAAGTTTCTGATCAAATTCCTCTATAGGGTGAGTAGTTACCGGATGAATGGTTCCATCATGGTTGTCAGGTGATGATAGCATATGTTGTGCTTGTGGACTGCAATATTGTAGCATAAAAGATGTGCCCCTTGATGAGGCTGAGTGTTTGATTACCATATAGTTGGGGGTGCAAAGATCTGTGTTGATTAGTGAAGTAGACCTTTATTGAGTGAATCACATGGTTTTGCTTTCAGAATTTTGTTTTGCCAAACCGTTATTTATGCACCATGCATTGCATTCCGACAAAATGCAATGAATCATGCATAAATAACGATTACTACTAGGGTGAGTAGAATCCCATTCCAATAGTGAACCGACCCACTCCATCCTGTCTCACATGAATAGGATAAGTTGGAGTGGGTTGGTTCAATTTCAGTGGGATCATCACTTCCCTACTACTACCTTGATCCACTGTCACTTTCTCATGCCTGCATTTAGCATATGCAAAATAATGTACCCCAGGCAGTTTCATATTGCTTGCACGTATTGTGGTTGTCTAGGTTATTCTGTCCAAATGAGATGTGTATAAATTTGCTTATCTCGTGAGTCTGTTCTTCACTGGTAATGGAGGATGTGCTACCTCCACCCGTGTCATGTGTGTTTCCTCCATGTCATATGTGCTATTACTATAGATTCAGCAATTTCTGAACTGCAAAGGCAGTTGCTGCTTTTGTAATGACAAAATTATATCAAGTTTACTAGGTTCTTTATGCTTTGTACCGGAGACAGATTTTCTGTAAGTTCCTGTTAAGGTTCAAATAAAATGTTGGCACTTAACGAGTAGTTTGACAAGGGTGGGTTCGAGGCGCAGAGGCACCTTTGAATATGCTTTGGCCTTCAATTCTGATTCAAACTAAGAAGCCCAGAAGGTAATGTCTAAGGCACTTTTTTCCATTGGTAAGCTTCCTGACATTGGGTCAAAGACCTGGTTTGTAAGCTTGAGCCAACTCAATTTTTCATAATATGTTTCAGGATGGTGTTACTGCATTTATTTTGAGCTAATTTCTGCTATTTTAGATTGGCGTATGGTGGTAAAGTCCATTGCACGGATTTTACTTCTGGACCCCCATACTTTTTATATATGCTCAGGAGGAACGAACTGTGAAGATACCATCTTATAATAGAACAAAATAGGTCAGCAGTGACAAGTTTGGGTGTATTATTGTCACCTTTGATCCTACAGAATACCATGATGTGATTACAGCTTGTTGGTGTCAAGTTCCATCAACTTTTATTCTCTAGCTATGCACCTTAAATTACTCTTAATCTACTTGAGCTGTTGTCAAGTTGGTTATATAAGCATCTTTCTTCTATTCTCTTATATAAGGAGTGCACCAATGATTTAATTTTCGGGTATTTAAAATTTGAAACCCATAAACATTGCGTGTGTACAGGGTAATGTTGATGTTTGGTGTAATCCCTATCCGTATTTGCAGACAAATGGGATGGCAAAAGCTGTCTTGATGTCCTACTCCAAGTTACTGAGGCTAAACAGAGGACTTGATAGATATTTCCAAATGCTCGAACTTGATTCCCCATGTTGCTGGTTCTTCCTAGATTTTTCTTATTGTCAAGACTCAAGATTCTAGGTCCTGTTTACGAAATTGATTTCTCTAGGGATGTTTGCTGCTGATAGTACGAGTAGTGCTACCAGAGTGTGAAGACTGCAGAATGACCGGTGAAATAAGGCTCCGTAGTTAGATCACAGAGAGCAGTTGAGATAGGTGAAATAGTTTCTCACCATTTTTTCAGGTGGTCATTTCGATTGCTATGACTAATTTGAGAAATCACCTTTTGATGATCCTACACTCAATTTGAAGATACTCACGGGGGCTTGTACCGATGTCAATGTGGCGACTTCTCGGGTCTACTTGTTGTTAGGGTTGCAAATGAATCGAGCCGTTCGTGGTTCGTTCTCCATAAAACTTGTTCATATTTGTTCATTATACAAACCGAACATGAACAAGATTTTAGGGCTCGTATATTAAACGAGCCGAACATGAACACTCCAACAATTTTCACAAACGTGTTCGTGAACAACTCGTCTAATTAATAAATTAATTTTAATATGTTTAAAATTTAATATTAACATAAACAATATAAATGAAAATTTAAACCTGGAGGCCAGGTCTTAAAGTTAATTAGACCCAAAACCCCAAGTCCACTTATAAACATAGAGCCCAACCCCTAAATAGTCCAATTTATGATACCCAACATCTCAGAAACCCTAACTATATATAAACTAAAACTTAAACCTAAGGTAGCGTTTGAAATCACTTTCAGTTTTGGTTTTCTGTTTAAAAAAAAAGAAAAACAAAAATTAGTTTTAAAATTTTTTTTTACAAAAACAAATGGGTGTTTGATTACCCGATTTTTATTTTGAGTTTTTTATTTTGGGTGTTTGATTATCCAGTTTTTATTTTGAGGCGGTGGTGGGGAGTGGCGGTGGTCGGCGACGGTCGCCGGCGGTGGCTGCCGGCCAGCGGTGGTCGCCGGCAGCCGCTACGGTAGCCTGCGGTCGCCGGTGGTGGTGGCTCAAAATAAAAATAAAAAATGAAAACCCAAAACTCCTAAATGAGAGTTTTAAAAAACAGTTATATTTAAAAAACTGAAGGGGGAAAAAAACGAAAATTGTGTGTCAAACGCGTTTATTAAACTGAAGAAAAACTGAAAACGAAAACGTTTTCAAACGGAATCTAAATCTCTCAAATCTCACATGGCCGCACTTTGCTCCTCCATCCCCTCCCTTGTCTCTCTCTCTCTCTCTCTCTCTCTCACACACACACACACACACACACACATATCGCACAATAGCCCTCCCCCCGGATCTCTCACACACACAGATTGCACACACCCCACCCCCCTCTTCACAGACAGTAATCACGTTGCCTGTCTTCGCCGCCGTCATCGCCCAGTCGCCGGATTCAACTTGTGTCGCCTGATTCAAGTTGCAAAGCCGCAAAGCCGCAAAGCCATGTTTCCAAACTGCAAAGCTGCAAAGCCAAGGGCTTGAAGAGGGAGCTGATTCATAAAGGGCATGCATCAAACCATTGTATACGTCTTCATCGCCGATCGAAATTCTTTTTACAGTGTTTTTATTTTGCATCCCTCGTTGTATCTCTTATATAAGAGCTATTTATATCTATCGTGTACTTGCTTTCTCTTCCGTTAACATGTTCTTGTTTTTGACTTATTATTGGCTTATAGATTGATTGCTTGACCGATTTGAGGATTTTGAGTAAATTTAGGGATTTGATTGAAGTTGAAGATGAATGCGAGCCGAGTTTCCGAATTCGAGTTTGGCTCGAATTGTAAAACGAGTTGAACAAGCCGAGCCCGAATTTTACCGTCACGAACTCGAGCTGAGTTTGAACATTGATGTTTTGGTTCTTGACAAACTCGAGCCGAGCTCGAACATGCCAAAACTTAAACGAATCGAGTTCAAACACACCCATGTTCAGCTCGAACTCGGTTCATATACAGCCCTACTTGCCGTTGGTGGTGTCGATTGGCTTGGTGGCATCGCTACGGAGCCGGCTAGCTGCCTACTTCCGAGATTTTGCTGCTGCGCCAAAGCAAATATGTGAGGGTTATTCACAGCCTGTAGAACACCTTTTGACTTTTTCTAATTCCATGCTACAAGACGATGAGAGAACTGGGTGAGATGCTGCCCAAGCCTTCGGTTTGAAACATCTCGAGCCATGACACCTTTTGGGCCTCAGAGGTGTCTCTGCCCTGCAGAGCAGCCTCCACTGCGCCTAACTTTGTTTCGTTTCTTTTTTCTTACTTAGGCTCGTACTGAGATTGTGGCTTATCGTCTTCCTTACATACGACGACCTTGCTGGGTTGACGCTGGCCTTCCATTCGATTTAACTTGCAGTGTTCTGCTGCGCAGATCAGTCGGTATTCGGGCCGTGTCTCGATTTTTTTAGTGCAATTTGTAGCCTTTTTCAGCTCTTTGTTTCAGCACAACAGTAGTGCAACCTGCAAAGTCCTCGGAGGTGGAGTTCTTGTAAGGCCATGACAGCCCGAGTGATTGTTTTCAGACAAAAATAAAACAAGAAGGAAAAAACAGCATGTTAACTCTTTATCAAGCATTAAGACCAAGTAGCTATCTAAGTATGGATATCTATCTTCAGTTCCAAACCTTCATTTTTTTGTTAAAAAGTAGATTAACGATGAAATACAAGAATTTTAGCAACAAATAAAGTCGTGAAAAAACATAACATAGTGCAAAAATAGATATTTTGTATTACTATGGGAGATCACTCTTACGATGAAGTACCTGACATTTTCACTTTTACCCGTATTTTACATTAAAAAATAGCATTAAAGTTTAATTACACGTTACGCATGTCAACAAAAAATACGGACAACCCAACTCCTAAAAACTCATTTCTCTCGCCCACAAATTCACGTTTATAATAATATATCAACAACCAATATCTTAGAAAACGCCGAACTCCATGAAAACAAATGTTGCCCACTCAATTAATCTTTTACTTTCTACATTATGCAATTTATATATATATATTCTGCGCGTGACTTGCAAGCATGACCGATATTAGAAAAACAAAGGTCATGAACAGCTTCTACTTGACAAAAGAGAGCAGATACATATTGTTTAGTATGCGGCAATGATCATGTTGCAAAAATCAATCCATTCCCATGTGTAACCTAGATCTTCTGGCTACAGATTAGGTAAAAAGCAAATACTCACCGATTTCTTTCCATTTTGATCTTTTACCTCATATAACTTGACAATTACTGCAACTTAACAACTTTGTTTATACTTCCACTATTACGTGCGGATAATAATTCCATTTTTCACGTTTTTCGGGCTTGTAGAAAATCGGCCATTTTCTCCCCATACATCGGGGGTTTTAGTTTTTTTTTTTGTTGACGCCCACAAAGGCAAAATAATAATAGTAATAATAAATCTCGCTCCGTTTCCAATCCTTTCGATAGTTTATTTCATTGCTGATTGCCATTTATTTATACTATTCTTAGATTTATGAAAGACAAATAAACTCTTATCTGCATTAGATTGCTTTAAGTACTTATGCTATCTGTTTGCCATCTCCTTTTTAAAATGAAATTTAAGCATCCATTTGAAAGGGAATGGGGTTTAAGAGAAATTCAGTGATTGCATCAATAAACGCAAAAATATTCACAATCTAATTGTAGGTTTGGCATTTAACATTAGATTATTGTAATCTTGTTATTTAGATTACTAGAATCTAATCGGGTTGCAGTAATTCTCTTTAGGATGGGAAATGACCGGATAGGCCAAAGCAAACCTTTATTGGGTTATTGTAATTCTGATAAAGGGCAACCTTGTGACCACTTTTCTTGAATGTCTAATGACGCTCCATATAAAATGCTTTATTTAAGCAAATCTACATCAAGTAAAGCAGATTGCGAATCCAAACAGTCATTTTGGAAGTGCTAGTAGGACTAACCGTTGTTAAAACGTTCAAATATTGTAATTACCTCATATGGGGGTTGTTTTACCTGTAAAGATCTTGATAAACCAATTGCGTCGCCGATATATGATGTTACTTATGGCTCACGCAACGAGAATTTTTCATGCAAGCGCTCTAGACCTATTGCAGTGTGTTTCGTATGACCCACGCAAACTAGCATGCGACACTACATAATCCCTGGATCGAAAAACAAATGTAGAAACATTAGAGCTCATTTACGAGGGCTATGATTGCTCAACTCGGTATCTGCTGTTTGTTACGCGTGTCCACTGCATTTACGCCTCATCTTCCTAAAATTCTACTTTCACCAATTAATGTGTCTCCAAATTACGGAATAAACATGGCAAAAAATTACGTAGAAGTAACTCCACGCGTGTCAACTAACGAAGCAAATCTTCGACCCTCCCGAATCAACGCGTCACACCCGACGCCAATGCTTGGGAAGCACGCATTGAATTAAGTCAGCACACAGATGAAAATGAGTTTTACGCAAGTATGATCCACGATAATACATTCTTACTGCTAATAGAATATCAGTTACTCTGTCATGCACGATGTAAGTATATATATACTAAAGCTTTTTATTTTAAGGTTACGAACTTAGCATACGATTAACAATAACCAAAATTTCCCGAAGCAAATTAAAAAAAAAAAAAAAAATTTGGTGGATCCATCAACCATCATTTGGTCCTGTTGACTTTAGGCAGATTGCAGAGGGGCAGAACGGGAACATTCCCCGAGGAAAGCAGGGGCAAGACGGGGCAAAAGTCAAGCATAAATACGTGGTGAAGGGAAGGAGAGCGAAGCATCTATCTGGAGAAGAACAAACAAGTGTGTTCATACTTGACGCACACAGCAGCAAAGGCAAAAGGATCGCATCACAACCCCACCCTTACATTGGCGTCTTTCATAAGGAAATGCGTACAAAAATCACCTCCAAGCGATGATCAATCCATCCATCCATCCAGAGAGAGTGTGTTTGTGTTCTGTAGAGAGAGAGAGAGACTGTGTGTGTGTGTGTAGAATGGGACTGATTCAACCAGTGTGCTCAAAACTGGTGGTGTAGCCATAGCCACTGCCATTGCCGTTGCGGCGTAGCTTTTTTGGTTTTGATTTGACGTTTCTAGCTCGAATGTGCCGTTCTTGAAAGATCTATTGAAGGTTGGCAAGGTTGATTTTACGGAGTTCGATTTTCAGGTATATGCGAAATGAAACCCTAGCTTTTGTGTTTTGTGCATGCATTTGCCTTGGCTGTCCTTCTGGATCGACGGATGGATACTTGGTGTAGTTGAACTCGTCGAGATCGTCCTGGTTTTGTTTGGAAGAATTTGGTATACGAGGGTTTTGATGAACAATCATTGAACTGGTGCTTAGAAGATTTGATGCTTATTCAGTTGTTTATGCTTTCATTTGAATCCCTATAAGGTCCGCATGCCGTGTTGAATTGCTCTGTATGTCCTGTACACCGTATATTGTGTGGTTGCCTGTTACCGTGTCTTACTTGGATCAATCTGCGCTACATTGTGATGTTGATGTTAGTATATGAAGTACTCAGACTGATTGCAAACGTCGTGATTTGCATGAGGCAGTAGTTTGTATACCATTTGGACTTGTTCTTGTGCATTGCCAGATCCTTGGTTCACCGGTGCAAGTTTCTTGTAGATTTAACATCTACTTATTTGTGCTACTTGCCATTCATTGCATGCATATTCTGAATGTTTTGCCCGAAGGCCCCTGCCTGTTATGGAGCTCTCATGTCTTAGGTTTCCGTCGTTCTTTTTGGGTATATTGAAACAACAAACGAGTTCTGAGATTGCCATTTTTGACGCAAACTCGATGTTATCGGATCAAGAAATGGATTTTGCCTTGATTCGCTCATCTGTGGTGTCTTTTCTGTCTTGCTTACACAGTTCCCACTAAAACCTATATCCTAGACTTTCATTTTTGAATTTGGAAAGCGCGGCTTCAGACTTTGCCAACATGGAAAGAGAGATGTTTGCGTGCTTATATTCACATTTACGTGTTGCATTCAGAAATTAATGATACATTACTTGTGTTTGTCTCTAACGTATGCCATTTGAAGGTCTAATAATTGCCATGCTTTTCGGATGAACTTCGGCAATGTAGGCTTTGTCGTATTTGAAGTTGTCATGATCTTTGGTTTTTTTGGATATACCGCAACAATGCAGGCTTTGTCGCGTATGTATTGTAAATTACCAGCTGAATGACTTTCAATAAACTGCCTAATTGATATGTTCCAGCTGTCACTTGTCGGCTTCTGTGTTCATTAATAATAAATCTATTGATTGGTCTAACTAAACGTTTCTTTTTAATATTTGCATAAACGCGGTGTTGGGACTGCTATTGATTTACGCTCGGATGATTCACAGGCCGTATGCATTTGATCGTTCGATTGTGGAAGAAAATTTATAGTCTTTCCGTCTTCTGCACAGAAGGATGAGGGGTACCTATTAATGGTGGGCAATGTCATTTACTTTGTAGCCATCTATTTCCTAGTCTATGTTTCGCTATGCATTGAGGTGAAGGCGCTTATATTTGTCCCTTTTCTCGGGTTGCAGATTTGCTCGTGTTCTTACACTGGGGGGTCAGCCTCTACTGCTAGGTCGAGCAAAAATCGATCTGCTGCAGCGTCATGCAAGACCTGTGGCGGGGAAGTGGCAATTGGTGGGAAAGGGAGTCCCTCCAGTAGCATGCTCGGCGGAGTTGGTTTGGAACTTAGTAGCCTTGTTAATTCTGACTTGACATGGAACAAGGTTTCAAAAGGTAACAGAAGCTCTTCAAGGAGAGCTAGAAAATCAGTTGAAATCAATTTCAAAGGTAGTGGAGAGTTAGTCAATAAGGGTCCCAGAGAGTTGGAAATGCCTATATCTGAATCTGAGAAGGTAAAGTGGTAAACCTTACGTGTTAAAACCTTGTTTTACTAGTGCTGGTGTTTTAACATTATGAATGCTAGAAGTTCCTGCAGCCCGTGATACTATCCTTTCTTTTCCGAATTGCAGCAGGGAGTCACTGTTCTCGGCTGCCGCTTTAGTGAGAAGGCAAGTCATATTCCAATCAAGAAAAGAAGATATTTATTCAGGTCTTCATCTCCACCTCCTAGAACCCCTTCTCCACGCCCTGAGGGGACTGAAAGGCTTGTAAAAAGTCAACATGCTTCAGGTCAGGGGTTTCATTATCCAAAATCTGCAAAACAACGCGATGCATCAGGTCAAATTGTTGATAGTGACTGCAAGATTGATGCAAAGACGTGCAATGTAAGCAACGACATTGAAGACTTCTCTGGTATAGCAATACTTGCTGCTGCTGCCTGCAGTAACTTGTTGGAAGAAGATGTAGATTGTAATGATGGTTCAGGAGCTGAGCTTTCTGGGAAGAAGGACCTTGGAGTGATTTATAACGAATTCAAAGAAGATACTGTAGCATCTGCTGAGATGACATTGGAAGGAACTGGTTCATTGACACCCGTGGTTCTTCCTGAAGGTGCTGCTAACGAGGGTACTTTCTCGGAGACTAATTCACTCGCACCATCACAGGGACCTTTAGGTAAGAAGGACGAGGAAACAAGTAGAACACAGGAGTCTTCTGCACGATGTTCCAGGTTGCACTGGGACTTAAATACTGTAATGGAGGAGTGGGAACAGCCTTATGATTGCTACCATGTATCTTCTCCAACTACTGCTAAGTCCGTAGACACATGTACATCTAAGGAAAAGGTTGTTGCTGCATCCGAACATGTTGGTCATGTGGATACCAGAAGTGAACACAGTGCTGATTCTCAAACAGCTGGGACTTCTTCCTCCAGATCTCAGGCTGACAAACAGGAGGTCTCTTTTATGCTTAAGGTTTGCTCAGAGAAGGCTATGTGTGATGACAGGACTATTGCAAGTAAGGATGGTGGGGGTGTCATGGCAACTAGTGGATTGCTTGATGATGAAAACTCATTGAAGAATTTGATTAGCCTGGATACTGCTTACTCACTAAAGGAGCCTCTTGATGATATTAAACAGGCAGATACAGGGAATTCCCTCCAATCTTCTCATGCACTCATAAAGATGCCCGCATCAGGTCCAATTCTTGCTGCTGAAGACAAGGGCCAGCGCACTGAAGTTTCTTTAGGGTTTGATACTGCCACAGACGTGCGGATCGATGCTCAGGAACTACCATTAACTGAACCTTCAGGAAAGTCTCTGACACTGCTACGACCATCTTGTGCCCACAACTTAGATGAGATACGCAACAACTTTTCTAATGTTCTTGCACATAGTTCTAGTAGGGCAACTGTGGAAGTGCCTCTGGATAGTGGTTATCGTTCTGATGCTTCTCAAAGCGATCTTTCTTGTGGAGGTGGAATTGAAAAGTTAAATGAATTTCAGGTGGAATATGATTCTCAGTATGAAGATGGGGAACTCAGGGATTCAAGCGTTCATACTTGGGATGAATATGATGGTGAGGATGGAGAAACTGATCGGGTGGAGTATGAGACTGCCAACAAAGAAACTGGCAGTTTGGCTACTGGAATTGCCCAAGAAAGTAAGTTGGACAACGGTACAGGGGCCACCTTAAGACTCGAACCTTCCGTCTCACAATCTGGGCGAACATCTGCTGTAGCAAGAAGACAAGTTGCGAAGGAATCAAGCCAATCAGCTATATTGAAAATTTCTGGTTGGGATCAGCTGCCGGAAAATTGTAGAAGCTCTTTACATATGGTCACCAGAATTAGTGACGGCAGCAGAACTACTTCCACTCATGATCGAAAAGATGGGATGGACGCTGAAGATGCTGAAACGAACATGAATAACTCAAGGGATTACAGGAGGGACTTTTTGCCGAGTACGGAACGACCAACACCACGTAGTGGGTTTTTCAGAAGGGATAGATTAAGCATACAGGAAATCAGGTACTCTTAACATAGTAGTAATTTGTGTTAACCTTTTTTAATGTATCTGCAATTGTCACCACTAATAGATCTTCTTTTCTCAGTTCAAATGATGCAGATGATTCGTATCCTAGATTTGAAAAGGAATCTGGCCACTTCAAATCCTTTGGACGGGGCAAATCCTCAATGCAATTTCATGCTAGAAGTCGGCAACGCGACCACTGGGCTGGCTCTACAGAAGGCAATAGGGGTCTAAATCGGCACCAATCACCTACTTATCAGGGTCCTACTGCTTTCCGCCGATCTGGGCCAGACGATGGTAACATAAGAAACAGTGGTGGTTTTATGCATCGATCTTTTAGTGGTGGATTACCAACTGGTAGGCAAGATGGTTTTCGTATGCGCAATAGACCATCTAGAGATGTGAGCCCTGACAGGTCTGTAAGTGTTGGTAGGGGCAGGTCAGTCAGATATGGCTCTCGTATCAATGGTGGAGGCCCTAGGGGGAGATATTATGGACATGCTTATGATGATTGCAGTGAATCTTCCTTGGATTATTCAAATTCTTTGACCAGGAGGATGAGGAGCTTTTCTCCCAATGAAAGAAGGGGGAACCTTTATGCACATCAATCTAGTTCGAGATCTCGTTCAAGATCCAGGTCTCGATCTCCTATCACCTGGCAAGCCCAAAGAAGGAGATACGGGGATGATGTGACTGGTAATATTGGTTATAGACACCGTAGGAGATCGCCTCATTCCAGATATGATGTCAGAATAACAAGTACAAGGTCTCCTCATTTTCGACCTGGATTTACAGCAGACCAAGCTACCGGATTCATGTCAGCTCCAAGAAACCATGATTCCCCACAGGCTAATGCGACATGGAGTGGTTACAAGCAACGGTCTTCAGTTTCAGACAGAAGATCACCAGAGAGGATTGGCCCTCGGGAAGAGAAGTTTCCTTCTGTAAACTCCTCACGAAGACCAAATATGCATCCTGGGAGATTTTCTGAACTAGATGGTGTAAGAAGAGGTCGGCCAAGGTACGAGGGTCATGAGGATGATGGAAGAAAGTATGACTATAGACGTGGGTTTGTTCATCCTGTAAGACATTTCAATATGGATGGAGCTGTAAAGCGATTTCGTCATGACGATGAAGACGGTTTTTTCCTGGGCTCTTATTCTCGTGATAAGGATGCGATAGAATTTAATGGGAGGGGGAATCCTAAGGCCTGCAGTAGGGGAATAGATGGCGGGACTGGTGATCTGCCAAGGAGGTCTAGAGAAGAGAGAGGTCTATTTATCCATGAAAGAGATGGAAAATATAATGCTGACTCAAAGTTTTTTGGAACGAGGGAAGGTGTAGACGGCCCGTTCAGTCGTCAAAGCAGTGGGAAATATAATGCGGACTCAAAGTCATCTGGAACGAGGGAAGGTGATGACAGTCCATTCATTTATCAAGGACATGGAAAATATAATACTGACGCAAAGTCATTTCAAACGAAGGAAGTTGATAACGGTGCGTTCATTCATGCAAGAGATGGGAAACATAATGCTGACTTAGAGTCGTTTGGGACTGGAACGAGGGAAGGTGATGACGGTTCGTTCTCTCATCAAAGAGATGGGGAACATAATGCTGACTCAAAGTCATTTGGAAAGAGGGAAGTTGTTGATGCTCCATCAATTAGTGAAAGAGATGGGAGATATGATGCTGACTCAAAGTCATTAGGAACGAGGGACATTGATGAAGGTCTGTTCATCCATCAAAGAGATGGGAAATATGATGCTGAGTCAAATTCATTCAGAACGATGGAAGTTGATGATGGTCAGTTCATTCATCAAAGAGAGGGGATATGTGATGCTGACTCAAAGTCATTTGGAATGAGGGAAGGTGATGATGGTCCGTTTATTCATCAAGGAGATGGGAAATGTAGTGCTGACTCGGATGAAGGTCTGTTCATTCATCAAAAAGATGGAAACTATAATGCCGACTTAGAGTCAATTGGACGGAGGGAAGGTGATGACGGTCTGCTCATTCATCAAAAAGATGGGAAACATAATCCTGGCTCAGAGTCGTTTGGAACGAGGGAAGGTGATCAAAGAGATGGGAACTACAGTGCTGATGTAAAATCAATTGGAACGAGGGAAGGTGATGATGATGCTAACCCCTAGAAGGCCTGCTCGAGTTCTGTACCCAGTGCCCTTTTGGTCTTGTTCGGTGCATCTGCAGGTGGATCAGAAATGTCGAACCTGGTGATGCTTTTTTTCATTTTCAGCAGGAATGCAGATGAATATCACAGTCTCCCCTTCTGCATCTCTCTCTCCCCCATTTTTCTCTTTAAATTTTGATCAGAACTAGTCTTCTTTTTCACATATCTTTTCTTCGTTTTGAGTATATTTGGCTCCTTGCCAATCTGGTTGTATGTAATTTCTACAGAGGCCGTTGGCTTAAGTTCACATCAATGAAAAGTTAATTTAATTTTGTCAACAGTTTTATGGTTTCTCCTCATCCTTTCATGTGCGCCGCACAAGCACGCGTCCCCCCCCCCCCCACCACGAAAAGTTCTATTGTTGGCAGATCAGAATCTGAATTAGCCTAGTGGAAGAGGGCCTGTGGGAACAGAAGGACATTGTTTTATGGTATGCCAGCGAATATTTTGGTTGCCTTGCTAAATACGAAATAGTTGTAGCAGCTTGAATAACCGTATTGAAGCTCCACCTCAGGACCTCGTAAAAACTTTTCATTTTTCCTTAAGCAGCCATTTTTTATTTCATGCAGTTATCTTAGTTTTATGCGTTTTAATCTGCCATGTTTGAGGAGCAGGCATCTCTATTGAATGGAGGACTACATGGATAAACCAGGACCTAGAGCCGTATCAAAGGAGATAAGATCTATTTATCTGGCCACCCATAAGGTGAAGGTACTTAAGGCGAGAGCTTTTGCTGAGTGAGTGTCATGGAGAGCATGGAAAAAGATGCTTAATCTCATGTTCATCGTCCTGGGCAGGTTTGTAAAAAGGGTCACTGTACGTAATTTTCTTTTCCTATTTGTTGCTACGTAGTGAAAGCTTGCTTCCGGAGGTGCCCAAAATTAAGGAACTCTCTTTATGATTAAGGAACTCTCTCCTAGATGTATAAATATAAGAAGGTGGGCCTCTTCTCCATCGAAATAAATGAGATTATTGCAGATACAAGGTGAGAGTGGAGTATGAACTCTTTGAGAGTAGTGTTCCTTTGTTCAGATGTATAATGTGTTAAAAATTCAGTAGAACCTTGACTATTCGTCATCCTCAGATCCTAAAAGTAGAGAGACATACGGCTTAGTCCTAGATTTCAACAGAGCCTTGATGATCTGGAGACCTGAAGGGATTTAGGTTCTAAAACAATGTACATCCATCAATATAAGCCTACTCCTTTTTTGGGTATCCCAGCTTCTATGAATGACATTCAAAGTTTTACTCATAAGAAAAAAGTTGTTTGGATCCTGCATTGCAAGTTCTAAAGTGGTTCTGTTTCGCGGGTTCTGTTTTCTTGCTCTGGTCTCTTATGCTAGTAAGTGGTTTTCCAGCCTCGGGGCTTCTTGAAAAAGTAAGGGAACTAGATCACCGTAATTGAAATGAAGATTATAGATGAAAAAATCATTTACCCACCAGGATAGTTCTGGATTTATGCTTTGTAGAGGATAAATTGGTGTCAAATTCTGGGGGAAACTTGATGAAGATAAAGGATCGTTGATTAGAACAGGACTTTTGTTGAATCATTTTAACTGGTTAGTCATTGGGTGGGAAGTCAATCACTGCTTTGTCTTACCTTTTACCAAGCATTAGAGACGAGAGTGGCCTTGTCATTAAGGAACATAACATGTCAGTTGCTGCTCCTAGCCGTAGACAATTCTATGAAGCACGAACACCCCATATAGCCAAGGTGTCAATGTTGGACACTTACCGATGCCAGACACCTCTTAGACACCTCCAACCACGTGTTTAGACACCTCTGTAAGGTGTCCGATCGTTTCTTATTTATTTTAAGATTTCGGATAAGGACTGGACAATTCTGGAAGTTTTCGGACACACGCATGGCGCAAGAACCTTATAGGTGTAAATGTCACGTATTATGAGGTTCAAATTTATGATTTATTAAATTTACGCGTTTAAACGCGTATGCCTCTAAATAATCTAGGGGTGTCCTAAATTTGTGTCCTTACTGTCCATGCTACTTACATTGTAATCCTTCTCACCCTGTTCGCCAGTTGTCAGATGGGAGCTAACGTACCCCTTCTGAGTGGATAGCCTGGAACTGGAAAGCCTCTTAGTATAGTGGCTGGTAAAGTTTGTGGCGTTTCTGCTATTCTTGCCAACTATGGAAAATAAATTAGGGAAGGCACAAATTTGGTTATAGCCTTGGCTTCTAGAGCCAAAGCAAGGAGACTGCAAGTTGCTTTTAATTCTGGCTATCGAGGAACTTGTTCTTGGAAAGGACTAGTCGAAAATATAGATGTGCAGTGGCGCGTTTAGACATGGCCTTTACTTCAGGCATGTCTGCTGGATTGCAATTCAAACATCTAGGTTTTTCTTCGGAGGCAGGATTTGACCATTCTTTTTGGTTCTCCCTTTTTGTTTGAGGCAAGCCTTTGCTTGTTGTTCCAAAGCTCCAAAACAACAAAATCTAGAGAAGAAAGATGAAAAAAAGCCTCGGTAGGTTTACATATAATCTGTTTGATGGTTGCTGGAAAGGTGGAATCTTTAATTTCTTGACAAAACAAGATTGCATTCTCTCTTCCACATGAAGACTGGTGTTCCACCGTTTCTATTTGATGTAAGTTGTACACCGTTGCCACCAATGCTACCTGATTTCTCCACAGCTTAGTGCATAGCCTGTTAGTAGTTCCTCTTCTTTTACTGCGTTCATGCTGGACGAAGACTGGTTTATGAACCATAAAGTTCCTAGCTCCCATTTCATGCTTGCCCGCTAGTGAATTTAGTTGTAACTTGACTCAGGCTTCTTTCTCATCATCGAAGTGGGTGAAGAAAGATGGTCCAGTCATCATGCTATCATAATTTAGTTCACCTGGCTTTGCCATTTTCTGCCTTCAATAAGAAAAAACTCAGTAGATAAGCAAGATTATGAGTTGTTTAACTTACAAGATGTTTGTTTAGATATATGAAAAACTAGTCTTTACCATTCCTGATCACTCAGCATTTCATCTGTCAACCCAAACTCTCTAAGTTCTTCTTCAGTGTGATGCATTAGTAAGCTGTACCTATGGATAGAGAAAATTGCACCGAGTTATTGGATCATGTAAGTATTCATTTGTGGATATAATTGATTTCATTCTTCTGCAATACAAGAAGAATGTCTACTATAGGAAGCATACTCTCATGGTGCGTGACGTAAATACTTGAGGAGTTGAATGAATGATATCTTAAGAAGGAGGGGGGTATGAAGCGTGGGAAAGCATGCAAGAATTGTATGATAAAACAGCTAAACTTAAGGAGTGTTGGCAAACCTTAGGGAAACTAAAAACATCATCACAGTCCAAAACATCCCTTCTCGTCTTTTGTCTTAAATAGCTCAATTGACGTAATAGCTCAATTGACGTATGATTAAAAGAGCAGACCAAGAAAATCTGAGATACGATCTAACAAACCAACAAAAGATGGCTAAAGATGTCAAATTCGAAGTACTTCCGAGTGAGATTAGGTTGACACCGGGGAAAATGCTAATTGACATTTAGAACTGTCACTAGATTTTCCAGAAGAATAGTTCTGCGTTCTCTTTTGTAGCTTACCTTCTCAACACTCAACTTAGGTAGCATGTGGATGCTTTTACATAGTCATCTTGGCTCTTGGTAAAGCACTGCTAAAGATCAAGTAAAAGTGCAGAAATGGGGGTTTTGTTGGTTTGTCATATTGTTTAACGCATTGCACTTATTCTGGTTGGTCATTGTTTATTGTTTCTGCTAAAGTTGCTTACGACTTGTAAGATTTGGCAACTTAAACTTACTTTGCCAGCACCATATAATTGAGTTCTGAGGTCAAATATATTATGAGATTTTTTTTTACAATGTAGATTGCTTTGCTAGTATTGGACTTCAGCATTCAGATGCTTCCGAGGTACATGACTTCATTTTATCTTTCTGAGCTTCCCACTAGCTTGCTTGCTATGGCTTTGAACTTGAACTTTTCTTGAATGAGGATTAATTTGTGTGCTTGAGTTGATGCTTAATTCATGTTTGTTTTTCATTCGTGTATGCAAAGGAAAAATGAAGAACATCTTAAAACGGAATCTGTGGAGTATCAGTGCTAATCATCTTAGGATTTTGTTTCCAAAATTGGATTTTGAATGAACTAATGTAGATAGTCATTAGTCACGAGTCTTGGCCATTGGATCATGACGTTTGCGGTATGCAAATGCTCGTTATGCTGAGAAATCAGTGATCATTTCAGAAGAGAGGATTAGTATACCTTCCTCCATAACCTTTTTCCATCACAATCATGTTTCCATTGCCCATATTATGGAGTCCTTCAAATTGCTCCACTGTCCATTTATACCACCTCATTAGAAACACCCGCAACGTTAGACCGTGCGACACTATCACCAAATTCATGTTGGGGCTTTGTTCACCCGGTGGCTGAAACCTTCCGATGTCAATATCACTTCTGAGGGTTTCCCTGAATCCTGCAACTCCAAAAGTTCACAATCATGTATACCTTTCAGCACTATCAGGAGTTTTTTAGCCGAGAATTTGTGGAATTTACCGCACCTGTGATTCTATCATAAACGTCTGCCGCAGATTCCCCGTTAGGAAATCGGTAAAAGAAACGCCCGTAGAGAGAACGTACAGCTTTCTGAATCCTCATTTGTTCTCTGTCCTGAAAATTTCCTTGGAAGAGAAAACAACAATAAAAAGTGAACTTTTGATCTTCTTTTAGCTACATATATACTGTCTCAAATCATTACTCTTGACATACCAAAATCTTGCTCCCTCAAGCGCGGTTCTTCTCTCCAACCGGCAATCCTCGAGCGCTCAAACGCCTTAGCCAGATTGCGTACTGTTGCAAGCGTTCTCCTGTAAGGTGAGACATAGAAGTAGACCTTCCAGTCAGCAGCTCCATCTTTCTCAATCATCTTCCTTATTCTCTTCCCACATTCCTCCGCCTCGACGACTCCTCTATCCGTTACTCCAATCTTGTTGTCGGCCACCCTCGTGTACACGCTCTCGTCGACGTTCCCTTCACTCTGCCCATGTCGAACCAGAATGATCCTGCGTGGCCGAGGCGGAAGCTTGACGGTATTCAGGTTCTTTTCTGGAAAAGTAGCCAACCCATTTGTCTCCTGATGCTTAAACTGCACTCTCGGCCGACCGACTGTGTCCTCGCAGCATCTGATTGAACTAGAACGATGCAGCTTTCGATGTGTAAGTGAGGGAGATGAAGGTTGGAAGAGTGTTGATGATATGCTAGTCATTGTTGGTAGAGACGCCAGAGGGAAGATACGAGCGTGCGTGAGTGATGAGAAAAAGGGGGGAGAAAAACAATTAAACAGTAGTCGAGTCACCTTGGCCGCATATGTCCTAGCCATTTGCTGCAGACGTAAGCAATTTTGTCTGAGCGAGTAGATGACAACAAAATTCTTGGCATTCTTATGCAAGGGGTGATGGTCCATGGCTAGGCTGCTGATTTCAGTCAGCTGAGTGCGAGGAGACGGTGCACTGCATATGGATGTTTGGTTGAATGTATGGAGAGGGGACCGCTATTTTTCCACTTTCATCATTTTCATGACCATCGGATCGGGTGTTTGTTTCCAGCTAGTTCGGATCGTTACGTGATTCTTTTTTCACTCCTCCGTATTGAAGCGTACGTTTTTCTCGATCGTAGTATATTCTCGAAGGTTTCTCTTCTTTTTCTTTTGAAGGTGCGTTTGCATGTGCGTGCGTGTTTGTGTATATGATGGGGGGTTATGACTTACCGATTGATCCATGATCTTGGGTAGGTACTAGGTACATTGATTATTGATGTAGGGACCATTTTGCCCCCTTGATGATATTATGAGATGGAGATTTTTTTTCGAAGAAGCAAAGATAATGAATGATGAATTTCAGTTGTTGATTTAAAGTGCATTGAAAAGTTAATTTAAGACAATAAGTCACGATTGACAAAATTTTCACGGGTTCACACGCTACAGGTGCTCAATAGTACGGACAAATTTAGTAGAAGATACCAAGAATCTTCGGATAAACCATTTTCTCTCCTCCATGCCGTGTCCAGTCTTTTAGTTCAGTTTAAGTCTTGTTCTGTTAAATTACTGAAAATTTGTTTGTACAATGTCTCATCATCACTTTAGTCCCATCATTAATTTTATCAAAAACTTGGAAGTATTTTTGTCCTTTAAAAATGTATCTTCCTTCTTCTTTATCTCTAGTCAATACACTGCCGTTCACGGTAGTGATTTGAAACCCCACAGCAGCGCCATAGAGGAGGGGGTCAGATGGCGGCGGTGAACCAAGTGACTATGACGGCGAGTATGAAAAAGGTAAAGGGGTTCCGGGGGCTAGAGACGATGACACTGCAAAAGGAGTGGATCAAATGTTTTGGTGTGTGTGTGGGGGGGGGGGGGGGGGGGGGGTGTGTTAAAGGGTGAGAATAGTAGGGTGGCTGGTTGGGTGGATTGCTAGATTAGGAACGCTAGGAACCATGTCAAGTGCATGACGTGTTCTTTTTTGCTTGAAAGCATGAAATGACAAACCTAGCCCTCAAGTTAACATGAAAAACTAACAGAGGAACTAAATTGATGAGGTGACAATAGTACAATGACTATTTTGAAGGATTTAGCAATATATGGACTAATTTAAGAAACATGAACAAAACACGAGGGAGAGAAAACCGGATTAAACCCAAAATTTTATGAGAGGCTCTCACTGTTTTTTTATTTATCCTAAATACGGGATAGTTTTTCGATACTTGCTACAATTTCAGTGACGCATTTTACTTACTAGTATGTTACGCAAAAACTATCTCCATCTCAAACAATCTATCAGAGAGTGACATCATCAACACTATAGATACAGATATATATTACTATAGGTTTCCAAGCAATCACGAGAAATAAATTTCTTCCCACTCCTCTAGGTCGGGTGATTGATGTCTCTCGATCTGTAATTAAAAATGATAACACTTGACTGTCGAAATTTAAATCTAAAATCTACTTGGAAATTAAAAAGTAACGGCCATCAGGGCATGTCCTTGCAGTCTATTTCACATTTTGCATCATTAAAGCTTATAAATAATGTTAGTGAAATCTGGTAATTATTCTCCCCCTTAATCAGGCTGGCCTCATATTTGCTAATATGACCACTCCATGGTCCGGCCCAAACAGTGTTTGGGTCCTTTCCGGGCCCTTGACTGAACAGGCTTCATGGACTCATTTATTCAGGCAGATCAGTGGTGTTCTGCCTCTATTTGTAGGGCCTATAAGCCCCACAAAGTTTGTACAGGAAAAAATGGAGTTCTTGGGTACCTAGGGTAACTATTTACGTCTGGAGCGGATCTTGTATAAGGCGGGGACCAAAGTCTTTTTCATATTTGTTACTTAAACTTACTTATATTATCGATCGATTGCCTTGAAATTTGAACGCTCTAGCCCCACTTTTGTTATTAACGGTTGAAGTTGTGTCATTAACAAGTGCCACTAAAAGTCTTTTAGAGTTTGGGAGAGTTTAAGTTTGTGAAAAAAAATTAGCTGCTATCCCGGTTTGAGAAATCTTCCTCATATCCCTTATATAGCGACAATCAATTGTCTCTAAATGTTTCTAGTGGCTTTTATTTAGTGATGCTAAAAAAGTACTACTAATAATTGTCGCTGAAAGTGTTAGAAGAAAAGTCGTTTAAACATTTAACGATTATTAATTGTCACAATACATGGGGTTGAAGGAAGATTCCTACAACCCGGGTAGAAGTCAAAGTTTGTTCGATGTATCAATTTTTTATGTTATGTTGTTTTAGTTCCATTTCACAAGATCTTATTATTCCTTTTGTTCTAAGCGTCGAAAAATAATACTCTGTCCGTTCTACTTTATTTGATCATGTTTGACCTGTACGATTTTTAAGAAATGGGTCAAATTTTAACATGTTTCCATTTTTTACCCCTCTATACATTAGGCCCACAAAATCCATTTCCTTTCCTTTCCTTTCCATCTCTCTAGTTCTCTCTGCACATTTTTCCTTCCCAAATTGGATATACCATTCGTAAATTTTGAATTAGTGGAACTAGAGGAAGTTAGCAACATCGTCAATTTCGACATTTTCGACTGTTCCAAATTGAAAACCTTTCAACTAAAATCAAGTTTTTGATGGTATTAAATCTAATAACTAACACCTATCTATAGTCCAATAAATGGCAGCGGTGGTGGTTGATTGGAGATGACGGCGGCAGTGGTGATTAATTGGAGATATCGGCGGCGGCGGTGGTGGTTAAAAGAAAGTGGCCAGAGAAATGTGTGTGTGTGTGTGAGAGAGAGAGGGAGAGGGAGAGAGAGAGAGAGAGAGAGAGAGAGAGAGAGAGATTTCTGATTAAAAGAGTGAATGGGTAGAGAGAATTGAGCAACGAAATTTAGAGAAATGGCATAATTGGAAACACACACATAAAAACTTACCTGATTAGGAAAGTGAGCAAGGAAATATGATCATTTTTTTCAGGACGGTGGGAGTAATTAGGAAAGACATACAAACAGGGGCGGAACCAGAATTTTTTTTCAGGGGGTGCAAAAATTATATCGAATTCACCAAAAAAAAAAATTAGTAAAATAATATTAAATATTTTTTTAGAACTTATTTTAAATCTCTATATAATCACTGAAATTAAATTAACCAAACATATATTCTAAACCTCTATATAATCAATGAAATTAAACTTAAATTAACATATATAATCACTGAAATTAAACGAAAATTAACATATTTATACATATGTTAATTTTAGTTTACATCAGCATGCACAAACGTAGATATAGTTTACATCAGCATATAATATCACTGGAAAAAAAATTCTTTCAAAAATTCAGGGGGGCTTCAGCCCTCCCTTGTTACCATGTAGTTCCGCCAATGCATACAAACCCATACTTTGACAATAATATATACACACACGCGCGCGCGCACACACACACACACACGACATTTGATGGTTACGAGTGAATAGCAGTTAGTGAGAGTATTTTCGATCTCCTGTACGTGTCTTAACATAAGAAGTCACTGAGACTAAATTACTGCAAATTTTTTTAATTTTAAGATAGATGTGATACTAGTACTACTGCAAATATACATAGAATTTCTTTTGGAGTATCCTCTGCAGTTGAAGCTAGAAACGTTTCAAGGTTATTAATTGTTCCAAGCTCCACCAAATATCATCATACTAAACCAATCATATTGCACTAGTGATTAAAGTTTTACATACAATTTTTAGCCGCTCTCAAAGTGTCGTCCAGAATTCTCCCCTGCTTATTGTTGAAGCAACCATTCTTTTATTTTGTACATTGCTTTAACCATAGCCCTATTTTGGCCTAAAATTATTATTATGTCTTCTTTTATGGGGATGCAGTGTACTAGTGCCGAAAGGGTATGAAGTGCGAACTCATCAATGGGAACTTAGAATATAGGACAAATGTAACTTCTTTAAATAATGAGATTAACTTCCCTAATCAGAAAGAATGCAAGTTGTTAGTCTTTGGTTATTCATAGGTCAACCTCAACCTCAACTATCCCTATGCTGATACTTCCCTGGACAATGGGGCCAATCGATGAAACAGAGGACTGGCATATGCTTGTACAATTGCAGTGAACGTATGGAGATCTAGTCATACTAGTTCAGTTGCTAGCAAGATACACCCATACACTTACTCTTGTATTAGCTGCCTCAAAATTGACACTTTGACTTCGCTTGTCAAGGTATATATACAAATGGTTTGACCTCCAAGATATATATAAGATGGTTTTGACTTAGCCAGGTCTGGTAACATTGTAAAACCGGGAATAGAAGTGATTAAACAAATGGTTTGACCTTCAAGTCGACATTGTTTCAGAAGGGGGAGAACACGAGAGAAGTCTCAAAGCCTGCACCATTCGGTCATGCCACCTTTTCCGGAAAGGGATTTTACTTGATCTTGCATTGTTGGCACAACCAAGGGAAAATAGTGCTGCCTAAATCCTTGGTGTAGACCATGATGATGATCGAGACGGGGATAACGTTCGGTGATAATGTGGTTATTAAACTGTCTTATAGTCAATTATTGAACGCTTTATATGTGAAAAGCATGTAACAGTACAACTTGCACCGCCCTGTCAGCCCTTAACCCTTGGCTGTGTGATCGATGGATCCTCAGAGATTTTATCATATCATGCAATTTTGAATAAACAAATCAGCTGAAGAGTTCATGATAGTAACACGTAGCGGTGGTAACAAAGATGCTTGCATGCACGAAGGGCGTGTATGTGTTACGAGTGTGTCTTTGTTAAGTTTATGATCACCATATGTTTTAAGTAGGAAGTTCAGCGAATTTGTGACCTTTTTTTTTTCTATTGACTCTTATCATTGTTATAGTTCCAATTCTGTCATGTCGAAGTTTACTCCATGTGTAGAGTTAAAAAGTGTTAAGTTACCATATGCTCTAAAAGCTTAAACTATTAGAGAATGGGCCCAACAATGTTATCATGCTTAATACCGATTGCACGTGGAGAGACAGACCAAGTCAGAAATAAACTGAGTGCAAATAGCACTATAATAACCTTGCTAAACCAGAGCTCTGATACCATGTTAAGTTACCATCTGCTCTAAAAGCTTAAGCTTTTAGAGAATGAGTTCAACAATGTTATCATGCTTAATAAAAAGGCATGTACGTAATACAAACACTCAGGACTAATATTCTCTCTCTAGGCTGCGCTATTCTCTATTCAAAGCAGTCTAGCAGTTTGGAGCTTTCTTTGTCTCTGGTTAGCCATAGGTCAACCCAATTGTCCCTACAATGCTTCTTCCCTTAAAGTCTCTTAAATGAAAGTTCTGCAAATAACCCTATGTTAGCCACGTCTTCGCCTTGTCTTCTTGGAACTTCAGATGACAAAACTTGGCTTAGTAAAATAGTTTACAACCAGTTGACTAGAGGAGGAAACAGTACATAGATTCACATTATGTTTCGACTCTGAAGTGGACATGCTTTCACTATCGTATGACAGCTTAGAAGCTGTTGTTAAGCTCGATCACTGGTTCTAAGGAGATTCCAAGGCAGTACTGCTAGCCCTTTTCTGGGTGAAGGACAGCCGTTGCTTGTGGTTATTGTGATCTTGCTGTCTGAAATTTGAATGAATTAATCTGAAACTTGTCTTTCAAATGCATTTATTTATGGAATGCGATTATTTTTATTTGAAGTCTACTTTTAATCTTTTGAGCTCCATGCTTGTAGCTAGAGATTTCAAAAGTGTTGCTATGTGATCAACTTAACAACATTTGTGAAGCTCAAATGTTGGAATTGGACCTCCCAGGCTAGCTTCCAGCTTTTTAGAGCAGCCAACCAATTCTTTTGAACTCCCTCATTAATTTGTCCTGCTGCGAAAGAGATTTTCCAGAATTATCTTTCAGCATAATATGACTCAAAAGTGAGATCAATATTCTTTAACTAATGAAAGGTTAATTGGAAGTAACTCCCTAAGGTTTGTCACTTTGGCAAGCAAAACCCTAATCTTTCATCTTAGGCAATCTGGGCGGGCGCACATATTCTAGTTTTTCAACAATTGAACTCAAAACCGTCTAAATTTAATGGATGTTTGTCCATGTGTAGTATCCATGTGACCTTCTTAATGGGGTATTTAAGTAAAGCAATAAATCAAAATAATAGAATGCAAATCATTACCTATGTGCTAAAGCACGATTGAGACAAGCCTAAAATCTGTACATTTTTTTTCTTTTTCTTTTGTTGTCTTCTTATTCCTGTACTAGTTATACCACCACCATCAAACCACCCCCAGCACCACCGAATCAACACCACTACAACATAACCAATAAACCACCACCACCCTTCTCCTCACGCCAAGCAACGACCAATAAACCACCACTGCCACTGAACCACCACCATTAATAAACCACAACCACCACCACCCCCTTCCCCTGCTGCCAAATTGCAATGATAAACTGGTTTCGGATTTAATTGCCAAAACTTTATTATTTTGGGGTCGTAAATGCTCAATTGAAAAAGTCAGAACTTTGTTTGTCAAAGGTGACAATCCCTAAGGACTTATTTGCACTATAGCCATAATGAAATTCACTTTTTGAAGTGCTTGAATTTGCATGGGCCTCATCATGTTTGGCGAGAACTTTGAAAGCAAGAGTGAATTCCATAACATTATTCACGACTTAAATACGGCCAGTAGTAGTAACTCAGAAGTGAGAACGTCCTCTCCCCTTAGAAAGTATAACCTTGAGCATCTCACCGAACCCTTAAGGGCTGGATCGAGTCTCACTGATAGAGAGTAGTTCCTCCAGATGTACTGATATTTGGTTTTTGGTAAACGAGGATAACATTAGAAATTGACTAGAAAATAAGAGGCTTGCACGCATACCTCAAATATACTGATAGAGAGAGTACTTGAAATAATCTATTCAAGCAACCACAACTAATAGAGTAACACTATGAATCTACAGAGAGGCTGTCAGTTCAATCCTTGGATGCTTCCCCACCTCCTACCTCACGGAGTGAAGCATCAAACTTCCACGAATGAGACCGATAAATAGAGTCCAACCTCACAGAATGTCGGTTCTGTCCGCAACCTAGCTAGCTCTCGTGGATGTGAGATATAAGCTTTCTAATTAGCAATAATGATCTTTTATAGTTTGTTTGGATTGTCTAAAAAGATCCTACACCTGCCTGCTATGTACAAGATGAATTGAGATATCACATCTGTGCATTAGGGAAGATCTTGGGGTACGTGTGATAGTATTAGAGCGGATCTCGGGTACTAGCGATGGGCCAAAGCCGTGAGGGGGGGGGGGGGGGGGGGGGTGTACAACGAGGACGCTGGGTCCTAAGAAGGGAATTGTGCGATCTCACACTTACAGCGTATAGGATGAATGTAGATCCCACATGAACTTGTGCATTAGGGAGATTTGTGGGCTATGTGTAAGTTGAAGTGTTCCGCGCATTTGAGAGTGACATGCGATTAAGTTTGTAGGTAAAAGTTATATCTTCAGTGACACCTTAACATTTCGTTAGTTATATGCATTGTTTTATTTTTATTTTTTTCACTTAGCATATTACTCTTTTTTTAAGGAAAGTAATAGACTCAATTAGTTTAGTACTACATGCATTATCTTATTAAAGTTCCTAATTGGTATAGCCAAGATCGCACATACATCGCAAACCCCACATATTAGAAAATTAGGATAATGTTTCATAAACAAATTCGAAGAAAAATCGGGTTTTGTCTCTTGTTAAAAATAAATAAATTCCAATGCTTATGCTTGAAGGTTTCTAAGAAACTTCTTCGTAATTGCCAGCACATATAATTGTGGAATTTAGCATTAGTGTAGTTCGATTAACCCATTAATTTTTTGAGTAATCAGCGGATTAGTGGACACGCTAAGAGGGAGCAAAGTTGATTTAGCAACAGAACAAAATAGTAGGAGACAAAATTAGACATTAATTAACCGAAAAGATCTTACATAAGACAAAAGGCCAAGGGACTTCTTTTATTTAGATTTTTGTCATTTGCATTGACTTTAGCCCCGGTTGCAGACTCCTCTTATTCTTTTGAATCGTGATCTTGTCGATGGTTCTTGTACTTTTGGATCTATTACTCTTAAAAAAAATTAGCTATAAATGAGATACTTATAATAACTTACAATCCGTCAATCAGACGACTGAATGATTGACGAGTTTAACATATATTTAAACTCTTATTTCGTTTAATAAGTCAGTTTGAATCGGCCCAATTTTGAGAACGGGTCTTTAAAAATATGAGTGATCGCCAAAAAATTTAAAAGCTTGGCATTAGGATGGACTGAAAAAGAGAGAAAAAAATGTTTTTTTCATTCTCGTCCAAGTTCTCTTGGCTTGACCATGTGCATGTTAAGCAACGTTGATGGGTTTTGGCATTCAATGTGGAAACTAGGCAGACAACTCGAAATATAGACCGCCTATACAATCTGCATGATTGCTTAAAGCTGACTAATCAAACACAAAGGTCAATTTACGGACTTGACTGATTAACTATGGCATGCTATGTGTTCCTATATTTTTCAATTAAAGCCTGGTATGGAGGTTAGGTGCACTAGCTAGTACTTCATAGTTCATACACGCTAAGTAGCTGAAATTTCAACGCAAAATTCTCAAAGAACCTTCCGCTAAAGCTTTAAACTACACTGAAAAGGGGTTTGTTTAGGCTTCTTGAATTGTTGCCCTCGTTGTTTTAGACAAAGACCAAGGATTGAGAAGCCTCGTTCACTTTAAAAGAGTTTTTTGACTTAATAACGTGCATGAGTACATTAAATGTACCACCAGTGCCATCAAAGACTAGAGATGATCAAGCCATTATGTATTTTCTGCATAACTATGATTCACGCGAGGAATCTTTTGATGAACAAGCAGATCAGTATCCCCACTGGGGAAGAAATTTGTGTGTCTTAAGAACATTAATGGCGAAGAAGAAAAAATGGGTGGATGTTGGCTATGGTATGGGATGGGGGACCATTAGATATCCCTAATGGCATGGGTGACTAATCTAGCCACTTGGGTTCTCACAAAACCACAAGAATTAGCGGTATGGATGTAATTTGGAGTGGGCGACTTTTATTTTTTTGTTCTATGTAGGAGGAGAAATTATATGTTGATAACGATGAGTGGTACAAATACGTTACTTCAAAATTATGAAGTCAAGTTTTGTTTAGTCTTTCTGTTCCGGTTGGCGGCGGGTTACATCACGTTATTCCCGGGTGTAATATTGTTTTGAAGTAATAGAGGCTCGTTATATTGTGCATTATACTCATCATGAATAAATGACCTGTTCTTTTTAATGTGTTCTTTTCGTGAACGCAAATGAAATTCAAGAAAATAGCGAAAAGAAAATGGTTTCTCAAATTTCTTGAGGCTGAGTTTCTTTTATGTTACGTGTTAATAATGACGATAAACATCCCTTAATTAACCCATACCTAGCTAGCTAGCTAGTTGGGAAGCCATGCGTTTGCTATATTTTCCGTTTTGTCATGATTTCGCTATTGTTGGTCTTTGATTTCCCAAGGAAAAACCTCCGCCCTAAATTTAGTGGGTTCCCTAGCTTATAATGGTATGCACTCCTGAGAAGAAATCCATATTGTCAAAGTTAAGAAGATATCGTCACATTACCGTGTACATGCAACTATAAGTCATCCATAGACACCGGTCTAAAGCATGAAACTCCCTCTACTATAAAAGTTGAGAACGGTTTATTTTTTACATTCTACTGCACAAGATCGCTACTACGATGGCCAAAAATGGTTTCCATTTTGAGGTCTTCGCCTTGGGTGTTCATGGAGACTGTTTCCCTTGTGAATTCATTAACCTCCATTTCACATATACTAGAGTACGTTACTTGGTTAATGAATTCTCAATTAAAGGACTTTATTTTCTACATTCTGGATCTGAACTTATTTATTTTTCTAGTGCAAGAAAAATATCAAATCCAGACGTCCAATCCGTAGGTTAAGTTGTCCATCCAGCGCTAGACTGGTAGGTCCAACTTCCAAGGTAGCACTGGACTATGACATTTCATCAAACACTTCTCATGTTACTTAATGCAACTCGGTTAACATTGAAGGTCAAGACGTTGCCGTTGTGATAGATTTTCATGAAGCTTTCGATTTGTATTAAGTTCTCAAAGAATTGCTGGAAAAGATATATGTGAGAGTTTTTTTTTTTTGTAAGTTGTATTTCTTGGTTAAAACCTAAGACAATTATGTAGAAATTAAAAAAAAAAAAAAAAAATAGACATATCCTCTCTTTGACATCTTTCCTTCTATTTACAAGGGGGCTACAACACATATACGATTTTACCAACCAAATCAGCTGAATTTGCCGGCATTTACGAGTGATTTGATTCTGTTGAATTATAACCATACCAAGAACACATTTTAAACAGCTATTTAGCTTTACTGCAACATGGTTCATCGAAAGATGGAACATGATCATTCAAGTACAAAGCATTCAGTAGAAATAACTTTTTTCTTGCGGTTCGAGGGCGAGACTGTCACTTCTCCTTTTCATTCACTTAGATTTTATTCTCTCCTTTTATTCGTTTTCTTTGTTCTCGATCTAACACCATCGGTCCACAACCACCATCACTAGAACCCGGGCGTGAAGGCTTTGACAAGGCTGTGATGATGTGGATGCCACTTATTAGGGCATTGACAAGGTCGTGTTGATGTAACTCCACCTATGATTTTGATGCAAAATTTTCAATTAGCCAAATAGGATATAACAAGCGGAAGTGATGATGTTGCCTCCAAGAAACTTGTAGAAAGATGATCAAAAGAGGATCTAAATATCAATTGCTGCTTGTTGCCCTGGAGTTAAACAATACATCATTTTAAGGTGCTGCGTGCAAATTACACATATTTTGCAATTTTCATATACAAAATACCGTCACTTTTCATTTACCAAACAAATCATTTTGGTCAGAACAATTAAAAAAGGAAAATTAAATCTAAAAGTAATGCCTTTTAGCGACGGATGTTCCGCTGTTAGCTGCGATGAGGAAAAAGGGCCTTTTAGGGACCCGCTCCGTCTCTATGTGAAGGAAGGGCAAAGGGCTCTTGGGCTGCCCGGGAAATCTCAAGATAAGGAAAATCTCTCTCTTTCTCACAGATCTACCAAAATCAGTCAGCACGACAGCCTCCCTTTCAATCACATCTCCGCGACGGCTAATCTGTCGATCGACCGCACTTCGGGAGAAAATCGGTCTCTCTCACGTGGTCGTCGTCACCATCGTCGCCGGTCGTCACCGATCTGTCACCAACGTGCTGTCGCCCACCATCGTCGCCGACGCCACCGATCTGTCACCACGTGCCCCGACGCCCAGAACCGAACCGTGACGGACGCCACCGATCTGTCACCGCCGACGACGCCACCGATCTGTCACCACCGTGCCCCGACGCCACCGATCTGTCACCGCCGTTCCCCGACGCCACTGATCTGTCACCACCGTGCCCCGACGCCACCGATCTGTCACCGTTGCCCGACGCCACCGATCTGTCACCACCGTGCCCCGACGCCACCGATCGGTCACCACCGTGCCGACGCCATCGCTTTGCAGGGTGCCGGCGTAGACCGAAGGAGGGCAGTCAATGGATGTTGCGGATGTGGGGTTGGGTAGAGAAGAGACAAAAAATAGTTCCATTGATGTAATTCCGCATACCCAATTAATTCCGTAAAAAAAAATTAATTTTTCCGTTAATATAATTTTTAAAGACGGTATTACGTAATTACGTAAAACCTCATCTTTTAGTAACTGGGTTTTCACCCACGGATTTTTAGCGACGGACAGTCCGTCGCTAAAAGTTTTTTCGACGGAATATCGACCTTTAACGACGGAAATTTCCGTCGCTAAAAGTCGATTTTCTTGTAGTGAAATAGGCACTTATCATCCCAAGAGAGTGTCATTAAACCATCATTATCCTAACAAAGTGTCATTAAAGCGCCATTCTATGGATAATTGCCAGTTCTCAAAGTTCTGAAATATTTCTTCCATCCACGAATTCTAGGCTTTGCCATGTCCACAATGCCCTACGGATATATTGCTGGTGTATGCCTTTGGTGCTGTGCGAACATCCTAATATAGTTCCCCTTGAAAAGGCTCTTAGGATACCAACTAAAAGACATTAATTGAGGGGTATACTAGAGGATCAACGAAGAAATGAAAAAAAAAAAAAAAATTGTACCAAAAACAAATTTTTACCTGCTAAAAGAAAATAAAAATACCGACAAACGTACCCTCGGACGTTGAGATCTGAATTTCTACACAAAATGGAGGCAGATGATTGGGTTATCTTGAATGTTGTGTTCCATCATCGGTGTCAAATGTCAATGCAATTTCATTCCTTGAAAAGGACAATATAGATATGGAGTTAAACAGTTGCATGTCCTTCTCCTTTGCTTTCTCTTGCCAATTTTTTTTTATATTATTTTTGGCAAAAAAATTATAAATACTAGATATAAGATGTCGAACTTGCTAGGCTAGTTGCTGAACCCTTTTGGTCTACGAGAATTAGGGTTAGAGGATTCTAGCGATACTATTGGAACTAGAGTTTATTAGTTGAACAGAAGAACGTGCGATGCCCCTCTTGATCAATGACAGCGATCAAACGATGAGATATCCACGATCAACTCTTGATCATCCAAGGATACTCGAAAAAATTACAAATAGTTAAAGGCTGAACTTTTCAAAGCAAACAAGAGAAAGATTAAGTGGTTAAATTTGAGGCTAGCCATGAATGTGTAAAATTTAATTTACGTATGACCTACTTGCAAAAACTTGTGAGGTCCTAGGACCAATCTTATGACAGGAACCTTTAGCATTAAGAATTATGCAAGCAGAAGGAATCTGTTTCCGATCTCACGGCAAACTTTTAATTTTTTTTTTTTGGATTAACAAACCATCCATAACTTTCATTTTCAATTGCACTTTGAAGAAAAGGATAATTTGATTTAGTCACTTTTGGATTCCATGACCAAATTCTGATCGAATTAAGTATGAAAGCATTAGCTGAATCTTGACAGTCCATTTGATAACAAAAACGGGTGAAGATTTTGATGTTGCGAAAGGAACTATAGGTCAAACAAAAATCATTTCTTATATCAATGTTTAACTATTTTCATACGTAAGAAAAAAGGTTGTCCTACCAAAAGAATATAATTTCTCTACGTGGGCCGTCTGTGTATGTTGTCTTACGAACCATACTTTTCGTAAATAGCCAATGCATGTCCATTTCAGAAGGGAGAAAAAAAAGGAGTAACAGTGCAGGGATGTGTACACATACATCTACCGATCGATGAAGCGTGTCCAAAAAAAATGTCGCTAAATTTTCATACGTTGCTAGACTTATAAATTCGTCATTTCTTCAATGACACATTCTTTCTAGCCACATATGTCGCTATAATGATAAATTTGCCATTTCTCCAATGACACATCTTTTTAGCGACAAAAACTCCTGCAGTACTACTAAGGATCCACTTCCGATTCAAAAGCACGAAATTTTTGTGCTGTTGCTTGTAAGTTGACAGGAGGGATTCAATGGGAAAGTTGAAAGGACATGATTAGAGCACAAGTTTACCAAAAAAAAGTGTGCTGTTCCAACTGTTTCAGCTAGGGTTTGCCAGTGCAGAGGGAGGCGAAGAACGCGTCACGCCAAAACTTTCAAGAAAAATAATGGAGTCTTTGTCGCTAACTTTTCGTCGAGGATTAAGGTCAAATAGTAAGACGTATGCATGCGCTAAATGAAATCGATGTCCTACACAGATTTATCAACAATGGACCAGACTGGATATGTGGCATTTTTGTAGACTGCTTGCTCGTATCTAGTTAATGCAACCAAAGTATGGTAGGCAAAATCAATACACCATAACAATGACATATTGAAGTTCTTTGGTTTCCCCCAGATCCTTACCTTTTCTGTGACAGTTTCTTGACACATTGGAGCTTCAGTTAATGAAAATGAATCTTTACAGGGAAATGGAGGGGAAGCAAAGATATAGTGGCACTTAGAGAAATGCATATTCATCTTTCACTTTCAGGTTTTCTTGCCTTCAAATACCTTGCCAAACCCACTGGTGAACTTGCTTGGACCCAAGATGCATCAAGCTTGATACAAACGTTAAAGCTAAGGACCACATAAAATTTGTATGTAGAGACTTCGCATACAGGTTATTTTAAGAAACTTGCAAGATCTTGCGATTGGCTCACTGAAAACCCTAAAAGCCGATTATTCTATTACGTGTTTGCTGCTAATATCACATTCTTCAAAAATATTTGTATGAAAAATAGGAAATTTATTGATCTATCGTCTAAAAAAGATTCATAAACCAACACATTAGATATGGAAAGGAAGGCAACATTAATTTTGGATAAGAACGTCGAAAAGTACTATTCCGATTTGCAAACCAACTTATTTAGGAAAGTCGATCATATTATGATATAGTACTTTCATAGGCATCGTGTGGCGAGTATGTTGAGCAGCCTATCTGCATGTCATTTTGAGCACTAATTTTTTTTAAATTATCACTGTTATTCAAGTCGGTCCAAGATGGTAAGCAAAGTCCTTTTTCGTATAAAGGAAATCAAATCAATCGCAAGAAACGTTTATATCGTATTCTACTATTCCTAATTAAAAGTCATTATTAATAGCTTTATCATTGTGCAAAGAGTCGCCAACCTCCGGCTGTAGCTCAAATATTCAACTCGGGCGCCCTACCTTTCTTTGAACCGGTTTTGGGAGAGATATTTTAGTATGGTAATTAATACCTTCTTATTTAATGGAAAAGTCAAAACAATAAAATTCAAGAAATTCTGATTGAAACAGTAAAAACACGTATTTATCAGGACGTTATCGAGATGTCATGAACTTATCACGAATTTTCCGAGCTCACGATATGTAGCAACATTCCCAGATATAGTGGGAGTATGATGGCTTGCCACTTGCTAAAACAACTCAAGAAGGATGCAAATCCAGTATTCACAAAAGCAGAAAGGCAAATCCATCTCCTTTTGAGTAAACCCTAGCTAGCTACGGTACAATAAGGAGCTGGTAATTTGAAAACATACAATACAATTGATGATCCTAGAAAAAGCTGATTCATGCAGACTTGTTGCAGGTCTGATGTTGATCAAGTAACCCCCCAACATAGGATGGTCCATGGACCCTCAGAGGAAATGGGGACCACCCCACCCCACCCCCACCCTACCCTAGTCCCCTACCCTATTGGTCTATTACCATCATTGCAATCTGTTTGTGTTGTGAAACCAACTGCAACAAGTTCCAAAAACAGCTCTCTCTCTCTCTCTCTGCTGCACTCTGCAGTGTAAAAGCCTGCTAGAGCAACAAGCAGCAGTCTCTCACTCCTCACCCAGACCCCCGAATTTCCCGGGCTTCTTCCCTCCTTCACCTGAAACCTACAAAACACTTTCACCTTTTCACTTCTATACTTTTATGATGTATATGTATGTATGTATATATATATATATATATATAAAATTATTTGGTGAATGTACTGTGATGTATTTACACGAGTCATATCATGTCATCCATGTCACGTACCATATAGTGCCACGTAGATTAAGAGCGAGAGAAAGAGAGAGCGAGAGAGATTGCTACAACTTCAAATTTCATGACAAGATTACAACATTAGCAAGTGTTGCAGGCCAGGGTGAGGTTTAACACAAAATTTAAGTTATTTTGTTATGTCATGAAGTGTTAAACATGGTAACATTATTGGGTTCGTTCTCTAAGAGCTTAAGCTATTAAAGTAGATGGTAACTTAACATGAAGTTAAGAGTTCGAGAGACGTTCGTTTCATGCTATTAAAGATAAATTTTATGCATGTTGTTGGGGGTGGTCCTATTGTAGGTAGAGTTGAGCATTAAACTGTTCAAACCGATCTGAACCGCTCAAACCGACCAAACCAAATCAATCCAATCCAAACCGTCCAAAGATCATAATGGTTTGGTTTTACATTTCTCAAACCGACCTTGGTTCGGTTTGGTTCACAATTCACATTTTTTAAACTGATTTCAAACCAAACCGAACCGACCTATGATATGTTACTCCACTTTTAATAACATTCATTGACAATTTCACATATACGGTAGTAAGAAAATTCATATATACAAATCTTGAAAGTTATAAGAAAAGAAAATAATGAGAACACTTATAACACAAAAATTTCGTGACCAATAAATGTTCTATATTTACTCATTCTTTCTCATACATCAAGGAACACTTATATATCGAATGTAACATAATTATATGCAATTGAAAAAACATATACCTTCAATTTTTTTTATCACTGTTAAATCTAATAGTAGTTTGCAAATGAACAATGTCTTTAAGTGGGCGCAAAGCGATTCAAACCGACTAAACCGAACCGTCCAAACATATGTTGTTTGGTTTGGTTCGATTCACAATTTTCCAAACCGAGGGGTAACGCGGTTTGGTTTTTGGTTTGACCCTTAAACCGAACCAAACCGATCGAATCATGCTCACCCCTAATTGTAGGGCTGGATGGTCATCGTCTCTCTTCGTATTTGTCATTAAAAGTTGCTTATTTCACTTACATGCATTTCATTAAAGCCTTAAAGTAAAAAGCTGGAGAGTTTTAGCATATAATTTGGGAAACTGATAAATTTACTCTAAATTTGAATTCTCACACTCCACTTTTCTGACTAAAAGTTGAATTTGAGTTATGAACAGGTGCCACTAAAAGCCATTCGGAGTCCATAAGAAGTTAAATTCAGAGTGAAGTTATAGATTCCAACTCGATCTCATATAAGCATAGAGTTTGACAAATAATTTTCTCTCTAGTTGATTTCGTATACAATAAACGAGCGAATTAACATTAGAAGTGAGGATGCAATCTATACATGTGTGAAAATTTATTAGCTTTCATATGAATGTGATACAAATACGGATGCACATAGACATGCAATTCTTTCGGCGCGTCCAAATAAATGTGAAGACTATAAATGCTTCAAGTTTTTTATTAAACGTTGTTTGTTATATATTCAATCAATTCCATTAAACTAACGACTAACCTTTAATTTTACATGCAATTTTTGGTATCCTGGATCCGTCCCGATATGTCGTAGAACCTCGTGGAGCCCCGTGGTGACGTGCAACGTATAAAAAGTGCCTTTTTATTGCATGCTACACCACCACAATGTACAAACACAAGCATCTGAATATTAGCATAAGCAGTTTCATTTGTCGCTGAAGTCTTGCATCCATCATCAAAAGAAAATAATGAACAAAGCCAATTTTGATGGTTGACATCAGCAGTGTTGTCGGTATAGCGTGGCGTGTGTGTGTGTGGTAGGAGAGAGAGCGGGGATCGAAGGGAAATTGGCAAGCGGCGGAGATAGCTTTGGGGGGTTGTTAGGACCACCACCGGTCCACCACCACCTTCAACAGACAAAAAAATAAAGCTTTAGGGGGCACATAGGCCCGCTCACGTGGCTTGCGCGTGGCGCCCAACACCCACTATGTGATTGGTGTGCACTGTAGAATACATTCAGTTGGTGTTTGGAGTTGGCATATTATAAGGGGAATATGCCGGTCCCCCCCAAGCCCCAGGACCCAAAGTTAATTTTAGGAGACTACTGGGAGTGCTTTAAAGGGGAGCGAAGTAATTAGCAGCACTATATATAGTTGGAAATGGAGGACCACCTGATCTGATGAACACCACAGGCTCTAGTACTTCTGGGAACAATTTTGGCACAATACAAGCCCCATTGGCATCTTATTCTTATTTTCTTTCTTCTCGCTACCTTTCTCTGCCTCTCTGTCCTCTGTTCCTGTTGTGTTCTGTAGACTGCTGTTGTGTTGATTTGATTAGAAACTTTTAGCCCCACAAAACCCACAAGACATCAGCTTGATCGATCAGTGAAACCCATCTGAAAAAGCCTGGATACAAGTCCAAGTTAGCTCTCAGTTCTAAGGATTCGTGTCCCCCATAAATCCGTACTTTTCTTGTTACCTGTACACACACATATATAGATATATATAGATGCTAGCTTGTGCGTGTCCATGTTTGATTTGTTTGACATGCATTGGATGGCTATGTACTAATATTCCAGTATATGTTATGGTTGTGCATGGTTCTGAGCTGAACTCATCGTGATTGTGAGCCAAATTAAACAAAGAACATGTCAAGTGGCGGCTTGTAGCATTTGTACCAGGAAGAAGGTAAAAGGGTCTATGGTGTCTTGAGTTCACAGCAGGGAGGTATCCCTACATATTCTCTCTCTCTTTCTCCCCCCCCCCCCCCGGCATAAAATATATCTTCCATATGTCTCAATGAACCATAGTTTTGGCCTTTTAGGAGTTTAATATATTTAATTTTGGAGGGGTAGGGGGCTGATTTGATCATTTCTTCAATGATGGGTATGAAATAATTGAGGGGGGGGGGGGGGGGGGGGGGGGGGGCTGTACATTTTGTTTTTGGTTTATACAGGAAGTCTATTTTGGGTGTATTTATATCACAGTGCATTGACCCACTTCACTTGGGCCAATAGAGAGAGAGAGAGGGGCAGGAGGACTATGATATCAAATGATGATCATGATCATGGGCTGTAGGTCATCATCATCCCTTATCATCTGATCGATCTTGTAGTAGTTTCTGAGGGTAGAGAGAGAGAGAGAGAGAGATGTGTGCTGATAGATAGTATCTTCCCTTCCTTCCTAGGATGTCTTTCATGGCACACCATCACATGTTGGGGTTATTAAGAGTACTGGTCTGAGAAACAAAAAACAAAAAACAAAACCAGAACCAAAACAAGGTCCACTGTGCTTCTCTCTCACCCCTTTATATCCTCCCTCGCCTGCCTTTTCATCTCTTCCTCCAACAAATTTAAGATCCCTCCCACCACCACCACCTGCACACATATTGGTGAGCTCTCTTCTTAATTCTTAATCCGCCCCACGCACCCATCATCTGAAGTTTGTGTAAAGAGTAAGCAAATAAAGCATCTTTCTTTTTTGGTTCTCTCTTTCTGTTTTCCTTGGCAAAAAGGATGCTTGGCTTCTGCTGAACTTTTTGTTCGTTCATCTGTGGTGTATGTGTGTCGATGTTGCACTTGTTTTCTTAACTTTTTGTCTTGCTTCCACTTGGTTTTAAATGGTGGGTTTTGGGTTTCTTTTGGTGGAGTGGAATTTGATGGAGATTTGTGGTTGCAGATGCATGAAAGTGATCAAAAAGGGTGATTAGAAGATGAACTAAAGAAGACTTGTGTGATGTATGGCTTGTACAAGTGGTGAAGAGAAAGGACGAAACATTATGGCAACGTCTACTGGGTTTTGCTACTCTGATGTTTCATCTGGTGGTAATCACCAAAACAGCATCCAGAATCATTTGTTGAGTCATGGCCAGTTGCACCAGACCTATGAATCAAACCCTGCAGCCGCAGATCAGTTGTACAACATGACTAGTACAGGAAACATGGATCAGCTAATAGGGTTTCCACCTCCAAAGACCCAGGGTGACACCACCAACTCTGTTATGTGGAAAGGTTTATTTGGCAAGATGATCGCCGGCGGCAACCAGCACCATGGTGGTGGTGGTGTTGGTGGTCCCTCAACTTCGAAAGCGATCAACGAGGAGGCGACAACGACGAGCGATTTTTACCAACATGAGTTCAGTAGTAAACCTGATTTCACATCTGTTGTATCTGATCACACAACAACAGCTTGGCATGAAAATAGGTTAATGCTTGTGGGTGATCACGAGGATCCATCATCTTTGAGGTCATGTCATGTATTTCCGTGTGAACAAAATGAAAGGCCTAGTCAAGGCCTCTCCCTCTCTCTCAGCTCAACCAATCCTTCCACTATTGGCTTACAATCTTTTCAGCTTAGAGCACAGCAACAAGAAGCTGAGGAGGATCAAATGAGGTTCTTTGCAAAATCATCCATGAACACTATACACCAGCAACAGTTAATGATGCAAGATGGGTTTTTGGGGAAAGCTGCTTCAAATAATCTTCTTCATCCCCATCATCAAGTCGGTCACTTTCAGATCAGGAATTCAAAGTACTTGGTTCCTGCTCAGCAACTACTGAACGAGTTCTGCAATATTGGAACAAAGCATAACAGTACTGAATCTGATCTTCATCCAGGTCCTCCAAAGTCAAAGCAACCCAGGACCAATCAGTACTGGCAGGATGACCAGAATGCAAGTACTCCCAGTTCTTCTAAAAACAAATCTTTGTTTTCCCTTGAACTACTTGAATTGCAGAAAAGGAAGGCAAAGCTGCTTCAAATGCTTGAAGAGGTAATATTTATTTACTTCTATACATGTTTTACTTCTTAAGAGAGAAAAAAAAAATCATGTTTTTTCTTCTCTTTCTTCCAAAGAAAAGAGGAAATCATTTCCTTGATATCAAAGTGTCGAAGGGAAACACCAACTGGTAAGGGGTTGGTGGTTGATCGATTTGGATCTCCGGACTTGAAATCCTGAACTAATTGGGGGACTGATGAGGGCCATTTCCATTAATATGCCACATGGTGACAATTTTCATTTAATTTTAGAGTCCTCTATTCCCTGTCCATGATTTCCTTCTGCCTGGCCATCTTATGTACTTGCATATTATTGCTCTAAACTTGAATGTATCCTGGAACGAAATATCATCCTTTCTTTTTCTCCAATCTTATATTAGTCCATAACAACTCTTGGGTGCATTGCAGGTGGATAGAAGATACAAGAACTACTGTGATCAAATGAAGGCTGTGGTCTCCTCCTTCGAAGCCGTTGCCGGTAATGGGGCAGCGACGGTGTATTCGGCCTTAGCTTCCAAGGCGATGTCGAGACATTTTAGAAGTCTAAGAGATGGGATTGTTGATCAGATCAAAGCCACCAAGAAGGCAATGGGAGAAAAGGACACGGCTACTGCACCCGGTTCCACACGAGGAGAGACGCCACGGCTTAGGCTTCTTGACCAAAGCTTGAGGCAACAGAGGGCTTTTCAGCAGATGAGCATGATGGAGAGCCATCCTTGGAGACCCCAGCGAGGTCTCCCTGAGCGATCCGTCTCCGTTCTTCGCGCTTGGCTCTTCGAGCACTTCCTCCACCCGTAAATCTCTAACATCTAGTCCTGTTACATTAGATTTTTAAAGCAAAAAAAGAAACATCCCATGCCACTTGTAGTTTTAGTGCTGCAGTTCTTAGTTCTTGCAATGTGGTCTCAATCATTGGCTCAGCAAAAAGAACACAATATTTTTGGTAGCTTCTCTCCACCATTTTTCAGATTCCAACATTCATTTTGCCATATGAAATTATTTTCAAGATTTTTAGTACGTATTTTTTTTACTGGATTTTTGTTGGTCCTTTCTGTTATATGTGTGTGGATTTGATTCCTGCTACAACTTACATAGGTCCCCATCTCTCTCTCTCTCTCTCTCACACACACACACTGTTTTCCATAATTTGTACAAGTAGTAAAAGCTCAAGTACTTGCAACAGTATGTATAACTATTGACTTCCAACATATTGCAGGTACCCAAGTGATGTTGATAAACACATTTTAGCCCGCCAAACTGGTCTCTCAAGAAGCCAGGCAAGTTCACATCTTCCCAAAATTTACCTATACTTTACTCATCATGAATACATTTATATTGTCGATGCGGGTACAGTATAAGATCTTCCTAAAATCCTTACATCTATTAGAATACTTAAATGTATAACTTTGTTTCATTACATGTATATATAATTAATGCCTCAAATTTGTTTATGCATTTTATATGTTCAGGTGTCCAACTGGTTTATTAATGCAAGAGTGAGGCTATGGAAACCTATGGTGGAAGAAATGTACTTGGAAGAAACAAAGGAGCAAGACAACCTGATGATGGGCTCCCCGTCCCCAGATGGAGGAGTTCCATTGACAACCGCCCAGCTTGATGACGTCGACAATGGCAGCAGCCGGCAGAATCAAACAAATCCGCATCCTCACCGCCATCATCACACACGTCACGAGGATCAGAAACCGACCCCAGAACAGCTGGTTCGAATAGATTCCGAGTGTCTCTCGTCCATCATCAACATTAACCCACCTGATCATCACCACAAAACCCACGAAGGCAAAATCTCGAAAACCCTCCAGAGTGAGCTGCACCACCAGGAGCACAGTTACGGTAGAATCACCGACACGTTTGGTGCGGTCGAATTGGACTTCTCAGCATACAATGCGCATCAAAGTTTCGGTGGCGCTAGCGGAAGTGGGAACGGCAATGGCAATGGAAATGGTGCTGGGAATGTTTCTCTAACTCTGGGGTTGCAACAACATGGTGGCACTGGTGTGGGCTTAGCATTCTCTCCCGCGTCTCAGAGTTCCCTTTTCTACACTAGAGACCACATTGAGGACTGCCAGCAAGTTCAGTACTCACTGTTGGACGGCGAAGGACAGAACTTGCCCTACCGGAACTTGATGGGTGCGCAGTTGCTCCATGACCTAGCCGGATAAGGCGAAAAGAATCACAAAAAGGTTCTCGAACACGCGCTTTTGGCGAGTTTTCGGTGAAGTTTTAGCAAATTCTTGAATGAAGATGCATGATAGGTGATCGATTAGATGTCGTAGACATAAAGTTACTTGGTGATTGATACATACATTGGCTATACTTTTGGGGGGGTAATTAGACATACAAATGAAAGTAATTTCTTCCATGGCTGGTAACCAGGAAGCATATATTTTGAACTACTGTTAGGCTGGAACTTTGCTGGAAATGTCACTTGCCTTTTGATGCCAGAATATACAGGTAGTTGTTTCCTTCTTTCGTTTTTCTGGGTAGAGTTTCTAATCAAAATTCAACCCTACTATGAAGAACTGAAGGGTGATCACTCTCTTAGTCTCACCATGCTCTGTGTGTGTGTGTGTGTTGAGAGAGAGAGAGAGAGGGGGGGGTTGATAGCACAAGCTAACTGATTGAATCATTTGTGGCTCAAAGAGTTTACGTAAAAGCACCAACACATTTGGGGCACATGACGAGATATCTTCCTTTGTTATTTTGCACCGACAATTTAATTCAGGCTGCAAAATCTGTTAGGGTCCAAATTGGTTTCGAAAATCAGGACTATTTAATTATCCACCTAGAGACTAAAATATTGCGACCCTTTGATCATTGTGGTCCACTGATATTCATTTATTTTAAAATACAGATCGATTTTTCTCGTGCCGGAAGGAGTTTTGTGCCTTTTGATTTACCAGCTTTTTGAGATATGTATTATTATGTACTTTTTATAACACTTTTTGGCCATGCAAATTGAAAGGCACCTTTAGGTCCATAATTAGGCATCGAAGGTCTGATGTGTCCAAGATTGTGATGGGCACGGGAAAGCCCTTCTCCATCGGTCGTAAGACCTTAGAGGGTTGGTTTTAGATTAATGCATGCTATCTTCTATATATTGCCAGCAAATTGAAAATCTTTCCCCTTCATCTTTGTTGATGATTAAAACGACCAGCATAGGGTAAACAGTTTTACCTGAAATCTTGGAGATTTCTCTCCTAAGATGCTGAGAAATGTAGTCTTTAGCATGTACTTGAGAAGGCTTGGCACAGAGAGAGACCGATTAGGTTATATTGAACGTGAAATAGGAAGGAAAAGAGCGTATCATACAATTCCGTGTGAATTAGATCGAGTCTTCGAAGGGATGTCACGGGGTGACTTTGGCATAGGCCAACTACCCGTATATAAGAAACTCAAAATTAGACATGTTTAATTATCATCTGAGTATCGAACGTTTCTGCAGTTCTTGTGATAGATGATGTACTCCTATATCTAGTGAGATGTACAACGTTTTAGGATTTTAATTGAACCCTTAGTTTGAGGAGGGCCTCATTTTATTTAAAGCATATTAGGCTAAGATTTAGAACTTGCATCTTTCTATATCAAACACTGGTTGGTGCTAAATTGACATTTGATTTTTAATAAACCCGTGTGCACGGACTTGTGACCACGAAAACACAAAGATAACAATACCTCTAAGAAGAAAACTTCTAGTTGTTTCTCATTTTAATCTCAGTTATACAAGTAAACTTGTACGAGGGAGAAAAAAAAAACAAAGGGTGGCGTTTTCACGTATGTGAAGTATTTATAAACCCGCGGATTTTTTTTTCTTCTTTTTTTGTGCTGTTGGGATCCAAACCAGGGACAAGAAGACAACTTCCATTGAAGGAGTCGAAATTTCCAAAATCAATGTTTAACGTTGCTATAGCGGATTTGTGACCGTAAGCTGCCTATAAATTTACTAGTTACTCCCTCCGTCCCTGATAATTCGATCAGATTTCCTTTTTTAGCTGTCCCACAAGAATTGATCATTTTTATTTTGGGATATAAAATTTGTGTGAAGTTTTATATTTTCCCTTAGCCACCTCTTTTTCTAATTTATTCTTTTGTTTTTATCACATGTCACATCTCTCTCTCTCTCTCTCTCCCCTCCGAGCTCCGATCACAACTGCAGACGATTGGCATCACCACTACTACTAACACCGGTAACTATCACCACTACCGCCGACTCTGATGACACTGATCGCCATTGTCGACAAATGTCGACAACGCCGATCACCACTGCCCCCGATCCCTATCACCGTTGTCTCCAACCCCAACAACCCAATCACCATCGTTGCTACTGTCTTTTTCCAACACTACGGCTGTCGCCGTCTTTTTCCTGTCTTCTTCCCCAATCACCGCCGCTAATGTCGCTGTGTCTTCTGCATCCACCAACACTACCTCCTTCATCAACCACAAGTACTATCCCCTGTATCATAATCACAAACATTTGATTTTAAAGAAAAAAATTACAGATCTGCTTCTGAGGAAGGGCATTGGGTATTTTATTGGTCATGGTGCAGATCAGGTGGATCGCGAGCCTAAGGCGAGCCTAGGCATTTGAGTAGGGGTTCGCTCAGGAGCCTTAAGGCTCGATAAGGCGTTGCTAGGGCGTTTAAGGAGGCAATATGAGGCATTTGAGGAGGTGTGAGGCGAGACTAAGGCATGAATGAGGTGGCGAGCTAGGTACGTAGCATTTGACCAGGCGATGTGACGGTTGAAGAGGCGAGATTAGGCGTTCGCCTAGGCATTCGAGCATTCTCATCTTCCTTGTCTCCTCTTATTTCCCTGATCTCTCTCCCCTTACTCCATCTCCATCTCCATCTCCATCTCCACTCACCATATACTCATGTTCGGACTCGTAAGAAAATCAAAGGGCCTTGTACTTTAGTTTCTTTCGTCTCTCAAACACCTATGTTTTCACATACTACGTTCAACAACCTCCGACAAGATTGCCGTTGCAAAATTCCCACAAGTAATGGAGTTGAAAGTAAACGTGGATTTACAGGGTAGCTTGAATGAATTGGGGAGGAAAAGGGAAGGGGAGAGAGAGTGAGTGCAAGCCCCACATGCTAAAATACCCCTCTCATTAATGAAACAAAAATGTAATTAAATGAATATAACATCAAAGGGTAATACTGGAAACACAGAAAATATGACCCCTTACATTAATAGTGGAAAGACAAAAAGAGACCCTTACCTTTTTTTTTTTTTTTGGTAACTGAGATATATTATTAAAACTAAGAAACAACTAAACAACATTGTTCCTCTCTTCATCCAAGTTTAACAAAAGGTTGGATGAAGGAGGAACAAACCCAAAGTGATTACAAAAGAAAGCTTTAATTTAGAAGCTAAATTGTGGACAACTAAATTTGTAGATCTTGGAGAGTGAACAACATCCCAGCAAGCAAACTTCTTTAAAAGGATTTTTGAGTCTTCAATGTAAGCTCTGATATTCCAAAAGGGAGGGTACACTTGCCCCGTGAGCATCTTGATAATTTCCTCTGCATCTTCTTAAAAAATGATGAACTACTTTTGTTGTTGTACGGCCGATTGGATGGCTAAAAGCGCGGCTCTAGCCTCTGCAATTTCTGGTATTCCTACATCCACTAAAAGGGTATTAGCAAACTCAATTCTTCCTTCAGAATCGCGACATATTATACCTATGCAAGCTTTGTTCCCCCTGATTGCTGCATCAAAATTGATTTTGCACCATCCAAAGGGTGGAGATGACCAGACTGTGATGGACTTTTTTACTTCCTTGGATTTGATAATGGCTTCCAGATAGTTTTGAGCTGAGGAGTTTATGTGGGAGGCTAAATAAAGAGATGGGATCAAAAGGTTTTGATTCATGAATTTTCTTGTTTATAGCTATCCAAACCAGGTCCATCAGGGTTGAAGCAAAGATCGTATATCTTATTTGGTCTTCCTTTGGGAGGTGAGGTGGTTTCAGAATAAAATTAAGCCATTGGAAATGGCTTTCTAAGCTCTGAGGGGGACGAAACCCAGCTGTTGAGGCAGCCCAAAGAAGCCTGATTAAGAAAAGAACAAATGTGAGGCAGTTTCGGAGGGATGGTCACAGAGAGGGTAGGAAGCTTCAATTTTTGGGTTATGGTTGGCCAAAATTTGACGGAAAGGGAGTTACTTCCATGCTATTTTCCAAATCAGAACTCTGTGGCGTTCTAAATTTTTTGCTAACCACACTTTTTTTCCAAAAGGAATGAGGAATAGCTGAGCTCGATGCAAACTTGTCTTCGGTGTCTTTGAGGTATGCGAACTTGGAAGAGAATTTTCCAGTCTTATTTGGGGTCCAAGCTATTAGGTCTTGGGATTGAGAATAGGGTATGGGAATTTTCATGATGGCCTCAGTTGTGGCGTTGTCGAAGAAAGATTGGATTAAGGCCAGTTTTTACGTCCTAGTATCTGGGCAAATGAAGTCAGCTACTAGGGATAAAGATGGGTTGGTTGCTTCTGATCTTGCTGGGGAAAAACCATCAGGATATGGGATCTAAGGGTCTTCCCATATGTTGGTGGATTTGCCATCCCCAATAATATAACCAATGCCTTTCTTTAAAGTCTTCTGACTTTTGCAAATGCCTTTCCACACCCAAGAGGATGCCTTTTTTGGCGTATGGTCCAAGAAAACTGCTCCTCGAAGGTATTTGGAACTCATTATTTTCATCCATAAAGAACTTGGCTCTGTGATTGCAGACCATCCTCTCTTTGCTATGAGAGCCAAGTTACATCTTACATTTTCTTGAAGCCTAGACCGCCGGATGATTTCGGAATACATAAGGAGCCCCAAGCTTTGGGATGGAAATGGGATTTCCCATCATTCTTGAAGCCCCACCAAAATTGTCTAAGACATCTATCCAGTCGATTAGTTATCTCCTTTGGAAGAACAAAGATCGACATGGCATATGTTGGAATTGACATGGCACTGACTTTGATCAAGGTTACTTGGCCTGCTTGAGATAAAATTCTGGATTTTCAACTTACAAGTCTTTTTTCCACCCTTTCGACGACCTGTGAAATTTTTTTGCTTTTTGGAACTCCAAAGTTCTACAAATATCCCTGATGTTGCTGTTGCTTGATGATTTGCTGAAATGTATTTGTGATTTTTGCTTGTTGATGCATTGGCCTGACCATTCATTGTACTTGTTCAAGCAATTCACTAAGTTGTCAGCTTCTGAAATGTTAGCCCTGCAAAAAATGAACAGATCATCAGCGCATGTGCGAAATAGGGGGGCTTCCCTTACTCGCTTTGATGCCGTAAATTGAGCCCTTCTCATCTTTTCTGAGAATTAATCTTGTGAGGACTTCTGAGGTGATGATGAAGAGGAAGGGGGATAGTGGGTCACCCTGTCGAAGTCCTCTTTGCGGCTTGATATAACCATAAAGGATGCCGTTAAGGAGTATGGATGATGAGGTGGTAGTTAGGCATTGTTTCACCCAGTGAATCCAAGTGGAAGGAAAGCTGCATTTTCTAGCACAGTGATGATGAAGGGCCATTCAACTTTGTTATAAGCTTTCTCCATGTCGATCTTGATAGCCATTAAGTCCGCACCTTTTTTCTTTCTCGAAGTATGCCAAATTTCTTGAACAATGATATTGTTATCACCGATAAGTCAACTTGGAACAAAGGTAGCTTGCAACGGCGAAATCAATTTTGTGAGGAGAGGTTTCAATTTGTTCGTCAAGATCTTCGAGATTACCTTGTAGACAACGTTGCATAGGCTGATGGGGCGGAAGTGTTCAGCTTTTGGTTGGGGACGAAATTTTTGGGATTAGAGCAAGATTTGTGTGATTCAGATCATGGCTCATAGAACCATTGACGAAGAAGTCTTGGATGGCCTTACACACATCGGCCTGAACTGTAGGCTAGTAAGATTTGTAAAACAGAGTTGGCATGTTGTTTGGGCCCAGAGCTTTGAGCGGACTGCACATTAGCAAAATCTTTGATATTTCTTCCAAAGAGGGGATTGCACATAGCGTGGATATGTCTTCTTCAGATATAATGGAAGAGATGAGCCCATCACTACAAGAAGATCGGCTTTTAGCGACGTAAATTTCCGTCGTTGCTGATATTCCGTTGAAAAAACTTTTAGCGACGGACTGTCCGTCGCTAAAAATCCGCGGGTGAAAACCCCGTTACTAAAAGATTAGCGACGGAATTTCGTAATCCGTCGGTAAAAAATTAATATTAACGACGAAATTAATTATTTTTAGTGACGGAATTTTCCGGCTATTTTTTTTTACGATCAATGGAATTATTTTTAGTGACGGAATTAATCAATCTACACATCAACAACATCCATTGACTGAAACTCTTCAGTCTACCCAACACCCACAAAGCGATGGTCGGCGACAGTGGGGACCGATCGATGGCGTCGGGGCCACGGTGGTGACAGATCGGTGGCGACGGGCGACGGTGGTGCCAGACCGGTGGCGTCGGGGCACCGTGGTGACAGATCGGTGGCGTCGGAGCAAGGTGGTGACAGATCGGTGGCGTCGGGGCACGGTGGTGACAGATCGGTGGCGTCGGGGAACGGTGGTGACAGATCGGTGGCGTCGGGGAACGGTGGTGACAGATCGGTGGCGTCGGGGAACGGTAGTGACAGATCGGTGGCGTCGGGGAACGGTGGAGATAGATCGGTGGCGTCGGGGAACGGTGGTGACAGATCGGTGGCGTCGGGGCACGGTGGTGACAGATCGGTGGCGACCGGCGACGATGGTGACATGACGACGACGTGAGAGAGACCGACCGGCGGCGGCGGAGATGCGGTAGATCGAGAGTGACTAGCCACCGCGGAGATGTGGGTTGAGTAGGGTGGTCGTGAGTCGTGGCTTACTGATTTTGGTAGATCTGTGAGAAAGAGAGATTTGAGAGAATGAGGCTGTGAGATTTGAGAGGAGGCAGGTGAAAAGAAGAGAAATGTAACCCTAAAATTCACATATATATAGACAAATAACCGGGTAAACCCTAAAAGGCCGTCTTTAGCAACGGACTTTTAGAGACGGAACATCCGTCGCTAAAAGGCACTTTTAGCGACGGATTTAGTTCCGTCCTAAAAATCCGTCGCTAAAAGGTAATTTTCTTGTAGTGCATGACCCTTTCCTTTTTTGTTGAGCATAGTGGCCAAGAGAACCTGAGAACTCATTTTGTACCTTTGGTGCAAAAGCCGCTAAAGGTACAAAAGCCGCTGGATAGTTCTTATGCAAGAATATCATTTCCTTGCTCACATGGTGCAATTGCCTCCAATGAAAAAAAAGAAAATATTCTTCTGATTGCACTTTACCTCTATACTAAAGGCCTTTAAATGACACTTTTTAATTCTTTAACATGATCTTTTAATCTAATAAAAATACAGGATACATATTGAAGAGTAACGTGTGAGTATCGATTCACAAATAGAAATACTGTAACAATTGGTTCATTACTTCTAGAGAATTGTAAATGAGCTATCGTGATTGGCCCTCTCAGCGGGAAAGCTCAATTAGGGTTGATGGTACATGGCAGTATGGCACGCATTCCCACTTTCACAATTGCGTTGGGTCCAAATGCACAACATATAGATGTGATTTGATGAACAACTTCTTTTTTATATATTGGATGAAAAGATAGTTGTGTAAAGCATAAAAAGTGTCTATATAAAATATCTACGAGCTTTATATAAAGTTAATAACTCCCTTTTAAGTGGCATTAGACTTTAAGGCAATGACATTGACCCTCTTAAAATAAATATGTAATGTCTTAAAAGATTGGGTAAAGTAATTAGTATATCAAAAGTGTCACCGTAACTAGTTCCCATTTTCAAACCAGAAATTATAGTTATACTGACTTAGTTTTAATTACAAGACGTTAAGTCATCTTCACAATCATAAAATCACATTTACAGTGCAAACTTCTTTGCATTTGAGTTTGCTAACATTAAACCCCGTCTGCCCCAGGAATAAAATGACAACTCACGAATGTCCTTGACGACTTAGTATGATTTAAAATTTTTATACCTTTACTAGTTAATTCAATTAGAATGAGTTACTTACTTGGCAAGACCTAACAACACTCACTCCATGTTGCAGAGTGTAATTACCCAAATATCAAGAGCCATAGAATGTATAAAGTAACTTTTATTTATTTACTTTGAAAAATGGTAAGGGAGAAAAATACAAAAATGACACGTGGCTTAGGGGTTCGGGTTTCTCCACGATCCGGGTATATGCACACACGTGTAGTACTAGTAACACACATTATGACGCAAATCTACAGTCTGTCCGGACCCAGATCCCGTATTACCCGACCCTAATCTCACAATTTCGATCGCACTCTTTTTCTTTCTTTGCGAGATTTCATCAATTAGGGTTTCGTTTAGCTCTTCTATTCCAGGTATGTTCCTTAAATCATCAGACCGCAATTTTATCAATTTCCATGGTTCCATGTTAGTCAACCTATTTGGTCAAAATAGATTTTGAATTTGACGCAGATTGGCCACTCTTGATAGCTCCAACTCTGATCCAATTTAAGCGGTGCGAATTGTACGTGGCGAAATGGATTTGGTGTCTGGTTACAAGGTACACCCTTGTGATTATAGTGTGCATTACGTCTATGATCAGATGATTTTGAAATGTATATAAACTTCATGATTGACGCTTTGAGCTTCTATTTGTGGTGCACCTGACAGGGAATGGTTGGACTAGTGTTTGGTAACGAGAGTTCGAATTCGAGCGAAGATAGGTAAATGCTTGCTTATGTTTTGGTGACTTAGCGGTATCGTTGAATGGTTCGATTCTCGTGTATAATATTTGATTAGCTTGTTTTTCATTTTTGTTTGGAGTTGAGAGGACGTTAAGCTTCATTAAGCCACAGAACTGGGGAGTGAAGAGGCGTATAGTGTTTTGTTGTTCTGTTCATTTGTCCTATTTTTTGCTATCAAGTTGTGGTCCTTCCTGTTGGGAACTCTTTAAAGGCAGAGTCATCTATTTTTTTCTCTATTTTATATCTCCTTTGTTGGAATCTGTTACCCAGGGGGAGAGAAAAGGAAAGGGAGGGGGGTTGATTACTTTCAATTATGTTGTAATCTGTGTCCTTGTAAGGTTACATTACCATCCCTAGCTTGGTTTTTTCTTTATTTTCACCTTATGCCAAAGTAAGCTTTTACTGTATGTGGCCTCTATGCAAAGCAAGGCACACGCGCGCACATATAGGCATATATATCTGCATACATGTGCTTACTTGTAGAGTAGTTTATTTACGTGTACATTTACGAATCCGGATTGGAAGAGAAGAATTAGAAGTATTTGCCGGCAAATGCATATGCTTTTTTTCTGTCTGGTTAGTCCGTAATCCTTGAAATGTGCTGGCATTGGATGTGTGCTTGCGCATAAAGTAGAAAAAGGAAAAGGGCAAGATTTGGAGGCTTGTTTCTCCATTTGGATCGGGAATTTGATGAGGGAAAGGAAGCCATACTCACATTAAAAAGATAAATAATGACATAGGATGGAGCATTACTCACGAGTGCTCAGTTGCGTAAGATTCTTGGAATCTTCTTTGTATTTGTTTGACATCTTCATTTAGGTTTGTCAAGAAGTTAGACCATATGTCCACTCGTGGTGTTCATCTTTATCATTGTAATTTGGTTTCTAGGTCTTATTTTGTTATTTTGACTTATCTACTCCTTGGCTTTTATCAATAGCTATGTTGAACGTTTGCTCGACCGGATAAGTAATGGTGTCCTGGCAGAGGATAGAAGAAGTGCTATTGCTGAACTTCAATCTGTTGTAGCAGAGAGTCGTGCTGCGCAGCTAGCTTTTGGGGCCATGGGTGGGTACTTCTTTGTACCATTTTCTTGGCTTGTATCCTGGTCAATAACTCATGCTCATCAATGCATGATGTATTATATACTTCTATCACAGGCTTTCCAGTACTTTTGAGCGTCTTAAAGGATGAACGTGATGACGTTGAATTGGTATGAAGGCTTTGCTAGTCTGTTGATTTTAGTTGCCTTTCATTGTCAACTGTTGCAAGTTTCCTTGAGAAGCGAATGACTTGGTATCTCTTTCAGCATACACACTTGAAATTTACTTGTACATCAATTCAGTCCAACCTAACCTTAGCTAACTGTTAAATCACTGAAAAAGTGGACAATGTTGTCCATGAGCTAAACTCGAAAAGAAAAAGATGCAAAATACATTGAATACCTTATACTCCTCCGTCCCTTGTTGGGTGTCGTGTTTGGTAATTCTTTAATACAGGGACTTGAAATTTACTCGTCTTTTCGTTTGATGCAATTCAAGCTTTGCTAATTGTGAAATCACATTAAAAAGCATAATGCTCCTTCAGTATTGCATATGCTTATACCTACGGCATATCCCTAATGCTCCTTCTATGTACACGTGAAGGTTCGTGGGGCTCTAGAAACTCTTGTGAGTGCCTTAACTCCGATTGCTCATGCAAAAGGACCAAAGAACGAGGTTCAACCAGCTTTGATGAATACTGATTTGCTATCTAGAGAAGCAGAAAGCATTTCTCTTCTCTTGAGTATGTTGGTAAGTTTGTTTATCCCAACTTTCAACACATTGAAATATCGACTTACATGAATCATATATATGAGTGTAACATTTCCTAGTGTGGTACATCGGCAGTCAGAAGAGGATTTCTACGTACGATATTACACACTTCAGCTTTTGACAGCACTTCTAACAAATTCTCGAAATAGGTATTCTTCAGATGGCCAGTTTCTTCCCCTTGTGTTTGAATTGTTGATTACTTAGCCATCATGGGAAGAAAATAATTTCTGAGGTTGTCTTCAGGTTACAGGAAGCTATTCTTACTATTCCTCGTGGTATAACTCGGCTCATGGATATGCTTATGGATCGGGAGGTACAAATTTTGTAGACCCATATAAATCCTTGTTTCATTGTTTAATGCTAGTCCTAAAATTGCGTGGGCTACCTTCTAGGTTATACGGAATGAGGCCTTGTTACTTCTTACTTACTTGGCCCGTGAGGCTGAGGTTAGTTTTTTGCTCCGTCAGTTTCACTTTTGCCCTTTTAACTTTTATCTTATGTTCGATTCTCAATATTGGTTTATGTGATGTGATCCATGGTCTAGGAAATTCAAAAAATTCTGGTCTTTGAAGGTGCTTTTGAGAAGATTTTTAGTATTATTAAAGAGGAAGGAGGTTCAGATGGTGGTGTCGTTGTGCAGGTGGTTTACTGACTTGTGACTTATTCATTTACATGATTCTGATAGTGCTGTTAGTTTTCTGGGGTTTCTTTTTTATTTTTTCAGCCACTTTTACATGCTAATGTATAAACTATAATACTACTATTATATATCCCAGTGGCCCACACTGACTGTTGGTGAACTGCAGTCCCCCCCTCTCTCCTCACCACAGAATATAATTACGTCACTAGAGCACAATGTAGCTGCAGTCAAATTCTCTGGAAAGATGCCAAGAATCATGCAAGCCAGGCTGCTAGTTGGTAAATAATATCTCATCTGGACGTGTACAATCCTTCAAAAACCCAAAAAGCTGGAGACTCTTCAGAATGCGCCTACCCAAACATGAAATGTCATCTCTCTGATACCCCGAGACACATGGATGAGCTATCCCACCTCTGCAAAGAACACAAGGAAGTTCGCATGATGATTTGGTAGCTGAAATCAATTAAAGCTTAACTGATATGTGATGATTGGAACAGAAATTGCCAAAAAATATATGAAAGATATTGTTAAGTCAACTGAAGCATGAGATGGAGGATCAAACTATGTAAGAACCAAGCCAAGTGATATAAAACTTGCTGTGCCGCAAAACTGATGCCAGCCTCTGTGCGGTGAAGCTGTCTTTATGTAATAAATTATAATGCATTATGCGTCTCTCCATTGATCGAAGGCTCTGATAAATTTAAGTTGTTAGAGGAAGACGGTGACGAGTGAGAGAGGATGAGAAAATGGGTTATAATCACATAATAGCTGTATTGTAAAAGATCAAATAAGACAGTCTTAAGATGTTTCAATCTTGTGCGAACATATTTGATAGTCTTGCTAATCTATCTGTAGCTGTGCAGGACTGTCTTGAACTGTTGAACAACCTCCTCCGCAACAATACATCTAATCAGGTTTGTGGGCCTTCGTGCATTATTAATGTTCTGGCCACAGTTCCCAGTGCTTTATTAACCACTGTATAGTCATGGTATAGGTATTGCTAAGGGAGACAATTGGCTTTGAGCCTTTGATATCCATTTTGAAGCTCAGAGGAAGTACCTATAGCTTTACCCAACAAAAGGTTAGCCTTACCCGAATGACTTAGATTTGTCCCCAAAAAAAAGAAAAAAACAGTTACTACTTCGTTGCTCATTGCTTAAGTTTAACTGTTCCATTTAGAATTATATGCTTACCGGTTATGGTTTCTTTTCTTTGAAACTGAATTGATGCCAGTAGACAATAAACCTACTCGGTGTGCTAGAAACTGTTAGTTTGCTGATGATGGGAGGTCCAGTAACTGAGGCTGGAAAAGATGTCAATCGAGTGACAAACAAAACAGTCTTGGTCCAGGTTTGTTTGCAAAACTTTATCGTCAACATCATCCTCCAAGCCATTGTCCCAAACTAGTTGGGATTGGCTACATGAATGTTTTTCTTCCATTCCCCTGTCAAAGCACATGTTCTCCAGTTAGTTCCTCACAACCGAGTCCTTTCTCACACTATCTAGTACATTGGTTGTAGAGACGGGTATTGGACCATCTGTTAATGTTGGGAGTCGAAAGTCAATGGGCTCCTGTTGCTGTTCGTTGTGCGGTAAGATAATTGCTTTCAATACTTGGTATGGGATTTTTGCTACTGCACTTGTGAGAAAAGGTTGCGAATCCACATGGAAACATGGTGCCTATCTAGTACCGTCTTCATGCTCTATGGACTGCACGATAAAATTTATATGCACCTTGTAGCATAAGATGATGTTTTTTATTCTCCATCATTTTGTTCTAAAAAGATGTTATATATGTTCAGACCACAGAAGGCAATTTTTTCTCATCTTATGCTCAGACAATAGAAACCTTCATAGGTGCTACGTTTCGTCCTTTCTTCTGATAAGTACGATTGTATTAGGAAAGAAAGGCTCCATGAAGGGGGGCCAAACCTATGTAGGCAATGGGCATACAAAAGGGAAACCTGACCGAGGGCAAGGGCTCCAAGAAAGCCCTTGACTGCTCAAAAAAGTTACACCGGAAACAACATAAGACCCTCCACCCCCCTCCCCGAGCAAACAGTTAATAGTCACACCGCAGCTTTGAGGCAGGACTCATCCACAAAATTCACGTCTGATGCTAGAAAAGCCTCCTTAAGCCTGAATAGCGCATGCAGTTTCTTGACTGGGAGCTCTTCTCCTTAAAAAATCTGCCTGTTTCTCTCCCTCCAGATCATCTACATAAGACACTTTGAGGTTAACTGCCATCCTCTTCGCACTGTCTTGGCACCTTTACCCCTCTCCGTGCTCGCAACCCTCCTGGACTGATCTGGCATAACTCGTTGCTGCCTGAATAGAACAAGAACAAGGTACCACAAACTGCCAAGTACCTCGAGATGAATCAGCAAATGATCCCCATCTCTCTTACACATAATGCACCTGCTAGCCATAATACCATTTGCCTTAAGAGTATAACAAATCAGGATGGCATCATGGATATGCGTCCATGAAAAGAAACTAATTTTTTTTGGCGCAGCAGACTCAGCACTAAATGCTCCTCGAGGGGAAAGACCCTCCAGCCAAACCACCCATAGCAGCGTAAAAAGAATTAACAGAGAATTCTGCCCTTTTGCTTTTTCCTCCCGAGTTTATCTTCGGGTTGAGAAGGGAAACTCACGTACACCATAGCTGCCAAAAACAGGTACTTGAGTTCCCAGTCCTGAAAGTCGCATCTAAATGGCAGATTCCAGTAACAGCGCCTAATTAGGATGTTCAAATAATCCGCAACACTGACCTCGGTATTCACTTCCAATCTGAACAACTTGCAAACTGCAACCTTAATGGCTGTTGTCATGCCAACACCTCACCTTCCTCCCTTCACCCCACAAAAAAGAGGTAAACCTCAGAAAAACAGCCATCAATCTGTCATACTCTTCCAAACCTCCTCTCTATACCTGCCCCATCTAGGCCTCTGTACTCATCCAAGTGGGTCACTATCAAAGCCGACTATCAACCACCTTCCTCCACAAGGCGCTCTCATCCTAGGATATCTCTATGGCACTTATAGGTGCTACTTCTGTTTTGACATGTATATGTTCACTTTTTTTTGGTTCTATGCATAGTGGTGTTGTTTGTAATTTTTTAGCTTAGTGATATAAACAAGTTTGTACTCTTAATCCGATGCTTTATACTTTTATGCTTTTTTTTTGGTTTTTTTTGCCATTGTGCATGTGGTGTGAGGTTGGGTGGGTGAGTGTGTTTTTGGGGGGTGGAAGGGGACCATTTTTTCTGCTGAATTGGCTCTTTTTGTTATGATTACCTGTTTTTTCAGCGACTTTGGAACATCAAAATGTCATGTACATTTCCTTGGCGTAGCAGTTTAGTGTGTCTTTAAGTCCTCCAATGTTGGTAAATCACAAATTTTAATTTAAATGCCGTAAATTTTTAGGTTCATTGTTCAGTATTGAGAAGTATCCTTTGGCAAGTAAAAATAGTAAATGTTATACACATAATGTTTTCTATACACCGTGAAATGGTTATTGCTGAATCTCTTGAACCAAAACATTAGTATGACTTTGACACTTCTACGTACGATTTGCATTTTCTATGACTCTGTCAGGCATTTCGATGTATTGGTGATCTAATTGTTGGGCATCCTAAGAACCTTGATGCTCTTGCAAGTAAAGTTCTGGGAGAGGAGCCACAGGTCGAGCCTGCACTGAATTCCATCCTTCGAATCATTTTGCGAACCTCAAGCATGCAAGAGTCCACAGCAGCTGACTATGTTTTCAAGAGTTTTTGTGAGGTTACTACATGAGCCTACTTTTTGCAAGTCAATCAGGAATATTTTTCTTTCACTTGGAAGTATATCTTCATGCCTAATCCACCTCATATGAATCAGCTGAACAGTGATGGTCAAAAAATGTTAGCGTCAACATTAATCCCCCAGCCACAGTCGATGACTCATGCTCCACCTGAGGAGGATGTGAAAATGTCATTTGGAAGGTTGGTTCTTTTCTTCACTTATCAGTGCAATTTCCTTTCAAAGTATAGGGATAATGAAGTTTTTGTGACTCTTCCTGTATTGTTTTACTTTCATATTTTCTTAAGCTTGGGCAATGCTTAGAATTTGCTTATTTTGCAGCATGCTATTACGTGGTCTTGCCTTGAGCGAAAATGATGGTGATCTAGAGGTAATGTGATACTTTGGAGATGATGGGTTTTCTGCATCTCTAGTCTTGTTTGTTTGGTCCCTAAATGCTCAATATGCGAGTAATTTGGTGCATTTGGAACGAGAGGAACATAAATACTCTTAAGGGGTAATACTTTGTGCAATGATAAAATTTTTGGTTTCGAAGCATGAGATGTGGGTACAAGTCCAATACGATAGATATGAAGGAAGCTAGGTTCCTTCATTGTTTCCATCTGGCCGCAGTTATAGTTTTTGCTCTTATATGATGGCTAAACTGGTTCTTCCATGAATTATTATTCTGCTTTTAGTATGAGGCACCTTGTAGGTAATGGGCTATAGTTCTGGTCCACGGACGGCTACAATTTTTAGCTTATGGTAGTGGCTCTTATGCGGGGCTTTGTGAAGGATTCTTGTCTTATGGGCACAATCGTCGAGTGACTCGAGTCCCAGTCCTTCGCTTACTGCTTAAGAGCTCCTCTATGCACTCACTTAAACCAAGTTATGCGCTTGCTTCACACTGTGGGAGAAGAGCACACTTGTTGCTAACGCAACCTCTCTGCTATGTCACTGAAGCACTTTGGGCACTACTCAACCTTATAATATTTGTGTAATCCCCAGAATTCCAATGAAAGAAGGATAAGATGGAGCTTTGCCCTTGCAGAAGAAGTCGCACCATTGAACTCTATATTTAATTTTTTTTCTGTTGGAGGTGCTCCAAGGCCTACACTTTACTGGATGCTTCTGCTTTTCCGCCTCATGCAGCGGTTTAGCCTTCTAGGTGCCCTCTGTTGTCTTAGACTTTGAGTACGGATACTGGTCTATATAGTCTCCTTTATCAAAGCCCCAAAATTTCTGACATCAGAGTCTTATCCTTATTTCAACACTAGAAATTCAAGCCGCTTATAAATAGTTAGTGAAAGTTGTCCCTTTTTTTGGGGTTTAAAAAGAAGAATTACACACCTCCCCACCCTTTTGTCAAAAAATTGGGGAAAAATAAGTAAGAAAATGGTAGTCAATAATCTAATTTAATTTCCAGTGTTGAATTGTATGGGTGCATACTCTCTGGGATATAAATCCTTGCAACTGTCGATCATTTATAGCATCGTCTTGGTTGATAAAAAACTCTTGGTCACCATCTCACTCTGTCTATGTGATAGGTATCTTCAACCCATGCCGCATTTGTTTACACCATTATGTTATCTGTTGGTTGCTTGTTACTTGGTTTCATGACTTTCCTGCTAATAATTTGTAAGTGCAGACTTGTTGCAGGGCTGCTAGTGTTCTTTCACATGTACTTAAGGACAATACCGAATGCAAGGAAAGGGTACAGAATTCAAAATCCTTATTTGCTTTTTTCCTGCATCTAGTAATACGAGGATATTGGTTTATATTCTGGAGAAAGATACCTTTCCCCTCCCTCTTTTTTCTCATCTTTTTTTCGGGACATGCTTTTCTCGTGTTAAGAGTCTTGTTAACTTACATGGAATTTCTTGCAGGTATTAAGAGTTGAACTTGAAGCACCTATGCCTTCATTAGGAACCCCAGAGCCCTTATTGCACCGGATGGTGAAATACTTGGTTCTTGCTTCTTCCATGAGAGGTAAAGAAGGAAAATCAAGTACATCAGGGAATCTGTATATTCAACCGACTATTCTGAAACTGCTAGTCATTTGGCTCTGTGATTACCCAAGTGCGGTGCACTGCTTCCTAGATTCACGTCCTCACATAACATATCTGCTTGAGTTGGTGTCTGATTCAATTACAACAGTGTATATAAGAGGTCTGGCCTCAATACTTTTGGGACTGTGTGTTATTTACAACAAATCTATTGATAGTGGGAAGGACGCTTCTAGCGTAGTTGATGCTATAAGCCAAAAAGTTGGGCTTACATCATACTTCTTGAAGTTTGACGAATTGCAGAAAAGCTTTTACTTCTCATCTGCAAAGACGGCCCAACCCCATAAACCTTTGACAAGATCCACTGCTGCTAGTATGGCAGAGATTGAAGATATTGACGAGAATGAGACAACTGGTCAGAAGACTGAGGATCATCCAATGCTTGCAGCAATACTTGATTCTCAGTTTATCAGTACTGTCAGGAAATTAGAGGCAGATATCAGAGAAAGCATTGTTGACATCTACAGTAATCCAAAGAGCAAGGTCACAGTGGTGCCAACAGAGCTGGAACAGAGGACTGGTGAAAACGATGGGGACTATATCAAGCGGCTGAAATCATTTGTGGAGAAGCAGTGCTCTGAGATACAGGTAGGGATGATTGAGAACCCGTGTATGCTTGGTAATTCTATTCACTCAAGAGGAGTGGATTCGATGTCATGAGGTCATTGACGGCTCTGTTTTCTTCTATCTTAGTGGGTGGTTTTGTTTTGCACCTTTAAATGTCAGAAACACCAACTTAGTTTACAAGTGGTCTGTTCTTATCGTCCTAATCTATATGTTAGCTGACGCAATTAGCTACTGCTGTATGATAATCAAAATTGGAGAAGCTGTACTAACTTGGACCATGGAAACAGCCTTCTAATGTCCTGGTATTGTATCTGGTATAGTGGTATATGGACTAAAGCTCCATGTAATGTTGATATGTCGACTCGTCATCCTGACTACATTTATGCAATAAGACAGACTTGCCCAATCCTCACTTTTATACAACTGCAACTGGTCTGCCATTGGGTGCCTCTCAGTGTTTCCGGTTCATCAACAATGTTTTCTTCCCTACGGAAAACACTAGTGTAATATGTAGTGGCACTGTTATATAAGATGACATGCATACACACACTTCAGCTGTGGATTGGGATTTTTGCAACTTTGTGCTGTGCCCTTTGTTTCTTGTTAACTGACATTTAGTTTCCTTGCCTGTTGTTGACAGGAACTTCTTAATCGGAATGCAACATTGGCAGAGGATCTAGCCAAGACTGGTGGGAGCGGCTCATCCCGCGCTGAAAGTAGAAGTAGCGGGGGCTCAGAACGTGTTCAAGTTGAGGTGCTCCGTAGAGATGTTCAAGAAGCAGCCCTACGACTAGAGATGGTCACGAAGGAGAAAGCCAAGATCGAGTCTGAGGCTTCAATGTACCAAAATTTAGCTGCGAAAACGGAATCTGATCTCAAGAGCTTGTCTGATGCTTACTACAGTCTGGAACAGGCAAACTTTAATCTAGAAAAGGAAATCCAAGCCTTAAAAACTGGAGATATGGAGGGAATTGTGGCAAAAGCAAAGGAAGAAGCCCAGAAGGAGCACGAGGCAGAAGAAAGCGATCTTTTTGTCTGCCTTGGGCAAGAGCAGAGCAAGGTAGAGAAGCTGAGTGCGAGGTTGTTGGAGTTGGGAGAAGATGTAGAGAAGTTGCTTGAAGGTATCGTAGACGGTAATGATACGGACTTGCTCGAAGACGACGAAGAGTAGGAAGACTGATGGATGCTTTCTGCTCAACTCCATGATTGAAGTAATTCTCATCGTTCTTCCATGAGTAAGACATTGCTTTTTTGTACACTCTGTTTATTGAATTGTATAGTTGCTTCATTTATTTAAGAAGATTAAATTCATAGCCATCCTGATCTGAGAGTGGTAATTTATTTTACAGTACATGCACCAAAGAGTTCAAAAGGAGTAAATTAAAATATTAATGAGTGTGCATAATAGGAGTAAATTAAGGACATTCTTTAATTTGTGCAGTTGAGTCTAATAGTTTGAATAGACAATCAGCATTGTATGCGGGAGCTTCGTGGATAGGAGAGGAAATTGTGTTCCATTCTGATTATTAGTGGTATGATCCAGAGAGTGCTTGGTGCTGTCACAGCTCCATAATTGCCCCGTGAAGGTGGTAGAGTTGATGAATGTTTGTTGGTGGTTGTGGATGGTCTTTGAAGAGTCCAATTACTAGTAAAAGAGGTGCGGTAAAATGTTGAAAATGGTCTTTAGTGGGCTGTAATAATTACATATCAAGAATACCATATGCTTATAAAACCTTAAATAACCCCATAATAGGTTACCATTATCTGTTGTATTGGTCAATCAGTCAGTGCGTGCGTGCTTGCCCATGCTTTCGGTATCGACTCGAGTTCGAGTTATGCGTTAAGTGGAATTTATCGCATTGTAAGTGGAAGAAGTTTGAAACACGGGGGAGACTATGAGAAGATTCTTCTTCTTTGTTTGTCCCTTGTTTCCTTTTCCCGCAATCCTCTGTATATAGATATGTATACATTCGCGTGTGGCGCGCGTACGTGTATTTTTAATCCGAGGTCCAAACAAATTTAAAATCCCTTTGATTAGCCTGCAGCCTCTATATATCAAGCATGTGTATGACCTATTACAAAGTTGCTGCCTAACCTTAGTGACGCTTTACCTCGGTTAGTTCAAAAGGTAAAAATAAGTGCTGTATAAATGGAGGAGAGTGCTGCTTGAGAACATGAGCAAAGACCATTTTGTTAGTAAAGATGGGAAGAAAAGGGTTGAGGCCTACATTAGCCTCTCTTATTGCCACTCTTCTTCTGGTAATTGTGTCTCTCAGCTTGCCATCAGAAACCACTGCAAAGTATGTACATGTATCCCTTCCCTTACCTCCAAAGAAGTCACTGCCGCCACCACCACCTCACAAATATAAATCACCACCACCCCCTCCGCAAGTGTACTCACCACCACCTCCTTACAAGTACAAAATCCCACCGCCACCATCACCTGTGTACAAGTTCCCACCACCACCTCCTTTTAAGTACAAATCCCCACCTCCACCACCACATGTGTACAAGTCCAAGTCCCCACCACCACCACCACCTCCTTACAAATATAAATCACCACCACCTCCTCGACCAGTGTATTCACCACCACCTCCTTGCAAATACAAATTCCAGGCCGCCATCACCACCTGTGTATAAGTCCAAGTCCCCACCACCCCCTCCTCCTCACAAATATAAGTCACCACCACCTCCTTACAAGTACAAATCCCCATCGCCACCACCACCTGGGTACAAGTTCAAGTCTCCACCACCACCTCCTTACAAAAATAAATCACCACCACCTCCTCCACCAGTGTACTCGCCACCACCTCCTTACAAGTACAAATCCACACCGCCGCCACCACCACATGTGTACAAGTCCAAGTCCCCACCACCACCACCTCGTTTCAAATATAAATCACCACCACCCCCTCCACCAGTGTACTCTCCACCACCTCCTTACAAGTTCAAATCCCCACCACCTCCTGTGTACAAGTCCAAGTCCTCACCACCACCTCCACCGAAGAAGCCTTGAATATAAAAGTCCCCTTCTCCACCTCCTCCAGTTTACAAGTCTCCACCACCCCCACCACCTACAAAGCCCTACAAGTACAAGTCCCCACCACTTTCTCCGCCAGTTTATAAGTCTCCTCCACCCCATAAGAAACCTTACAAGCACAAGTCTTCTCTACAACCTCCGGTCCATAAGCCTCCACCACTTCTTCCAGTTCACAAGTCTCCACCACCCAAGAAACCCTACACTTTTAAGTCCCTCCCCCACCTCACCACTACTGAGAACACTTTTAATGTCTGGAGGTAGATAATCCATGAAAATTGTACTCTACAGTATCTTCCTACCTAATAGATGAAGCCCATTAAAATCTGCATTTTGTCATAATTTTGTTCATTGTAAAACTTCTTAATATCATACGAGCAATTTCTTTTCTGCCGATACGTCCTGCAATTTGTACCATCTGCTAGAGCTTGAAGATGTGTCATAATTTTAGGTGACAAGTTTTATAACATCAAAATACTTTCCGATACCAAATATTTAGGTAATCTTTGTTATATATGATATTATTAAAGATGAACACCCTTAAGGAGAAGTCTTTTTTTCAACTTTTAACTATACTAGTTAAGTGCAGCTGCACATGAATATCAATATTTCAGAGGGTTTAAAATTAGAAAAGGCAATATGCATCACAATGAAAATCAAGTAAAGAACTAATTGAGAATAATCAACGTATTGGTTGCTGAGCAACTGACATATGATAACAGATACGTAAGTCAACATATTTGGCTCGCAGAATGCATTTCATAAACATGGAATAAGTATGGCAAGTACATTCTTGAAACCACGTATACAAAATTAAGACCGGAAAATAATAACTTGAGGCAAAAATCTAACAAGCCTTGAAACAACAAGCTGCTGAGATCATGGGCTAAAAAATTTTTCTCTTTATAAGCCAGTGGCTAAACTTTTTGAATAACCCCTCCCACGTTTTATTCGTCAATAGAAAAATATTCCATCTGTATTAGAGATAGAAGTATCTACATACATGCAGCACCAATGTAGCTAGTGTATTGAACGTCTTGTTAATACCAAAGTGTTACGTCTATTAAAGATGGATAGTTGCATTTCTCGAACGCCGACTTGGCTAAATGGTATATGCCTTTGGCCTTGCTGATGTCCATTTTTAGTGACAAAATTTAATATTCACATATATAAAATATAAAAAAAAATTCTACAAGTAGAGGAAAAATTAATGACTAAAAATATTATACTTTTAACTTAGGTAATGTGAATGTTTATATGCTATTGAGTCTTGTTAACTTTTCTACTTAGGTCGTAACCTACTAGATTTTTCGTCAATTCATTTCTCTTACAATTTTGATTTTTCTTTCATGTGTCTTGTGAGAGTACTTAAATAAGCACTTCACGTACATGAACTGGCTGCAATGCGCATCATTTATGAAAGTATAGTTCTCTATAATTGAGTGTGCTTTATCCCGATAATTTCATCATCTGATTTGTAAATTGGCCAGTTATCTCCAATTAGAAGAAGATATTATAAAAAGAAAATTCATGTGATTGGACTTTAGAGTAAGTATATGATCAAAGGAAATGATACATGTACATACAAACTTCAAAAATCATATGCAATTATATAAGCAAGAAGATTTATCTAGCTAGGACCTCAAGTACGCTGTAATTCTAAATTTAATATTCATATAAATGAGTCATTGACATGTAACTTAAGCTTTGTCGCTAAAAAGTTGTTGTCTGATAATTTCTCAACGACAAATGATTGAAATCATAACTTTGTGGACTATTTTCAGTCGTCGTGGCTATTTTTGGATGGCTATGAATAGGCTTTTTCAATTTCTTTGATTCTCAAATATTCTTCTCTTATTTAATCCATATTTTATCTCTTAGCAATGGTTTTCATTCGCTTTTCTCTTCGATTAAGCTCTAAGGCATAAGTTATTGAAGAGTGAAAGCAACTTCATCATATACAAGAATATAAGATTCAAACTGGACACATAGTCAACAATTTACAAGTTCACAACTTTGAAAAAATATCTTAGTAAATATGTTTTGGAGGAGTTGCGGGTTGTTCCCTTTAAGCCCGATTGCTCTCCACATCTAGTACATGAGATGTTTTCAAAGTAATTAGCGACTTAAATACAACCACCGTCAATCATGCTACTTATCAAATATTTAATATCGAATAAAATGCCACATCCTAAAAAGTAAAGGTTTGGCTCCCACCATTTTACCTATCGAATATTTTTTCTCCGATATATTACCTATAGAATATTAGTGCCGATAATTTTTTATGTGCATGTTGAAAGCTAACACCTAATAAACTCTATAATTATTATGCCTCGTCCTGAAAGGTTGTAAAGAGCAGAAGAGGTTAGGGAGGTTAATTGTATAGAGTTCAAACCTAAATAAACTCCAATCGAAACTCGTTTTGAACTTAGATATACAAATATGATCTTAGCATTTGTTTTATTAAGCAATCAAGGACAAGAACATATAACTAAGTTACCTCATAACAAACTTCAGATAATATGCGCAAATATTAATCATCTGGCCACTTGACGAATGGTCATAACAATTAGATTATGGGAGATGTATGAAGGTATAGATTCATTTAACTGTAAGAGAGAACATAAAATACATTTGAGATAGGTCTGCAGATACCAATGTGATAACTTTTGAAAGACATTTAAGCAATACGTAAAAAATGTATAAGGGCATTTGTGTCCAAGAAGAAGTTACACATATTCACTACACACACAAACACAATATCATGTCTTAAAGTCAAACAAAAAAAGCGAAGACGATTAAGCATATCCAAAATTCACCTTTTCTTTTTGGATGAATCGTATTACCAGATTTTCATTACCAGCATAAAAGGCAGAACAAATATTTGTAAAGACAATATGAGAGTGTAATTCATCTATCGCAAGCAAAAACCATTATCAACTAATGGTCATTTAAAGAAGAAAGTGCTAGAGTTATATAAGATGTTAGAGTTATCAAGGTCTTTCATATCCTAATTTATACTAAGCATCAAGTTGTAAATGACATTAAGAACACATTTATCTATTAAGTATAAGTGTTATGAGAAGTGGAAGAGACTTCCATGTATTAATTATATTTTTTTATGAAAAGTGAAAAAGGTAGAGTTATTAGAAGAATTTTGAGTTTGAGCATGTTAATTGTATTTGAATGGCAATTGAGTGATTCATAAATATACATAAAAACAATTTGTCCAAAATATGACATCTACGCTTTTATAGGTAGTATAGGTACATTGATAATATGCTAATTCAAAGTTAAAGAAAATTATCATTGTTGTAAATTTTTTGACATTTAGCAATAAATTGTTTCTCCACCTCACTTTAATGAAAACTTCTTCTTGGGCCCCTTTATTTTAATTACTTTACTCAAATATGTAACTATCAATATTTGTACTCTATTTTTAGTACTCATTTACTCTAAGTTGCCATTTTTAAGATACATTTTTTTGTGTACTTTTTATTAGTTGTACCGACTAAAGTTACGTGTGTATGTTTTTATTACACACATTGCGTAAGACGATCACACCTAGTATATATAGAGATAGTTTAATCTCAGTAAAATTTATACTATCTTTATCCCTAATTAATTGATTGTATTTGATTTACATGATTATTTAGAATATGAGATATATTTTATAAATTTTTCATTCTATTCCAAGAACGAGAGAGAGGGAAGGAAACGAGAGAAGAAAGTGAGTGAGGAGAGAAAACATGGATTGTGAAAGGTTAAATTTTGAGAGAGAAAAAAAAATAAAAATAATGTAAGAAAGGTAACAATGAAAAAGAAAATCCTATAAAATCTTTTCTAATTTAAAAAATAATTAATTTTTTTTAAGACAATACAAAAAATATATATATAATAAATTTATTTTAAAACGAATGGAGTGATAGTACCGTCAAATGAGGGTGTAATTCACTGGATTAAAACAAAAAATAAAATAAGCAAATAGAGGAGCTACTCAATCATTAATTTAAGGCAGAATGCAAGAAGAAGGTCAATGATGGGCCTGGTGAAGCAGAGATGGTCCCAGTCGGGGACAAGATGGAGCCCACAGAAATGGGCCTCCTCGAGAAACGCGGTAAAGGGGAGACCTTTTAGAAATGTTCACTTTTGTCTAGGCCGCGACACATCATTACGTGGCCCAGCAGTCTGAGGCGCGACACACGACGATTCCACCGGCCCTCGACAGACTGTGTGACCCTGTCGCCTTCTCAGGTCAAAATTATTGCAGTAGGAGGAGCTGCTGACATGTCACATCCTCGCTTGTTCTCGACGTTTTCTTTTTTGTTTTCCATTTTATTGGAACTTTTACTCCTACGACGATGCCTAAAGAAAGTGGAACGATTATAGCATAGGCAATGACACGAGGTCGGACCAACAACCACCACGCCATTCTCCCACGGCTGCCCCAAGTCCACTGTTGCTCACCGAAAGTACCACCACCCACCTATTAACACCCATCACCACCCACAATAAATAGACTCACCGCACGATTGCACCAACACCAACCTCGGCCGTTTACTACCGGCAGTACCAACAACAATCAACTACCGCCACTCCACCAATATCAACAAACCTCCAATGTACCCTGGCATCGCAGTAACAACCCCATCATCGTTGTACAGTGCTATTAGCATTGTCCCTCAATAATTGATCTTATTATAACCACTAGGGGTGGAACACGGGATACAATTTAGTTTGGTTTGGGGGACAAATTGCAAACTAAACTACAATTCTCCGATTTGAAAAATTTTGAACTGAATCGAACCAGACACCATCTGATGGTTCGTTTTAAACCGTTCATTTTGATTGATTTGCGCTCATTTAAAAAGTTGTTCCTTTATGTACCTATCATTCAATCTAAATATTATCCATAGTTTAACTTCTTCTTTATTTAGATTACACAGTTTTCTTACATTCAATATTTGAGTGTCCGTGTTAACATACAATATAAACATTATACTACAACAAAAAATCAATTATTCTTTTGTTATTGATGTATGAAAAGAATGAATGATCCAAAATGTAACTTTCTAGACCCTTTCTCATAATACCGTTGGGAAGTAGTATAAGATTGTTGGTTAGCACCATGTATCGAGTTATAATTTATTGAGAAATGAGAATGCCGAATTGAAAGTCACATCACTCTAAATGAAAATCACAATGAGACATAACGAATTCCCGTTGTGACATGCACTTTGGCTAGCAATGCATATTACTGAATGATACCGCATAAATATTACGTAATCCTAACCATTTAATAACGTTAAATAATGGAAAGCCACCGTGATTGGAGGATGGGCTACGATTTTATTCTATATCTAACGGTTTTAAAAAGTTGGGGACCTGAAATATCATCTTTTCATGCTCTAAAAGTCTGCATTCATTCCCAAGTTCCAGAAAATAAGAAAAATAAAGTTTCAAAAGAAGTTTTTCTGTCCATGGAAGTGTCCAAAGACAGAAGTCAGTAGAGTATGGCTCGTGCAGGGGCCACTACAAATAGCCCCCCCAAACCCATTCTAATGCGTTACATATCATTGACAATCGATGCACGTAGCTTTCATGCAACTAGTACATCTCGATGACAAAACATTTGAGTTTACAGCTTATCTGCCATGTAACAAACCCGAAAAGAGCACAACCCTATTTTCAATGAGAATGGACAGCATTTGTGCTGACAAAGGGATCCTTGGGACCTCTTGTTGGACTTGGACATGGTCAACATACATTTCACGTCCAGCAAACAAACACACACACAGGAAAAGGGAAGCCTTTTTTTTTTTTGATAAGATGAGAATTTCATTGAAATAAAGTTTAGGAGTACAGATTAGCCAGATTTGGCTATACATAATAGACCATGAGAATTCTATACATCAGAAATATTTAAACCAACTTAACAAAACAATGGACTAAAAGTATATTTGAATGGAGAACCACAACCTAATTGATAGATTCATTCATTAATTCCTGCATCACATCAGTTGAATGGAGAACACATACGATATCTGTGACAAGCCATGCAAACTACTATAAGTCGATATCGGAGTCGACGTACAAACCTATATAACCTCTCTTAATACAACACCATAGTCACCAGCTGTATAACCTTTTCTTATTAGAATATATATACTAGGTCAGCTGGCCTTTCAATTTCAACATTAGTGACAGGCTTCATTATTAAATTGAAAATCTACTGTACATTGAAATAGTGATTTAGCTACACGGATTACGTAGACCACTCTGTCAGACAAGTTTTTTATAGTCATCCACACGCGTGATACACAAACACAACGTGCGCAAATGAGATCAGAGACCACTGAATTCAGGGCACCAAGATGCTCTATATTAGATGTAACAAGCTTTTTACATTTAACGCAAGCATTCCCCTAACGATTGATGGTAAGTGAAGCTGGGAAGATCCTTGCAAGATTAATTTGGAGCCGTGAAATTAATAAATTAAGAAAGAAACTAAGAATCATAATAATTAATGAACGAGGATGAAATAAAAAAAGAAAAACCTCATTTCTATATTCCACTGATCTCACCTTCCCTACATACACCCACATTCACCACCATGCTGTTTCGCTTCGACTCCAAGACCCTGCAACAGTTTCTTCTAGGCGACTGCCCCCCCACAAAAAAAAAAAAAAAAAGCCAATGAGTGACAAGTTATAAAGTTTAAATCTACTGAAGGAAAAAGTAGCCTTGTATCCTCAAAATGCTACTAGCAAGCTGGTGGTTGTGTAGGTAAATATGGGCATAACTTCACTAACCCCATCACCAAAACCATCTCTTTACATTTTAAACGCATAGCCCATGAACCAGCCTGGCATGCTAATAGCATTCTGAGATCACACTGCATAAATGCAAACAGAATTTGTTTGATAGCTTTAGTTAATATCAAACTAGGCAGAAAATATGGTTCTCTTACCCTTTCCCATAGATCCGGATCAGGTTTCTTATACACAACCACTCTATCAAGTTCGGCAGGATTTGCCATCTTCCATTTGCAGGCGGGATGGGGAACGCGATGCCGAGCATACTCACTCACAGTTTGATTGGTGAGAGCATCCATTCTGGCACTTCTCATGTAAAACACAAAGGGCTTCTGACATGGGTTCCGGCTTACCGGACGGGTGTTGAATGCATAGGCAGTGTAATCTGCTCGCCTGTACCAATTCAAAAATGTCCTCGATGGCATTTCTATCTCACGGGGTGATAGAACTCCCCTCAAAATTTGAACAGCAAAGCCCCAGGACACTGAAATGGTCCAAGTCCTAGTGCTATCATAACAAATGGATTGTTGCATTAGACCTGCTGAGTCGAGCTTCATAGGAATTGTAAGCCGCTGTAGGGCTTGCACTCGTGTCACGTTGGGAAAAATTGGCTCCACCACATCAAGGTGATGCAAAGACACCAATGGTGTCACCGGATGCGCCGCAAGGAGCCCAAATAAGTTCCCGTACACGTCATACTGGATGGCCATCGACCAAGAAGAGACTCACTGTTAGAATGCAATAACAACCTTTCATAACTAAGGTCAGACATCAAATATCTAACTCAAGCACATTGAATGACCACTTTTTGTCTTGTCTTATGCTCTACAGACGGTTATGGGATAGCTGCATCGAGAAAAACTTAATCCCGCACAACCAAGGATAGTCATATGGCAACAACTAGGAGCCTACCTTTCGACCAATTGAGCTGCACACAAGCTGACCTCATCCCTGCTGCCAAATCAATATCATTTAACCAAACTACATTGCAAAACTTCACAGTTGCTTTTACATGTCTTCGTTTCTTTGACAACCTTGCAAGCCAACTTTACAGGATACTAAAAGAGAAAACAAAAAGGAACTAACTTAAAATCTAGTGAAAGCCAGAGAAATGAAGAAAGATTAATGTCAGTCGCTCACACCTTCCAAAGCGGGTAATAGACTACAGGTCTGTGGGCTAAGTGGTAATCTCTTGTACTAGAATTTGAGTGGTGAGTAAGGTCAATGACTGTGCATCAAATTCAAGCCTATGGATTTTACTAAAACGTTAAGACAACACAATTCCCTTTCTGAAGTGCTACAAAATTTAAGTATTTTGTTCCCTGTAAGGTATCCAAAATTCTAATTAGGTAACAGGAATACTAGAACATCTTGAAACAAAGTAGAAGAAAGATTAATTCAATGAAGTGAAATTAACCTTAAATGACTTTACCAAGTGCCAAGTTATCAACTAACCTAACTTTTCTTCTCAAAACTGTACTCCAGCATACACAGTCAACTACCTTTTTCTAAATTTTCCTATCTGGGGCCCAAAAATATACCCAGTATCAAGGCAAAACCAGTCATCCTGACAAAAGTCTTTACTTCATTAATAGTACTCATCAGTAGTACATTACAGTTCAGGGCACCGCCATTTCTTCAGCTAAAAAGTAACCGACTATTTAGTTCTCAGTAGGTAGAATTAAAAGAAAAAACCAACAGCATGTTGTCGGCAAAGCCAAAAACACCAAAAAACAGAAGAAGCATTAACAAAATAATAATGGGTCAGGTTTAACAGAAATGTACCTGGTGGAAACCGAGTTCTTTAGTGAGTGGAACACCGAGTTCAGCCATACAAGCCTGCATCCTATCATCAGACCCATACAAGCCAGGGTACCTCTGTATACACTTGTCCTGCATCTGCTGAAGAGCTTTAGCCAATGGGTAACTAATAGCAAACCCACCACCACCATAAGCCATGCCATAACTGAAATAAATGTTCTGCAAGTGACTTTCGGATAAACTCCCAATGTAGTAATACTGATTGTGATCATACTTGTTCAACACCCTCACCAAATTATCAGTCACAAAAACGGTGTCGTCGTCACCCATCACAAACCACTTCACGTCCTTCATCCCCAGCTTAAGGGTCTCCGAAACGATTCGAGATATCCGGATCGCCGACCGGTGACCCTGCCGGTTCTTGTACGCAAACCGTGACGTGTCACCGGATATTTTCACCGGCGGCAGGCCGATTTCCGTCGCCTTTTTGACCGGATTATCTAGCCAAACAATGCCCCTCATATTGTTGGGTTTCCACCACAGCTTTATGTAGTTCTTCCTCTGGTCCCACAGCTTGGCGGACGCCGCAATGCCGAATACGATGTCGTTTAGCTCCGTTCTGCGGCGGGTTTCAGGGGTTTTAACATGCACCGTCTGATTGGAAATCAACGGTTCTGATGATGACTGCGTGGTGGTATTTGGGTTTGTGCGCAAATAATGCCGGTGGCTTTGAAACGACTCCGTGAAGAGGTCGTCGTCACAGGCGGCGCGTGAGGAGGTGACGAGTTTGAGGGTGTAGATGACATAGGTGGCGGACACGAAGAGGATGAGCCAGACCATGAGCTTGGGCAGGGCCCGACTCTGCTGGCCGGGCACGGGTATGGGCGTACCCGATGGGCTCCTCATCTGCTGCATCTGCTCCCAAATGAGTTTCTCTGGATCTTTCTGGCTCACTTTCATGTTCTAAAACGCTCAAAAACAACAAACGGGTCTCTGTAAAAACGCCAATATTTTCTACAGAAAATTGACGACTAGGGTTCGTTTCGAAAATTACCCTCTTCACTCTTCAGATCTGTACTAGTTGGGGAGGCTTCAATTCCTAACAGCAAATGTGACAAAGATTCAATTTTTATTTTTCAGGAAGTGGGAGAGCATGCATTGCTGCCAGGTTGCACACTCTCCTGAATGGAGCCTTCACAGCGCTGTACCTATTTGTGTGTGACTGTGAGTGTGTAAATAATGGATATTCTGAGGGGTGTTTATATAGTGCGGAAGGAGAAGAGATCTAATGGGGGATGTGAAAGGTTAGACTAGAATTTTAGATCTGAGGAAGAAATGGGAAAGACAAGGAAGGATGAATGGTGGATCTTGGAGTGGGTCGGTTCAAATCAAGGAAACGGGTGCTGATGGCTTTTGCGCGCGTGTCCGTCTGCGTGTGTGTGTCTGTGTGTGAAGATTAGATACGCACAAAGACTAGGGATGAGAATAAGGGAATGGGACAAAGGGATTAGTGTGTGCAGATTTTACGCGGCTGTATTCAGTTGTAGATACAGCCTAAACAGAAGTGTGTTTAGCGTAAACCAGGCTGGACTACTGGGTTATCTTTGGCATCATTTATGGCAAAACTTTGCCTCGATACAATAAAGGTTGGGTTTAGTATTGATTTCAGGATTTTGGGAAATACTGGATCTAGTTCTTCGATTACCTTCTTTACTAGAATTTGTATTTATCGTTTGCAGCACGCTATCGGAAAAAGTCTAGAACGGTTTTGTACTAATAGATTGGATCATCGAAGATCGATAATCTCTTGTTACTATTTTTACTTTGTTTCTATCAGACTAGTTCAAGTTTATGTGTCTGTCCTAACTAACTCGGACTAATTATTGGACCGTTTGAGATCTGTCTGCACTAATGGAACAAGACTTAAACAAGTTACCTCTTTCTTTTAAATAGTCATTTTTGTAACTTTTTTTTTTTTTTTTCTCTTGTTGATCTGTTTTTTATTTTATATTATTCCGTTTATCTCTTGGCATAGTAAAGAAATAGTGAGATCAACTTTTCCCAATCGGAAGGTTGGGAGAGCTAGAGCCTTGAGGACTGCCCCACGTGGTCCACAAAATAATTGTGAATGTTTGTTCTTTATTTGTTTTTCGGCAAAGTAACAGCGAGCGAGAGGGAATGAAAGAAATAATTTTTAAATATGGTCATTAATCTTTATTCTCTCTTTGATTCAGCCACGAGGTGGTGTGTCACAATTATTATATTTTAAAACGATTGGTTTTTTCGCTAAGAAAAGAAAAAAAATGGATTATCTTACTTTCTTGGCCTAAAATACATGAAGAGTGTATAACCTAGTTACTTTAATCGGACTTGCTCAATTTTTTTTCCTGGCTTAAGAATTTTTTAGTCTCAAAGTGATTCTATACAGTCACGAGAAAAAAATAGAAAAGGACCAGTTTTTGCTAATCTCTTAAATAGTGACAAGAATCCGTTGCTAGCGCTCATCGGTGGCATTTCTGCACTAAAATTTAAGGTTGTTGCTAATTATTTTAGAAGTGCTACTAAGAATTTTCAATGACAAATACTCATCAAAACAGATGGGTTAAGTTGCTCCAAATTCTCATAATTAAAAAGTGCGTAAAATATCATACAATATAAGCAAAACCGTTATCCCTTCTTCTATATACCGACAGTCATACCACCTTTAAGATATACTTAAATCATGTTTATCATGAGACTTGCATATTATTATCCGAATGATTATATTATTCAAGTAGGAGTTGTTACTAATGACACGAAAGAAAGTACCAAAAAAGAAAAACTTAACTACGTCTCAAATATTGTTGATTATACGGAGCAATTCTTGCACGAGATGTACATTGACTTGTTAAGTTCTAATAACTTAATTTTGATCTTTTGCCAAAACTACTTCCAACCAATATTAGATGTTGTATGGGAACTTTACATTTCGATACCTTTGTTTTTGCTTCTACTCCCTCACGATTTTGATATCTTGTTTACGTGTTAAGCACTCATTTTATATGTTTTAAACTTTGATTTCAAGTATTTTGAAGTGTGTAACTTGCTTAAGTTACACAAAATCATCTTAGCTTACACATTTTTAACACTACAATGACTAGAAGGGAGTGTTAATTGTTATCTGCACTTCAAAAAAGCTTAGGCCCTTGTAGGTCACCATGCTTGTTTTCTAAATTATTTTCTACTTTACGCTTTTTAGTTTGTTCTGCTTGTTCACGTCTCTACATTTAAACACATTGTATTGTAAATATTTTGTATACTATGTTTTTGAGTGCCTAATAATCCGTACACCTTTTTGTCACTAAAGGTGGATTATCAACAATATTTTAAGTTTAGTAAAAAATGGACTAATTAGTCTGATGGGGTGAGAAGAATCTATGCAAGCAAATTTGCAACGGAAGTGATTTTTCTTAACTAGGGTTGGTGTGTTATACGTGTTTGAAACATGCTATCTTCATCCATTGTATATTTTTTCATCCCTTTTTTATCACTAAAAATAAATATTAGTGACAAAAGTTGATATTTTTAGGGGTAAAAAAGAGGGTGAATTACTGGATTAGCAAACTATAGAGGTGGTAATATACTCTCCCTACGTATCATCGTATTTTCGTGAGATCTATGATCACGATCAGTATGTTACATGTGAATAATGCAACCGGAACATACTCTTCATTCTTTTCCAAAAAACTTTCAAGCCGTTCATTTTGAGGTCAAATAAAATTATCAACTTTTACTTGTTGTAAGTCTAAGTGTAACACCATAGAGTGACCAAACTCTTTGTTCTGCTGCCTCCATTCCTCTATATAACTATTTCAGCTAAAAAAAAAAGTTATAATTTGTATTTCCAAACTAAAACGGCCTTAAGAACATAGCAAAATCCATCGCTCCAATTTTGGGTCCATCATCAGTCAACGTAGATAGTCTAAATGTCAAGTTTTTTTTTTTTACCTCGTATCAATTGACGAAGGTTAAACTCAAATTCTATTGTCACAACTAAATGTCTAATAAGTGTTACTGACATGATTTTTAACGATAATAAAGTGTGACTTCAGTAAAAAAAAGTATAATGTGAATTTCGCTTTAGCATTATGTGTCACCTTTCTATCACGAGATTTCTTGAATACATGCACCGCCAATTTCTTATTTTGACAAAAGTAAAATTTGTTAAAAGTTAAATGAATCATAAAAATAAACTCGTAAAAATGAATACATGCGGCGTGATCAATGTTTACGTGTTGATGATGCTTGAATACTGAAGAAGTGTACACCACTATCTCTCAACAACAATGATCCTAACTTACACTTTTAAGTTCTTTAAATAGCAGCTGTCCATTAATTTAAACTACAAAAAAGTTTACATCAACACCCATTAGCTACTTCCCCACTATTAAGAGCATCTCTATCTTGTACAGAACAAACATAAGTAAGATAACACTTAAGACTGTACATGGATTGACTTTAACTCCATGTGTATTGAGTTTGTTTCCAAGCTTGGTGGCCACTAACCAGCTTCAAGTCAAATTTGCTTATATGATGTAAGAAGAAAAAGTACAAACATGTAGAGGATAGAAGTTTCCCGTCAACTCTTTGATCCTCGAACCGAAATTAGAAAGACGTAAGTACTATTTAATACCGAACATTGGGATTTGCGTAAGGCGTTGAAGAATTATAACATAACACGTTTAGAGGAAACACAAGATAAACTACTCAAAAATATATATATATATGTTATGCACATGATTCATGATTTTAGGTCGACGTTATGTCGATTTGATTCTGATAGATCTCATTTCAGATCTTAAATTTGAGAGATTCTTCTTCTCGGTTTTTCTTTTCTGGCTTGGTGGTGGTGTATATTTGAAGAGGCGGGTCAGGAAGTGGAAGGAGAGCGGAGGAATTGGTATTTTTCTTACTCCAGCCTGTGCCCATTTGGTTCAATTAGAAAAATAAAAAGGGTGAATTTGGTTTGCAAATTAAATGAATCTTAGAGATTAAACAAAAGAGAAAGAGATGATGGTGGGGTTTTGTGTATGTGGTGGGCAGTATGTGTGGGATTTTCAGGTGTGGTGGTGGTGATGAACTGGTATGAGGAGTAAGTGAGTGTGTTGGGTAAATTTGTTTTTTTTATTTTTATTTTTATGAAGGGTATTAGTATTTTTTATTAATTCTGTTAACTCCGTCAACTGAAAAAATAAAAAAATAAAAAAATATAGCGAAGTATAATAAAAATACTTAGTTGGCGTCATGTTACGGATAAACTTACCGTGTGTAATTTACTCATATTGTTAACATAACTAGGAGTACTTGGTTGAGTACGGGCCATTGCAGTTAAAGACTGAGCAAAAACTGAGGTGATATAATTAATCTTAAATGGGATAAAAAATTGTACAATTTGTTTGGTTTTTGTAATTTTTTAGGAAAATGTTGTTTGATGATCGCAATTGTAATCAATTCAATGTTTGAAAATATTCTTTGTAAGCTTTGGATTGAAGAAATGTTTGATGGTACTGTTGCAACAAGAAGCACATAAAAAGAAAAGGAAAATATTTCCTTCTTTCTTAACTAGTGCTATTTCAAGTAAATTCAGCTAATGGGTAGAATGATTTAACAAACATCGATAAAAATTTATCCAATAAGAGATTCTCTAACGAAACAAATGTTAAGTTTTTATTATGCTCATATTTGTCCTTGAATTATAACAGTGTTGTTTTCTTACATACCGTAAGTTTGCACCACATTTGAGAAAAAATTTTATTTTCCTAACGATCTTCTGTTTCTTAATTGATTTTTCACGTATTTTAGTTTCTTTACGTTGTTTTCATTTTTCAGTTTTCCAATTGGTTAATTGTTTACTAACCTAAAATGAAGAAAGAAAATTACAATTCTCATTAACCATGTCAATATCTAATATTTATTTTATTTTAACTAAATTAAAAGAATATAATAAAGTAACTTTTTTGTTATGTTTTTCTTTCTCATCACACTTTTCATTTTTCAATCAATGTATAAAATATATTTATTACCCAATATTATTTTAATTTCATCAAAATTCAAAAAGGAGTAATAAAAGAAGGGTAAGAATATAATTAATGTAATTAATGGAAGACATAATCGTCAATTTTTTTTTATAAAATTTATACTTTTAGAGACAGTGCGCGCGCGCATACACCCACACACACGCATACATATGTATAAATATATTTTTAACAACTACATATTTTGTTTCCCAATATGTAAATATTGATTTAGATTAAATTTATAACATAATGTTTCTTAAATACAGTACAAAAAAACTAATTAGGGAATGTAAAGTTGTTATTGAAATAATTGACGGATGGTAAAATCCAAAATGATTACACAATTAGTAATTAACAATGGTATTTTATGAAAGGGTATGGTAATAATGGAGTAGTATTTATGAAAGGGTAGGGTAATAATGAAGTAGTAATTATTAAAGGATAAGATTGTTATTAGAGTGATTAACGAAGGACAAAAATGGAATAAAAAGATTTACAAGATTCGTACTTTTATAGGTAGTATAGATAGGAGTACTTGGTTGAGTACGTGCCATTGCAGTTAAAGACTGAGCAAAAACTGAAGTGTATAAAGGGAATCTATAAATGAGCATAAAGTTTGTACAAATTGTTTGGTGGTAGTCATTTGGCCTTTCAGAAAAAGGCAGTTCCTTCTCCCATCTTACGAAAGGAGCCTTTGCCATTTCATGACAGAGTAACGTTACTTGGGATAGATCTTCTCCTTTTTCCCACTTTTGAGATGGGTAGTCTGTTGCAACAAGAAGCACATAAAAAGAAAAGGAAAATATTTCCTTCTTTCTTAACTAGACTGCTATTTCAAGAAAAACTCAGCTACGATGACGGTAGAAATGACGCGCTTTAACAGACATCGATAAAAATTTATCCAAGCTGAAGAGATTCTCTAACGAAACAAATGTTAAGTTTTTATTATGCTCATATTTGTCCTTGAATTATAACAGTGTTGTTTTCTTACATACCGTATACGAGTTTTTTTTCCCCATCGTTTCTAGAAAAAACGCTTGTTGTACGTTCCTTCTCATACAGTGAGTGCCTCATGGTATACCGTGTCATATACTGACTATGATTCATGGACCGGCGTAATATGTTTTTGAAATTATTGATTTGGCATCGCCTTGTAGGACGAGTGGAACCGATCTTGTTTTGCAGATAAATAAAACTGACCAAAGAGATTTAGATCGACAACAATACTAAAGACCAGTGACCTAGTCCAGATCAAGCTCACTACGCAAATAGGTAACACCAGTCTAACGATTTTTGTTCGCTAAACTTTCTCAAAATTTTGAATTTATTTTGATACTTTTAATCAAGATATTTTTAAGACAATGTACAATGAAAAAAATAGGGTTGAAGCTTTCCTCGTAACGAAAAAAATTAGCTGCTACCACGGTTGGAGGAATCTTTCCCCTATCTCTATATAGCGACAATTAATCATCTGTAAATATTTTTAATAAATTTTATTTAATAACACTAAGAAGTGTTACTAATAATTATCGCTGATAGTATTTAAAAAAAAACCAATAAAAAATATTTAGCGACAGTTATCAATATACCTCAAATTGATGGAAATTTTTTTATGTTTCCTCCCTGGTAAAAGCCTTAAAAGCGGCGGTCTCTTCCCGCATTTCATGCAGTGGAGTGCATCAGAGAGGGGGGGGGGGGGGGGGGGGCGCACTACATTAGTATTAAGACCATCCACGTGAACGCGCGTGACAAATACTGAACACGGGTCTTACTCACAACCTCACAGAGTCACTCTCCCGGTCCCCCTTTGCTTGCCTTTGACTTTGGTCAACTGATGACAAAAACAAATAAATAAATAAAAGTACATAACAGTGGTCAATGAGAGATATTGGTCGGTTGACTCACCCCCACTAACTAAATGCTTATCTCAGACAAAAAATGAGTCCAAAAAAATAATTAAAAGATAAAAAAACGAGATGTCAATTTAACCTTTTTATTCTAGTGTGACATCTATCTTTAATCCAATATTTGCCTTGTTTTTAGTGTCGTATCTGTCCATATTGGCATAATAAGCAATATGTTTAGAAAAAGATAACACACATAAAGTGACAAGTAGGGTGAGCATCAAATCGTTTTAACTAAATCTGAATTGTGCAAACCGAACTAATCAAATCCAATCAGAATCATCTAAAGATCTTAACGGTTCGGTTTCACATTTCTCAAACCGACCTTTGTTCGGTTCGGTTCACATTTTTTAATCCGAAATTCAAAAAATAAATCTTGAAAGTTAAAAGAAAAGAAAATAATTAGAACATTTACAACACAAAAAATTCGTAAGTAATATCTATTCTATATTACTCATTCTTTCTTATACATCAATGTGCAATTATATATCGATCGTAAGATGATTACATGCAATTTAGAAAAAACATAAATTTTATTTTGAATTATTGTTAGATCCATGACAAATATGAAAACTTGGACGGGGCCGAGACTCTAAGAGCCGAGGCCTCTGTCTGGTCAAGTCCAGGCCCAGGTGGTAAATCAACTGCTCAAAAGAAGAGACTGGTCCAGAAGTGGAGAACTCAGGACCAAGCTGGGCCGGGCTTTTTAATTCGACATCCTCATGCATTCATAGCACTAGGCTGGGTCGTGGCAAAGCATCACGCATGCACTGGCTGGCCCAGAAGTGGAGACCATTGACAAAATTGTTCCATACAAATCTTTTGAAAATTGCCAATGTAGAGAAGGTAACTGAACGTGGAACTCTTTTTGGGAGTGACTATGTACTATAGAAAGCTGATTTATTCTTTATAATAACTTTGAAATCATGGGTAAGGCCTTGTTCGTGCAGGAGTTCTCACGAGCCAGGCCGCGCTTTTTATTTTTGAAGATATTACTGCCTAGCGTCCTAAAAGACGTCCAAGTTGAGCCTCCGTAGGACAAAGTTAGGCCTGGCTGGCGGGTACGACTTTCTAGAGGTGAGCATTTAAAGCGTTTAAACTGATCAAATCGTGAAGACCATACCTACCAATTCATCTAATTTCAAACGATCTAAAAATCAATTGGTTTATTTTTTCAAACCTTACATTCAGATCGTTGGGTTCAGTTTGGATATTTTTGAAACCGTATAAACCGAATTGACCGTATATAATATAACATATTTATATTTTTACCTAACCCCAGTTATCTTTTATTAGATCTAATTATCTAACCACTCATATAAAATGGAAGTAACCCTAAGTCCCTTGACTGTAGTAGACACTTTTCAGCCGCCGTCCACATCTCGCTGAATGTTATCAATTATGATAAAAAAAAAAAAAAAAATTCGGAGTTTATTAGCATTTTGGAGCTTAATTTTTTGGTATAAACTTGTCCATAATTAAATTGTTTGACCCAAACCAATTAAACCGTTTAAATCGGTCCGTTCAATCTGTTCAAACCGGTTCGTTTTTTTAAATAAAAAAAAAAATCAAGATTGGTCGGTTTAATTTGATATCCATTCTTCAAATCCGAACCGTGCTAACTGCTAAGCCCTACGACTTTGTTTACATCTCGGGGGCACTATCATTTTTCTCGGCTGATTAGTGTTAAAGTGCATTTGCGTGTGGAAAAAAGACGAGAAACGTTAGATCTAAGTTCAAGATGACCCTCGTGGGTTATTTCTAATGAGTCAATGCGCTCACCGTCTTCTCTTCCACACCCATCTTCTCCTTCCTTTGCTGCAGTTCGTATGGGATCCACAAATATTCATTTGGGTAAGGGATTAACACGTTATAATAGATTAAGGTGGATAAATTTTGACGTTAGAGACCATTGATCTCGAACAAACGTCTTTCGCCTGGCTTTAAGGAATTGCAAAACCAACTGCACTAGCTTTTGGCAATTTGGCTTGTCTTTGAATTGGTACACTCTTGTTTGATACTGTAGCTTCTTTTTTCACAGTTACAGAGGGTCTATTACTGTTCGAAATCGTGCAAAAATCTAACGAAGGAAATAAATATTCAAGCCAACAAAAGCTTTACATGCCATGATAAAGTAACAAATCGGGCAACAAATGGAAAACTGAAAGGCCAACAAAATCACAATGTCCACTTGAAACATTTTGGAGCAGCTAGTCGAACAAGCAGGTCATTGCAGAACAAGCAACTAGCACTTGTGGAATGAACTGCTTACGATCTTGCCTCCTTCGGAATGGAGCGAGTCTTAACAATCTATTGCTCATGCTTGTGCTTTTGAAGCTGCTGATGCAATACAAAAGGGGGTTTAACAAGAAATTGGCATCGCTACTCCTTTTTGGATTAGTTATTGTGCATCATCTGTTCTATAATGGTAGTTGTGCATGTACTTTGCGTTGCTAATACCATCGTGATCATCCATTATAATTTCCCTGATCAAAGATCGATTCAAACTGAAAATTACAATAAGAGGAGAACAAAATTGGAAAACTATAATACACGCGCTTGCTTGGTGAGAGTCTAATAGTTTCTAATGGCCTTGTTCTCCCTCGAATAGCTTTCGCCACTGGAACGGTGGCGCTGCGGTGAGGCTCTTGAGATCACTGAAACAAGGGAATGGACGGCATTTGCTGCTATTCTCGACTTTATCTGCCCCCTCTTTGGTAGAGGCCTTCTACTGCTGTAACTTTCTCCGGTTGCTGCTTCATGGACATCACTGATCTTGCTGTTCATTTTCGATACTTCAAGACAAAAACCCCTCCTTGGGTGTGCTAAAGGCAGATGTGTTTGTTTCCAGGCTTGACAAAAGCAGTTGTATGTATCTGAATTGCTTTGGTTTGGGCCACCGGGATGCTATATATAGCACAACAAATGACTCATGGTAGTACCAGTGGCTAAGAAAAGGTTGATCTTGGAGACAAGAAATTATTGGGGGAGGTTGGGAGACAATGCCAGCGGATTTCTCAGCTCTGCAAGATTCCTACACCCCAACTTGGGACAAATTATATTCACAAGATGATTTGTTGACTGATTGATGAAATTATGATCACAGTTTAACCTGCATAATGGTTTTTGGACCTGCTGACTTGAAACACACGTGTGGGTTCAATAGGTATGTGTGCTGGAACCTGTTTTCTTTGGTAGAATAGCCGATCTGAGGCCATGAGGGAGGACACAGAATGGATCTACTGGTACGGTTTAGTGATCTTTGACAGCTAGATTTCATATTCAATGGGACAAGCTGCATATTTGTAAATGCAAGTGGTTGGAGTGGCTCTGCATATTTTAAGGGAGGCATCCTTGGGACGCCAAATGCTGTGTTATTTCCGTATAGAACAGGCAACTTTGCTCGTTAATGTTGTATATATCCTTCTTTGATGCTGCTGCTGCACATGGATTTGAACTTAGCTATGACGATAGGGATGATGGCAATAAACCAATTATGATGCTTTTATGGATAGTAATTTGCTGCACAGACTGCTTAGCGCAGACCTGAATTCCACACATCCTTACTACTTCCCTGAAGTGGTCAAATACTAGCTGGTTTAATGTATGCAGTGATCTGGCCTCTCATAATAGCATTAGTGTAAATGAAGCCTAATCTTGACTTATTTCAGCAATTTTTTTTCATTAAAGTGGTATCAATACTTTTATGTTAGGTGCTCCGGGGGAGGTGCGTCAAGGGGGGCGGGGCGGGGGAGAGGTTCATCTGAATTCTCGAGAGATCTTGTCATATGAGTACTTCGTTATAATCGTCTCAGCCACCACACCCACCAGCCTTTGAGCAAGTACCACGCTTTGCGACAAGCTTTGCTATAATCATCATGTTCACTTTGATAATTAAGAGCCTAGAGTTCTGAATTAAGGTCGGAGTAGTTTGCGCTATGAGCCTTAAATTGTCGTGAGCTAAAGAGTCGAGACCAGCATCATACAATACCAGTGGCCGCAGCTTTAAATTAATCATACGGTTACAAAGTCAAATCAAATGTAGGAATAGACTTCCAAAAAGGAATTAAAAACACTCTCTTGCTCAAGAATCTTTTAGGTCGAGCAATTTATAGCTGGCATGCCTGTCCACTGCCCTGCCTAATGAAAGAACCTGTCTCTACTTCCTAGAGGTCCATATTGAAACACCCTCCATTCAAAATCAAACATCAGAGATAAGGGCCAACACTCTTGCTATATAAGCCTCTTTAAAGGTACTTGTAAAGATCAAGGTCATAACAATCAGTTCATCAACCACTTGGAAGAAAGAAAGCGATTTGGCTGATCCGCGAGATGGCGAACAAGGTGAATGATGCTGAAGCAGCAGCAGCAACTGCTTTTGCTAGATTTGAAAGAAGTTGCAAGAGAAGAAGGTCACTTCCAAGGAGAGGGCAAGTTACAATGAGGATAGCAGCGAAGGCTTTCCACTCACTCAAGTCTCTGGTTTTCACAGCTCCTGCTCCCGGCAAATCTTAGTTGATGAGAATGTTACATGTAGCCGTCATATTATACAAAGATTTGAATGATGATTGAGTTTTCTGGATCCTAGTTAACACGCTCAGTCCCATATAGTAGTTTGCTTTTACTTGTCAACTCAAACATGTGGATTGAACCCCAGGGGATAAGAGAAGTAGCTAATAAACAACCTCAATTTCAATTTCAGAATATTGCCAGAAAAAAAAAAAGAACTCAAAGTTGTGAGTTACAGGCCATAGAATTGCGACTCTATTGATCACTTTCTTTCTTCAAAGTGAACATGACTTAAGAAAGTTTTCATCGATATATTAATTAAAGCTTTCTCAAATGATCTTTTTCCGGTATATACAAAGAAAAAACCGAAGGGTATCTCTTGTCAAAAGAATGCATGCAATACGCATTATATAATTCTCCTTTTAGGTCGCCTAATTAAAGGAAGACATTTAATTGTTTCTTTGGGACAAAAATAAGGCGCTTTTAAGTAGTCGACTTTAGCAACCATTGCAATCCTAAGAGACGAAAATGTAGACTCTGTGTGTGTGTGTTTATTTGTTTTCATTCAAGAGGGTGGGGTGGGGGGCGTTATGTTTGTGTAGCTGCCACTTCTCTTCCACTGTTTGTTCAATTTCTTTTTCCAGTCTTTGTGGAATAAGTAGGATTTAGAGGTTTTGTTTCTCTGAAATATGTTCCCTCGTTTGGAGGAATGAATAGATTGGGCGAGAGAGTGTGATGGTTTCTACTATCATATTTGCTTCCTTATTACTTCATGCCACCCCATCCTTTCATGTATCCAGGTGGAAGGGGATTAGTTGCATGCGCGAATGCAAATCGGAGTCAGTTTTTCATAGTTTTGGATCATTGTGATTGGCTTCATCATGAACATACAGTTTTCAGAAAGGTATTTGTTGCTATATGTTTCTTCTTCAATGCTTCCCCTGTCATGGTGCTAATAGAAATTTAGTCCATTGTTCACAGGTTACAACATATTCCTTTAATAATATTCTGATACGTCCCCTAAAGATAGGTATGTCAACTCCATTGTTATGTTGTATGTTGTATCCTTTTTTGGGTTTATCAATAGTAGAACTCAAATGCATACACTTGGATTTAGCTCTGGATATATGTTGTGTATCCTAGTTTGGGTTTATCAACAGGAAGAGTCCGAAATTGTCGTACTAGACAAAGAATCTAGTCTAAACGGTATTCCTTAGGCTCCATTTCTATATAACTAGTGGTGGAAAATTTAGAGAACTCGCCATTGATTCATCTGCATATCCATGAAAGGGTTCTGTGTGAAACTTATATTGCTTTGAGTAATGATTTTACTGGGCACCTTTTTATCTTGACAAACTATATCGCACATTGCATCTTGTTTGGGTAAATGTTCTTTCTCGTTTTTCCTTTGGTCACTATTGCAATCTTGTTACAGGTGGTATGTGACCCTTTTGCTGAAAGTGTTCCAAGTGGCTCATCTGTTAAGAGAGATTTGAAGAGGAAAGCGTAAGTTCCTTCCAAGCTTTTTTTCACAAAATAAAGTTAAGAGAAAGCTGACATGCGTGATATTGCTATCCAGAAAGCTGAATCTGCTTTCATTCGTGGACGAAATGGAAGCAGTGGATTTACGAGGAGCTAAGAAGAGAAAGCCAGACACTGCTGCTTGTATAGATATAGTTCCTCAAACAGAAGTAAAGCAGTCACCAGTAATATAGTATACTTATTCTTGTCTCGACAGTTGGACTGATGTAGCTTTTATTGGGCGAAGCGGGTCTTTTTTGTTTCCTTCCTTCTCCATTCTTTGTCGAGAAAATTAGGAAATTAGGAAAAAATGGGCTTTGGGGTAAAACTTTTGGGAATGGTAGGTTTGTTTTGAAAACTTAAAAAAAACGGGGCAACTTTTAGAAATCTCTGAACAAAGGAAGGAGTTAAGAAATCAACTAAGTATGTTTCGCCCTTTTAGCATTAAATTGTGCAAACAACCTTCATGATATGCTTGAATTATGCTTCTGCAGGAAGCTGAACTTCCTTTCATTCGGAGAGTTGGGGGATGAAGAGAAAGAAACGACAGCTATGCATGAAAAATTGGGAGACTCTTTTCTTCAAGCAGACGTAAGTTCAAGAGGTAAATTTGTAAAAAAAATGTAATTTTATGAATCTAAAAGATGAATGCAGGTTATCATATCAGAGTTGACCTTAGTGTTCAAGGAATTCTGGAAGTTGAAGGGGATACATATAAGGAATACGATGATAAAAAGTTAGTATTTTGGCATGAAGCATAGTTGAATTCTATGTACTTAAGTGGAAGTGGAATATATAATATTCGTAGTAGCTCGATCTGATCTGGGAGTTTAGGGTCCTAGAGTTTAATGCTACTAACTTTAATTTGTTGTTTAAGTTACTAGAAATAGAGTGAGGTTTTCATGCGAAGGTACCTTATTGTCACAGACTGAACTTCCCTAAGTCGAAACCGTGCGGCACTTAGCTAGATCAAGCCCTCGCTTGCTCGCTAAGTCAGCCTAACTATAGAGCTAGGCAAAGTTGGAAACAAATATGTAGCGGAACACAAGAGGTTGGGGAAAGGATTCCCAATACACTACTTGGAGAAAGCCTATAATACTCGAATACAAGGATGTCTTGGATGCCTTGGCCAAGTGAGGCATTGGCTTTATATACTACTCCACCTCCTCAACGGACGGTGGAAATTACATGCAATCCTACGGTATGTATTATCCTTTTAGAACTCTTTAGACTATTTACAAGCCTCTCTAGTATTCTAGACTACTTCTAGAATACTCTTCTATCTTTCTAGAGCTACCATCACTACTCTAGAATATTCACACATGTACAAGACACAATAGTGTAGAGAAGTCTTGAACCTTCTGGAAGCCTTGTCCTCTAATTGCCAAGTAAGCATCCACTAAGCGTCCCGTAAGCGCCTAATGAGCGTCCGCATGGCGTAACCTCTAAAAATCAGCCTCCTTATGAACGGTCCGTGACATTATGCTATTATACCTAACTTCTTTCTTAAGTTTACGTCTGATTACGAGTCTTAGTACTGATGTAGTCACCCAAGTTTGACGGAGTTAGACTATTTTAGTACAGGGACATTTTTATTTGGCCTGGCCTGGTACCCAGTTGATTTTATTGATGCAAGACGGTCTGCCCCGCGGGCCGAGTGATCATCTATGGGTTTGATTGGGTTGGGTCATATTTTGCCAGCCCTAATTACTGAGCACAGCCATAAAGTTTGAAATCAGATGCAACCACACGCGAATAAGAAATAGAAGAAGCAAGTCTTAACATATGGAACCCGCACATAAAGTTCGAAATCAGATGCAATCACGCGTGACTGAGAAATAGAAGCAGAAAGATGAGGGTGAAATTAGTTAAATTTCTTTTCCCCACCCCGCCCCATTCTTCTGTCGCTCCCTTCTTATATTAGGACAGTAAAAGGTTGAAAGGCCTAATCTACCTAGAAGGATTAATATTTTCCCTCAAGGTGGGACTACGATTACGTTTCTGGATATTAATATACAGCTTGGATTCCTGCGCCTTAATGTATCCCTAAACCTTCTTTTTAACAGGACGAAGGATACAAGGAGGAATATATCTACAACAGAGATCTGATTGACTTATATGTTTCTAGCCTTTGTGAGGATATGCCTCTTCGCGTTAACAAGTTTTCAACGATTAAAGATCTTAAAGACACTATAAGAGTGAGAAGTAATCTCGAAGCACAAGATCAGAGATTGGTTTATCATGGGACTGAGTTAGAGGATGACACACCAATGGTCTTGAAGACAACTCCATAATTCATCTTGTAAGTGATGGAAAAGAATAACAACAATTATTTTCTCTGCTATTTATGTCGATGCCGGAAATATGTCTTTTCTAAATATGTTACGTGTGACTTTTATCCTTCCTTCAGAATCTAGATGGTCCAGATCTTGTTGAAATCAAGGTGATCAGCAGACTATAATGGAAACAAATTTGATCGTGCAATGCCTTTTCACCGTTAAAAGACTCAAATTTATGTTGCATATTGTCACGCGAATACCGCCAGAGGAGCAGAGAATAGTTTTTGGCCGAACTGTTTTGAGTGATGAAAGGTTGGTAAACGACTATGCTATTGCGGAAGGATCAATATAGTTCGTGTTGTTGCTGGTCAAGAGTTCGAAATTTTTGTTGATGATATGATGGGAGATCGCACCGCATTGAAGGTGAAGAACACCTATTCTGTGCTCATGATAAAGCAGATGTTATCAACGGCGAAAGGTATCCCTGCTGACAAGATGTTGCTTAGCTTTGGTGGTGAACACCTGGAAGATGAGCGTACACTGGGGTCTTACAGGATTTCGCTTAGTTCGAGGCTCCATTTAACTCCAGTCGCCCGGTAGTATGAATTCAAACTGCAGGGTGTAGGTAGCAAAAAGTATCTGGGTTTGTAGTTAAATTTGGTTTTTACAAACTAGCATCACATCTTGCGAATCACATACATTGGAGGGTGTACACGCACTATATGGAAAGAACCCTGTAAATCATGCCAAGAGCTCCTCATCACTTTTGTCTGTTGCATCAAGAATTGAACGGTCCATTTTTTTTTTTAGTTTCAAATTGCAAAGGCAAAGCTTAAAGCTTGGAGTGTTATCCAAGATGATCAATATGTAATGTGCCACAGTCAATCTCAGACAGAGGACTATTTATTTGTAAAATAAACATTTGCACAGGGTATGTGGAGAGCGGTCTTCACCAAAATAGAGCTGAATATACCCTTAAACACATGGACTGAGTTTTGCAGGCACTGTCACACAATGCAGCAGGGGGAAATCCTTACTGCTAGACTATGCAAGCTGATAGTTGTAGTGACCTTTTCTGGAATTTGGAATATTTGAGTATAAACAAACCATTGTGGAAGGGCGTATGCAAATGACTAGCCAATGGATTTATTACAGAACTTACAGATGGAAGAAGAGCAAATCCACAGCTCAAGATAAAGAGTTGTGCCAAAGTTGGGGATTGGATACAAAGCATCTGTTAGAGAACTGATGTATTTAGTTTTGTAAGATGCAAGAATAAAATGTACATAACTGAGATTAGGCCATATAATTCATAGGGCACAGATCCAGTTTCGTGTTGTTATGGATCGAGGGGAGAAGATTCTGAACAAGGGGGCGGAGGCGGAGGCGGAGACGGAGGCGGAGGCTGAGGCTGAGGCTGAGACTGAGGCGGAGGCGAAGCGGAAGCCGAAGCCGGTGGGGGAGACGAGGCGTTTCTCGATGGAGGATGTGCAGAAGTACTGCGCTACCCTCGAAGATGTATCCGTAACGTTCACATTTCTCAGGGGCACCAAAATCCCTCGCCTAGTCTTCGCCTGGGAAAACATCGGATTGAACGCCCAACTGTTGGACGCCCTCGTTAGGGCAAGGTACAGGCCGCCGTCCCCCTTCCAGATAGCAGCTATTCCCTTCGGAATGCAAAAATCCGACATCCTAGGCATCGCAAAACCCGGTTCCGGCAAAACAACAGCGTATATCCTTCCGATGTTGCAACACGTATCCACCCTTCCGCCGTTAAATCCGCGGGAGGGCGGGTCCTACGCGGTCGTGATCGCGCCCAGTCTATCATTTGTTGCGGAGATCGAGCGCGAGGTTCTCAAGTTCGCGCCGTGCTTGGGCATCAAGGTGCGGGCCTTCGCCGGCAGGGATGCGACGGAGGCGCTGGGGCACGAGGCTATGAGAGGGTTCGAGGTCGTGATCGGCACGCCGTGGTGCTTCCTCCAGTGCCTGGACAACGGGTGGGCTGATTTCAAGCAGTGTCGCTACCTTGTTCTTGACAAGGTCAATTGGATGCTTGACGAACCCTGGCGGCTCGAGCATGAAGTCTTGATAACCATGAATGCAATGCCTTCTGGCAATGCCGCTGACGGTCGTACGACGTGCTTCTTTGGTACTGAAATTACTTACACTGTGGGGCGCCTGGCGAGGAAATACATGAAGGATGTGATTTTGCTGACAGCTGAGGACAAGACGAAGTGATTATGCATATATATACCTTCACTTGAAGGTTTGCTTTTGCTTGTCATTAGGTTTTGCTGTTCTCCTTTAAAACTATGTCTATGGCTTTCAGGTTGCACCCGTGAAGCGCTTTTTGAATGCATATTACTTGTCAAAACTAAGGAAACCCGTCTAAAACCAATTTAGTGGAGATTGTGAATGATGTTAACAAGAGTGGCAGCAACGGTTACAAGTTACTGATGCCTCTGGAATTTCAATTGAAGCTTCTGGATTTTTGCAAAATTATACTTGTGATTCTGCTGCAACTGTTCTGATGATTGCATCAGAGGGTCAAAGGGACAGTGTGTATTGTCAAACCTATCTTTTCCATTTTGTGGACTTCTTTTGTTTTATTGTTTCAGCTGCATAGAAGCATGGCATATCCTCTTACGTACAGTGAAAATAGTCTGGGTAAGTGCACGTGCTGAAGACTTGTGGTTCTTCACTTGCACAGCATCTTTCCTACACAATGATGTCTACGTGTTTCCTTCAAGCATGTCTTTTGAATAAACTTTGGTTGGTATTGAAAAGGAGGGACTAATGTAAGCTCTGCTGTTAAAGCAATTGTTCTTTGAGTAATGGCCAAGGTACCAAAATCATATTATTCCTTGTTTCCTTACAAAGGCACGCCCTTTTACCCTTCATTTCACGGAAATTTTTTCATAAATTTCCAGTCTTAATGTCGTATCTCCCGCCATTGATCTTCAGCAGCCTACAATGGTTGCTCCCATGGCATTTTCAGGCCAAGCACCGGCACATAGCCTACCAAGGCTTGCCCTTGGTGCCTTGCCTTCGAGAGGAAGACAGCCTGCAGACATCCAAACTAAGAGCCTGCAGACATATAGATGTAAGAAGTTGAGGGCCAAGCAATTTAAAACCCACGTAGCATCCTCAATGAGCAATTCCGAGATGGGACTGAACCCTTCTTCATCTGATACAGTCAAAAACTTGTACCTATACATCAACGATAAGAACTTGAAGCAGCTGGGCAACCTCATCTCAACTAATTGTATCTTCGAGGATTCGTCCTTCTCTAAACCATTCCAGGGGAAAAAGGTCCTTTCTTCATCACTTGCAACTTTAGAAAAAGCAAAGAATCACAATCATATTGCACTTGTTCCTGTAAGGTCCCTTTTTTAAGCAGTGCAGGAGGTTTTGCACTTTCTCGAGCAGCTAATCACATCCATGGGTCAAAATATAGAATTCGAGATAGAAAATGTATTTGAAGGAGATGAATTTACAGCCTCAGCATTATGGCACTTGGGTATTTCCATAATCATAGTCCTCGCATGAATTTAATACTATTTCTCATGATTGACATCGTAATCATTGAACTGATCAAGGGTTCATTAAGATCGGTCTATGATGCAGAGTGGAAGAAGAAACGCATTCCCCTCACGAGAGGCTGCAGCTTCTACGAATTGTCAGTAGAGGAACAACGACTGGTTATAAGGTACTAAATATAAATCTATGAGATATCGATCAGTACAGTTACGCACATACAGGCCTGTGATACTGTAGTAACTTCATGCAGAAAAGCTCTAGTCGTGGTCGAATCACCAATTAAACCAGGAGGCTTAGTGCTGGTAATCTTATAACTATCATTATGACTAAACTAGTTTGCTTGGGTATATAAGAGCACATCTGTTGACCAAGCACAATATCCCAATGTTGTTTTCCTCTCTGCAATTCAGGGTCTGTTGAAAGTTGTGACTTCACTGTTTGATGCATTTCCTGAGGCTGCAGAGTGTATGTCGATTTCCCCCAACAATTTAGAGCTTATACACGAGGCATCACATAATAAGAACCTGAGATACATAAACTTTTGCAGGGTTCCTAAGGAGTTCCCATGTCATACTACAAATGCTAGTAAGGATTTACAAGATACTTTTGGGGACATTCATAAGCCCACTTCTGGCAGGCTACATCAACTTTTGGAGTTTCATCATTCACGTACTAAGCTTTTCACTCAAATTATTGCTCAGCATTTCAAAGTTTCTTTCCAATTAAAGGTCATCAACGATGTTCTGTTTGTAAGTCATGCCAAATAGCAAAAGCAAAGGCTCCACATGAGTTGTCAGTCATCACTACGATCACGACTTGACCATACTTGCAGCAGCGAAAGAGCAACCAGTGGCCCAACAACAGGTGGGAGTGGCGGGGGCTTGCTCAAAGCAGCAATTACATCAGCCTTTTCCATTGTAATCACTCCTACTTCTCCAACATCTTGATTGGATTGCTTCTTTGGGGTCAAAATGCCCACTGTTACAAATCGTAGAAACATTATTATTAGTAAAAAGAAGTTCATAATTGAGAAGATGTTAGATGTGTCGCATAAGAGAAATGTGTAATTACCCTTTGCTCTTTCTACGGGGGAGATGCTTTTGAGTTTGTTTTTGGCAAACAACAACGCAGCTGCTCCACGCATGGAATGCAGATGTTTCTGACCTTGCAAGAGGAAGAGTCAATGCCGAGCTACCAACCTGCAGCAGGGGAATCAAACAAGAAAGTCTTGGTCATCTTTTGGACAAGAGAAAGAAGATAACTGGTTACAAATTTATAAACGGGGTCTGCTTTCCAGCACCTGACCTGATAACTGGTTACATGAGTCCATTAGGTTGTGGTTGGTACCAATCCCAGATACTGCTGCAAACCCCAACTTAATTGCTGATACTTATAGGGTGTTTCAATTTTGTAGTCGTGAATCTCTTAGAATACACGATCATGCATTAACATAACGATTGAAGCATTGTACATCACCTACACCTAGATTTTTTTTCTTAACAAACCAGAAGTGTGAAAAAATAAGCCATGAACAGGTTCTTTCTCTCGCGGTTTCTTATAATCTTGACCTATGTTTCCTAGCGACACACCTAACAAGTAACAACAGCCTGATTGTCATCCTACAAGTGGCAAATAACTAGATTGTTCTTAACTACTCAGAGTCTGAAAAAAGAAGTTACGCATCGGTTCTTTATTTCGCGCTATCTCATAATTTTGCCCTCGCGACACCCAACAACATCCCGATTGTGATTCTACTAGTTTCAAATAACTATTGGAGAAGGAGATTTAAATCAGTCAAGTAAGGCAACGTAAAATTCAACAGGTACTATTCCAGTATATTCTGATAGTTTTACCAAATCAGACGCCTGCTATAGCTTGTGGAATTATTATCATCTAAAATGATAATTTATACTCAAAAACCATATCCACGTTATCCCACGATAATTTGCCCCAAAGGCATATGCATTGTGACAGAGGTGTGATTCATTAGCGACGAAAGTTCAGAATTCTTGAAAGTCTAGCATTAGCACACAATATTTCAACATAACAAACCACAGAACTAGAGAAAAACAGCTAAACAACGAATCTACTGCAGACGCGAATTCAGCAGTATCTTCTAAGTGGCGGAGACGATCGATGACATACCGGCGATCAATTAGAACAGCAATTCGGATCACTCAACAACGGCGGCACCAATTTTCTGATAATGGCCTGGGGGTAGGATTGATCGAAAATGATGAGATCAAAGAGTTTGCTTACGTACCTGTGATTGCTCGCTTGAGTATTTTCATGCGTGCGTGTGTGGGGTGGCCATATTATGTTGCAGAAGCTTCCTGAAGTTTCAGGCGAATCGGAGATTGGGCCTCGTGCTCGTAGTATAGGCTTTGTTGAGCCCATGGGTTGTGGGTTTGATTATCGAAGTAGAGAGTTTTGGGCTTAGGCTCAACAAAATCCACAACCCTAGTGGGCTTATGACTTGTATACATTACATTGCTCAACAAAATACACAACCCTAGTGGGCTTATGACTTGTATACATTGCTTTGAAAAGTTTCAGGGTCAAGGTGAAGTGAAACAGTTAAATTGTGGAGTGAAAATATCGATTTGAATTCGTATTTGTCGGTGTTAAACACCGATTTATACAAGCAACTCGTTTAAGTAACACTCCAACCGATTACTCAAGTTTCAACGGCCAAATTTTCAGCGAAAATGTTTTGTTGTCAAAAAGGAACTCTACTAGGGTTGAAATAAGGTTTTGACAATCGGAAAGTAGTCAACCGGAAGGAACTCCAGCAGTGTTGGAGCATGTTGGTCGGATCTAAACATGTCATTCTATGACTTTCATTACCATTTGTCAATGTCTTGGAGTTGTTATATGCATGTTTTGATGGTTTCTTTTGTTTATCATGTGCAGGGTCATGGTTCCTGTTCTTGAAATTAGGGTTGCATAACACAAAACTAGGCCACTAGGGTAAACTAAAAAGTGGTCAGCTTCTTAGCAAAAATAGATGGAAACAATAACAATTTAGCAAAATTTTGAGGGTTTTGAGACTCGAACGGTTTTGTCCCAAATCGGGCAAACATCTTTTCTGTCAAATTTCAGGTCGCAAACGCAACTCGAGGACCTAGCTAATGCCATAAGAAAAGGTTGCACCCTGTCCCTAATAAAATCTTTTGTATGTAAATCTATTTTTGAAACTCATACGGTTTTTCCCCTAAATTAGGCGAACATTTTCTCTATCAAATTTCAAGCTCAAAAGGCAACTCGATCTGTAAACTTGATGCCATAAGAACTAGGTTGTAGCAAATCCCTAATAAAATCTCTCGCCCGAAACCCTAGTTTTGGGACTTGGACTGCTTTGACAAAATCAGGCAAACATTTTATTGTCAAATTTGGAACCCAAAACACACGCCGGAGGCTTGATGCCATAAGGTTAGGTGTGTCGGATCACTCATAGAAATTGCCTCCGGGAACCCTAGTTTTCAGACTCGGAACAGTTTTGCCCCCATATCAGACCACCCAAATTTCGGGCCATACCCCTATGATAACTTGTAGAGAACGTGCTTTCCGGTCATTTTGTTCTTGAAAGTTCGTCCAGTGGGGCGACACCCCACTTGCAAAAAAGGAGTTCGAGGTTGTCTGTGGGTTGTTGGGGCTGGATACTCATCCAATATGAGGCTGAACTTAACATTAGAAACATATAACAAAGCAAAACGTGGTACTACTTAAGTACAGATTACCCTTCGTTCTAGTATTGGTCTGAGTTTGTTATTGTCGACGGTATGAAAAGCTATTCGCACATCATTTATATTTAAAAGTAGCAGTACGATTTCTTGCTAACGCGTTATGAAAATGTTCTTAACGTCCCTGCTTATCGCGTACAATGTGTTTGAAGAATCTGGAATATAACGTGGTAGGTTCAAACTGTACTGTTATTGCATGTTACACTAGATCCTCTCTGTAAACCACAGAGCATAACTTTGAAGAGAACATGCAATCTGAAGCAATATATTACTTAATTATATTGGATTCCCTTGGCCTACAAGCTTCCTCCCAACCGAACTAATCTTATCTAAATAAAATAGTTTAGTTCCTGGTTCTTACTTTTGATGAGGAATACGAGTCACTAATGGGTCCAAGCGCAACTATGAAAATCGAGCACTATTCCGTTCCTGTTAATTAAAGTTGATCTCTCCTATCTTGATTTAACCCCAATTAGGTTTCTCAAATGATGTGATAAGCCACAAAACCTTGTTTTTATATGGTGATACGTACATCTTAGGCCCCAATGTGGAGTAATTTTGTTGCACTTTCTGTTGGCGGTATCATTAATGCAGCCTCGTAAGTACGAACACTGCTAGAAAAGATAAACGCCAGCGCGTTTCAAGACATACAGCAGTATCTTGAATGTTACCCTTGGGACACTTGCCAAAATATGACCGCTATACCTTGTTATGTTATGTTTCGACTTTGTTATAGTACATAGTAGTATGATTATTATAGAAACCGAAATGGTCGATGTTTTTACAATATTTTCGTGGCTAAATGTTTTGATCCTTGGTTACAACTTCATAAACTTGAAGCTGTGATTCCAGTCAATGACTTTCCCGAAATCCCTCGCATTCTGCAGCCAGCAAGTAGCCTATTACCACACCTCCTGTACTAACCAGTGGCTAAACCAACTAGAAGATTTTATTTATATGAATGGTCAAGTGCAGTATTGGCTCTGTTGTCAACGCATGGAGGTGATGTAACTAGAAAAATGATGAACTCTGGTTAATTCTGTTCAAGCCCACCTGATTTTGACGTTTGACCGACTCATCTCTGTGCTGAGCAACGCCCACGGTTGTTGGTTTTTGTTATCGCTGGTTTTATATGCCCACCATATGTGCATGTATATCTTCTTGTAGTATGGAGATTTATCATATTCTCACACGATACATATATGGTAATTTTTGGGTAATTTGAGTTCTGTAGTATTTGTAGATATATGTTGTGCACAGCAAAAAATGTTTAGCTCCATGCTGAAAGACATAAGTGTGTTTGGAACACCTTAAGGAAGTGATGACTTCTAGATGTCATCTTTTAGTTAAATGGCCATGCTATAATTCTCTCTTGGTGGCCGTTGAGACCTTTACTTTTATAAACAAATGATCATCAAAATTGTAGAAGATGTTAGTAGCAATGATAATCGATCAAAGCATAATGGGATACAAGAAGTATAGAAATTTTCTCATTTCCGTACGAACATCTGCAAGAGCGAGAGACCACTTGTAACATCCTTGAGAGCAATTGAAGTCCATCTTAATTGCTTGGAGCAAACCCTAGGTTGCTTTTGGATCCAAGGACTTGAAACGAATGAGTTTGGAATATGCTCAAAGGCATATCCCGCTTAATATCTTATATGTGGACGTAGACAAAATACTGAGTGGATTTAAGAGCCTTGTAATTGAGGGATTTGAAATCCAAGTCACAAAGGATTGAACTTCCACACTGATCAGCCAGTATTAAATCTTGTGTTAGCCAAACCCCTTCACTTCAAAACTTTGAACATATATCTACATGAAGCCTTAACATAAATCAGTTGAAAGACCAAAAAGGTCATGGTATCTAGCCAGGGTGTACAGCTTAAAGGTTATCATATAAAAGTTAGAGCGTGTTATAGAAACCGTTGGGCGTATTCGATCTGGTAGCTTTAGCTTTTAGAGAAAACGTCCAGTCATCTTTAACAAAAAAAGTAAATATAATTAGAGATATTTGATTACGGCAGATCCTTCAATAATGCGTGACAAAAGCACTCTTTCTCCATGGGCATGAGCCTAGACTCGTGTCCATATGCATTCTACCCAAGTAAAGTGAATGAGAGCATTGGATACTACTTTTTCACATCGACAACAACCGCTGCTTACAGTTGGTAATTAGGACTTAGGACTGCTAATTAGTTTAGTGATGGTGCAACTGGAACATCTCATCATGGACATACATATAGATTAATGTATGCCTGCTTGACTCCAAATATATATACTTGAGGTCTCTTGACAGTAAACAGAATCTGAACGCAGCCATGAGTAGAGGGGGAAGCTTTGGTGGGGGGCAGAGTTCCTTAGGCTACCTGTTTGGTTCTGATGAACAACAAGGTGCTGCACCTCCTCCCTCACCGCCAGCTTATAAGCCGCCTTATGGGATCGATACCACCGTAGAGAAGCCACCAGAAACGCCTTCTCCTCCTCCTCCTCCTCCCAAGACGGAAAATGTCTCCAACAACTATAAACGAGCCGAGGGCCAGAATTCTGGAAACTTCATCACGGTAAGTCACAAGCAAGTTGCTGGTGAAACGGAAACCTAATCCGCCTTTTTCCCTGCATGATAATTTCATCTACACGTTTATCTTTTCAGGGTCGTTCATCAACAAAGGTGAAGTCAGTTCCAGGTGGAGATTCATCTCTTGGCTACCTGTTCGGAGATAAGTGATAGCATCTTCAACCCAAGCTTTCTTGTACCTTTAACAAGAGGTTTCAGCTTAGCTTTACTCTTGATGACGCCAACTAGGTTAGGGTTTATGGGGTTCCTATGTATTGCCTAAATAACAAAGTGGTTTGCAGCAGTGTGTTTCTTTGTTTATATTTCATGATCCAAAACTGGAAAGGCTTTTGAGCAATAAACAAATGGATGATTTCCAATATTAGCTTCACTTTTGTCATGTCCTTGTGAACCACTCACTAGAAGTTTCTTGTTTCTCTTCTTTATCGATTGTTTAATTCTGAACTCGTGGTTAACATCCAAATCTTGAGGGGTATTGGAAGAATAAACTAATAGATGGTTTCTATATTAGTTTCATGGATCTACCTCTTTACAGGTCGCCAACATCAGAGCTGAATTGCCAGTTTCACCCCCTTTCTTTAGGGATTATTCGTCATAGAAACTAGAATCTACTGATGATAAATAATAGGACTTAGGAGTCGTTCCCCTCTCTTTCTCGCCCCAGCTTAACTAAGTCTCCTTAGTCTCACAGAAAGAAGGGAAAAGCAAACCTAATCAACTCAATTCCTATCTGTCAAACTAAACACTTAGTTTTACTTCCGTAATGTTTTGATCTCTTCTTTAAATATCAAACTCGATGTCATTCAGAGTGCAACAGGATATATATATATATATATATATATATATTAGGATCTACGACTGATGTGAAGAAAACTACCTTCGGTGTAAACAAAATGAAAAGTGCAGTTCATCGTAAGTTGGAACACAAGACTAGTGTGTGTGTAATGCATGAGCTGAATTCCAAGGAAAGCAGAAACTTGGTGGAGTGCATATATTCGCCGACCTATTCCTAAAGTCAAGTGTTACTTGCAGTTTCTGGTATATGCAACAGTACACCTTTGGCAAATGATGAATGACATGGCTTGCTTCAGTTAACACATGATTCTTATGAATGAGGTGACTATAGCTCTCACTTTTAATAAAAATTATACCAAGAGACTTCAATAAATTGTCCATCCTTGTGAATTTCTACTTATTCAAGTACAAGAATTCTTACTGCATTTTGCGAGTAATACTCTAGTTGGAAGGAGTGAATATGGTTTAGGTTTACGTGGTTTGAAGTACACCTGTGAGTTCTTGAGCAGATCGATGATGTTGACCAGCTGATATGTTCTAGGTAAGAATGTAAGAATGTTTACCAAGAGTCTTCAATCAATAGTCCATCATTCTGAGTTTCTCCTTATTCAAGTACAGGTATTCTTACTGCATTTTGTGAGTAATACCACAGATGGAAGTAGTGAATTATGGTTTAGGTTTACATGGTTTGAAGAACGCCTGTGAGTTTCTGAGCAGATCAATGATGTGCATTTTGTGAGTAATACTACAGTTGGAAGTAGTGAATTATGGTTTAGGTTTACATGGTTTGAAGTACTCCTGTGAGTTTCTGAGCAGATCAATGATGTTGACCAGCTGATATGTTCTAGGTAAGAATTGTAAGATAATATGCCCAGCTAGTCAAAATGATGCAAAAATTTCATTAGTTTTACCAGTTTAGCGTCCTTCAAATATGCCAGCTTGGGTTGCTTCCAGAGTTAAACCAGCAAAGCACTAGCATCTCTATACCATGGCGTGGTTTCAGCCATACAGGTAACGACTATTCAGGGATGTTGCCATGCTGGTCACAAGCCATGCCAAGTTTTATTACTCTTTTCAACTTTCATCCTTAGTTGGACTGTTCTCCTTTCTTCTTCAAGTTAAGGTTTCTTCTCTTTTCCTTTTTGGGGGGATCCAATCCAGCTAGCAGTGCCTTACCAGTAGAAAGTAACGAAGAACATAAAACTTGTAGTGGATTACAAGTTAAGATAGAAAAGAACAAGAAATAAGGCCAATGTCTACGTATTCAACCAGCTTGCCAACGTGAGTATTCAGAATTTGGAAAGGATATCCAATGTCGATGGCCTTGTGGATCCGGTTCTTCTGTGGTGATTATAAAGATGCAGTAGTAAATGTGTTACAAAGCTCTGCAATTGTCGCTAAAAGGCACATTGGTCGTACTTTCAATGCCCAATAAGTTTTTAGCGACAAAATTAGGAGGACCCTGATACGCCGGTGATTAGGATGGCACCCCAAAATTGCTTGAGCTTCTTCTTTGTCCATAAACATATGAGCATGTCATGCATAAGTGTAAGCTTTAAACTCAAGGGCTTCTGAAAATGAATTAACTTAGCGAGCGTCGATTTTCACGCCCTTAAATGCTTGTCCAAACTTTAATTTGACGCTACAAAGTGGGGTTAATTTTACGCTACACCCTGTACTTAGGGGTCAGTTGCACCCAGCACCCCAGGGTTTTAAAATTGGCACCCAACACCAAATGTTCAAAAAACTTGACTTCCATCACCAAATGACGGTCAAAATGACCTTTGACCAGATGTCCGTTAAAATTTTAAGGGTAAAATGGTCTGATTGCCCCTTAAAACATACATGTCATCCAAGTCACCTACACATGGCCCAATTTGGCTCTCCACGTCATCATTTCTCTCTAACAGCAGAAGAAGAAATGAAGCAGAAGAGAAAACAAATGGGGCAACAACACCAACAGCCAGCCGTCGGCGAGGGGCACCAACTGTAACCGGCAATGGGGGCACCAACAGCCAATCGACCACCAAGGATGGTGTCATGCTGTCATGCCATTGTGCTGTCGACGCCGCCGCCCTTTTTTGCAACCACCAGATCTGCCGCTATGCCGCCAGAGCAGCCATTGATTTAAAGCTTCACTTTCAAAATCTTTGCCCCAATTTCTTTCACAAACAACCCGTTTGGAGGATCAAATGATGTTATTGTGGTGATGATTGTGACGACAGGAGATGAACTTTGTGTGGTTGAAGTTTCTTACAATCCAACAACCAAACCTTTACTTCCTCCGTCGCCAGATCCGTGGACCACCGGTCATCCGCTAATCAACTAGCCACTAGGTCTCTTTTCTTCTCTTCACCGGTCAACCACCTCGACACTGCCTTGCCGCTACCAGATCGACGATCCAAGATCTGCCGCCACTCAACTGCTGGGTCTCTCTGTCGATGCCGAAATTCCACGCCTGTAAAAAAAGTCTTTGGTGGGCCGATTTGTAGTGGGTGGCAATGGTGGGAAGAGGGGAGATGGTGGTTGGTTATGGTAGGGGGTGAGGGGGAAGGGCAGAGATTGGTGGTGGTTTGCGGTGGTAGGTGGTGACGGGATGTAGTGGTTGGCTATGGTGATAAACTGGGAAAATGGGTTAATCGATGACCGAGGGGAAGAAGGGAGAAGGGGGGAGAGAGAGAGGGAAGATAAGATAATTATGGTTATTGAGGGAAAATGACGTGGATGATATTGGTTTGTATAGTTGGTGACTAGGATGGCAGGTGTTCCATGGCTTAACATACCATTTTGCCCTTAAAAATTTAACGGGCATCTAGTCAAAGGTCATTTTGACCGTTATTTGGTGATGAAAGTCAAATTTTTTTAAATATTTGGTGTTGGGTGCCAATTTTAAAATTCTGGGGTGCTGGGTGCAACTGACCCCTAAGTATAGGGTGTAGCGTAAAATTAACCCCTATAAAGTGCATGAGGGACAAAATAGTGTATTTTTAGCGGAAGATTACTATGTTGATTATAAGTTGAGGTGTGCAAATAAAAAATCTTCCCAACCTATTAATGAATAATCATTGTTCCATGGACTCTTAATGATTGCACATTCATCATAGGAGAATTATTAGGCCCTAATCCTGATTTTGGACACAGAACAGCAGATATGATGGGGCTGACTATGCTGGTCGAAAATTGAGCAAGAAAGGTCTCCTGGAAATTATATAAGAAGAAGCCATCTGTTCGTTAGGCTTGTGACAAAGAAAATCTTAGACACCAAGCAAAGCCCATTTTAGATGGTAGGTAACATGTTTTCATTGGCATTATAGGCTGCCACCCCCAGGGTTGTTATGTGCCAACTAGCTTAACGAATCCAATGTTTCCTTCACAAGTTATTAGAGGGTGTTTGTGCATTGATTTAAAATTGATCAAATCTGATTAAATTCAGATTAAATTAGTTTTGAAATGTTTGGCAAAAAAAATAATAATAAATAAACTTATTAAATATGCTCCAATATGTGATTAAATCTATAATCCTCATTTTCTTGAATTAAGATATAATCAGTTTAAAAAAATCAGGTTTGACCAAAAGATTTATCAAAATATCCTTACATATAAACAGTATTAAATACTCAATTTCAGTCTGAATACACTATATGATAATTTTGCTACACTAACCTACTTTAATCTCTTTTTATCCAAACACCTTCAATAACTTTTAATCTATTATACTTAAAATAGATTAAAGCTAATTTTAGAAACCGATTCTGATTTAATCAAAATCTATTTTTAAAAATCAATATCAAACGGCATCTTAGACACTATCAAAACGGATTTTCAAAGCCAGTTTTAAGTAAGTGTCGGTTGCAAGCATTAATAACTTGTACTTTGCTAGTGTGATTAGTGTGATTCTCACATAAGTTCGTAAAGCATTTGAGACTTCAATCATACTTGTTATCAACACGCATCTGGTAACAGTGACTTTGAGCCCCATGTGTAACATTAGCCCTTCTAGGATGCATTTGAACAAACATCTCCCAATCAATAAGTGGTGTAATGCAACGGATTCAGATGCTTTAAGGTGCAGACTTGAGAAATCCCATTTTTCAAAAAGTGGTTTTACTATTACGAGTCACCGTAATATATGCGATGCGTGCGTAAAAACAAAATTAATAGTATAAATTTTGTTTAATCTAAACATATGTTATTGTTATATTCAGTAAAATAAATCTTAAATTACAGAAATATAAGTTAACATGTGTGTCTAAAAATAAGTTAGCAAAATATTGTTATCATATCAAACTTGAACTTTAAATTTTATTTTAATTTTATTTTTTTAATAAATTTTAATTTGTGAGAACCAAACATGTTTTCATAGGTAGTTGTTTACCACTAAAGATTTTTATTTTGTGTATTTTTAAAATAGGAATGTCACTTGTCACCGTTATATGTTAGTAGTTATCTAACACCAAAAAATATTACACCAAATCATATTTTTCCTTAATAAGTAGTAGTATATGTGAACTGATCGTAGAAAGAAGTTTAGTATGAGAGAGAAAGTAAAGTTGGCTACTTCTGAGTAATGGATTGCTCACTCACATAACCCTTATCTGGTGACTTGTAAATGTTTTTGGCCTCTCTCTCTCTCTCTCTCTCTCTCTCTCTCTCTCTCTCTCTCTGACACACAATATCAATATTCATTTTTTACGCCTTTATATAGATTCTCTTTATAAGAAAAGAGGATATATGGAGTGAAGGAGCCCCATACAAACAAGAACCAGTTTTCTCGTAGTTTACGTAATGGAGTTGTGTTAGTCCCACATTTATTTCTTGTGAAAAATAAATTGGGCATATGCACATGAGTAGACCAAGTCTTATATGATTAACCTTTTATAGCGTACAGAGCTCATCACGTACGTGCATGACAGTGATATTTTCTGTAAACTTTTTAATTTTTTGCTTTCTCAACTTAAACTGTGAGTTCCCATGACGTTCATCTTCGCAAACTATGACGTAGCATTTTGAAGCCTCGAATTAGAGGTTGGTCACCATAGAGAAAAAATATATATAAATTGGTCCACTTAAAAAACTTTAGAAACTTGTTTAAGCTGCGGACCATGCGGCATGCACCACAACAACATTGCGATATGAATATATGCACAGAGGGCCCGGCCCTCTCACCATCCACTTAACCATCACCCGTGACAGTAGTGGGGTGTGTGCGCATACTTTTTGATGCTCACGGGGATGAAAGTAATGGCGACAAAGCCACCATTTGTCAATCCAACCAGCTTCATTCCTTCACGCTTTTGTTTTACAACCACTCACAACATGATATTAGCTCGGGGGTCGTATCGCATTATGTACAGATCTCGCTTTTTGTTTATGTGACGAGCTTCTATAAGTAAGTAATGAGACGAGATTCTCTAGCTAGAAACATTTCATTCTTGGAAGTACTTTTCATGTGACAATGGGGGAGAGGATGCACTTGTAAAGTGAGTTCTGCAGGCACAAAGCAAATAAAATCATTTAAACAACTGGGAAATCACATATATGGTCAAAACCGGTTTTTGTCACTGACATGTTCAAGGTCTCCACAATTGCTTCACTCACATGCTGTTTGGCTTCATTTTCACAAGACTCTTTCTCCCTTTCCCGTATTGGATACACAGTTTGTATCCTTTTATCCTCTTGTTTCACTCAAAACATTCTAAGCACATGCAAGAACTTTCAGAAAATGTTTCCTCCTATGCACAATCATTGATTTTTTTTATTTTTTTTGGGTAACGTTGATCTTTATCCCTCTGGGTTTGGTTTCACTTTCACGCCGAAAAAAAAGAAACAATCGATCGCTATTTAGTCTGCCTAGGCAGTCATTATCGTCCCGTCAAATGTAGGTACGACATAGGGGTAGATCGAAGATAACATGTAAGAATTTTCATAGTCCTTTGAAAATGATTATGACTCTAATTGGATTCGGAGTCTTTGGGAGTACCAGACTTTAAGGTATTAAACCTGTAGCTTTCCACAACAGCACAAAAAACACTCCCGGGTATGTGCATGTTGTAACCAACAAAGCCTGCAGCATCCCTCCCTCTCTCTATCACTCTATTATATATACACACAAGCAAGAAAGCAAAGCCACTTGTCTTTGCAAGAAAGCAAAGCCAAAATCCTGATTCCTGCAATGGAACTTACAAGAAGTCCTGCAAGAACTCAAGTAAAGCCCTCCTCTTTTTATCACACGCAGCTTTTCGCTCTTGTTATGTGGGTTTTGTCCATTTTCTTCATAGATTTGCACTTCCTTAAAGCATGTACTTTAATGCATTTTTACCAAATACCAACTTTATATTACATTCTAATCCCAATTACACACACACTAGCAGCATCAAAGCCAAATTTTGTTTTGGTTTCTCGTATAAAAGTTTTGATAGATTTGTTAAGCGGGTAATTGGAGACGTGTCTTTTAATGCATTTTCTTGTCTAACAATTTCAGTTAATGGAGGTAGTTTCAGTGGTTGCTGTTCTTGTACTATTAAGTGCAAGCAATGTTGATGGCCGGAAATCACGCCATGTTTCTGACTGCTACGAGTATGCAGCCATTAGTTGCAGAGCTCACTCTGCATCATTGGCTGATTTTGGAGGAGTTGGGGACGGAACAACGTCGAACACCAAGGTCTTTCAGGCAGCAATTGACCACCTCAGTCAGTTCGAATCGGACGGTGGATCGCAGCTTTTTGTACCTCCCGGAAAATGGCTAACGGGGAGCTTTAATCTCACTAGTCATTTCACTCTCTTTCTCCATAAGGATGCTGTTCTTCTTGCTTCTCAGGTTTCCCTCTCTCTTCCAAAGTTGATTCAACTTTTTAACCTCTGAATCCCTTAATAGACTGCATTCATATTTGAAAATGCATTCACAGGGCTCTTTTAAGCCAGTGAACTTCGTAGATTGGCCTTAATTAGGTTAGAGTCCTGATTTCTAGTTTTCTAACTTTTATCAGATTACTTTTTCTGACTAGTTCTGAAATATATTTAGTAGGAGTGAGACCTGAGAAAAGTAGCACCACTGGTTGAGTTTGGAAACGGGTTAGGTTCACGTGAAACTTGTTTTGTACCTAAAAATGTCATCAGCTTGGTAGTTGCTGCAGTTGAACAGTAATGGTTGGAAGTCTGTTGGTCTTTGAAGCCCACAGAGTTAGGGCAGGAAAGAGGGGAATTCGTACTTTAACAGATGAAATATGTGCACCACATATGAGATATGTGACCATGTGAGATGATTCTCTTACACAAGCACTACAATCTTGGTCACAGTGTACCAATTCAGGATCAGCAAGTAAGAAAAATATTAGGGCCTGGAAGGATGCCTGAATCTGGTCATTTTTGCTGTGGTGTAAAAATTTTTAAGAGGGCAAAAAGGAGTTGAATGCGTCATATGTTTGTTACTGTACTTGCCCTTAAAAGGTTGCAGTTGGATATCTGCTGAAAGTGGGAGTAGGTTGCCCTATTTGGTCTCCCTAAAAATTATGACGTTTGGAGAAAAGGTCAATCCTGGGTAACCACTTTGATTAGTTTTCTGGTGTCTCATCTGACTGGCCCCTTTTGATGCCTTCGGCCATGCCGGACTTCTTGGTTATCTAGTGCTAACTATTTCAGACAATAAAATAGGAGGGATACCTTATATCTGAACTGGTGATGTCTATGATCAAAGCCAATAACAAACGAATTCAAAAGCTAGCAAGTTTGACCATAGAAAACTGTTCTGTATTAGTGAAAATGCTGGGTAAGCCCAAAAAAGATTTTTCTGTAATGATGATTATGCTGAGAGATTTGACAGGGATGTAACTGTACTAGGAGTTATAGATGGAACTGATTTCTTTTGCCATTTGAATGAATGGTAGATATGCATAGTGGCAGGCTAAAAGGTTTTACTTAACAGAGGTTGTCATGAGTTTGAACAAATACATTTGCTGCTCAGAGCAAGCATGCAACACCAAGCTACAGGATATGATTGATAATGACCATGCATACAGTTTGGACCTCGGTAGTTGTATGCTTAAGACTCCTGCTTATTTTTCCTGCATTTCATCAACTGGTTTAGGATGAGAGCGAGTGGACTGTGATTGAACCCCTGCCATCATATGGTCGAGGAAGGGATGCAGCTGGTGGAAGATATATCAGCCTCATATTCGGCACCAACCTCACTGATGTCGTAATAACAGGTAAGAATACCCGTAGATTGAACATTTTTTGGAGCATGTCCAGATATAAGCACACGACCTATTAGTCCCTATTTATCTTCAGGGGACAACGGCACCCTTGATGGTCAAGGAGCTCTCTGGTGGGATAAGTTCCACAAGGGACAGCTACAGTACACCAGGCCTTACCTAATTGAGATCATGTTCTCTGATAGCATCCAGATATCCAACCTTACATTGCTCAATTCCCCATCATGGAATGTTCACCCTATATATAGCAGGTTCGTTCACCTTGCTTGTCAATTATGCTTTTGTTTGGTATTTACTGCAACATTGCACTGATGCACACAATTTGATTCTTCTATGGAATTCAGCAATGTAATTGTCCAAGGCCTTACAATTCTTGCACCAGTTACATCTCCGAACACTGATGGCATTAACCCAGGTAAATATATGTAAGTTGGGTATGTCTAGCATATTTTTACTCCCTCACTCCCCACAAAAGACTTTTCCCAATTTTTGACAAGCCTTCATTAACTTGTATTCAACCGCTGGAAGGAAAGACATCTCTAACGGACTAACGCTTTCAAAGACTGTCCTAGGTTTTGACAGAAAAGTCAAAGGGACTTTTTAGGGACGGGGGAGTAAGAATAAGTAATCTGATCATTGGAACTGTTTTAAGTATCACGTATGACGTACCTAAGCAGCCAGAATCCTTCTTCAAACTGATTTGCTTTTCCTTTCATGTGATGTCCAGATTCTTGCACAAATACAAGAATTGAGGATTGTTACATTGTCTCCGGAGATGATTGTATTGCTGTTAAGAGCGGTTGGGATGAGTACGGAATAGCATTCGGGATGCCAACCAAACAACTCGTAATCAGACGGCTGACTTGCATTTCCCCATTCAGCGCTATGATTGCATTGGGAAGTGAGATGTCTGGTGGAATCGAGGATGTCAGGGGCGAAGACCTCCTAGCCATCAATACAGAATCAGGAGTTAGGATCAAGACTGCCATAGGAAGAGGAGGGTATGTGAAAGATATCTATGTTAAAGGGGTGACCATGAAAACCATGAAATGGGCCTTTTGGATGACAGGAGATTATGGGTCCCACGCCGATAATAACTGGGATCCTAATGCACTCCCTGTAATCCAGAACATCAATTACCGTGATATGGTTGCCGAGAATGTGACAATGGCAGCTAGGCTGGATGGAATCTCAGGTGATCCTTTCACTGGAATTTGCTTATACAATGTGACCATTGAAATGGCTAAGAAAGCAAAGAAACTTCCTTGGAATTGTACCAACGTTGAGGGTATCTCAAGTGGTGTCACTCCTCAGCCTTGTGATCTCTTGCCGGACCAGGGACCTGAGTACTCTGCGGCATGTAACTTCCCTACAGAAAGCCTGCCAATTGAAAATGTTGAAGTTCAGATGTGCTCTTACAGAAGCAAGTATTTATGAGATAAGTTTGAGCTTAAACATAGGCATTTGATACCTGTTATCTTATTGGGAATAACGTGTTGTGAAAGAATACAGAAAATTCAATTGGTTCAAGCGGAATATTAAAGCTTGCTGCGTAGCCAATTCTAATTTGAAAGACTGATAATTCCATAGCATACCTGCAGTGTTGTTTGTATAAGTTTTCTGAGAATTCTGCTTCCTACTGGACATTTTGCACCCTCCTCTCCTTACTTCACCCTCTGCTTTCTGATAATTTCATAGCATATCTATAGCTTCCTTCACACAAGTACGAAAGGCCCGACAGGAAAAGATAAATTTATCAGCCACAACAGTTGCAGCTGAACATCTCTTTTTCCTTGTATTGCCTGTGGGCAACAAAATACCTGTAGGCCCATTTCACCAAGGGGCCATCGTGCTTTCTGTAACTGGGAACCATAAGCTCATGTTCTACCCCACCCCACCCCAAAACCAACACACTCACACAGACAGAAAAAAAAAAAGTAAAAATGAAGAAGAAGAAGACGTGTTTGTTCGCACTTATTACTGCTAAAGCTTTTAGCAAGTACTTCCTCTGATCATTGCGCTTTCTTCAAGATACTTCATAGCCATGTATTGGAAAACAAAGCATTACGCCATCAAAACATGAAGAACTTGGGCGGTCCAGCTTTATGCAAACAAGGAAGTGATATATACAAGACATATCTAATCTTAATTGCAGCTTAGTCAGATACAAACACATAGCGTACTGTGAAAGGTATAAAACCACATTGCAGACAAGTACAACATACAGAATTTCCCTCGCTTATATCGCGGGCATTCTCCACAAAGAAACTGGCCACTTCCTGCTAAAAATTTGCCAACTGGTCCAGCTTGGTAAAGAACCAAACCTCACACAACACCATAATTTGGATTCCATGCTGACAATTTGGAGATCTGACGTCTTTGAAAGCATTCTTGTATCACAACCTTCACCTTGTACAGACGCCGAGTTCAAGGTTCTAAAGGTAAGTGATTGTTCTGATTCTACGTACTCTGGCAAATGGTGATGGCGATACATCAGATCCAGGCAAGAAGCTCTTCACCATATACATGTAAAGGATATACAAATGATGATAGCACAATCTCCTAATAGATTGGATCTGGATTGAATTTTACTGATTCCTGCCAGATAAGCTCCTTAATGTTCTCTTCGTTAAATGAAGGCTGCTCAAAGTCAAAACTGAAAGGACTGGGGCAGATGGGCTCATCATTGATGTCATGAAGAGATGACAAGTATGGGTGGAAAAGAGCCTCATCAACTGCAAGTAGATGCAGAAATTTAAACAATCCGTTATTAAGAGCACAAAAGGGACTATTAAGAGCAATGATTGTGTCTGTACCTGTCATGCGCTTGGTGGGATCAAAGACGAGCATTTTCTCTAGCAAATCAATCGCCAATGTTGACATATTGGGAAATCTAGCTGAGAATTGTTGCTTTGGGTATTGAGGAAGCTGTCTTACATATCTTCGGGCATTATCACTCCGAAGAAATCTAAGGCTGGCATCATCAGGTGAACCTAACAGCTGTCAGACAGAAGATACCACAATACTTATATCCCACAGGAAAGTATAATTGCTATGAAAACTAATTCAGAGGCCTTACAATGAGGCAAGATAAATGAAAGAATTTGACAGAGTGGCCATAGGATGGAAAGGCAAGTCATAATATTTGCATGCATAGAGTTGTAGATACCGTGCTTATTCTCATAGTGGAGCATGAAAAACTGTACCAAGGATGCACCTTGAAAATTATACCTGTGTGATGAGCTTCAGTTGATGAACATAATCTTTGCCAGGAAACAGAGGTTCTCTGGTCATTATTTCACCAAGTATGCAACCAACAGACCATATGTCAATCGCAGCAGTGTACTCTGAACAGTTGAGGAGCAACTCTGGCGCCCGATACCAACGAGTAACAACATACTCCGTCATGAAATCTGTTTCAGATGTTGTCCTGGCCAATCCAAAGTCTCCTATCTTAAGGTCACAATTTGAATTCAGAAGTAGATTGCTAGGCTTGAGATCACGATGCAAGACGTTTGCTGAGTGCACATACTTCAATCCTCGTAACAGTTGATACAGAAAATACTACAAAAGGATTCACTAAATATCAACCTTCTTTCAGTTTCCAACCAAATTAAGATAATATAGCAAATGCATGTCTGCAACAATAAACTCGATTTCTCAATGGAAAATAGGTCAAGCATATCAAAATAAGATTAAAATTGCATCTAGAAGCGTCTCATTACTATGAGAACAAGGCATATTTTGAACAGACTGACCAACTTTGGAAACACTATTATTACAGGCGAGGGCCTAGGCGCTAGGCCCAAAGAGAAATGCCGAGGCGCCAATGGACTGGACGGCCCAGTTATAAAAGAATTTTCCTATTGTAGGCTCTTCTTAAAGTGATTAAAAACCGACATCCTAAACAGATTTCAGGACTGCAAGGCTTGCAGGAGCACATTAGAGGCGACAGTTTTGTTAAGGACGTGCTAGTTAGACAGCAACAAAAGAATAGTTATGGATTCCAGTTGTCAATACATCACTTAGTTGTCACAAAGATAGAATTATTATCTCCATAGGTGGATGACTACCTTGAAATTCTAGGTTAGCATTACCAAAATGAACAGCATTCTGTAAGTTATGATATATTCAATATTACTGCACAAGTTTTCTCTAAAAAGGGGAGGTCTTGAAAATAAACTATGAAAGTCCAGGGTAAAATGAGAACTTAGAAATTGACAGATTTCTGACTAGGTGTATAAAACTCTCAATATTTTCGTTGCCAAACCTGACAGTGGTCATCTGTTAATGTTTGATCAGAATGAATGATCTGATGCAGATCGGTGTCCATCAACTCGTAAACGATATATACATCATTAAAGTTCTCCTTTTTGGGTGGTCGTATGATATCCTTGATGGCAATAACCTGTGGCAAAGGGAAGAATTGAGCATCAGTCAAGTACTTAACCACGTAAAGATAAACTGATATTCGATCAAGGGAAAGAGGAAACACAGTAATAACCTTCAGAAATATACCAACTGTAGCTACAAGATGAAACATAATAAGTGATTATCAACGGCAAAAAGTGTACAGCAAAAAGAGAAAACAAAATACTTCCTCCAATAGAGGTGGGAAATTGCTTAATCAAATTCTCCTGTGGACAGTAAGAATCACTCTTTGAGAGAGTATTTAAAATACACTATTACTATTTTCACTCAATGAAAAGGATGATGATGGTGGCGGTGACAATTATAATGGTTGATAAATGATTGCTCAGAATCATTTTGCTAAATGCTTCAACCTTTTTGTATGGTTTTGGTTGTCTTCTTTTTCTTTTTAAAGAGACAAATAATGGTTTGGGAGTAAGTAAGAGATGCTGCTGCTGTTTCCCTTACATTTTCAAATTATAGGCAGCCACAGCCACCAAATAAGATGGCAAGAAACCACAAACATTCTACTGTGTTGAACTTGTACAATTCATGTCTGAACTCGAAGCCCGTGGAGAAACAAAGCCTTTTAACATAAAACATCATCCAGCATACAAACACAAAGCTTCCCCTGTTTATATGTGTTATATTATAGGAACAGCCGAACAGGCATCTCAAGGTAACCAGCACACTTTTTAGGACTCCACAGAAGTGCGTATATCTTCTCAAACAACATAAACAAGCTTGATTATTAGGACTTTAAAAAAGTCTTATAGCAAATGATTTTGCTAGTCCTCATAATCGAGCTTGTGCTATTGCCTACGAAATTCTGATTGAAAAGAAAATAGAAGGAAGTCCTATGAAGCACGGACACGGGTGCGGGTGTGGATACGACACGGGTGCGGGTGTGGATACGACACGGGTGTGGATACGCGGATACGGCATTTTTAAAAATTTTAGGATACGGGTGCGGTGGGGATACGGCATATTTTATAAAAAAAACATTTAGTATGTATACTTAGTATTTAATTTCTAAACAATTTAAATCTTAATAATCATAATATATGTGTTTGATATATGTAAAAAGATATTAATATTCCAACCAAAGTAGTGAGTTTTTTAGTTTAATGGGTACTTTTGTAAATTTTAAAGCTTTCAACCAAATTAGTAATAATTTGTTAAGTTTAATGGGTTGTTTTATAAATATTAAAATTGTATAGCTGAACATAATAAAGTTTTTATGTGGTATCACTTTTATTTCTTTGAAGTACTGGGGTTGGTTTATGTAATAACTTAACAATTGGGTCCTTCAATAATATAACAAAACTAATTGTCAAAAAGTCAAAAGTCAGAACACCAGAACATAGAGAACATTGACAGACAGACAGATCGACTCCTTCTCCTTCTTCTCTGGAAGCAAGCGCACGGCGCACTGGGTCGCCGGTAAGTCCCCTTCTCCTTCTTCTTCTTCTCCTCCTCCTCCTTCTTCTTCTGTTGCTTCTACTTCTTCTCTCCAGTGTCTCCTCTCAAATTGCCGGTGGTCGCCAGAGTTTCCGGTGGTCGTCGGCGGTGACAGATCTACCTTTCACAGAGCCGATACGCACCCGAGCCCCACCCGGGATTTAAGAAATTAAAAAAAATAAATATGTTGGACACACACCCACGCCGCACCCGACGCGTACCCGGTGCCGGTGCTTCACCCTAAGTGCCGCACCGGTGCTTTATAAGGAAGGAACTATTAGTTAGAAACTAGTAACAATACGTGAAATTTGCAGCACTTTTTCTAGTTTTGAGGTTAATGCGAGCAAGAATAAATTTTCTTAGAAATGATCGGAAATCAGCCTATAACACCAAATAAAAGTGTAATGTTTGATTCAACCAAAAGAAGCAACTTATTCCCAAACCGTGGCTGCTAAAGAGTCTAAAGGAACGGATCAAGCCTGTAACTATGTTGAAACTCTCAGCATGTGTCAATAAGGAACTATGCAAAAGGCAGTTGAGATCAAATGATACTTTGGTTGTTAGCTGAACCGCAATAATTCTAGTTAGATATGTGTCGAAAGTATCCTGATACAATCCTCTCCCAATATGTTATCATCATATTCTCCCTAGGGCGTACTTAGACTTGAAAGTAAGACAAAATAAGGTATGAAAACGAAAAAGAATATGCACAACTTACTGCGACATCTTAAAGTCTTATTGCCAACATGGAGAACCACATTGGGACCTACGATGGTCCCAAACTCAGTAATGCCAATCAAGCAGATCCAGAGAGCAAGTCACCACAAAGAAGACGGAGACTTCTACACCTCGCGGGACTGGCCATGGACCTCGGGGGAGCCAGACCGTGGCATTGCCAAGATGTTTAAGCCTCATGATACCGTGGTAGTTGACAATGTCACCCTCCTGCTTGTCACAAATCAGGTGTCACTCCCTACTTCTGTGAACGAACATGATTGCGAGCACTTGAATAAGTAGGGTATAAGCATAATGCATCTCATAAGCCATTTGACGCCGGAGATGTTCTTCTGCTTGAAATGTGGTTGCCTTCTATCACTCGGTCGAGAATTTGAAAGTACCTCTGACTAGCTTAAGTGAAACATCAATCCTTCCTTATGATTAGGCATAGGGGATAGACCAACTCTAAGATACATCGTGCACTTCTTTCGGAGGTTGTGTTGTGGTCGGCCCACAGCCTTGACCCTGCTGAGAGGGGATAAGACCTCATAGCCCCATGCCAAAAAGAGAAACATATTTGATAAACCCAAATCATCAAGTGGTATCTACCTACGTAGCTCTGAGCCTCTACTGACTATTGACACAATAATTAGGGAGACATGTGACCTCTACGCGACGGGGCATGTGACTCCTCTCATAAGCCCCTTCACCACTCACTATATAGACAACCTTTACTACATTCATTCTCCTTCTCACTGGTCACAGCAACTGCTTCATTCTCACCTCCCACTTCATCATCCTCAAGTTTCCACATGTAACCACACACTGCCCTATGGGTATTTCTACTTGTACAATAGCATTAAGTAAAAAAGTTCAATGTTGATATTGAAGAACGTAAGCAGGAGAACGTAGTGTAGTACAACTGTGAAGATGACGAAACTTACATTTTCATGACTCATGTGCCGAAGGAGCTTGATTTCTCTTAGTGTCCTTTTGGCATCTACTCTGTTGTCAAAAGCATTACCAATCTTCTTGATGGCTACCTCCTCATGTGTATCTGAATTCACAGCAGCACTGAAAAGATTTGAATTTAATTAACTTTAACAATAATTCGGAACAAGAATTTGGTATCCACTTAAAAGATTTCAGTTCCGTCTCAGAACTCCCAAAAAAACAGGAATGGAATCTGCCAACACTCCCTTAAAGGTGCCTATCCTCGAGATCATACCTTGAACAAAAGATCGATAGTAAGAGCTTGCGAATTCTAGATACGTTATACCAAACTAAAGAAACAGGATTCCTGTCACAAAAGTTAGGAATTAACAATAATCTGCAGTTCTAGAACTGCCTCTAATCTGCATAAATAGACATCTTATTTGCCCTTTTTCATCCAAATCGAAAGGCACCACATACAGCTCTTCTAACAAACTTCACAAGGAAAAAAAACAAATTGAAAATAAGCACATCTGACATCCCTTAACTCAATCACTGCATTTAAACCGCAAACTAAAAATAAAGATATGACCTTTGTCACTGACTGCACCCGGATTTTTACAGATTTAAAGCAGAACCCACTTTTATTATACAAGAGATCACATCTCCCAGAAACCCAATTGAGGTACAAGCAAAGGAATCAGTAAAACCCCTTCCTCCTCAAAAGAGTTCAGATTTTGACCAATATTATAACGAGACCCAAACACGAAATCAACTAGATAAGCGCACAAAGACAACTACCCAAAGCTCCAAACAGCATCTATAAACAACATAGATAGAACAGAGGACCAAAGAGATAGAGATGTTACCAAACAATGCCGTAAGCACCTCTGCCAATAGGCCGGATTGGAGGGACGTACTTGTTGGACACCTCAAACAAGTTGCCAAACAGGTTGTATTTCACGTACCGGCCGTTGTGAGTCAACACCCCTTTCACACTCGCATCTGTTGAAGCAGAGCCCGTCTCCATAGCCATAACGAAAAGGGTGGCTAAATTGACCGGAGAGTTCGTTTTTTCTTTGAGTTCTTTACCAGAAAGGAAAGTGTTCGGTTTGAACTTTGAAAGTCCCGTTGGCATACTTTTGCTAGTTGAGAACTGTGAATAATACAATAAATGATATGGGAGGGAAGGCCATCAGCCACCGTTGATCTGTCACCAATCACGGTCACCATCTACATACTTGGTCCTGCTTTCCATTTATCATACATAAATAAATGGTTATGCAGTGATTCTTAAATATGCTAGGTTATATTTGTTAATATTTTTAGCGACGAATTTTAATAATATTTTTTACTATTATTAAAGTAGCTGGTGTATTACTTCAACTCAGGTAACAGTCAAACTATATTCTTAAAAAGATCAATTACAGAATTTTTTTTTTAAAAAATTACTATTTGATGGTTTGCTTGCTTTGAACAGTTTGATAGTCTTTGGAAAAATGTGTTTGTTGCCTCACAATCTATTTTGTGAATGGGATAATATCATTTTACTCCCCTGAACTATCTCCGTTTTGTTATTTTGGTCCCTGCATTTTAAAATTCGTTAAATCAGTCCCTGTACTTTGTGCCGTCATCAATTTAGTCCCTCCCGTTAGCATTTCTGTTAAATAATGAAAAAATATGGGATAATATCATTTTAGTCCCTGAACTATCCCCGATTTTTTATTTTGGTCCCTGTATTTTAAAGTTCGTTAAATCAGTCCATTTACTTTGCATCGTCATTAATTTAGTCCCTCCGTTAGCATTTCTGTTAAAACTCGGGGGTATTTTAGTCAAATAATGAAAAAATATTTCATATATCTTCCATTTCTGCCGTCCCCCAACCCACACCACCCCCCCCCCGACCGCCTTTCCATCATTGCTACCACCACCATAAATCAACCATCACCACCAGCTGTTCGATCACCACCATTCTCAGCCACAAGAAGACATGTTCATCATACCTGTCATTAACCCCCCACTCTCCCCCATTCTTCTTCCCCCACATCTGCTGCGACCACCGTAAATCAACCATCACCGCTTCTGCCTTTTCTTTAGCAATTGGTGGAATGCATAAGCCCTCCATAGAGATGGGTGACCTTTCTGGGTTTCCTTTGCAGATTCTTGTCATTTTTCGTTACAGATCTGAGAATGGAAGGAATTGGGTGGGCTTCCTAGTTTCCTTTGCTGTAATTGGGGTGTTGGTGTTGAGAGGGATGAGGAAGGGTATGTTAAATCAGGTAAGAGATGTTCCATGTGGTGAGTCATATGTAATTGTAGTGGAAGATGATTGATGGGTTTAGTTTTAAAGGGATGAAATTTGGAGTTCATGATTTTGGTGGTGGCTGCTAGGATGGAGAAGAGAGGGAGGAAAGGAAGATAGGGAAGGGAGAAGAGAGAGAAAGGTAAGGGGGAGAGGTTGAGGACTATAAGGTTAGGGCTTGACAGAAATATCCCTAAATTTATAACAGAAATGCTAACGGAGGGACTAAATTAATGACGATGCAAAGTACATGGACTGATTTAACGAACTTTAAAGTACATGGACCAAAATAAAAAAGCGGGGATAGTTCAGGGACTAAAATGGTATTATCCTATATTTTTTCATTATTTAACAGAAATGCTAACGGGAGGGACTAAATTGATGACGGCACAAAGTACAGGGACTGATTTAACGAATTTTAAAATGCAGGGACCAAAATAACAAAACGGGGATAGTTCAGGGGAGTAAAATGATATTATCCCTTTGTGAATTACAATTGTACTCCAACATTTTCACTTGAACAGATTTTATGTCACTAAAGGTCTTAAGTGATATTTAAGCACGAAAAAGTGAATGCAAGACGATAAAAAATGAAATGCTAATATTTCTCCTTACACCATCGCATCTTGTTGAATCAAGGGGAGTAGTTAATTTTGTTTGTTGATCACGAGGTTGGTCTCCGTTGACATTTTCTTACTCGTAAATGCGTGCAACTATGACTAGCCTATGTTTGACAAACAAATTGTTAAATATCATATGTTGTAGAACACGTCTGCTATAAAGTAAAAGTATCGTTATTGTATTTTAACGATAAATAATATTATATACAGAATATTTAGAATAGCAACAAAATACTTTTACATACAAACTTTATGCAGCGCTTTTGGCTTAGATTTGCTAATAGTATTGACCCCAACTGCTCTACTTTGGAAGAGCATTACGTTCACGAGTGTTTTAATACACAACCACCAATTCAAGCTCCTTTAAAGCAGGTTATGTCAGTGTCTCTTTCATCAATGTTTGTAGCATTATCTTGTTTGGTTTAATCAGCAGAGCCATCTCATGATAAATTTTTAACATTACTTGATATCCAGCTTTGATGCTTGAAGGGATGTCTCTGATGTTTAGCCTCCATATACAGAAACTGAATTGGCCATTAACAGTTTACAGGTCGTGACAACCAAGCAGAGAAAGTCTTTTTGAGCTTATCAGCTCCATTCAGAATTCTGTCCAAGCGTTTGACAGTAATACCATTCATAGAGTAATCTCTAAAATGGTAATCGACCTGCAAAAGTGACTAACTGCTTTTACAGATTTGGTTGGTGAGATCACGAGATGCTTGCTTCATACCAAAGATCTGAGATATGGTTAAAGAACACCTCCAAAACCCAGGTTTCTTTTTTCTGGAATGTGGACAGTGAGCATGATATCACTGTATTGATTGAGCTTCAGATGGACAATTGCCCAGAATATAGGGCTCAAAGTTGTAACAAAGTTGGCAACATAATTAGGGACAACCCATATCATTACAAATTAAATGAAGCACGGTAATTGTTGAGGAAACCTTATTGGCAAATTATTTGTTGCAGTATATGATAGTTGTTGAAGCTCATTGCCAAAAACTTAAATGTTCAGTCGTTCGTTCAGGAAGATGTAAAAGCAATCAGAAGCACCAAATTTACGCATTAATGATATTAAATTCAAACATTTCATACGCAGTTGTAAATATTTTGGTTGCCTTTTTTTGCTAAAGAGCGAAACACAAATTTTTTTCAAAATAATTTAATATCGACTTTAGTAGATAACGAAGCGAATACATCGTGTATGAATGTTCATGTTAGAGATAGTATGCAATTCGTATACAACACCAAGAGAGCATTTATTTCCTTTAATTGTTCAATATCTAAAATTTTCGAAAAAACGCACAATGACTAATTTGTCTAAATAGTGATTGTCAGTAGTATTCACTATCGTCTCTATATACACTCCAGTCGTCGGAGAATATTAACTAAATTTTAGTATGGAAAGCATATTCAATAGTGAAACCTCTAATTCTCTTTTCTTTTTCTTTTTTCTTTTTCTGTGTAAGGTCACGGAGAGAGAATTTTAGTGCGACAAAAGAAGTTTTGTCACGATTGAAGTTCATAAGGGAAAAAAAAAGATTTAATTTTCACCATTGGCTCGAGCTGATCTTATTTGGGCTGTACCATTACAAAGCCCAACCCGACACCAATAGAACCTGGCCTGTATAAACCCGGCTGATCCACTTGATAAGTCCAACACGCTCTTGGGCTTACTTCTAGACCCAAAAAGAATTGGGAGCAAAAGTCTTTTTTTTTTTTTTGTGCAACAGAATATATTAAAAACTCAAAGTTCAGTACAAGATAGAAAAGAAACTAAGCCCTCGTATGGGCAACACCAGCGACATCCTGATGCAACAAAGGGAGCACCACTTCAGGTGGTTGTATGAGGTACACAAAAGACTTCCTTTATCGTTTACCCATTTTTTAAAGATGGTCGGCGCAAAAGTTGCCTTCTCTATAAATATGCACAATACTAGAGTTAGTTATCCTAATTAAAAACCTAGCATCCTTGATGAGATTGCTGAGGGGATGCCATATATTTTTCTTTTCAGTGATCAGCTCAATCGCAATCTTGGAGTCAGATTCCACCATTACATTGGTATATCCTATGTCCCTTACTGTCTGCATTCCTTTAATTATGCCATATAATTAAGCTTCCAGGGCATTTTCCACCAGCTTGCTGCCGAAGTATCCCCATATCCATTCTCCATTGTCATTTCGCAGAAGCCCACCAAACCCTCCATTTTCGTTCTCCTCCGCACATCCATCCGTGTTGAGTTTGAAATTACCTGCAGTAGGAAAACACCACATTATTATTTTGGGCATTTTGTTTATGTTTTTATCCTTATCACTCACTGAACGCAACTTCAAGATCCTTGGCTTGGTTTAGACACATTTTCCAGGTCACCTCTTTAGGAATGATAATCCCTTCTATACTTTCTTTATTTTTGTTTTTCCAAGTTTGCCAAAGTATGGCAATGAAAATATAAAACCAAGGTAAGTTAGAGAAGGTATAAAACCTGGAAAATACAATAATCAATGTGGGACAAGAACTTTCCAAAAGTTTAAGTATGTAAGAAAATTTTCTCTTTCCATTTTCAAGTAATGTGAGACTAAAGTACTTTATAATTTCACTCAAAACTTCAATGCTTTTTCAAAACCAATCTTGAAAACAAAGAGAATTTTTTGTTAAAATACTCCTACAATCCCCCACTTATTTTAATAAAAAATTCACAACTTAGACAGTGGGCAAAAGGTGAGAGTCTCATGCATTGTGAAAGTGGCTCTGCCTTGAAACCTTCACTTAGTGTTTCAGTCTTCCCGTATTAGAGCCAAAGTGGACTCAGCCTTGAAACGATGGCTACTTGAGGATACGTAGAAGACATCACACACATGAGACTCAAGGTATCCTATACCAAGCTTCATAAGCCAGCACGTTACGGCCATGTGCTTTATCCCAGTTTTCATGAGTGCTCTAGAGAATTAGCCCGATTCTCATAGGAAGCGGCCTCACTTCCACACTCATATAGGTGAGTCTATCAAGGATGCTCTCGTAACTATTACATCCCACCCGTATGGGCTATAGAACTCATTAAGAGATTACAATGAATCTCAACCTCCAATATCGTTACGAGAAACATGTACTTACACCATAGGGAGGGACATTGTCATTAGACAAAGGTGGTACATGTATAACACTAGTCACTCTATAATTCGTTGGTCTCCTTACCTAGTTCTTGGGATCTCCAGTCCCTAGGAGGTTGTATCCTTATAGGTGACTTATACATTTTTGGGCTTAAGTCCCATCCCCCTCGATGTACACCAGATCTTTTCTCTAGCTAGAGCTTTTGTAAGTGGATCGGCGAGATTATCGCCTGATCTCACATAATCAATATTGATCACACCTTTGCTAAAGTATGATCTCACAGTACTGTGTTTTCTTCTAACTGATCTGGATTTTTCATTATAATACTTACTTTGCACTCTGCCAATGGCTGCAGTGCTATCATAGTGAATCAAGACAGGTGGCACTGGTTTTTCCCACATAGGCATCTCGAACAATAGATCTCGTAGCCAACCTGCTTCTTCACTTGCCGAAGCCAAGGCAATTAGTTCGGCTTCCATGGTGGATTTGGCAAGTATTTGTTGCTTCTTGGATCTCCAACATACAGCTCCACCACCTAATGTGAACACATAGCCTGTTGTTGACATGGAATCTCCAGATTGAGAATTCCAATCTGCATCACTAAAACCTTCAAGAACAGCTGGTTGCCTTTGATACATCAACCCATGGTTAATAGTTCTTTTAAGATAACCCATAACACGATACATGGCATTCCAATGTTCAAGACTAGGTTTACTTATAGATCTACTAAGAACACCAACAACGTATGCAATATCAGGCCTTGTGCAATCAGTAGCATATCTAAGACTGCCAATTATACTTGCATATTCTTTTTGATTCATAACATCAACATCAAGCTTAGTAGGATATAAATGATTTTGAGGATCAAAAGGAGTGCATGCAGTTTTGCAATCAAAATATTTGTATTTCCTCAAAATTTTCTCAACATAATGAGCTTAATCAAGAAATATGACATCACGAGTTCTAGTAATTTTCATACCTAGAATCACATCAGCTTCACCCAAATCTTTCATTTCAAAATTCTTTTTTAACAAAGATTTGGTGAATTCAATAATTTTCATGCTAGTGCCGAAAATTAAAAGATCATCCACATACAAGCAAATGATAACATGCTCACTATTTTCAGATTTATAGTAGATGCATTTGTCACTTTCATTTGCTTTAAAACCACTAGCTAGAACACATTGATCGAATTTATCATGCCATTGCTTGGGAGCCTATTTCAACCCATATAGGGATTTAGTTAACTTGCACACTTTGCTCTCATGCCCTGGTTGGATATAACCTTCTGGTTGTTCCATATAAATCTCTTCTTCCAATTCTCCATTTAAGAAGGCTGTTTTAACATCCATTTGGTGAATCTCTAAGTTATGGATCGCTGCTATAGCAATTAAAAGCCTAATGGATGTTATTCTAGTGACTGGTGAGAAAGTATCAAAAAAGTCAATATCCTCTCGTTGTTTAAACCCCTTTGCAACCAACCTTGCTTTAAACTTATCAACTGTACCATCAGGTTTAAGCTTCTTCCTTAGAATCCATTTACAACCTATGGATTTACAACCTGGAGGTAAGTCAACTAACTTCCATGTTCTATTGGCCATCAGAGACTCTATTTCATCATTTATAGCTTCTCTCCAAATGTCAGAATCTGGTGAGGATAAAGCTTCTTCTAGGGTAATAGGACTTCCCTTAACATTATATACAAGGTAGTCAGGGCCAAAGTCTTTCTCTACCCTTGCACGTTTGCTCCTTCTATGTTCTTCGTTTCTTACGCTAAGAGGTTGCGAAGAACTTGCCTCTTGACTAGGTTGGGATGATTCTATGGTTTCGGTTTCTTCACCCCCACTATCTTTAGATTTATAAGGAAACTTATCTTCATGAAATATCACATCCATAGATTCAACCACAACATTGTTCTTAAGATCAAGACACCTATAAGCTTTACTATTTAGAGCATAACCCACAAAAACACAACGTGATGCTCTAATTCCCAATTTGGGAATTTTAGGGTAAGAAATCCTCACAAAGGCTAAGCAACCCCAAACTTTAAGGTGTTCTAAATTTGGTTTTCTATTTCTCCACAACTCATAAGGAGTTTTGAGGATTTTCTTTCTAGGTGTTCTATTAAGAGCATAGTTTGCAGTCAAGAGAGCTTCGCCCCAAAGATTCTTAGGTGCACCAGAGCTAGCAAGCATGGCATTAGTTAAATTGATCAAAGTTCTATTTTTTCTTTCAGCCACACCATTTGAGGCTGGCGAATAAGGAGGGGTAGTTTCCTGAACTATCCCTAAAGATTGGATATACGTGATAAGGCCTAAGGAGTCATATTCCATGCCTCTATCACTTCTCAATCTTTTTATCTTCCTATCAAAACGATTTTCTGCTTCCTTGATAAACACAGTAAGCATTTCAAAAGCATCACTTTTATTTTTCATGAGATAAACATAACAATATCTAGAAAAATCATCAATAAAAGTGATAAAATACCTTTTTCCACCACGTGTCAAAATGCCTTCAAATTCACATATATCTGAATGAACTAACTCTAGTAATTCAGAATTTCTTTCGACTTTGTGATGAGGTTGTTTAGTGATTTTGGTCATGCTACAAAATTCACATTTCTCAAGTTCATTATGCAACTTAGGCAAAAGTCCTACATGACTCATATCTTTAAGGTATTTGCCATTTATGTGACAAAAACGAGCATGCCAAATATTCACACAAGACACAATATAAACGGAAGCAGAGGTCTTATTCATTTCAACATTGAGTTTAAACATACCATCACATGCATAGCCTTTACCAACAAACATACCGTTCTTTGACAGAATAAATTGATCGGACTCGAAAGTCTGCTTGAATCCTGCCTTGTTGAGGAGATAACCGGACACCAAGTTCTTCCTAATATCTGGAGTGTGTAGCACATCCTTAAGGGTCAAAATTCTGCCCGAGGTAAACTTAAGAACAACATTCCCCATGCCTAAGACTTTTATGGAATGAGAATCACCAAGTAAAACCTTTTTGTCTTTTTCTACCGGGACATAGTTTTGAAATAAATTTTTGTCATGACAAACATGTCTTGATGCCCCGGAGTCGGCCCACCATCCTTCTTCACTTCCAACCAAATTTATTTCCGAAATCATAGCAACAAGTGGTTCTTCAGTAACATTAGCTTGTGGTGTTGAACCGAATTTCCTATAACGACAATTTCTAGCTTGGTGCCCCTGTTTTCCACAACTAAAACATGCACCATTTGCAAAACCTTCATTTGCAAAATTGTTGTTGCTAGAATTGTTATTTGAATTTTTATTTTTCTTGTTGCTATTTCCACGGTTGGAAGATTGGCCTTGATTCCATTTCTTCGAGGCAAAGGAAGAATGTTGATTTTTAAAACCTTTGTTTTTCATATGCTTGCCTCTAGCATTCAAAAAATTATTTTGTCTTTGAAAATTATTTTGACCCTTAGGAGCGCTATCACTCGACGTTAGGAAGTTTACCTTAGCACCATTACCGCTAGCATTACCATTACCTTGGTGGCTGTTGGAATAGTTGGCATGTGTGTTTGTAAGAGATTCATTCTTCTTGTCTTGCTTTCTAGCTTCCTCCTCAATTTGAAGCCGCGCCATGAGGTTGACTATTGACAGTTCCGATTGCTTGTGACGGAGGCCTTTTTGGAACTCCTTCCACGAGTTCGGCAACTTGTCTATGATGGCCGCCACTTGCATTTGTTCGTCCACTTTGATTCCTTCGGAGATGATTTCGTGTACAATCATCTGGAGGTCATGCGTCTGAGCTACAACCGATACGTTCTCCGACATCTTGTAATTGAAAAAACGGCTACACGCGTACTTCTTTTTTCCGGCTTCTTCGGTGTCGTATTTTTGCTGCAACGCTTTCCACATTCTCTTGGCAGAATTGTAAGTGTGAGAATAATAATCATAAAGCTCATCGGAAAGACAATTGAGCAAATAATTACGACAATCTTCTTCATCATTTTCCCACTTCGCTGCATACTTTTCATGCTCCGCCAACTCCTCCTCACTCATATTTTTTGTATCTACCTTCTTTGGATTTTTGGCAGTTAAAATCCACACTACCTTCATCAACTTAAGATAGAACAATACCTTGCTAGCCCATCTTTTGAAGTTTTGACCACCAAAACGGAATGGCTTATTCAAGTCATTCGAGTTGGCAGCAGGAGCAGCAGAAGTCATGGTGGAATCCGCCATCGAGGAATCGTCTTAAATTGTTGGAATTGTTGCAAGAAACAGGCAAGAACAACTCCAAAAATATAATGTAAAACAGCTGGCTGAGGCGCGGACTAGGTCGCTCTCTTAAGACGATTCGCGCCCCTTCGGAGAATTACCACCGGTGCAGCAAGGTTATTAACGCGTCGCCTCCGGGATACAACAGCCCAGCTTTCACTGTTGCTTCACTCGTAATTCCGCACAAACGAATGAAGCAGAAGCTTCACTCGATACCTTACCAAAATGCCCACAAGTCTAAGTGTTTAGAAATCAGAAAAGAGAGTTTGAGAGTTGTGTCTTAAAAAGTGAGGAAGATATCTCCTTTTATAGGTGAAGAAAAATAGCTGTTGAAAAGCTGTTACAAAGAAATAAATCCGAAATTCATTTCAGAAATAAAATGCTGCAATTCAGAAATAAAATGCTGCAATAAAAAATATGACTGTTGGGAAGTAATGAAGAATATGACTGTTGTCCAACAGCTATATTTTGCAGAATAAATAGACATGCTATAGTCCCATAGGGAGGCCGGAATGCTGCCTACCTCCCCCACTTGTCCTTCCCCCCTTGCGCGTGCGAGTCTTAAACTCAAGCGCATCTTACTTAAAGGCCAAGGAGTTTCACTTTATATACTCCTTAAAGTTCTTTACAATAATCAATGTGGGACAAGAACTTTCCAAAAGTTTAAGTATGTAAGAAAATTTTCTCTTTCCATTTTCAAGCAATGTGGGACTAAAGTACTTTATAATTTTACTCAAAACTTCAATGCTTTTTCAAAACCAATCTTGAAAACAAAGAGAATTTTTTGTTAAAATACTCCAACAGCTAATGTTCACAACTTCAAGAATTTTTGAAATATTCCAATCTCCCCCAGAAATGTAATCTTTAAAAATAATTATCGGCGGAAGTAGAGGTCATACTAAACATGTTCGATCTACATACAAAAAATGGCGTACGTAATGAAATTGGTTCAAGATGGAAAGAGAACGAAACCATGGTTGCGCGATCCACCAGAGCGAAATAGCGGCCCAGAACCCTTCGGGCGAGAATGAAGAACTCCTAAACCCTCGTGTTTTAGTGGTTTTTAAACTGCCGGGCTAACGAACCGGACTTGAAGTTTGGGCCTTCAGCTTACAATTTGCAATTACAAGTGGGCTTGGGCTGCTTTGCATTTCTAGGAGGAGATTAAGCCGATAATCTAGTGATTAATTTGTTTTAATGTAACTCTATATATATATATATATAGAGAGAGAGAGAGAGAGAGAGAGGATAATTGAGGAAGAACACTATACCCCCTTTGTGTAGCCAGGGCCCAAGCCCACGTGGCATCTGATGGACCAAATAAAACAAGAGACCCCAGTTGTCAATTACATTTCTTAAAGATGATGATTAGAGTTACAACCCCCAACTTAACGTTATAGATTTGTAGCCGAATAAATACAGTGGCAATTTTGCAGGCATCTAAAAGGCAACTCTTTACGGTACAGTTTTTGCGTTACAACGGTGGCACTATTTGCATTTATGCGACCATCAAATGTTATCATGAACAGGACGGTATTCTCTTGTTATAAGCTCTTGCTACGGCCTCTTTATACTAATATCAAAGTTTTTCTAATATTGCTTCGATCCCATCAAAGAATAAAAGGTTATGGGAATACATATATAACTCGTAATGGTAATATTATTTTTAGTGACAGTTTTTGAACACACGTATCGATGAAATTAAAGTACTTTTACAAGTCCAGCAAAAGTATATTCGAAATCACCACAATCATGCTAACGCCAAAACATTATCTGTCTCAGCAAGGGCCAATTGTCCCACCATTTTCGCAAGTAAGGATAAGGGTTTTGATTCTCATTCTTGAAATTTTGTACCACCTTACATGCAAGATAAAGCTCATCCACTTCGTTGGAAGTTTTGATGGTTTTGGTTTCTTAAAAAGATGTTCACATATTTGGAGAGTGGATTGAGACAGATTTGTCTAATCTTTGTGTCCTCTTCATCCTTAATTGTACAGACAAGATCGACTGATACTTCGTATTACTGGAAATTTTATCCAGCCTTCCTTAACCATCTTTAGCCTGTAACTTAGGTGTCTTTCTAATTATGCCCTCCCCTTCTGATTCAGAATTTCAAGCAGATGGTGACAGGAAATTAATTATGTGGTATGCGTGCTGCATGCATGGGATACAGAGATGATACGTCATCTGTGAGGAAAAATAAGCAGTTAAGAAGTAGGCTACCTTGCACAGAACAGATGAGGTTCAGCAAGAGTTCCACCATCTATCAAGTCCCAACTAATCATGATTATTTTAGTTTGGCCAGTAGAACAAATTCCAAAGTTTAATTTTCTGCAAACTTAGCACTATTCGAGTCATGAGTTTGTCTTCCAGAATTGTGGAAATGCATGTAAAGATCCTTAAGAAAAGGGTCCTTTGAAAGAAGGATTAAAAACTGCTTAATTTGCTTGAGATATAATGGGCAGATACATGTTAAAGACTTACACTCGTTTGGTCATATGCATACCCAATTGGTCATTAGAGAAGGCCTTATTGCCAAAACAGTTTTAGGCTTTGCCAAACAATTCAATATTTGCTGGGCATTAGTTGTACCATCTGTTTTTGAAAAGATACGCTGATATGACAAAAATTATATATGCTTCGACACTAGAACTAGCCATCACTATTATAAGGTGCAATTGCATTTGCTTCGTTGTCCATTGATGTATATTTAACGACGTCTGAGATGTAAATACTAGAAAAACTGTAGTACCATTTTGCTTTCTTCTTCAAGTTTCATTGTATATATGATGTACGTGCTCATGTTGGTTGAAATACGGCTTATGGAGGCTCAGAAATGAGGCACATCAATTCTAGTACGATGTCACTTCTCCACAAGAATTCAGGATAGCAACATTTGTCAAGGAGATATTTGCAGTAAGAAAGAGAAGAGAACATTCATCCTTCACTGGGGAAACAATTGACAAGTTTCAAAACCAACATGAGATAATTGTCTTTTCTTGCTGGGAAGATCTGTATCCTATGAAATGTCTAAAAGCTAACAACTTGAGAAGTCTATACAGCTCGAAAATCAAGTGAAAATTCAAGGGAAAACACCAATAATTACTATTATTTAGCACCATATGATAGAAACACTTGTTTTGTGTCTCCTTATGTAGACCAAGAAAGCATTGCATGCATGCTTATGTTGCACTTCCTCACCTCTTTGCAAAAAAAACCAAACTCACTCTTTGAGTAACCTCCTCACACAAGGAAAATAAAAAAAGGGATATTGTCATCTCTCACAAAGATGAAGGATAAGAAGAAATTATAGCTCCAATGTTAGATGAATTTGGTACATTAATTTCCTCCCCACCAAGTGTTCCATCAGCAGAGTCCCAGAATAGGTAGCCGGGGTATTGTGTTTCAACCCATTCATTTATCAAATCTTGCCTCTGGAAGCACTCCAACCCTAATTCTCCTTCCATGTTCATATTATTACACGATTGCGCCTCCAGTGGCCCCATGCTGTCGGTCAGTGGCGGCAAATTATAACTCGAATCCATGTTATTTGTAAACGATGCCTGCGAAGGGAATGCTTCAACTTGTTGCTGATGACTATTCACTTGCCATGTATCTGTATTTAACTCCGTGGACTCGTGAAAAAATTCTGTTCGTCCGATATTATTGTCGCCATTTGACCCTTCGATTGAACCAGTGTCAAACATGAACACGGGGCTCGAAGTGGTAGTAGAGAATATCGTGTCCTGAGGCACATGCTGCTTGACTGCGAAATCTTGATTATTCAAGAAATCTTGTTGGCTTGAACTGTAACCGAACTGGGAAGGATGATCATTGGTGAGTGTAGTAATTCTAGTTGTAGCGGATGTGGAAGGCTTTCGTATTTTCTTCTTGATCCATGAGTTCCAGTAATTCTTGATTTCGTTATCTGTCCTCCCGGGCAAGTGACTTGCTATATGAGCCCATCTACACACATTTTCGCATGGATGTTACAAATAGAAAAGGAATGAATTGAAAGAGTGACAATACTTGGTTGCAGATGTATTTAGAAGTGGAAAGAGAGACATATTCCAACCTTCAAAATAGCCTCTTTAACAAGTTGCATAGCTTCTGTAGAAACTACTTTGAAAGCGAAATTAGCTACTACATAGTAAACATGTACACGTATATGTACCATCTAGAGAAGCTCCTATGAAGCGTAATGCACAAGTACGTCCTTGTAATCTAAGATTTATTTGTAAGCAGAAGTCAGTAGTGCTTGAAGTTGCTTCTAAATGCTCCTTGAACACGTAATCTACTACAAAGGAAGTTAAAGGCATGTATTCAACACCAGAAACATAGACTCCAACCTCTTAAATAGCCTTATTAACAACTGCTAGTCTACTATATTGCGGATGATACCCCAATATATCGGTTTCAGAAACTAATTTGAAAGCGAAATTACTAATGGCTGCTGCATACGACCATATACATACTTGTGTTATATATCTAGAACCCTTAAAGATTTAACTTAACATGGAAGTTCTTGAAAATAAAGCTTGTTAGAAGTCAATGTAGCTTCAAGTTGCTTCTAAACGCACCTCCTTGTGACATAAATGTTGAGCCCAAAAGACTCCAATGCAAGTTAGATTTACGCATTCAATGACTAATGAACGAGGGTTGCTGCCAACAGCAGCTACACATAATTGACTACTAATTGCGCCAACAATTATACATTACTGACAACATCGTCATTCCCCTCAAACAAAAAGAAGAATGCAAATGAAGAGAGTTGAGTTATGGTTAAGAACCTGTTTCCTACAGCCCCATGAAGGCTTATTATCAGCTTTTCCTCCTCAGCTGTAAACCTTCCCCTTCTTATGTCAGGTCTCAAGTAGTTGATCCATCTCAACCTGCAACTCTTGCCGCATCTTTGCAGCCCTGAAACTAAAACAACATTTTATGAGCTATAGAAGAAGAAGAAACAAAACATCGCTGCCAGCTCTAAGCCACATAGGACCTGCTTCTAGGCATAACCACAAAACGACCGTTTTGATTTGGTACCAACACATTGTCGTTTTGAAAGAACGCTTCATGTAACTTATCTAGCTTGCAGAACTGCGAGTAATGTAAACTCATAAAGAATGTACTTTGCATTGGGGAAGGGGGTGTTGCAGAGATAGAGATCAAAGAGACCAGCTTTTTCAGGAACCTCACTCCAACAGCCATAGCCATGAGTGGTGATGTATCTGATGAGCTTTTCGTCTTCCTCGGGTGACCAAAGGCCTCTCTTAACTTTCTGCTGGTTGCAGCAAGAGTGATGACCCATTCTCTTCCTCTTGATGATCTGTTGTTTCTTTTGATGAATCTCTTTGTATGGAACAGAAGATTGTAAGACAGACAGAGTCTCTTTCTTCCCCTTTTAAATGTGCTGGAATAACAAAGGAGCCGACATTCAAACTGGGAATGGGTCCCCGACCTTGGGCCCACCTTTTCATCTAACCCTAAAATGACATTGCATCGACTCTCTGTTTCTGAGATTCTCTAGTCTCTACGTAGATTTGTAGTATTCTTTAACCAACCTCACGTAGCTCAGTCTTGCCGGCAGTTTCAGAAACCTCTGTGTCCCTTTTCTCTCTGTTTTTTCTCTTCTTGTTCTCTTGAGATATGAGTGCTTGTGCGTCAAAAACGATTTGAGTGCTTTTGTAGAACAAAAAACTTGTAGGTAGCTATAATTGAATAAGTTTCTTTTATGTGTGATTAGCAAGATTCAATGGTTTGGATCACACTACATGGTGGTACGTGTGTGGACGTGTCTCTGATTTTGGAATTCTCAATCTATTAGAGCCATTGTCACGTGATAGACAATATAAAACAGACCATTAGTGTAGCTACTGATTTTGTATCATTCATCGTATGAGAAATTCCGAGCACTAACAATCAAGTGCACTTTCTTTTTTACGATAACGGAGTTTTGCATGTGATTTCACGTAAAAGGAGCGAGGTTGAATCAACCCGTAACGTTAAAATTAAGGGCATCCTTTAACATAGAATCGTTACGTGATTAATGTCGGTGAGAGAACATAATTTAATTAGTATTACTAGATTATGTCGCTACATATATAACTCATGAAGGAAAATCTCAACAAAAATTCATTCCAAGCAAAAGAAAAGAGAATCTCCAGACCAGAATAGATGATGATGATGCCAGAAAAGCTGCATCCCTAGCTAGAGTTGCACCATGTGCACTAACCATTTTACCCTTTGTGTGGCAACAGTGCTAACAAGTTTTTTCTTTTAGAGTGCTTACATCCAAAGAAACTAGCTATCGGTGTCTCGGGACTTTTTAATGCAGCTTGTATATGCTATTCTATCAGAACTGTGTAACTTCTAAAGTGGACATCCTGAAATTCAGATGTATTGGTTTAGTTACTCCTGCGTGTGGTTTCCGAATTTCACCTGACAAACTGAGAGAAACAACTACTGTTGTTTGTTCAGAGTCTCCTTAGTTTCATACAATGAGTCCTCTACACTTCTTAGTTTTCTTACCTTTCTCTTTTGCTTTATGAACAAGTATTACTGCATAGCATTTTGTCTGGGCAAAACGTCAATACGTAGCATGCTTGACGTCATTCGGTCCATTTGGTTGTTAATCTAACAACATCTCGATAAAACACCCACATAGAATATTTTTGACCTTTGATGATTAGGGTTCATACCCACTAATCCCTTGAAACATAGCCTAAGTAAATTCCAGAGAACTTCTTAACCATTTGTGTACCTTTGCTGGACTTTTGCAGACCCTACAACTACGTCCTAAGACGCTCCTTTCATCATCTTTGTGTTCACGTTTGAAAAAAAAGGACAAAGCTTGTTGAACTTTTTTTTTTTTTGGAAGAAGTAGCGATTCCATCTCTCAACTCAACTGGAATTTGATTATTCACCGTATACGAGAATTCACGATAAGCAACCATAACCGAATGATTAAAGCGCCCAACTCATAATTCATTATGTTTTTTGAAACGCTGGAAAAGCGAAACGGAATATAATGAGAAGACTATCCAAACATATAGGGATAATCATGAGTTGAACTCTTGTTTCCTGACTCCTGAAAGAGCTAGTAATAAATTGAGCCGTAAAAGGAACTGCTTCAAACGAGGTATTGCATCCGGCATCCACGGCCATTAAAGAAGCAAGAGCCAACCTGCATGTGGGAGTAGTAAACACGTAATACAAAGAGCACATCAATGAAGTTTAATTAACAGCCTTGTTCCTGTCTTTCTGTTAGGACAAGATTACAGTTAGCAATAGGAAATTGTGTATTATGTATTACGGCTTGAAATGGTCTGAAACAGTGGTCTACATGCTCATATACGTAGCCAAGAACACAAAAGTACTGACAGTGAGAGGATCTGTGTATACTGATGCTAATCATCCACCATACTGATGTGAAGATTACTGACTTTTGCTTGGATGGATCGCAAGCTAGCTGAAAATGAAAAGTAATGCCCAAATCATTAATCAATGAGACAGGCTTTAGGAGGAATGATTATTCTTAGCTTTAAGGGGGAGCAATGGAGTGGCAACTGGGCCTACCGGTGAGATTAATATGGAGAATCACTAGTTAATTAGTCAGAAAAGTCTGTCTTTGAAAAGCATGGTTGGTTAAGTTATTAAGTCATAGATGGAGTGTCTCTACCCACAAATCCTTCTACATGTGCGTGTGTGTGGCCCCTCTTGGTTCCTTACTTGCACTTCAATGGTGCTATTTTTGTGAATAGTGGTCAATTTAATTACCCTAAAAAAGTGGTGCTATTTTTGTGAAATGTGACGGTATTTGGTCAATCTAGTGTACAATCTTTTAGCTTGTACCGACCGGGGCTAATTTATGATACGCATGGGTCATATATGTCTCAAAGTCATTATACGCTTTTAAAGTCACTCACCGTCTTTCGTCTCTTTTTTATCTTTTTCTGCGCACTATAAGTATACATCGACTTAATGGCTCTCGGCTACGTTCTTATTTTTGGCCGCGTGTCCACCCTGGCTCAACGAGACTATGACTTGTTGTACGCTTATCGTTTTTGTCACCCATATGCATTGATAAGGATCTTAGCAACCAAAAATATCCAACCACCCCCCACCCCGCCAGGCGCCTACAGAAAAAGGTTAAAATCTTTTGAGGAGATAGATCTGCCCAAGAATCTAAGCCCCGAAACCTATCCTTGACCCAGGAATAGGTTTCCAGATAATTTGGTTGTGTTGTGCCGTGTAAATATATCAATTTAAGGCCCAAAGATCAACTCATGACATAGCTCATGTATTGTGGACCCAACGTGAAGCCCAATACCAGGAAAGCAGTAAACAACAACAGTAGCATGAAGCCTTCTGTAAGCCCGCTGCATAGCCTATCTCAAGTTCTCAACCCAACTTAATGCCCAATACCTAGCATACGAATTATAGGGCTGGCCTAGTAGTCAAGTACGCTTGCTCTCTTCTTGACTTCCTGAGTTTAAACCTGAAATCAGCACTAGAATGGGAAAATATTTTTCTGAAAGCACCAAGATAATGTGGGGAGTGCACCCTCAAAACCGTCTAGATCTATGGGACTAGTACCTGTAGATGTTAAAGTTGGTCCGTCCGACCAAAAATAAAAAGAACTATTTATTTTGATTAAACCTTATTTTATTCTCATTTTGCTAATAATAAAACTCATTGCGCAATTAATTCCTGCACAAGGTCCGACCGCATATATAGCTGCAAAGCGAGTGCCAGAGCTAGAGGTGTTGACCAGGCCACCCCTTCCAAAAGTCTCCAAGCTGATTGCTCATCAACCTGAACAGGCCCTGGGTAGTACATTCCTCACGGTACGCCTGACGTCACGGGGCTACTGGAATCAATCATAGTTTTTCACTTTTTCTTTTTCAGGGATCAAGGGCTTAAAAGTGAACTTGCACAGAGAAAGGCATCTTCTTCAACACGTTTTTAAGTAAATGATTTTACATATATTGACTTCATTTTTATTTGGGCCATAAATTTTTAATTGTTTTGTGAATAGAAAATTTTGTTTTGTTTTCTAGGAAATGTTTATTTTGTGAATAGAAATTTTTTTACAAAATTTTCTAGGAAATTTCCTAGAAAACAAACATTTCCTAGAACATTGATATTGAGTCAATATCAATGTTCTAGGAAATTTTTATTTTCACACCCTTATATCATATATTTGTCCACAACTTATTTGTTAATAAAAAAGTTATTAAATTGTCTCTTACGCATTTCTTAGTGACAAGTCAGAATTGACAAAAGTAATGGTATAAAACAAATGCTCTGGCTTTATTATTAAAGAGAAATCAGGAGATTAGGACTGTTGGTCTCAAGATACCATCTTCTCATATATATATTTCTCTTGTCTTTTCAAAAAAAAACCGAAGGTGTCATTCTTTTACATATTTGGTTATTGATTATTTTGAAAATAAAATGAATAAGAGATTTAATATTTTGATGCCAATCTATCATTAGGCATTACGAAGTTTGTGACATAAATTCCTTGGGACTTATTGAGGAAGTTGTTATGGACTGCAAAATTAAAAACAAAAACTATCTTTTAGGACAACGAAATCTAACCAACAAATAGCTAACAACCATTTAGGAAAATTAATTTAAAAAAAAAAAAAGGGTCAATAGCATCACAAAGCCAACTATATAATATAATCAGATGGACGGCTTATGTCTTTGTCGATGAATTTCACGTGACGTGAAACACCACTGCCTCCCTTTATTTTATTTCTCAGGTCAAAAATTAACTAGGAAAAGACAAGTGGCTTATCCATCTTTTTATTGAAAAAATAGTGAAGCATCTGTAAGGTTAAAATCAAAGGAGAAATTTTGGCTCCAACTCGGGTGAAAAAAGCGTACAACTCCACACATAGCTACAAATGATAATCGTTATATAGTATCTTTTAGCGACTTTTAATTAGTTACGCTAAAAAAAAGTGTGGTGTGGCTAAGGATTATAACTAAAGATATGTGCAAAAATACGACTATAAATATTTAGCAACAGTTAATGATCTCTATATTAAGGGTTGTAGACTCTTTTTAATGGCGGAGTTAAAACAAAAATTATAAAAAAAAAAAAACTTTTTGGCGTTCAGACTGAGATTGATTAAACGCGCTAAAAAATTCCACTTAAACTTTTTCCTCATGGGTTGGACCAATTTATAATTTTCAGGTTAGTAATTCAAAAGAACATGAAAATTAAATGGAATTACAAACTTCTTAAAAACAAAACAATTAGAAAGGGCACTGTAGTATGAAAATTGATGCACTCTTTTGCTTTTGTGATGTTCTTCTGGGTTAGACTTAATCTGATGTTCTTCTGGGTTAGACTTTACATTGTACTTCGAGATTCGTATAATCTATTAACACGTGTAGGTTCCTGGGTTTTCTCTTGACAGTGAGAGAGAGTCATGGGGAAACAAAACAAAGCCTGGGGTCCTAAAATGAATCAAGCCTTTTCTATATTGTCAGGGAGTACGCTACAAAAAAATATTAAGTCCGCCCGGAAAGGTCATCATATATGTACTTAATTAGCATGTAATCGATTTTGTCCATTCTATGTCCAAAAAAGAATAGTCTTTTGATCAGATATACGGATAATTATGCAATTTACGATCTATTTAATTTGCACGGAATATAATTACGAGGCGTGAATAAAAAAGGCACCGTCATTTGTTACACCTACCGTCCTCCTCGAAGAATATAACTCAAGTGATTAATAAAGTCATCATTTTTATCAACAACAACAACAAAATATGCATTTCGTGAAACTAGCGAGGAGGCCGCACAAAGCGAGAGATGTAAGAATGACTAATAAATGTACAAGTGATTTGGAATGAAATCTCTTGTACCTGCTTCAAGACATGTATAAAGATACCAAATTATATTCTTGAGATCTTTGAAGTTGGAGTCTCCACATCATTAATTTGCCTTTGACTCGTGCGTAAGATAAATTTACTACTACATTATATACATAACATCTAAAATATATTAGCACTGAACCAAAAATATACAAAATGTGCATATTCCTTAGGTGAATAGTTTATGCTCCGTTCGGCTATCACTTTTTCTGTTTTTTTTTTTTTGTGTATATAACATTTGGGTTTTTTTTAAAAATTGTATTCCCAAAATATCAAATTCTAATATCTTTCCTCACGAATATGTCGTTAGAAAACAACCAGGGTTTTAACTTATAAAATGTGAAAATTTGTATGAGACAGCGCAGAGGTATTTTTCATATTTTGCATTGTGGTATTTAACAAATTTCGTATTTTTAAAATTTTAATCCAAACAAGTTAATACGTATTTTTTCAGTTTTTAGTTTTCCTTAGAAACATAAAAAGAGGCAACAACAGTTTTGTCGCTAAAAAGGGTTTGGGCGGATAAAAAGAGCACCACAGTCCACAACCACAACGCGGAAACGTTGTGAGGTTGACAGTCCCATTGCTGGGTCAAAGAAAATTTCCCACGAATCACGAGCTACAAGGCACACACAGATTATTATTAGCCACTCATACTTTTGGCTTTTTCATTTTTATGAATAGTGACATGGAGAGGTCGAGTTGGCATAAATCAATGCCTTCAAAAGCACAATTCTTTGCTAGTGACTGTGCAGCAATTACTTCACAAACAAACTCCAATTATCCCACACCCATCTTTGCCTCAAGAACAACCATTATGCCATTATTATACCTTGGTTCGTAATAACGATGATCTTGATCTTCTACGATCGTTAGATATAATACTATTTTCGTTCTAAATTATTTGATCAGATTTAACTTGCACGCTTATTCAAGACATGAATCGTATGTTATAAATTTTTCATTAGAGAGAGGAGAGAAGAAAGTGGGTCAGAAAAGAAAAAATAGGTTGATAGTGAAAAAAGAATATATAAAAAGGGTAAATATAGAAAAACGCTTACAAAATCTTTCTTAATTTGAATAATAATCAATTTTTTTGGAAGGGTTCAAAAAAAAATATATATATAGTTTTGTGTCTCTTTTAGTTTTTCTTTCTATCATTTTAGCTCATCATAATCTAACGGTTTCAAATGGTCAGGGCCAATTGTCCAGAACCATACAATATTTTTTTCATGAATACGGACCCTTCTAGAGATCTTAGATACGTATCATCGGTAAAGTTTTCTAGTTATAGTTCTCTGTTTGGCAATTGTATTATATATGTCATTTGGTTTTTATCTTAGCAATAAAATTCACTTTAAGTGACCATCAAAATAAAAAAGGAGATCTGCATTCAATAAAAATATCAAAAATCAAGCGAAAACATATGCTTATAGTGCTGACGACATTCTTTTTCAGAATATAGCATGCATAAGAAAATAAAGGCTTCCTAGTTTGCATATTGTTTGGTGATATGGCTCTGTTTTATTGTTCGGGTCTCTACCTTTATTATCATTCGGCAATTCAATTAGAGTGTACATAATTTATAAAAGCTATTGTTGGTTAAGAAATAAGAAGGCATGCGACGGTGGCTTCTCGAGGAAGCTCAGAAAATAAAATTTGTAACGCCAACCGATTAAATTCACGATGTGCTAGATGCTATATTGTCGCTAATCATGGCACGAACCGTTCTATGTTCTAATATTCACAAAGCCTCTGATGTGGTTGTCTTGAACAATTTATAACACGAGCATCAAAAAGTTAGTAAGAGCTAGTAGAATGATACTGAGGCATCGCTAGAGAAGAGTAAGATACTGAGATTACGAAAAAAAACAGGAAGAATAGTCACCTAAATATTTCCCAATTGAAGTAGATACCAAATTCATTGTGATGTATTTTAAAACTTCTCATGAAATTACCTAAGTATAGAAAGAACATTATTTTCACTCCCTATATTTCTATGCCCCCCACGGCACAATTTTTGTGGAAAGATAACAATTGTTGCTAATATACGACATGTTAACGAGAGTGCGGACTATTGCATTGTCTTGTACTCCTTCCATTTAAGTGAATTTTTCTTCTCCTTGCTCTTTTGCAAAATAATAAGATAAACTTTAGTCGACTCCAAAAGCAGTTATCATAGAATAGATAAGTATCGCTTATTTTTAGTCAGCCCCCGAAAACCACTTGACTTGATATAGTATTCATTGGCCATCACACAGGTGCATAAAGGAATAGCACTACAAGATAACATATCTTTAGCGACGGAGTTTTAGCGACGGACACAAATCCGTCGCTAAAAGTCACCCTTAGCGACGGGGAAATATCGACGGATTTTCCGTCGCTAAAAGTATTTTTTTTGTATTTTCTCATTTTTCTCTTATTTTTCTTATTTTGGAAATGACGACTATAAATCAATCGAACCCTAATTTTTTCTTTCAGTACCCCGCCGTTCCTTTCCTTCTCCTTTCCTGACCCCCCATCCTCCTCTCTCGCAAAGCAGATCGTCGGCCGCCACCCACTGCGCCGCCTCTTCTCTTCCCGGTCGCCTCCCACGGCACCTAGCTCCGCTACTGCTACCGCCCAAACAGATCACTCACCGCACGCGCCCAACCAACGCTCCATACCCTCAACACACATCTGTCGCCTCACTCTATCTCCCCCTTCCCTACCACACCAACCTCCGTACGTAACCTGCCGCCGCGCCTCTCTTCCCTTCGTCGTCCTTGCCGCTGCTGCCAAGGACAGGACGCTGCGAAGCCCACAGATCCACGATGCCCGCTCGCCGCCAAGCTTACGCCGCCACAGATCCACGAAGCCCACTTTTTATCCCTAATTGCTTTGTGTTCTTCTTTAGTTCAATACATCTGACAGGACTCCCCAATTTTTATCCCTAATTGCTTTGTGTTCTTCTTTTTATCCCTAATTGCTTTGTGTTGACTGTTTTTGGTTGAAATTTAACAAGTATTCTTCTTTTCTTTATCAGGTTGTGATCGACAAAGAGATAAAAGTAGCAGCTGTGGACAGAGAGGTTGATGGCAGCTGTGTACCAGCAAAGTTTTTGATTTATATTCTTTTGGTTTGAATGAAAATTATGATTAAGTTTTTGGGATTTGTACGATGTGATACCGTTACTTTAGCGAACATCTAATTTTGGTAGTTGAATGTTTGTTTAAAGAATTAAATTGTTGTTGTATTGGTTGATTAGTTTTAAATGTATAAAACAGGTTTGGTTTCTAAAAAGTATATAAATCAAAAAACTTTTTTTTTTAACTTTTGCAATTGAATTTTTAGCGACGAAATTTTGTTGTTAAAAGTCTTTTTGCAGATCAGTAAACATTTTTAGCGACAAAAGTAATGTCATTGAAGACTTTCGTAATGGTCTTTTAGCGACGGACAGTCCGTCGCTAAAAGTCTTCACTGACGGATTATCCACTTTTAGCGACGGAAAATTCCGTCGCTAAAAGGCCTTATTCTTGTAGTGTAGAACAAACTTCGCAAGTCAAGTTAGAGAGGTGTTTGTGGTTGATTTACTTAGGAGTGAATACCAAACCGTTTAAACCGATCCAAAACTCTCAAACCGTTCAAAACAAACCAATCCAATCCTAACCGTCCAAAGATCTTAACGGTTCAGTTTCACATTTTCTAAACTGACCTTGGTTCTGTTCGGTTCAGTCCGTTTCATAGTTCACATTTTTGAAACCGATTCCAAACCGAACCGAACTGAACCGACCTATGATATGTTAATCTAATTTTAGTAACATTCATTGATAATTTCACATATATGGTACTAAGAAAATTCAAAAAAAAAAAATCTTGAAAGTTAAAATATAAGAAGATAATGAGAACACTTATAACACAAAAAATTCGTGAGCAATATCTATTTTATATTTACTCATTCTTTAATTATTAATAACAAGATTATATGCAATTTAGAAAAAATATAACTTATATTTTTAATTATTAATAGATCCAATGGTAGTGTGCAAAGGAACACCGTTTTAAAGTGAGCGCAAACCATTTAAATCGACCAAACCAAACTGTCTAAATCGACAAAACCGAATCATCCAAACCGATGGGGTTTGGTTTGGTTCGGTTCGGTTTACAAATTTTCAAACCGAGGGGTAACGGTTCGGTTTGGGGGTCACGATTTGCAGTTTGACCCACAAACCAAACCGAACAGTGCGCATCCCTAGATTTATTAGAATAGTCAAACTTAATTAAATCTAGATAAAGTAAGACAATTGCAGTGTAAAGATAAATTGATAAAATTTATTTCTACATGCTCAAAACTAATTAATATCGGAATCCTCATTCTATCGGGTTCCAATCTAATCAGTACGAGAATCATGTTTCATCATGAAAAATCACTAAAATATCCAATGCTCTATTTAAATCTCAATACACTGTTCGGTCATTTTGTCACATTGAAGATACTTTTATCCCTCTTTATTCAGATAACTTCAATAACTTATTATACTTTAAAAAAATAAAAAATAATTAATTCTGATTTAATAAAAAAATCTACTTTGGAAAACCAATACAACGATGAGGGGAGGTTTAAAACGTTTAACGAAATGGTGGAAGGAGTAATTTCATGAGTCCATGAAGGACGTTTTGGGGAAAACAAAAAAGTCGAATCAGCGTCCAAAAGGCAAGGAAGAAGAACCGGTCTTCGTTCCCGACAAGCCTCTGGCCACCCAAGAAGGCCGCATATATATAACTGCCAATCCGATTCTACCGTCTTTATACCCTCCTCTACTTCTTCTCTCGCCTCTTCTCCTTCTTCCTCTTCTCTGTCTCTCCTCTTCCCCTCCCTCCGCTTTCACCAGCTCTGCAAAGATCACACTTTCATCAACCATGCCGGCCACTGACAACCAGGGCTCCTTCCTGAACCGGATCAGCATCCGCCGCAACCAGGTCGTCTCCATGGACGGCAGCCACGAGCAGGAGCTCGAGGAGCTCGACCTCTTCCAGAAGCACGTCGCCGACCGCTTCTCCGACCTGTTCCCGCAGCCTCCTCAGCAGCCGTCGCCCGACTCCTCCGCGGAGGCCCCAGCACCCGATGCCCTCCTCTCCATATCCTGGCTCCGCAAGCTCCTCGACGCCTTCCTCTGCTGCGAGGCCGAATTCAAGGCCGTCCTCATCATGGGCCGCGATCCCGCCCAGTTTTCGAAACCCCCTCTGGACCGCCTCATCCCCGACCTCCTCGACCGTTCCGTCAAGGCCCTCGACATCTGCAATGCCATTACCCACGGCGTTGAACTGGTTCGCAACTGGCAGAAGCTGGCCCAGATTGCCGTCTTTGCACTGCAACAACAGCCAATTGGAGAGGGACAGGTCAGACGCGCAAAGAAGGCCCTGAACACTATGCTGACGTCGATGACGTTGGACGACAAAGAGAGCGGCCACGGAAAATCCACTGAACGGACCTGGTCCTTTGGCCGAAGAGGCGGCGCCGCCGCCGCCGCCGCCGCCGTGAATAAGGACCGTACGGCGGGAGGGCATTTCAGGGCGCTCTCCCTGTCGTTTGCGAAGTCGTGGTCCGCGAAGCAACAGATCCAGGCGATGTCGTCCAATCTGGTCGCGCCACGCGTAGGAGAGCCGACGGGGCTGGCCCTGCCGGTGTATATCATGAGTACTGTGCTGGTGTTTGTGATGTGGGCTCTGGTGGCGGCGGTGCCGTGCCAGGAGCGGACCGGGCTTGCGACGCACTTCCCTGTGCCTAGGCAGTCGGGCTGGGCCCAGGCGGTTCTTGGGCTACAGGAGAAGATTGGGGAGGAGTGGAAGAAGAAGGAGAAGAAGGGGACTGCTGGGGTGTTGGATGAGATGCAGAGGATGGAGAAGGCGGCCCTGTGGCTGGTGGAATTCGCGGAGGCTTTTCAGTTCCCGATGGAGTCAAGCAAGGCGGATGAGGTGGCGGCGCAGGTGGCGGAGTTGGCGGACGTTTGCCGGAGAATGGAGGAAGGGCTGGTGCCGCTGCAGTTGCAAGTGAGGGAGGTGTTTCATAGGATTGTGAGGAGCAGGGCTGAGGTGCTTGATGTTCTTGATCAAGTTGGTAAATTGTCTTCCCCTGTTCCATATTGAGATCACACACATCCATTAGAATTGAGTTTCTGAGTTACTGTACATTTTTTTAGATCAAAGGGTCTGAATTTTGTTTCTCTTTTTGTTTCAACGGAGGAATCTCAATCCTCTCAAGAACATTCATCATATTTTTGTTAATTATGGACCTTGGTGGTGTAGACATGGTTATTGCTAACATCATTCTGGGTTGATTTAGAGAAGATTAGTTTTAGGCCATAAGGTGGTTGTGGAGCATTCACTGTTATCTGTGAAAAATGTACTCTCTTTGTTCTTTATATTTGTCTTTTGTTACGAGCACAACCTTTCATTTGAAAGAAATGTATATATAGAATTATAGATTATTCGCTTTTTGCCTTCAAAATGAAGTCTATTGCTTTTATGGCATCGTTGATCAAGGTTGTTTCTTTCTCTAGATTTGCAAGGCAGATGCAAAACTCTTTTAATTTAGCAAACTGATGTATCAATGTCACAATTTTTTATTAACAGGGGTTACAGATTGTTTTAACATGCTCACCTTGCGTGGATATGATATTAAGTACATGTCTGGTTTTGAAGTTCTGTGAATGCCTACAAGTGAAGTCACCTTTTGTTCTCAAAGGAAGAAACAAACCTTTTAATCTTCGCGTGGTACACCATCTTATGCGGTGTATCCATCTTATGAGAGCACGAGAGCGAACTTTTTGCAATGCAGCAACTACATATAGAAACATCTGCCTGAATGAGGCCCTCTCGTTTTGAACATCATCATGGCTGGAGGATCGTTGTTCAGTCCGAAGGATCATTTGAAACCTTTGGCATCATGGGTCAATTCCAACAGAAATTGTCCTTGGCCATGGATGCAGTAATTAGGGTGAGAGGAAAAGTGAGAATTTCCAGCATAGCTCCAGCTGATAATCTTTTGGACTCTGATACAATGACTGTTTCTAGGTCTGTTTTATACAGAAACATTCCTCACGGAACCGAACAGGTTCCAAGATGGTGATAGTTTATAACTAGTAGAAACGTTGGTGTCGTGGCTCTTGAATTTTGACTTGGCAGGGTGTGCCCTGTTGTTTGTTCGATGAGCCATGCCTCTTTGGCTGCTTTGATGAAGTTGCATTCTTCGTACAGATATGCCTTGTTAGAGGGATTCCAAGACACCCTTTATCTACTAAACAAGTCGATGGCCCGGCTTTGAGGGACAACGATTGGGGACCATGAGCATCTTCAATATGTATGCAACAGTTCCGACAGCGGAGATTCATTGGATATTCAGAAGCTGCAAGAGGGTGAAAAGCCAATGGCCTTGAACCATGCAGGCCGCAGCACTGGATGACAAATTTGTTACACGGCCTTGTACGAAATGCTCATCTTGAGCAAACTTCTTTCAGTGGACGAGACCTTATTCCAGCTCTTCAACTCCCTCGCATGGCTTCTACCAGCAGCAGATGCATGTTCTCACACGTAAATTTGAGAGTACAAGGTTCTACTGTCATATTGGACAATGGTTCAACAGATGCATGATTGCGCTGCTATTTTTACTAAGTCAGCGTTTTGCCGAGTGAGAGCGTGTCGTACCTTAATAGATTTTTGTCTTGTCACCTTAAGCGTCAAACTTAATTCGAGGCGTTTTGGACCCGCCGTGCAAATGCTTTAGCAACCATCGACGAGGCGAGCGACACTTTGGGACTTCTGGTAACCAAAGCTCCAATAATAAAGGTCAAACGGTTGACTTAACAAAGCCTTGATCGCAATTGTCCAAAGATGCGTCGCGGTCTATCCAATTTCATCCACAGAGGTGCACTGACACGTAGCTGGTCGAGAACCTAAAACAATTTTCCTTTTCCTTTTTATACGAAGCGCAAATATTTTAGAGCTTTAAACAGTGAAAATCCAATTCCGTCACTGAAGTCTCGTTTCTGCTGCCGCTAAATTCTGAATTTGCTTCCCAGATCAGCAGGAAGGGCCTCCAATGGCAAGACGATATCTGTAAGTTTGTAACATGACGGAAGAAGTCTCTCGAGACTGTACTGAGCCTTCCCTTTTCGCTGCGTCACTCGCCATGGCCTTTCGGCCTCCGCAAGAGCCAACGCACCAATAATTTAATCAACTTGCGATCACCAGTATAATACTCCATCTCCACAATGTCTTCAGGTCCGTACTCCTTTCATCTCTCTCTCATCTTCTCTCGATTCACCGTCGTTAAGCCTTAGTTCAACTGAGCTGCAGTTCGGAGATTAATGGCGACCATTTCCAACTCGTTGTCGCTAAAGCACGGGGTTTCTCTACGGTGTCCACATTCAACTCCTCTGAATCGCGTTTCTCGGCCTTCTTTGATCCCTTCCAGAAGCTTCCGAAGAAACTACGTCGTTTCATCAGCACCTTTCGCCAACGAGAATCGAGAGTAAGTACTATGCAGCTTGTGCATATGTTTGAGATTCAATTTTGCGGTTGTTTGTGTCAAATGTCTGATTTTGGATGCAATTTGTTGTAGGTTTGTAATAGTTGGAGGGGGAAATGCGGCTGGATACGCGGCTCGGACTTTTGTTGAGCACGGGATGGCCAATGGGAGGCTCTGCATTGTGTCCAAAGAGGTTCATTCTTACTTCATGTTGTTTGTTGCATCTTTTGCTTCAGTTCGTGCAGGTTCACACAATGATATAAAACTGAGTTGTGAAGTATGTGTACGTGTGCAATTAACTTTTAGGCTTTTCGTTTTTGTGATCTAGGACTACTTTGGCAGTGGATATTTCTAAATAGAGTGGACGTTGATGGTTACTTGTGTTTAATTGATGAGAAACCAATGCATTTTGTCTTATTTGTTCAGTTTTCTAGTTTTCATGGTTCAAAATTTTGTTACGGTGACGTGTCTCTTATAAAAATAATATTTGCTTTGTTAATGCAGGCATATGCACCGTATGAGCGACCAGCTTTGACGAAAGCATATTTGTTCCCTTTAGATAAGAAACCAGCACGTTTGCCAGTAAGCTCAATTGTTATTTTGTATCATATGAGGACTGTTCGCTTCCATGTTGAACTAATTCAATACGTCGAACAATTGAATCCGTGAATTAAGCACTAGTACCTTGATCTTTTACATGGTATCTAATGCATATGGTTTTGGACATGAAAACAACTGGGACATTTCAATCTTTTCTGTTAACAAGTTCCAGTTCTACTCATTGTTTTAAATTTGACGTTTATATCCTCTTAGGGGTTCCATACTTGTGTTGGCTCTGGTGGGGAAAGACAGACTCCTGATTGGTATAAAGAGCAAGGAATAGAGGTAATCTTTTGATTCTCCTTATAAAGTAATATAATTCTGTTTCTACTGTGTGCCGAGTACAGGACGAGGATGGTTCTGACGACGTAGATGAAATTTGGTACGAATAGGACTGTACAGAATGCTCCCTTTATATCTGTAAAATTTGAATGACTTGAGGTGTATGAGCTTCTTAGAACAACTCATAAAATTTTCAATTAATCGGCAATATTGGATAGGGCTTATGTTTCAGAAAGAAAAAGAACTATTACTAGAGTACAAATGTGATATCCCACGTAGGATGTGGGATGTTTAGGAATTGCCCTTATAAAACCTTGCCAAATAATTCATAAGTACTTACTGGTTAGTCCTTTTGAAAGAGGCACTGCCCTATGGTGAGACGGTAGACACGGGTCATTATATATGGTATTAAAGCCGACTCTCTAAAGTTGGGTTGGGCTATGGAGTTGGGTTGCTAGCGATTGGGGGCTACTAAGGTAAGCCCAGTTATATCCCACATAAAGAGGATGATTCAGGGCGAACAAAGGGTGAGTTAGGTATATCCCACACTTGCTAGTGAAGAAGATTCTGGGTTACGTGTGACAAAGAAGAAGATTGGGCCTTAGCGAGGATCTTAAAGCATAAGGAGAGGAGAATGTGATATCTTCCATCGGATGTGTGATAGTATGAAATTGGCATGATAAGATCTTGCGAAGGACCTCACAAGTACCTATTGGCTAGCCCTTTCGGGGGAGGCTCTGCCCTGTGGCGGGCTGTGGACCTGAGTCGTGACAACAAAAAGCCAGATTGTGCTAATATTTCACATCCATAACACTTTCAAATTTGGCAATGGCTTTAGGAAAATTTGCAACCAGTAAACCCTTTTCTTGGATACATTAAATAGAAGACACCTATTGTAGGTTCTTCATGCGACGCTTTGTTGTTAGCTTATGTGGCACGAGGATTTATAGATTAGATTGAGACTCATATATGATAGTTTTGAACTGCACATCTCCAACAGCTTCAAATAAGTATTATTTTTAAATTCAATTATTTGCTTTCCTTTTGTACCACCTACCTACCGTATCAAAATGGCATTAATATGTAAGTGTGTAGTTGTTTCCATCAGCTTCAAGTATATATTTTCCTTTTCTTGACATTACTACCTCCCTTGCGCATAGACTGGCATGTCTTGTGTAGAGTAGAATTATATTTGTAACTGTTTCTGTGTAGATGATGTACGAAGATCCAGTGACAGGTATCAATATTGAAAAGCAAGCGTTGACGACAAATTCAGGAAAACTGCTCAAGTATGGCTCGCTTATAATTGCCACAGGATGCACTGCCTCCAGGTACTATTTGTCACTTGACTGGCACCAAACTATTTTTAGTCTATCTTATGATATGGTACTAGGATAGACCTATACCACTCCAGCTCCTATTTGGATACTAAGAGTAGTTTGTTTTGTTGTCTCTTACCCGACACTGAAAGGCCATGGCTCAATGTTTCCCTGCATATGCATTTGGTGTTAGATGGGGTTCACTGGATAGAACCCAACTTTGCTATCATCTTTGCAAACTTGGCGACCTTAAAGGTATTGTGGGTTTGTACTTAGGACCGGCTTCTTAGTCAACACTTGTAAGGTGGCACTGAAATGAGATGAAATGTAAGCGACGATTGGTAGGTGAAGGTTCTGAATATCCAGTTCAAGCAGCGTAAAGTTGGGCCACAGAGAGCTCTTACAAATTCTGATGGAGTCTTACGGGACTTTAAGATAGATGACACCTTGAGCTCTATGGACTGTCTCGCTCTCTCTATAAATGTGTGTGTACTTGTGTGTGTGTGTACACACACATACACACACCCCTGATAGCATTCCAGATGTGGCTGTGGAACAAGTGAAGGGTGAAGGAATGTTCAGCGATGCGCCGACATGGCCGCACACAAAAGGCTGTTACCCCGAGTGGCTAGTTGTGTGCCACTTGTCCTAAAACTTCTAACCTTGGGTGGATCGAGATACTTACTAGAGCCTGTATGGCCTTTACATAGTCCAGAATTTGGGGTTTTCAATAGCTTGTTTGAGGAAACGCTTTGTTGGACCTCCCAAAGAGGAGCTCGAGGTCTGAGTTTAGGCTGAAGCTCTGCTACCAAACTACTGATTCCTAGATTTCCTAGAAGCGTCTCTTTAGAGGACGATTATTCCGTCCAATTGGCTAGTATTCTAGTGAGGGAGGGTAAGAATCCGAGATAGCCTTGTAACTCTGGCAAGTGTTAAGCACCTCTGTGAATCACTATTGCTCTTTTCAAGTGGCCAGTATCTCAGTGAGGAGGGACTTCTCCGGAACCTGCTTTCATTTGAGGGATCATTCTCTAATTGCCTTCACTCTCAGAGGCCTTGACTATTGACCACCATGAGTGTGCCTTTGGAAGACATTTTAATTGGCAACATTATTGCCATGGACATCGATTGTTCAATCTCGATGATAAGTGGATAATTTATTTGGGCTTTAAGCTTTTTATGCTCGAAGTCTTTGTTTTATTCCTTTGGCCTCCTGTAGGGAACGTCACGTTGGGACGGCACATTTAGTGCCCATCTCGAGGAGCCGTGGGCCTTCTTGTGGAGCTGGCCTTTTAGACTTTGAAGACTTGGTTCTCTAATTGTGCACTTCTACCTTTATGCTTGAAGGGGACATTTGTATTCGATGCAGCAATTTCTAGTACTGCTTGATTTAAACTGTACATCCTCACTTCCATGAGCAGATTCAACCCTTTCCGTGTAAATTCTGCGGGTGAGGGAGGTGACTGGTTCAAGTGTGGATAACCATGGAAGGCCTTTTAGAGGGTGTACGCTTGATCAATTCTGGCAGTCCATGTCAGAACTGTGAGTCGGCACGTGTCAGCAGATCTGGATTGTCCTGAACTATAAATTGCATAGTCGCATTTGGAAACACCTGATACTCTGGCCCAGAGGAATTTCTTTTCTAGCCCGGAATTATGCGACAATTTTAAGGAATTAGCTACGTGCTGAGGCATTATGGTTTATTAGTATGTCTTCCTACAATGAAGTATATTGGGATTCTTTGTTGTATTGTTCCTCAGTTTAGGAAAACTTCCTACATTTTAACTTTTGCCAAGGATCAATAGGTACAAGCAGTCTATGGCTACACTTATTTATCAATGTTTAGATTTTACTCTCTTTTTCTCTTCTTCTTGTTGGGGTGGGGGGGATTGTAAAGTAATACCTTCATAAATTGTTGCTGTGAGCCTGCTAGCGAAGGACTTTTGAATAGGTGAGTTTTGTGCTTTTGTCCTGGTAAAGACAGTTAATGATCTATAAATCTATACATGTTGTGTTGATGGCTGCTTGTTTTGTGGTCTTTACTTTCCCACTGACAATTATTTCTTGGGCTTTAGGCTCTTTCAAAAAGCTGTTTTTATCCTACCCACTTTTGTGTGGTGTACTGCATCTTTAATTACCCTCCACCAATATACTTTTGCTGTCAATTCATAATACTCGTTATAAATGGCTGTGTGGAAAATCTGTAACTCTTTTTTTTGCTTTAGATTTCCAGAGAAAATTGGAGGAAACTTACCTGGTGTTCACTATATACGGGACGTTGCAGATGCTGATTCATTGGTAGCATCGCTGGTAATGTTAGTTTGACTTTGATTAGATGCCGGCTTCTCAGATTTGACTTAAGAACTAGAGCTATTGACATGTCTCTAGCTGCAAAATCACCAGTTCTTATTTCTAGGAGAAAGCAGGGAAGGTGGTGGTTGTTGGTGGAGGTTATATAGGCATGGAAGTTGCAGCAGCTGCTGTAGGCTGGAAACTTGATACAACTGTAAGTACGGCATTGAACTACTCGGATGATGCTTTAATGATTTTTCTCAGTAAACTACTATGACAAACGTGTTTAGAAAAACTTATTACTATCTGAACTATACTGGGATGATCTCTGATAACCTTGTGGTGGACATCCTTGTACACTGACTAAAACAGTGCATAGGAGATATTTACCATTCACATTTCTTTAACGCATTCGGAACTTTATTCTATGGTCTAAAGGAAGTACGTTTTAAATGTTTATTTCCAATTTTTATAGCATTAAAATTAAGAAATTTCCATAATGCCCTGTTGATGAGAGAGAAAAAGTATCACGTGATAGACAATGGGCAAGATATCTTTTGGTCTTCTAGCCAATTTAAGCAAAATGGGCTTTGAAAAGTATGTCCATTAAGCTTGCGTCTTGTGGTGTTTTACTGGTCTTCTACAACTTTTAAATGGCCCTGGTCAGGAGACTAGAATAAGTTTCCAACCTTATCTTAAGCAAAAGCAAATGTTACAGTAATTCGGGAAAGAAACGAACTACAAGTCAGACCTGCCGCAACGAGTTTTCTGCTTTGCAAGGTTTGGAGTTGCGTATATCATTGCATGTTGTAAGCATAGGTACTGTAATTTTATGTCTACAAGTTCAACTAACAAGGTTTGTTGCACAAAGTAGATCATATTTCCAGAAGATCAGCTTTTGCAAAGGCTGTTTACTCCGTCACTCGCCCAAAAATATGAAGAACTCTACCAAGAAAATGGTGTTAAATTCATGAAGGTTGGTGCTTCTGGGGCCTCTCTCTCATTGTGTTAAAGTATAAAGTGTTCGGTTTAGCAGAAATCCGTGTGTTATTGCAGCATGTATAGAGTTTCTGAATTTGTTAAATCTCAGGGCGCCTCAATAAAACATTTGGAAGCTGGTTCTGATGGACACGTGGCTGCTGTTAAACTTGAAAATGGATCTGCCATAGAAGCTGACACGGTACTGTTGTGATCTTTCGAATTTGAAAACTTGGTATCTGAATCTTATTCTTCCAATCTTAGCATCATTACCAGCGTAAATGAGATTTTCTAAGTCGTCAAGGAGTTACTTAGTCATGAATAACTCACTTTCTTCTTCTCCGATGTCCAGATTGTTATTGGTATTGGAGCAAAACCTGCTGTCAGTTCCTTTGAAAGGGTTGGCCTGAACACCAATGTTGGTGGAATACAGGTTAGCATTGTAATTAGGAATGCCCTTCCTTTTTATCAAACTCGTCATGCATCAATACATCTATTATTTTTACCTTTGTAAACATATTGGAATCCCTACTTAATCAAGAAGGAAAAAACAACTTTGACTGAACGTTAGACTGTTTGATTGATATTTAAACTTTTTCTCTTTCCTATAGAAACTTTTTCTCTGTAAAAATTACTGCCTCTACCCAATGCTTGAGTAAGATTCCGCGGCTAACTTCGTTCTAACACAAACTCCCTGAACTCGAGTTAAATCAGACGGTTCTATATTAGTGTTTCTCTCATCCATAACCACTGATAAGGGTTCAACATTTATTTTGCCTCGAGGATGAGCTGTGCATCTGCAACAACTGTTGACTGTAATCAATAGCTGTTAAAATGAGGGAGGACAATTTCATGTTTTTTATTATGTCATTTTGATTAGTAACTGGGTTATGTACTTCAACCTTCAAATATCAGGTGGATGGTCTGTTCCGAACAAGTGTAGCTGGAATTTTTGCCGTTGGTGATGTAGCAGCATTCCCCCTTAAGGCATTCTTTCTCTCAAACTGATTAGCGACTCCTCTGTTTTAATCTTTTTATTTAGTATTATATAGTTCACAATGAACAGATGTACAACCGCGTTGCACGAGTTGAACATGTTGATCATGCTCGTCGATCTGCACAGCATTGCGTTAAAGCATTACTAAGTGCACAAACTGACACGTATGTTGGATTCTTGTCTAGTGAAGTTTATTACAAAGACTTTTGACTCACTATCACTGAATTGTTCCTTGCTGGAAGTTAGTTTTGATAATTGCGTCACTATGTGATCTCCAGATACGACTATCTCCCACATTTTTATTCGAGGGTTTTTGAATACCAAGGGAGCCCAAGGAAAGTATGGTGGCAATTTTTTGGGGACAACGGTAAGTAAAATTGTATAATGTGTTTTTGACTTTTTGCTTTACATCCATGTTTTGTTATCTGATGACCTTCGTACAAATGACATTAACTTATTACGCTCATCTAACAGTTGGCGAGACCGTTGAAATTGGGAGTTTTGATCCAAAGATTGCTACTTTCTGGATAGATTCTGGTATTTTTTATCAATTGAAGACCTGTATATATTTGTGGTTCTGTGTGTGCTTGTGAATAATATTTACATATACAGAGATACCCGATAAGGAAAATGGTTTTATATGTTCCCTTTATCCTACAGGCAAACTGAAGGGGGTTCTTCTTGAAAGTGGAAGTCCTGAGGTATGCGTTGTTTTAAAGTCCTTATAAATTGAAGTGAAGTTCTACAAATTTATGTTGTACTTGTCAAAAAAATTGATTATTTGTTGCCATTTCTGATATTAAATGCAGTTAAACAATAACAAGTTTTTGGGGTAGATATGTAATAAGTTTTCATTTGAACTTGGAAATAGAGGAGGATTATCACAAACAATCCTTAGATATTATTTAACAAATTTGATGAGTCACTGCAAGTGTTGTATAAATGTGGACGGGTGTAGATTCATTTGAACTTGGAAATAGAGGAGGATTATCACAAACAATCCTTAGATAGTAGTTAACAAATTTGATGAGTCACTGCAAGTGTTGTATAAATGTGCACGGGTGTGTTCTACAATTTTATCCCTTATATGTTGCTCTTGACATCCGTGTCTGATTCAACATGGGATTGACTGGTCAAGTTTTCAGATACTTTTATGTTCGTTGCATTTATTCAATCTTGTCTATCACATTTATGTGGAGAAATGAATAAATGTTTTTGACAAGCTACGCTAATGTACATGATTTATGACAGAAAATGGGCAATGATTCAGCCTCACCCTACTGTTGTCCTAGGAATTTCGATGAAAAGATGCTTCAACATTCAACTACCAAAAGGATCATTCACACCCCCCCCCCCACCCACACACACACACAAAAAAACCCTTCTCCCTCCTTTTTCCATCACGTCTGATCTACATGTTTTGGAATTCTTTGCATACCATCTTAGCACAGTTCCCAAAATCACATTAGCATGTAGAAACAAATTGATTTATCTCTGTTTGACCGGCTAACGGAAATAAAAATGAGAAATTTTCTACTTTATAAAGCGATCCACACCCCTAAGAACTTGGACAGAATTATTTTATTGGAAAAGCATTACGTAGTGTTAGGTCTTTGGTCTTACTATCAATGGCTAATAGAGGGGCTCCATTATATCTGGTATAATGTGAATCTTGTGATGGTTTTAATTTTTGTGTAGCTGTAGGTTATTGCATTCTCCTTACGTGCAATTATGTCTTGTATTATGTAGGAATTTCAACTGCTTCCTAAACTAGCGAGGAGTCAGCCTGTTGTTGATAAAGCCAAACTTCAAAATGCATCCTCAGTCGAGGAGGCGCTAGAAGTTGCCCGGGCTTCCTTGCAGGTCGGAGAAGCTGCAGCAGTTTAGTTGCAAGAGCTGACTCCTGCTTGGGCAATAAAACAATTAAATCATACAATCAACTTTCTTGTATCTTTTTTTATCTACGTCTTTAATAAGAGAGAGGGAGAGAGGATAGTGCAGCGTACCGGATGAACATAGTTCTTGACAAATAAAGCTTCTTTGGCTAGTTGGGTGAGTCTATTAAAGTCGGTAAACTTGATTTTTCCATATTGATAACTGGTTTGTACAATATTTGCCTATTCAAATGCTGAGAAAACCGCGAGGGCCTGATCAAATGCCTCCGGCTGCAGAAATTTTGCTATTGCTGTCAAACAGAGTTGGGCATAGATAGATAAACGGTGCCATGTCCACTCGGTTACTTTTTCTCGCCTCATTCATCGATGGTAATTTACTTTCTAGCCAAAATGCCAAAAATAGCCAAGAAGACTCAGGAACAGCATTCCTCCACAAAAGGGTAAATGGCTTGTGGCCTTGTGGGAGTGCCGCTTTGGGCCCTTTTGGAAGCATTTTTATGTAGGATGCGGCTGTTTTTGCACCCTCTTCAACTATTCCTAATCTACCCCTACATGTTTCTTCCTTTATTTGTCATCATCTTGCATTTTCATACTTCGTCGTCCGTTTCAAAACACAACATTACATTAAGCAATTCCATGTAGGCACCCGTGGGCTAAGCATGTCCCTAATTTCTCCCTCTCCATTCCTTTCAAAGCCGCAATCCTGTTTCCAGCATACGTAATAAAATTGACGAGGATCTTAACTTCAATAGCGTGTATTCATTTACTTCCACAATGCTACGCAAGATGAAGGTCGCGGTCAAAATGCAGACAGTTCTAACTAGGCCAGAATGGTCATCTCTACCAACTCTGTTAGTAAACAAGTTTGGGGAGGTGCCAAAACAAGCACATTGACTCTGACTGGAGTATAAATGTCGGTAATCTTACGGTAAATGAGTTTTTAATAGACAATTATTGGTTGACTTAACATGCTTCAGTGGCCTTAACAAATGAGAAATTGTCTCTTGCGTACTTGTTTGCGTGCATTATCAGCAGTCTTATCTTTTAAGAGATGAAGCCCCGTTTGACGCAGTTTATTTTTCTAATTTTGTAAACTGAAAAAAATAAACGGATTTGGCGCACAGTTTTCATTTTTTTTTCCTTCAGTTTAAAAAATCAGTGTTTAAATCAGGGCTGTTTTTTAAAACACCAAAAATGAGTTTCAGTTTTCAATTTTAGTTTTTATTTTGAGACCACCACCCTCTCACCGCCGGCAACCACTGCCGGCGCCCTGCAGCCACCAACCACCGCCGGCATCCACCGCCTGCCACTGCCGGCAGTGGCCGACACATCACCGTCAGCCACCGCAAACCACCACCAAAGGAAAAACTCAAAATAAAAACTGGGTAATCAAACACCCAAAAGAAAAAACTCAAAATAAAAACTGGGTAATTAAACACACACTTGTTTTTGTTTAAAAAAAAAATTTTAACTGATTTTGATTTTTGTGTTTTTTTTAAAGCAGAAAATCAAAAATGAAAGTATTGTCAAACGGAGCCGAACTCTAGCTATTGCCAAATTTGTTCTCCTACGGAGCACTTGGAAGTGACAAATCTAAGTCACAACAGTCATCCAGCTAGGGAAAGTCCCATCTCTACCCACTCTTTTCCTTTTTTTGACATTGTCCGTCGTTTGATAAGAGATAGTCAACATAAAAAATCGACAAATATAGTCAACGTAAAAACTGATAAGAAACGTCAGTTTATACGTTGACTCTCACTCTAATTATTTGTAAAGAGGTTACGTAAGCGGAGACACTTTCTTTTCATAACCCAAGAACAATCAAAACTCGTATACAACACCATCAATCTCACTTACATAGATCGGTTGATAGTTTTCATCTACTACTAAGGAGACAAAAACTATCTTTAATTTATATGTAAATGACTCACATGTTCCTTCGAGAAGCTCAAGAATGGTCACATAGTGACGCATACAAAACCATGGGTAACCAAAGGGAAGGCTGGCTCAGCTGACCAGCTTTCTCAAGGCAGGGTCCGCTTCTCTCTCTCTCTCCCCCCCTCCATCATACACACAACCCAGACTCATGAGACACGGTTGACTAGTTAGTTTTGCTGTGGAAATTAGTTTAAGAGCAGAATAGTCTCCCTTCCCTTGTTCATCAAGGGATTGCCCACCACTAACCTTCATATTTTGTTTACTTATTCCCTCCTCCATAGCAAACACAAGATACAAGATTTCTTGCATCATCTTAAGCATTTGTTAATCGCTTCTTTCCTTAATTCAGTCCCTTCAACCCCTTGTCAGCGTTCACAAGTCAGAAGTCAGAACAGCAAGCGGAAATGAAGGTGAAATTTCCAGTGATACTTTATATCTTACTTCTACAGTTCTACTATGCCTTCCTAGCACACACTAATTTTTGGAAACACACACGGCCGATTTTGAATCTTCATCTAATTAACCCAGTTTGTTTTTGTATTGTTTGGGTTGCAGAAAGTGGTAGTGAAATTGGATTTACACGATGACAAAGAAAAGCAGAAGGCCATGAAAAGAGTATCTAGCCTTTCAGGTATAGAGGAAGATTTGTAGTTTTTATTGGAAACCCATGATCATACAACTCATTAACTCGATCTCTTATGCCCTGTTATAATTATAGGAATTGAGTCCCTATCCATGGACATGAAAGAGAAGAAGTTAACTGTGATCGGAAACGTTGACCCCATTGACGTTGTCAGCAAACTGAGAAAATACTGGCGAACTGATATATTATCTGTTGGACCGGCAAAAGAACCGGAAAAGAAGAAGGATGAAGTGAAGAAGGATCCAAATGAGCAGATGGCAGAGTTTATGAAAGCTTGCAATGCTTACAAGGCTCATCACCAGCCGTACTACTACGTTCAGCGTGCAGAGGAAAACCCCAATGCTTGTGTTATTTCTTGATCAGTGCTTAACGTTTGAGGCACTATTAATGAAGATTAGAAGAATAATTCTCATTTTGTTCATGGGGAATGTTTGGGTTAATGCTTGAAAGTAACCCATTGAGGTGGTGAATATATTAGGATGGTTCCTATGTATTATAGGTGATGATATTCTGGATTGGGCTTGGTGAAGCTAAAACTTAGAAAATGGGAATTAAAGATTGATATTTCTCATCTTGAAAGGATTTGTTTGATTATTTTGAGGAAAAATCTTTTTCCTTTTGGCCTAGCGAGATGAATAAATTGGACAAAATATGCACTACGGGTGTAATAAGACGGAATTTAGCAGGTGCATGAGATCCCTCTTGTCCATGAGTTGTAACACGTCAAATAACACTGATCGAATGAAAAGTTCGGATAGTTACTTCTTTCTTTTCTTTTGACCAAAATAAGAGAACTTCATTAGCAGAAATTGGTTACTAGAAAAATATTGCAGGAGAATTGGGAAGTTTCACAATCACTAATAATCAAGAAATGGATGGGAAAAATATGTCCAGAGAAGAAAATGGAGGGAGATGATTAGTCCATATTAGGGAACAATCACCAATATAGACCGTACAACATTATGTACATGGCTATGGCCTCTTGCCAAAAATTGTAATCAACTGGTACAACCCTATATAGCAATGATGAGTCTATGATCCCCTATGGACCCTTTAAAATTTGTCAAGATAAGAAAAATTAATTGGTTTAAATTAAACTAAACAATATTATCTGGCAAAATCCTTCTGGCCAACTACTATGCTTTTGAATTGTTCTTTTGATGCTTTCTGATTTATGTTTTGGTCAATTCAATGAACTTCAACAACTAAAGATAAGGGTTAGTCAAGTTAGTACTTCTAAGATCACAAGTCTTTTAAGGACAATTTCATATATATACTATTCCACATTTAGTGTGTAATATCACAATCTTTCCCGCCTTATGCCTTAGTGTCCAAGTTAAGGCTCGATTACACATAATTTATCATCTTCCTAGCAGGCGCTGAAGATACCCCACTCACCCTTCATTGTTTCAACCATCGGCAACCCGACTAAATAGCCTAACCGAACTTTCGAGAGTTCGGTCTGATAGTATATGTAACGAAACAGTCCACGGTCCTGTCACATGACAATACTTTTTTAAAAAAGTCTAGCGAAGTAGGTAGTTTTTAGATTATAATAATATATAGTAAGGACAATCTCTTGCTATCTCACATTTGATGTGAAATATAGTAAATATACTACTCCGTACTATCTTTGATGGTGTCCATTATCAAACTATATTATTCAACATCATCCGCTGACTACTTACAACCACCTATAAGGAGTCGTTTCTCTTTTTCTTATGTAAGTATATAGAGGCAAAGGACCACACTCTTCTTCTTTCAGCCAGTACATCACTCGACTCTTTGCAGAAACTAGTTAATTGGCCCAGTCTATTTAATTCTTGACATAGTACTTCAATATACAGTGTGTAATTACACAATATTAAACAGCAAAAAGAAAATGAAAAAGTAATGAGGATGCAAAAGATTAATCTCACCAACGTTATCGGTACCTGACGTGACATCCGATTATTGATATCGCTATTTGAATAAAGCGCAAAACTTTTGAAGATGCATGGTCACATTCAGTCTTAAGCCTAAGTGGTCATTTTTTGTTGTTTATATAGCATAAAGAATTAATGAAAGTTGCCACATTACTTGAATGGCAAGTAAATAGTTTCATTCCATTTCACTGCAAAATACAGGTACTCTGTTTCATGATTTAACTTAGGCAACTGCAACTTAGCCCTGACTTTTCCTGCCACTTGCTTGCAATTTATGCTTAATTAAGAAGTAGGAATCAGTCTTTATCAATTGACTAGTTTGATTTGTTTCCATTTCAGAAATTAGGGCCACAAAGTACTTGAGTGCGACCTAAGTGTGACGACAGATTCTTGAGATATCAGGTTAATATCAGGCGATGGTTACTGTTGCGTAATCGCGTGGATCAAAATTGACACTACGGTGACGAATATAGTTGTACATGACTGCACTGCATGCATTGACAGTTGTAAGGAGCGGTGACTGCATGAGTTTCAGTTCCATGACCTTGTCATGTCCATTGTGGCGTAAGGCATGACAGTTTGCCCCTTCGGACATATGACAAATATGGTCCATCTGAATCTTAGAACCAAATAAGTGATTAAACTATGAATCAAGAAACTGATTTAAATCTAACAGAGAGAGTTTATTAGGCGTCCTTGTCAGCTTCAGATAAGCTTCTGGCCTGTTCATTCTTCCCAAAGTTGAATTTGTTTTCTTCCTTCGCTTCTTCACAGTGCTGCTGCGAGCGATATTTTTTTTTTTTTTTTTGATACAATATAGAACTGCATTTCATCAAAAGTTTGAGTAACGAGGGGAATTAAAGTAGATAATAACTTAGCTTCCTACCATTTATATTGACAGAAGCCTAAACCCAAATTACTCTGTTTCCATGGACTAAGCTTTCTCAAGTAAAAGTCTACAAACCACCACTCAAACTTGCCTTCATAAGACTCATAGTGATGCCTGTCAAAGCACAATACTTGAAAGGCCAATGAGTTATGAAGTCCTGTCAGTAAATATATCAGGCTAATTGGGAAGGCGAATTCTTACCCAAGTGGTTTATAAGCATACTTTGACTGCATGAACCAGTCTAGATTTTCTTGTGTGTAAACAGATCGTAAATAAAAAATAAATAGTCCCTCCGTCTCGTATAAATTGATTAAGGTACTTGCTCAAAGTTTACAGAGAGACTCCAAGCTAAGTAAGTTGATTCTCCAAAAATGCCCTCACTTACATGTTTTACTTTTACCATTTGGGGTAGGCTCCATTTACTTTTCATAAATTAGCCAAAAGGGCACATTTTGGAAGAACAAGAAATTTTGGTTTTCCAAAATAGGAAGTAAGCAATTTATCTGGGACAGCCACAAACGAAAAAAAACTGTTCAATTTTTGTTGGATGGATGGACTATAACTTATTGAGCGACTAGTAGTGAAGTTTACAATCATACATCTATGGTTTGGATCAATGAGATGTTATACATTCCATATAATGAGAAAAATGTCACTCTTTATTGATTAAAACAAAGGGGTATACATGAATCTATGTAGTCCAATTTGATGTGAGTTATCCACCAAATGGGCAAAAAAGCTGGTCTCATGTATAGGAAAAGTGTCCACAAGTATGGCGTAAGGTCACTATTTTACCTGTAAGTCACTGATGCTACAGTAAGAATTTGTGAATGTCTTCCTACTAAGTGTGTTTGCAGGCATTGCCATGGAGTTTTGATCAATGCATTCAAGTCCTGGCACGGACGAGGGGTGAAGAACAAATAGGCGAATGAGGGGTCATGATCAAGTGTGGAGTCATCATAATATCCTCCATTCTTCGAAATGACAAGCTGACTTGAAGTCTTTGCCGGCGACACTGTTTCTTAGCAGACGCCTCTTGTCCTCCCTTGGTTTGAAGCACAAAGGTCTTGATCCTCCTCAGAGCAACTCTCATGGTCTCGTCGTCCATATTCGCGAAACATACCCGAAACCAACCCGGCTCTGAGCAATGAAACGAAGAGCCAGGCGAAACGTTGAGCTTGACCTCCTTGATTATGATGCGCCAAAGCGCCATTTCAGCTTCAACCGTGGCTTCACTGAGGAGCCTACGCAAGTCCATCCAGAAAAATAGGCCAGCATTGCTTTCTAAACTCCCAATGCCCACTTGTTCAAGTCCCTTGGTGAAAACCCCATGCCTTTTAGCTAGTCTGTGTTTGCTCTCGATTATGAATTTGTCAACGAAGTGGTCATCCGACAACATTGATGCAATAAGGTGTTGTGTTTGTGTGGAAACTAGCCCGAAACTTGACATCTTCCGAGCACAACTCACGACTGCATCATTGTACGAGTACAAAATGCCAATTCGGAAGCCAGGGAACCCCATGTCTTTCGAGAGACTATAGACGATATGCATAAGGTCGCGATTAATGCCTTCCATGTCTTGTTCCTCTAGTATCTCGGCTATGCTAATGAAACTAGGGCGTTTGAATACTGTGGCGGCATAGATCTCATCACTTACTAGGTGAATATTCTTTTCGTCGGTGAACCTCACTATACTTTTGAGGGTTTCACGGTCTAAGATGGTGCCCAAGGGGTTTGATGGATTGGTAATGAGCAAACCCTTCACTTTGATTTTGGCCTCTTGTGCTTTCGTATATGCTGCTTCCAAGGCGTCTCTCGTGACCGTGAAATTGTTAGAACTATCACAGATAACTGGAACAAGTTGTGCTCCTGTTCGCCATCTCAAATCTCGATCAAATCTGCAACGGAAATTAAAGCAAAACCCTTTAGACAGACTAGACACAATGAAATTGCAAGGACATGTTAAACGATGCGAAGTTACCATGTTTGAATGCTTTAATTTATGTAGCTTCTTATATTTGGTAAATGCACTTGCTATGTTCACTTTTAGGAGAAATCTTAAAATTAAAGGGGTAAAACCAATGATCAATGGCCAGTATAAATCTGACCTGCTAATTCGACTTGAATATGCAAACCAAACTGATTTGGACAGACAATAGATGACTCCCATCATGTTCCTCTCAAGTATATAAAATTTAAGTCAATGTCATTTTACTGTCAACTAGTAATGAGAGTAATTAATGGCCAAGTCATCGTCTAAACTGTCAATTTGGTAATGACTATGAGAGGTATGTAAAGGACAGCGTGTTTGCAGCTTTTCCTTGGAGAGTTGTTGTTTTCACGCCCCACCAATAATTCATCTCAAGTCCAAGAAATTTGTGCCTATGTTCTGTCTGATTAAGATGGAATCAAATGAATGGACCACATCCATGAACAGAACATTTTGTCTAAAATGAAGTTTAGTCCCCTTAATTTAATGCTATCATACTTGAAACAGAAACAAAAATGATGAACAAGGACTGAAAGTGAAGTATTACCCTGCATAATATGGTGTAGGTACCAAAAATGCATCACCAGGATCAGCCAGACAGAAAACCATTGTTTCATGAGCTCCTGTTGCTCCTCCGCTCATAACAATGCGGTCAGGGTCAAATGTGGCCATATCCCCCCTAACTTTTCCCATAAACTTAGCAATAGCCTGCAAGTTCATATTGCAAAGGTGAGACCATGATTTCTCGACAACTCAAAAAAGAAACTCTTTCATATTGATGATCTGAAGGAAGAACTCAGAATTTTCCGTACATTTCTGAACTCTGGCAAGCCATGGTAATCCTGATAAATTGCAATATCCTTGAAATCATCCGCTCCTTCAGCCGTGCAAATGGATGCTCTTGGATTGTTCATGATCCAGTCTTGGATTAAATCAAAGGAAAGCTGCATAATTAAAGAAGAGAAAGATCATAAGCTTTAGAATGCTAGATAGGGCCGGGAATGACTGATGCTTCCTTTTGAAAGAACAGTTCAGAGAGCTGATGTTAATTACCTGGTTTTCAGCAAGACCCATCTGAATAACCCCTTTAGGATTCTTGGTATGATGATAAGGATCACTATCGTACGCCTTCCAACCATCGAAATAAGGAGAGTCTTCGCCATGTCCATTGTTGGTAGCTATCTTAGACAGAAAGTGCTCTTGGTTTCTCAACATGAGCGCCATCTTTTGTGCCTTAAAGTAATCACAATGCTGCAAGGAACGAGTTTATAAAGGAATCAGAGGGATCGGTAGCCTTTTGGGTCAGTCCTGAATTGCTTGCTGATGCGGTTATATGTTAACAGGCACTAGCTAGAAGGTGAGACTTGGAAATTCTTTGGTTCTTTCTCGTATATATAAGGGTAAGATTTGAGGTACTAGGAGCTGGTTACATATGAAGGTTCCTATGGAAGGACCAAAAAGGATTCTTCTTTGAAACAGGCGGCTTTGAACTTGGATTTTGATTCTAATTAGATAACTAAACCAGGGGCTTTAATTTAATCAAGCCAGTACCAAACAAAATTATTGCCACAATGGTTATGCACCGAATGGTCCAAATTCAGCGTTAAAAGTCTTGCAAGTGAACCAAAACTGTTGGGTCGGTAACTTACAACCCAGCATTGGGCAGGTGATAGTGCATGGTAATAAAAGGGAAGAAAACGTGAACAATGTCCCTATCAACTGTACTAACACCATTCACTCAATAACAAGTGATTCTAATACGCGTACTCAGATTTTCAAGGGTTCTTCATAGCTAGGACGCGGATATGCCGTCCCAAATTATCTGACACAAAAAGTCTTATCGCTTGTCTCCCAGCCTTTTTCTAGTTTTCGATTGTGCTTTCAATTTAGTACGGTTAACGTTGGTTAGTGTTTTGCATGTGCGCATTACTAACATACCAGCATGGAATGCAGTCTCAGAGCGAACGCTTTGAAGCAGCCGAAACGTTTCTGCTTTTGAGATGATTGAAATGTTGGCTGAAACATGAATGAACACAATATTAGCCTTTTTTCAAAGGTTTTCGTTTCTAGGCCAACCGATACAGTTCCTCTGAAACGAAATCTTGATCCTTGGATATATATCCGACAAAGAAAAAAGCTACGGCTATATTCCCCAGGTTAATTTAGAGCTTATAAATGTTGTTTTTAAGTGAGTATTTGCCTCTTATTTAAGCAGTCAAAATACCTAGCATAAACAGTAACCTGTTCTTCTCAACCACTGCACAATTGGCTGTTCTTCTCCAATATTACACAGTAGGCTGTTCTTCCCTAATACTTGGAATTCTGGTGATGGCTTTCAAGCCACTTGTTGCTGGTCTAGAACATTCAAACTGTTGGACCCATATGTTAAATGCCCTCAAGACTTTGCATCAGAAACTGCATTGAATCCCCCTGTCCCATGTTCAGCGCAAGGCCTTCACTAATACTGTAGCTAAGGCTACTCTGACCAATTCTTAAACCATATATGCTAAGTTGCATGTACCGTGGCCAATTCCTAAAACATAGTCAATGCTAAAACATGAAATTGAAGTAGAAATGTGTTCGGAAATGGAATCCCAGCAACATTGGCCATGGTGAAATCACAATCTCGAAATTGGGACTTCATGGAAAGCCTTTCAGCAAGCCTATTTTCCTCTAGAGGCACTTGATAGCCAAATGCTCGTTTATTTTTTGTAACGATATCCTGTACGAAAAAGGCGTTATTAGGACCTCTAAGCTCTTGGCGTGTGAACGAGACAATAATTTCACTACAAAATCAGTAACATCAATGGTGGCAGACCATGTTTAAATCAGGTTTAGATTTTCAAACCACCTTTAATCAAGTCTAGACCAATTTCAACCTCAATTGCGTCTGTGGTTTGTCTGCCTATTTTGGGGGACTTACAAACAGCCCCATTATCGGACCTGTTGCATTCTCACCATTACAAAGATTTCTTGGTATGACACCTAATCAGAACTCACCGAGCTGGCCCACATTCTTACTAGGGATAGTCCAATTTTTGCTCCAGAAAATTTCTGGTAAATTCAAGATTTTGTTCCATCAGTAAGTTGGCACTGGCCTTGGCTCAAACGTGGAACACATGAACAAGAACGAACATATAAAAGCAATTTTAGGGTTTTAAAATGTAAAAATATTCCCTTTAATTGCCTCGAAGATCTCTCGACGAGCCCGAGTTTTTGTTTCCAAAATGCAATTCTTTCGATTAAACAAACGTCATGTTCCAAAATGCAATCCTTTCGATTAAACAAAGATATGTAACGGGTGACAAAATGTTTCAAACTGGAGTCTTCGCTTTGTTGGTTCTTCCCCTCTAGCCATCACTTTGTTGGTTCTTTCCCTCTAGTCATTATTTTCCGAAGCGACATATGTTTCATGAGTTGCAGTAGTTCATCACGCCCCTCAAGATTGCATTGTATACGAGTTTCTTGCTTTTAACATGGCAGCACGTAAAGGAAGATAAACAACAGTTGCATTACTTGCAAGTAACGTCTCATCCAAAGCTGGTGATTCCTTTTTGGCCTTTTATCTTTTACTTACAATTCAAAAGCAAAACATGTTTGACTTTTAAGGTTAGACAGATTTGGTTCAACCATGTGGGTGGCTCCTCTTACTGAAGACCCTGTGGTGCAGTCTTACCTGCCAAAATTCTTCTCGTTCAAAAGTCGTACGTGAGACTTCTTTGCGAATTGCGACTTCCAAGCCCTACTAAGATTTCTACTTTTGCACAATCTTGGTTACCATATGACTGACTCTCTTGGCTTTCAAACTGATCCACCGTAGCTTTGACTTTTGACTGATTTTAGACATGACCCGAATATAATATTCTTTGAGTTTCGTTGCTAAAAGGAGCTATATAATGACATTTTTAAGAGCTTTAGTGACGAAAATAGAGCTTAAATAATAAAGAGTGAAACTCAAATATGACTTCCCTAATTTTATCATAATGGTTTGAACTCTTTGTTCCCAACCTATTCTGGTCGCACCCAAAGGCCCACTGGGGTCCCATTTTTCATGACACATCCGCACAAACAACAGTCATTTTCAACACACACAACCGGTCAAAGCATGCACGCTCAAGTCACGTGCACTTCTCACTTTCGTCACGTTACTTCGCTACTAAGAAGCTCATTTTCGCACGAAGCCTTATCACGCTTCGACCGTCGCACTTCGCCCGTCGCTCGTCGATGCGCCATGGCACTTGCCCAAGGAGGTGGGCCTTGGCCTCCCCCTTGGGGTCGGCCTCGGCCTCGCCATTGGGGTCGGCCTCGGCCTTCCCCGAAAGGTTGGCCTTTGGCCTCCATCCTTAGCACATTCACTTTTCTTCAAGGGACCATACATAACTCCGCGACCCCCTTTGCCTGGACACAACTCTGCCACCCCCGTCGTCCGGACACAACTCCGCGACCCCCGTCGCCCGGACACAACTCCGCGACCCCATCGCCGGCGTCCAGGTGTCACACTTCAACACTCCGTCGCGCCCGTGCGCCGCGCCGCTGATACAGCCGTGCCCCCAGGCTCTCTGTCACACTACCGTGCCACCGGCACCATACGCACTATGTCGCGCCCATGCGCCACCATTGACATAAACGTGCCCCCGGCACCTTACGCACTTCGTCGCGCCCATGCGCCGCACCATTGACACAGACGTGCCCCCGGCACCTTACTCACTTCATCGCGCCCATGCGCCACAATCATGTCATCATGCCCCCGGGCACCACACTCATTCATCACACCATGCGCACCTTGCCTTGGTCATGGAACATGCTTCAACCCACTCTCCAGAGTGTACATCATCCTGCGGGGATAGGCGACTCCTCCGGGACACTATCTCTGCTAGGAAGCTCTTCAACTCCCCTTCCGCCAGGTAGACGGCTCCTCCGGGATGCTACCTTGACTCGCTCCGAGTGCTCCGACACAAGGACTCACCCGCGGGGATATGCAATTCCTCCGGGACACTATCTCTGCCAGGGAGCTCTTCAACTCCCCTTCCGCCAGGTAGACGGCTCCTCCGGGATGCTACCTCGGCCAGTCGGGTAGACGGCTCCTCCGGGATGCTACCTTGACTCGCTCCGAGTGCTCCGGCACAAGGACTCACCCGAGGGGATAAGCGACTCCTCCGGGACACTATCTCTGCCAGGGAGCTCTTCAACTCCCCTTTCGCCAGGTAGACGGCTCCTCCGGGATGCTACCTTGACTCGCTCCGAGTGCTCCGGCACAAGGACTCACCCGCGGGGATAGGCGACTCCTCCGGGACACTATCTCTGCCAGGGAGCTCTTCAACTCCCCTTCCGCCAGGTAGACGGCTCCTCCGGGATGCTACCTCGGCCAGTCGGGTAGACGGCTCCTCCGGGATGCTACTTTGACTCGCTCCAAGTGCTCCGGCATAAGGACTCACCCGCGGGGATAGGCGACTCCTTCGGGACACTATCTTTGCCAGGGAGCTCTAAGTGTTTCGGCACGAAGACTCCCCTTCTGCCAGGTAGACGGCTCCTCCGGGATGCTACCTTGGCCGGCCAGGTAAACGGCTCCTCCGGGATGCTACCTCGGCCTGCAGAATAGGCGACTCCTCTGGGACACTATCTCCGTCAGGGTGCATGCGTGACAGGCCTACGTGCTCCGGCACTGGGGGCTTGCGTCGGCACCCCTAGGGACTATGACCCCCGGGTCACTCCGAGACGGGAGCAGGTCTTCGGAGGGCATCGCGCCTAGTTCACCTGGCAGTTGGGCGTCGGGTCTTCCCCACCGCTGCCAGGCCTGTGGGACTCCGCAAGGGCTTGGATTTGAGGCTAGATCAAGGGGGTTCTCTGGCCACACCGATGCGGTAGGAGCCAGTCTTTCCTGATAGACGGAGCGACGCTGTGCGGGGCAGGCCGGGTGAATATGCGATCTGACAATCCATGGAGCACCGGCACCCGTGGACCCCTAGTGACGTGTCACTCCCGGGAAGCGCCACGTGTCGGTTTATGACATCATCATCTCAATCTCTATAAATAGAGGTCTTGAGAATTCATTTGGACGGTTGGACATTTTCAGGACTTCTTCTTTGCTCTCTCACATTTTCACTTTCTCACTCTAGAATCCTAGAGAGAGAAACATACAGGACCCTGACTTTGGACCTAAGCATCGGACTGTGACTGTCGTCGTGTATTCATCTTGCGTTATCCCCCTCGCAGCCAAGGGCGGAGCCCAAGCATGACCAAGGGGGGCCATGGCACCCCCCCCCCCCACCCCCACCCTATAGTTTGAGAAACTTTTTTTTTTGATGTCTTAAATAATACATTTAAAATATTTATTAAAATGTCAATATATTATAAATGAATGTATTAAAGTTTCATTTTGTTATGTTATTTACTTTTTTGTGCCGCCGGCCGTAGTAGTCTTTATCTTCTTCGTTCCTTTGTCCATCATCATTTTTTCAAATTATAAATCACCATATTATAAAGAAAACACTAATAGATCAAGGTTAGTTAATTTTTTTTCTTTTTTAGTTTAAATTCTTATAATATGTTATACATGACTATTGTCATCATACAATTGGTAATCGCACTAGTAATACATATATACAATAAGAGTTAAGTTTAATTCATCCAAGATTAATAGTTTGTTGTTGACTAACTTTATCAAGTTAAATAAATCACTATAAATAGTTATATTATATGATTATTAGTCAAATTGAGCAAATCTATTTTATATTTAACGTATTCAATCGTAACGCGAATTCTTTTATGTTATGCGTCAATTTTTTTGACTTTTGGTCCCCCCCGGTTGAACTTCCTGGATCCGCCCCTGCTCGCAGCACTGCTACCCTCAAGCTCTGTCTGGGAAGCCCTTGGTCTCTGCCCTTGTTCCACCCTTGCCGTGTCCTACATCAACATACTTGGCATCTGACTCGGACTGCAACCTTTGTGGCACCTCCACGTAAGTACGAACCCACTTTCTTTGGCATCACTCTTTAACTTGTAGATAGAGATGTAGGTATGACAAATTGCTTTTCATTCTTTGGCGAGGGCCGCAAGGCAACGGTGTTTTCACGATGAATTTTTCATATCTACTGAAGAAATTAACTATGTGAAGGCATACAAAAGGTTGAAGTAAAACTGCTTAATACCCATCAAGGAATTTGTGCGAACTAGAGTTATATGCGCTACTAAATCATTAGTCGAGAAAGTTTTTTTATTGCTATACGGATTCCAAGAAAATTAATAGTATTTTCATAAGCTTTTCTACTAACACTTTTAGAGACAATTCTTAGCAGAATTTTTTTAGCGTCACTAAAAAAAATCATTAAAAACATTTAACGACAAATAATCGTTACTATATGGAGGGCTGTAGGAATCTTCAAGTAACCTGAATAACAATAAAAACTTTTCCTTATTAGTCTACAGGATGGAACAGTTGGAGTGAGTTTGTGCATGCGCGCGCGCGCGCGAGAGAGAGAGAGAGAGAGAGATGCTCAAATTTTATTAAGTAAAATGGAGAGTTCGTATACAATTTCAAGTTGCCCACTCTAAAGCCAAGCAGTTGGATCCTGTGTATGCAGTGACGATGATAAACACAACTGTTATACCCCACATTCTATAACTGGGAAGGCTCTATGTTACTTCCTCATAAGTAGGATAACCGTGTGAGCTGCAATGCTCCTGTTTTCTCCCAGGCTGTCAACCTTCTCATGAGTTTTTGCCTTGAGGTTTACGACGGAAGGATCTGCACCGAGCAGCAGCGACAGATTTGCGCGCATAGCCTCCTTGTGTGGACTTAACTTCGGACGTTGAAGGATCAAAGTGGCATCTAAGTTCCCTATCTCATAACCGGCCTCATCCATCAGCCTCACCTATAATAACCACAACGCAGCGGGTGAGCTCCTGCCATACTTGACTAAACTGCCCAAAGACAGTAGTATTCTGTTACCATCACCACATCCCGAAGGAGGAAAAAGAAACAAAAAAGCTCAAAGCAACAATTAGGAATTAGAATGGCAAAAGAATGCATTAAAATGAAGCCAAATTACACTGGGCACCCTCCAAGTGTAAACTTGATCTCAATTATCTTCTCTATGAGGTTGCATTTTCCACACAGCACTTTCAATTTCTGTTTCTAAAAATCCCCTCCGTCGTAGCTAACTTTTCTGTCAAAAAGTTTAAAGCAACCTAAAATAATGCCATCACTCATCAGTGACGCTTTGGTAGCCAAACGTCGCCAAGTGTCACACAGTGAGCAACACTTTTTGCCCTTTTCAGCAACAAGGGTAGCCAAACTAGCATCATTAGCAGCATATAGAGCCAAGGAAAAGTGCCACTACAAGTTCACCTTATTTATGGCTCATATTCCCCAAAAGAAACGGATGGAAGGGCCATTATGAGAAGAGAACTAATGGCGAAGGGCAAAGCAAAATTAGGATCAACTGAAGGATGGAAATGTAATTTAGCCTACGCTTTCCAATACATGCAAATTTGAGCTAAAGCAATTTAAACTGTAGTTCTCTCATGATACTTGAATGATATTTAGTACCCAGTAGCTCTAAAAGCTTAATTTGTTAAAAAATAGAACCCACAACGTATACCATGCTTTAACATTCTTGCTCACGTGCAAGCTCCCGTTGCACGGGAGAGACAAATCAAAGTGCACCACAACCCAGGGCACAAATAAACAGAGTGCAAGTTGGATTATAATAAAGAGGGACCAAATATCAAGCCAGAAGAACCCAAGAACTTGTCAAACCAGAAAATCTGATAGTATATTAAGTAACCAGTTGCTCTAAAAGCTTACGCTGTTAGAAAATGGACCCAACAATGTATACCATGATTTAACAAATCAGAAGTACACAACAAAACTGGTATCATCACTCCTAATGCTCTCTAAGTAGATAGGAGGCAGCATCAAGTTAAGTCTGTCACTATTTCTGGAATCAGTACCGGGCAGCAAGAATCAATAAGTAGGTGGAGTATGCTTCTACCAGTGTCTTGTCAAAATGTTCCGGCTCACCCCTCCATTAGCAAGCATGTCTGTTGCCAGTAACAGGAGGAACTAAATATGTACTACTTTACATTTGTAACGAGGGTCTACAACATTCCATGAATAATGATTGCTAGGCAGTAGAAAGCTGGAGTCAAGAATCTGTATATCTAGCTAGATTGTGCTAGTCTTAAGCAGAATCCAATGCTACTTATCACCCATTTGGGTACTGAGAAAGCAAAGGACATGAAAAGAAGCTTATAATTCTAGGACAATAGGATGAAAGTTCCATTATTCAACTTTTATTTCCAACGTGTTGCCAATTGCTAAGCTACAGCAAAAATCAATTATTTCTTTTTTCTTTGATTTTGTTTGAGCAAGCCACGTTATTTAGTCAAGCTGAGATATGTTTCTCATTTTCTTCCATGTTTTCGTGAAGAGAATTCCTTTTCTTCTTAGCTATTTCTTATACACTCTATCCAGTGAAAAGTATTGATAAGAAAGTAAAAAGAATCCATCATAGGGATAAAACCTTTTAGCTCAATTACCTCTTCATCACCCACTTCTCCACTCCCCGCAACAACTACACCATCACTCCAGAAAGGAAAGAATGAACTATCTAAGGCACCTTCTTCTTCTTCTTTTTTCAATAATTGCAATTTAAAAAAATTATCAAATTTAACTAAAGGGCAAAACAGGCAAATAAATTTGTCTTTTTCCTTTCCATCTAGTCCTCTATTCTTATAGCCAAACAACGGAAAGTCCCCCTTCAGCAGCTCAGTTCCCCTTTTCCCCTCCTTTCCTCTTCCCTTATGATCTTTCCACTTATCCTCTCAACAACCCTACCATGATCTAATTATATTTAACTTCAAGCCATCCAGCTAATCAAAGAATTAATAAATCAAAAATTGCAATTTAAAAAAATTATCAAATTTAACTAAAGGGCAAAACAGGCAAATAAATTTGTCTTTTTCCTTTCCATCTAGTCCTCTTTTTTTACAGCCAAACAAGGGAAAGTCCCCCTTCAGCAGTTCAGTTCCCCTTTTCCCTTCCTTTCCTCTTCCCTTATGATCTTTCCACTTATCCTCTCAACAACCCTACCATGATCTAATTATATTTAACTTCAAGCCATCCAGCTAATCAAAGAATTAATAAATCAAAATTTCTCCAAATAACAATCAAACAACAGCAAAGGAATGCATGAAATAATAAACTCCAAAAAAAATCATTTGATTAAAGATTCTCACAGCTTCTTTGACGAAAACACAAGATGCTGCCCCTTTCCATTTAGGATCTGTGTCCGGAAAGATCTGTCCGATGTCCGGAAGCCCCAAAGCACCCAAAATTGCATCAACAACACAATGAAGCAGCACATCACCTACACAAAACAACTTCAATATTCTCAACTCCAATAAATACATAGACGCAAAACCTAATAGTCCCTCTGTTTCATTATTTTGATCTTATGTTGCCTATTAGCAAAATCCTATAATACAGTTTGAGACAAAAAAAAATTCATATATTCATAGTCTCACTACTTATTCGATATTTATGTAACTATTTCCTCCCTTTAGCTACGTGCAAAATCTTAGAGCAGAACTTAAAAATTTTAACATTAGCTTTACTCGCTATCTGACTTGTCAGAACAACACCAAATGGATCCATATTTACTATCGGAATTTGATTCAACTTTTACATGTTCAAACTCTATCCTAAAATCACGCAAAAAGTCAAAGGAGATAAAAGATTATGAAACTGAGAGTATTAGACTCTAATTCGATGTTTCAAGTCTCTCATACATTTGCAGAAATTCGAACTGAACAAAAATTATGATATGGAGCAAGTAGTAAATAACCGTAGTATTTACGGCTATATATTCTGCCCCCCTTCCACTGGACTTTCTCAATTTGACTCTCTGTAAATTCTTCGGATAGATTTAACACATGTAAATCTCAACTTCAATTGTTGTTTTCACCCTAGTCTGACTTGACAAACAACACTTTCCGATTTGCCTAATCTATGCTTGCCAATTTAGTTCAATTTGATTTTTACGTGATTGATCTTAAATTAGCCAAAAATCAAAAGAGGAAGAACCGAAGGAGCGGACGTAGTAATATGTAGTCCTATTTACCATCGGAGTGAGCTTCGCAGCCTCTGTCATGAGGTATGCTGATGCCGCCAATGATGAGTGGGTATCCAGGCTCCAGCCGGTGGAGATCGAAGCCGTGGCCGACTCGGAACGGCAGGGACTTGGACGGAGTAGAGGCGACCGGCCGCCGATCGGCTTCGACGGCGCTGGTGGTCGCGACGGCCGTCACCACCAGAGGCGGTGGTCTTGGCGCCGCCGAGTATCTGGTGGCGCAGGTACGAGGAGATGCCGAAGGAAGAGAGAGAAATCGATGATGGGATGCGGATTTAGTGGGGACCGGAGAAGCGTAGTAAAGAGAAGTCGCCATGGCCATTGAAAGGTGAAGCGAGAGAGGGAAGAACTCCGAAGGGAATGATCTTCTGCTACTGGGCTTTGAGCTGCTTTAGCTCGTGTTGCACGAGGATTCGGTAATATTTGCGAGGTGGAAAGACACGTGGCAGAATATAACTAGTTCCTCGCCATAGCCAAATTCAATGTAATGACCAAAATCCTGATAAATCCTAGTAGGGGATTGATAAGTAAAAGTAGGGCGTGATAAGCAATTAAAAGTATTGTATATTTGTATATCGGCAACGAGTTACGGAAGCGTCATGGCCTTTCATCTACCTGTTTGATGTAATATAAATTATGATGTAATTGTGACTTTTTATGTTTTAATGTCGCTCTCGTATTCACAAAAAAAAAATCTTTAATTTTGTGTACAATGTCGTGGCTTAAGCTTAAAATACGAGACATTATAGTCAAATAAAATCTATTTTTTTATATTCATCTTTTTTCTTTTTTGTTCAATTTCTTTCTCCACATTTAATACTTATTTTTCTCTCTCATGTTTCACTTTCTTCATTCCTTCTCTCTTTCTCTCTTGAGATATAATAGAAAACTCATAAAATATAACTCATATTCTAAATAAACGTACAAGTCAAACACGATCAATTAATTATGAACAGAGGGAGTAACGAAGTGCTATATTTTATTTTTTGACATTTGCACTTCATTTTTTAGAAATAAAATGATCTTTTATCCCGCCTTATCCAAGACATTTCTCTTTGTTCTTGATATTCACCTTTCAAAATGTATTATTATAACGGTATTGTTTATTGTTTTTTAAAGAGTAATATTGTTAAACCCAAATAGCCATTGAATCGAGGAAGGGTAATTGAGCAATTTTCTTATATCAAAAATGTCATATGTAGAGCGCAGGTGTAGAACAAAGGGGGCAGGCAGCCACTCGTCCTCTGCACAAAACCCTTCTCCATTTTTCTCTTTTCTGAAGACCCGCCGCCGCCCCTTCTTCCTTCGGTTTCCATGGCTGTGAGGATGGAACGGGAGGCCCTCAAAACGATCCTCCTTCTCCTCATGTTCTTTTTTCATACGTCTTTTGAACCCCCAACCTCGGCAAACCACTTGTGCCGCCATCCGCTGCCACTTTCCTCCACCCCCTGATCTCTCCCTCCACCCACAGATCGGGAGCCCTTCAGCCACAATCTTACTCCCTCCCACTCGCTACCCTTAGATCTAAAAGTTTTTTTCAGATCCGTTATGGTCGCCGGACTTCTGATCCGGCTAGTTTGGGTCGACTTCTCTAACGCAAGTCCAATATGGCTGGATTATGGCGGGAACAGCCTTGGGAACTCGATCCACCTCCCTTGAATCCGAAGATAACCGCGGCAATAATCTAAACTGCCACTTTAAACGGCCCTTCGAATTGATGCCTCGTTGCAACTCTTCCACTTTGTTACCATTCGATCTAGATTTTATAAATTCAACAATGGTAATACTTATCCTTTTCAATTTTTGTCAAGGCCATGTTGGCTGGTTTATGTTTCCAGGGTCAAGTTATGCTTGTACTCCTTTTGCTTGTACTTTCGTGTACTCTGTTTTTAGAGCCAAACATTTGTTTGGGCTCTTTATGTTGTACTTGTTTGTTTAGTTAATACAATTTCCATTTTCGACCACAAAAAAAAAAGGGGTGTAGAACAAAGGGAGTGTGAATATTGTTTTCCTTCTTTTATGATTCCCATTTGGGGAGTAGAAATTATTATTTTTGCTTAGAAAAAAAAAAGAAATTATTATTTTTGCCTCGTTAAACACGGGAAATGATAGATAAAATTTGAAAAGGCATCTGAATCTAGAAGATTGGAAGATACCCTTTGTATGCGTTAGGTGGGCTGGTTTGTCAGCATTGTAAGCAAAATTTATTGTAATCCTTCGTCCCGCATGCACAAGAAGACCTTCGTCCATAACTAGCAGATGGGCGCCAACTTCACAACACCACCAGAACAAGAGCTGCGCACCGCCACAAGCCACCCAGTGGCAATGGAACAACACCACATCACCACATTCAATGCGGCAAAGGGTGTTACCGAGTTAAGCAACATATTTGCAATTCCAGACGTGCACTTGGCGAGAAAAAGGTGATCGGACAATTGTGAGGGCAGAGTACTCCCACAAAAGAGATGGTATATTACCGCGATTACATGTCACACGGCTTGTAATTGGACTCACAGATTACATTAAGCCGCCGCTCATGCTATATGCAATATATACAAGTACACCTAAGTCTACGATACGAAGCAGAGTCCCTTGTATTACAAACACCCATACCTCTGTAATGAGGGAGAATATTTACATGGACATACTTAAGAGCTCCAAGATTTCTGGCAGTACCACAAAAGCTCAGTAGAGTATCTAAGTAGACGCCCTAGGATGCTTGAATCCCTGCTCCGGTGTCAAATTGTCAGAAGCAGCTCTCTTTGGTCTCAACTGCAAATGGAAAAGTAATTTAGAAACAGCAAGAGGGGGGGGCATCTTTCTACATCTGCTTCGTACAGGTGACTTTTTCTGAAAGTAAAGAGCTCTAACCTTTTCTTCAGCGCGCTGATAGAAATGCCTCAGAAGTATATTTTTGGCTTCTGAACATATAACTGCCAAGTGAGTTACATTTCAGATTAGTCAAACATGATGAAACTGTGGCGGCATGCATGAGTGGTGAAATTATGATAGAGTCTGCCCCACATACGTCACACGTAAACTACTTTCGGGTTTTTTGGCCACTTCACTTGTTCAACTCTTTTATATGAAGCACTTCACTTGTTCAACTCTTTTATATGAAGCACGTACATCCAAAAATTGATACATATGTATTCAACTAATCAGCCTAGAAGAGACCAACTCTAACAATCAAGTCTTCTAACAACTTGCGGAGGCAAGGGCATAACCCCACCCCCTTCATCCTACACGCACACAAATCAAACAGATTGGGGAGGAGGGAGGCAGAGAGAGAAAAGCCATCTCCCGTAAGCTTAGGCACTTACGAGGCACTCCAGCAACAAAGTGAAGAGAGAACCACAATAGAGCTGAAAAGGTAAAAGATGGTTGGCCTATTAAAGTTGCAAGAACAGACAGAACCATTTACCAATATACCATGAAACTGAAATTTTCTCAAATGTGCATGTAAATACTCATTACTTCTGGATAGGTTGAAGCTAATGAACACCGTGACTCCTAATATGTTGCATCTCCTTAGGTAAGAAAATTATACCAGGTGATTATCTAGCCATTCACACTATTTCCTTACACTCATTCATTCCAACATTTTTGGCATCCAAGTTGTAGAACATTCATTTTTTTATTTATGTGCTATAAGACGAATTTCATAACTGTCAATGATTCTTTTCATTTTTTATTCTCCAGTATCCTCTTTCAGCAGACACCTTAACAAGCCTCGGGACTATCGCATAACAGGCATCTACATTGCCATGCTAAAATGCATTACCAATATTAACAAAGAGTAAGAGAAATGGATAACATGATTATCAATACCTAGCAAGCAATTAAATAACACAACTTGTGAGAAATACACACTACTGAAGGGGGAAAAAAAGGAAAAGATGAATAAAAGAGAAAATAGTTTAACAGCATTACCTTGGTCAGGTGGTGGAAGGGTCCGATCATGAGTAGGATGATAAGTGATGGGGGTCATTTTCTAAACACAAAGCAAATATAATTCCAAAATAAGTAACACAAATCACATAAGTTCCGAGGCATTAGTTCTGAGAGATCATAGAAAGAATGGATGCCACAGCAATTATAGTTCTTTAATTAGCAAATAAGCAAAGAATCGTCCCACGTATTGGCAGATATACAAGTATCCTCAAGCCTTAAAGAGATATTAAACTTAGCTTGAATTGAATGAACAAAATGGCCAGGTCCAACATTATACGGTCTCCACATACAAATTAGGCGATGCAAGTGTGGGGAGTAAGCAATGAACTCTATCAGGAAACTACAACTCCAATTATACATGTAGAACTTTAATGGTCCTTTCATCCAAATATCCCAATAGCTGACAAAAAAAATTCCCTACCTCCAGAAAGAAACAACTAACTAAATTAAGGGCTTCACCAATAAGTTACTTCATATGAAGTACACTACAAATTTATAACAAAAGACCACAAAATAGAGTGCCTACCCAAAATTTGAAAGGAAGGAAGAGGATGCAGGCATTAAAACTTAATGCCAATTTGAGTGCTTGAAATACCATATTGGGATCCTATCTATAGAATCAAGATGAGGAAAGCATTATTGTGATGCTAATATGCCCTGTTGACTACCAAAAAACTAAAGGTGAAACTTAAACTTCAAGCTTCAGCTGAGCAGGAATACTGTGTTTGTCTAGAAACATAAAAGGAGGCCAAGCAAAATTATGTTGACAATTGTTATTTATGCAGTCATAAACAAGAAAAACCACCTACATCACTCTATATTGTTGCTCTTCCAAAATGAGTCTTATGTCTAAATAATCTGCTGACTTGAATGATTTACATATTTATTTCCTCTAAAACCAAGCCTACCTTTAACATTCTACTTGGCTCAAACTAACCCATTTAAGCTTAGCACACAAATCTTTGCGCTAGGCTCAACCAATTTAACCATGTCAAGTCTAAGTGAGCCTGAGAAATCAATCTAGTCAGCTCGTGAAATAGTTGACATGCTTGAGCTTGCATTGGGCTGGCTCCCCCCCAAGAAACATATTTATCCGTAACTAACTTGGATATGAATTCCACCAGCTTCTGGGAATGTCTGATTTTGTTAAGTCACGCATCTACACAGGGCATTCACGAATCATGCCCATCAACCAACTGCATGTCCCTTCACAATCACCCTTTCGTTCACTGTCTTTTAGTCCACTTTAGAGACTCGAGAAAGCAGAGGTAGTGCAAGTCCGAGACAAAAGGTACAGTTGATGGGTATAATTGGGTCTGTGATATAAGTACACGTGTACATACACATAAAATACATTAACCCTTGATTGCCATAGGCGTCTGGAACCTGACTTAAAGCATCCGCATCATAATTGGCACAGAAAGCTGCAACCCAGCATTTTAATGTCATAAACTGCCTCAAAGCATGCCTTCAATTATTCTTCCATGATTTTTTTAGTAGGAGTTAGGGAACTAGATGTGGGTGCCAGTAACTATTGAATCTAAACTTTAACTTTGCTGTAAGGTCAGCTACATAGGACATTAGTTTCAACTGTGGATAAGCTATGGTTAGCTTACTATGCAATAGAGTCCATTGAAAAGAGGTGCTACAGCCAATAAGAAATGTACAGGAAAGCATTTAAAAGATATGAAACCTTATGTAAGCTGCAATGCCAGATATAGCCTCATTGCTGCAACAATACATGGTTTACTCACTCCATATCGTTTCATTCGTAAAATTCTGCCATATGGAATAAAGTGTACACAAATGTAGAACTACCAGACCAGACATAAGCAAAGATGTGGGATATATTTGCACTTAAAATCTAATATACAAAATCCAGTATTTGTGACATCAGGCACATAATTTGTGACTAAATGTGCATGAAATGCAGGACATTACAGAGCAGAAAGCAAATAAAAATCACTCCCCTAAAGAAGTACCACTTAGGGACTTCTACAAATTATATCCTATACACCACAAAGTACTCATCCATATAGAATTATCATGCCTGAGTCTATCAAGCATATCTGTAAGTACCTTAAACCCCCAGTTTTTCTTTTTCTTATTTTTCACCACAACGTCACATCTAGCCTACTCTAAGGGGATGGGCAAATGGTGCCGCTATCAAACAGGGAAGGGTTTTCACCATTAGCTCGCTCCTTACAACCCAATTAAGAAACTGCAAAGATTTTTGCTGTTTAATTGCTATAATTAAAATGAATATTGAACCACAACTACAGTTATCAAATGGGTATAGCAACAAAACCCTAATCCTGAATTGGGTAAAAAAAAAAAAGCGAAAAAGCATATCGTTTCACAACCCAGCTCAACAAAGCAGTTCCTTGACAAAAATAAAGAGTAGAGCTATCACATGCACAGATCATACATAAAAGAAAATACATCGTTACAGACGTGAGCTTATCAAGATTAGATTAGCTTGTAATGAAGATAAAAGAAAACGGTGCTTACAGATGGATTAGCAGGATCAGATGGTCGAAGCTGGCTGAAATTGTGAGGGTCGAAGGAAGGCCAATCACCAAGCAATGACCCCATAAATGGTAGGCTACAATTTAGGAGGAGAATCGAGGGGAGAAGGGGGCAGAGAGAGAGAGAGAGAGCAATGCCGCTATTTCAGATATGTACAAGCGTTACAGTCTTACAGAGGTGCAAAATGGAGAAAGATGAGTTGTGGCGTTGGCAGGCACTAATTATAAGGAGGTTTTTCCTGTAAGAGAGATTGCATTAACTTTTTTCTTATATATATATATATATGTGTGTGTGTGTGTCAAATCAAAAGACATATATATTTTATAATTTATTTGATGCTTCTTGAATATTCAAGCATAAATGGTCTCTTTTTTTAGCCGACTCAAGTAAAAGCGATTAAATTTGGACAAAAAAATTAAATAAGATTTTACTACGAGATTTGTGTGTGTGGTGGTGGTGGTGGGGGGGGGGGGGGGGGGGGAGTGCTAAATGGAAGTGATTGTAATATTTTCTTGCCAAATTTCAAATTTACTTTTTTGTCATTTTGAAGAAGATAAAGGGTGTTCATAGTTTGTGTTTGGCTATATGGTTCATCCGGGAAAGAGATTGAACTTCAAAATAAATGAAAACATAAGTTTAGAAATAAAAGTTGATTTAAGAATAAACATGTAATGTGTTGCTTGGTTACTAGTTGTTTTCAACACAATTTGAATGGGAAAATCAGTGTCAAGAAAGGTTCACTATATAATTATAACTAGTTGGTTAACAACGTCTTTACCAACATAATTTTGTTGTTTTAAAAAACAAGATGTAAACTTATCGTTATTTTCAAATTTGCCTCAATGCAATTAACTTTATTGTCAATGCAGTCGATTGGGTCCACTGTCTCATGAAAATCACTTTCTTATTTTAAACATAACTACTTCTAAAAAAATCGGATTTAGACGTCGTTTTTTCTGTTAGGAAGTTAATGAAAAGTTTTATCAAAATATTAGTTTTAAAAACATTTTTGATAAAATCTCTATAAGCTCCAAAATTCACCATTTTTAAGACATATACATGTTTGAAAGGTTACGAATTCATATGTAAAGCACAAAGTGTCCTAAGGTCATTTTAAGTTTAGTCATCAAGCTAAATATCAAACTAATACTAGTTACCTTACAGTAAAGATCAACTACAAGTAAAAGTAACTCAGTCTATGCATTTTTTTATTGCTCTTTGACATTGGACTTAATAAAACTATCATAACATATCTACTATAGCTTTAAACTCATTTGACTTTAATTCATAGGGTCAAATACACGTAGGTACCCTGAAATTACCACAAAGTCTCACTTGAGGGTCCCAAAGTTTAATTTTTACACATAAGGATCTGCAACTACAAATTTGTAGTAAGTAAGTACATCCGTCCAAATTCCTAATGATTTAGCCCTTTCCGTCAGGGGCATTTTTGGGTTTTCATATTCGGTTTTTTATTGTAAAACTCCTTGATTTTTGGAACCCTAATCCATTGTAAGAATCTCATCTCTGGCCAAATTCTCAGAACCACCTCGTATGGATCTATAGAGCTGAGCCCTTGTATAGAGACAATTACCCATCTCAATTCAACCACTAGAAACCACAATCCTCAAAGTTCAAATGGCCACCGAGGCCTTCCCAATTTCCAGAATCCCGACCTCATCCCAGTCTCACACCTGCCCGATTTCCACGTCAAAATTGAAGGCTCAGGCGCTCAGCCCACGACAGCCTCAACTTCTGGTAGTTCATGAGGCCGGCTCGATCCCCGGCATGGTCTATTTCTCTGTTTGTGAGGTTTGCAAGAAGGCAGTTCTCCGGCGGGAAGTGAAACACTTCAAAGGTGGGTTAGGTGATGGAGATACCACCGATCTGGTGGTCTTCGGTGATGGGTCTACGCCGGTGGTCCAGGTGAGATACCGCCGATATGGTGGGCCTTGGCGATGGGTCTAGCCGGTGGGTCAGGTGATGGAGCTCCGGCCAACTTATGGTCCCCGACAATGATGTTGCGTCGATTATTGATGGCGAATATGTTAGTGCGCCACGGTGGTTGTGGTATTGGCACCGGCAGTGATGTGAGGAGACGGCGCCGGCGGTGATGTGAAGAGACGGCACCGACGGTGATGTGAAAAGACGGCGCCGGCGTGATGGTGATCTAATGAGATGAGATGGTATGGTGGTGGTTTGACTGTGTTAATGCTGATTTAGGTGATTTGGCTTCTTTGTGTATGCTAGATTGTTGGTGGGGCTTGGATAAGTGCTGAACTAGGTAGGAGGAGATTAGTGAAAATTTGAAGAAGAAGAAGTAAAAAGAAATTAAAGAAAAAGATAAGAGAAAAGTTGAAGAGAAGAGAAGAGAAAAAAAATTAAAACTTGTTCGGACAATTTTACCCCTGACGGAAAGGGCTAGATCGTTAAGAATTTGGACGGATGTACTTACTTATTGCAAATTTGTAGTTGCAGACCCTTATGTGTAAAAATTAAACTTTGGGACCCTCAAGTGAGACTTTGTGGTAGTTTCAGGGTACCTATGTGTATTTGACCCTAATTCATATATCCAACTTGTCACATGTGTCTTCGTGAGTGTCCATGTATATACATATTAAGAATATACTCAAAGGACACATTAAATATAGTCAACGTGACGTTATCATCAAAACAAAACGAGCCGAGTTTGATTTTGTGTAAAGGCTGCAAATGGCATACAAGTTGTTTGCGTTTCTTCTGTAAGGAGTTAAATAAGTAATTTGAGTCGATATGATGCATGTATTTTCATTGTTCTATTTTTTAGTGCATGACTAAATTTTTACCCTCTCTGTCACGACTCGAACCCACATTTGAGTCCATGAGCTAGGTCTGAGACATGCCGCAGACTCGCTGAACTCGCACCAAGGGCTCTAACAGGCTTTACTCGCTAAAACCAATACAACCGTAGGGGAACTTAAAGCATTTACAACTTCAAATACATTTTCATTTATAGCTTCCATATGAAACATCTTAAATGTTAGAACTCAACTCATCCAATAAAGTTTCGGGAGCTTCACTCTAAAAACTCCAATCCTATGCTCTTTACCACCCCCTTACTTTTTTAGTGCATTCTTCTTCTTCTTTTAAGTTAAATATTAAATTTAGTTAGAAAAAAAATTAAGAAGATAAATATTTCGTTGAAGATTGTATGTGCATGGTAGGAGGCAACTTAGAGACAAATTCCATCGGGGATAAATCAAGAATAAAATGTAATAGAATTATGTCTAATTTAACAGGTTAACTCTATTACATGTTTCTTTTAACAACTTTGAATATATTTTCTATATGAAAATCTCAGCCAACAACCATGCAACTTTCATTCTTTTTTTTTTTTGAAGTTCTTTGATAGGACTTGAATTAGTTCAAGCACAATTAATTTTAGAGTTAATTACAAAACTGTCCCCTGAGGTTTACACGTTTTTGTACTTTGTCCCATGTGTTTACAACTTTTGCAATACTGTCCCCCGAGGCTGACAAAACCATTGCAAACAGCTCCAAAATTGGACGGACGCGTTAAGTCCGCATGTGCACAACACATGCCGTTTTGGCATGGGCAAATCAGTCTATTCCTTACCAAAACCCTATGAAAACCCTAAATATCTATCTTCTCTATCTTCCTCTCCTACCGAATCCACGCCGTACCCCGCCGGAATCGCCGGCATCCGCACGTCCTCCTTCCTCACCGCCCCGGCCTTGGTCAGGAAATCCTCCAGAGTCATCTCCGGCTCCCGACTCCCCCCACTGCCGCCGCCGCCTCCTCCGGCGACGATCTTTTTCCAGACCTCGTCCACCAAAATGTTCCCCTCGTCGCCGGCGGCGGGGGAGGGGAAGGCGTCGGAATCGGCGTAGATGTTCTTGAGCAGCTCGTACATGTTCATTGAGCCGAAGCTCTTGCTCTGATCGGCCTGGAGCCCGGAGGCAGCGATGGAATGTATAGAGGAGTCGCGCGGCAGATCCGGATTGGCCGGTGACGTAGACGCCATCACCTTCGACGACGCCATATATGCACCTCCCCCCTCGATTCTCCAGGGCTTGTGCACCGGCGATAAGGCTGCCGACCAGAGTTTCTCACCAGAGACTGAATGGTGGCCGGCGACAGCAATCGCACGGCGACTTGGCAGTGGCAGCGGCATCTCGGCTACAGCACGGTGGCCACGGGGATGTTGTGTTGTGGTGTACGATGTAGGTGGCGCCGGAGTTCATTGCCGGTGAAGAACGTGGCCAGCAATGGGGCGCCAGAGATGGGAGCGGCGCTGCCCGATTAGGGCCTGCTGCCTGCGGAGAGGAAGAGAGATGAGAGAGATATGAGGGTAATGGGGTTTAGGGTTTTCAGAGGGCTTTGGTAAGGGAAATTACCGATTTGCCCATGCCAAAACGACATGTGTTGTGCACATGCAGACTTAACGCCCAAAATTGGACGGACGTCCAATTTTGGAGCTGTTTGCAATGGTTTTGTCAACCTCGAGGGACAGTATTGCAAAAGTTGTAAACACAAGGGGCAAAGTGCAAAAACGTGTAAACTTCAGGAGACAGTTTTGTAATTAACCCTTAATTTTATCCTGAAGTGAAGATGCACAAATGTGAAACGCCGTTATGACTTTTGTTATTGTTGCTGTTAAAAAGTTGATTGGGAACCTTAATCTAGAATGATGACTTGTAAGGCTGAAAAAAAAATGGGTGATCGCTGAGTGGAGGTTTGAGTTCTGATGCTTAAAGTATAGAATATCTAAAAAAGCATGAAACACAGTTTTGTGTATGAATAATTTTTACATACCTCGGGGAGGTCCTTTAATATAAGCATAAGTGTAGACCTTAATAGATCTAGATTAACGGTTGAGCCTTAGCCCTTATCCAGAGTATCAAGTTAGAGTCATTTGAAACCCTAATTTGTTCGATGGGGAGACTATCAATCTTAGTTGATCCAGTTTGATTAAAAATGCCAGTGTCGTCTGTTGATTAGGAACTTATTTTCAGTGACATCAGTTACTATTGGTACTATTATATTATTATTATCTGTATGCTTATTACTTGATTAATTGATATTATAAGTATTTCTCTTGTAGTGTTGAGAAATGTGCAACTCAAAACTAGTTAAGCATATAGCCGGAATAAAACGACGTCGGTGCGACCGCCAATGCCCACAAAATTAGGGTCCTGAGCTGCTCCAAACTTTAAAGCCCCTCTCTCTCTACAGCTGCTGCTCCTCCCTTTGAGCAGTAGACACTGGAGGGAGAGAGAGAATCAAGAACGTCTGCATAATTAAGGTAACCATGGCGGCGCATGAAGCTCCTCTATGTTACGTGGGTGTTGCAAGGAAATCAGCCGCTTTCCGCCTCATGAAACAAATGGTAACTCCTTTCCCCAATTCCATCTATTCATCTTGAGAGATTTTACCCCCAATTGTTTGATTTCAGTGACATTTATATTCAATTGTTTGTTCTTTAATATTCATAGGGGTGGGAAGAAGGCGAAGGGCTTGGCAAAGATAAGCAAGGGATCAAAGGGCACGTCAGGGTCAAGAACAAGCAGGACACGTCAGGTATTGCTGTTTTTTAACTCCCCGTTTCATAATTTTTGTCCCCTTTTGACCTTTCCCGGGTTCCCAGTGTGTAATTTGAACCTTTTAAGCACTGACTTTACTCATTTGTTTTCCCTGGTCTGACTTGCTAGAGAATTTTTATTCAATCTACGGGTACTATTCGAGTCAATGTTTAGATGTTGGAATTGTATACTTGGAACCCTGAAAGTGTCAAAGGGAAGAAAAGAGATGAAACGGCGGGAGTATTATTACTTGGCTTTTCTTATCTCGTGGTTTGATGCTCTAATAGTTGCGGGGAATGTGTGCAAAAAGAAGAGTTCTTTTGTTTAATGGTTGTGCATGAAAGTCCCTTTTTAGCTGTCGATTTGAGTCGAGTTTGACTTCGTGGAACTGGAATCACTAATTTGAGTTTCAGACAGTACTGAATTTATTGGATTTGATCTTCATTGATGTTCTTAACGCACTTTCACGTCTTTATAATAGGTGTTGGTTTAGAAAAGCCGAACCAATGGGCATTTGATACAGCACAATTTGATAGCATCCTCAAGAAATTAAAAGTGGTAATGTTGTTTTTTTCCCCTGAAGCTAGATGCTATTAATCTACGTTCTATCTGATGTTCCTACACCATAATAATATGTTTTTTTGTTTAATGAATTGGCAGCAAGCAACAGAGGTAAAGAATCACGAAGGTATTGAATGGTAGTGATATGGAATTTGCATTTTTGAGCAATTATATAGCTTTAGAGGGTGACTTCTATGAATCTAATAGATATTGAAAAGGACGATGATGAAGGGACAAAGGCATCCGTCGACAATAATGAAACAACTGTCAAAGCTACCAGGCCGCAGGGGAGGTCAATACATCTCATACTAATTGCATTATCTTCGTTTCAATAATTTAGTACATAATCAATACTAGACGTATCTTTGTTACTTATTTTTCTTTTAAAATTTCTTAGATACAAGAAACGAGAGAGGGGGAAGCTTGTTCATGCATATTCTGCGAAAGATCTTGAAGGAATTCTTGTAAGTTCTAGCTCTAGTAACTTCCCCTGGTTTCTTAGTTGTTAAACCAGGCTGTTAAAAAGTTTTTTTCTTAATAAGTTCACCAGTTTTTCTCTCCCAGATACAAAGTACAACCCTTCGCAAAGTTACAACTGAAAAAGTCATTTGATGATTTTTGGTCCTTTTTTGGTTCCCAATAGAGGTATTTATTATAGAACAGAGGAAGACTCATAAAACTTTTGGGAATAGATTATCCTGCCTTTTTCATTAATAAGGCTTACTGAAAAATTTCATTCTGCCTGTTAAATTACGTGCAATTGTTTGAAATGGTCTGATTGGCTCATCTCAAGCTGTTCAAGTTCAAATTGAGTTCTTTTATCCAGAGAATCGATTTAGCTGCATGAAAGTTTACAACCTGTCCTTAGAATATATCACCCCTTTAAAAACTTTCATAATTATTGATGTATTTAAATTAGGGTGTCCTAGATTCATACTCACCCCATAGAGGAAAACTTAGATGCTTCTGCAATCACAACATATCATGTTGATGCTTCACATTTATTCTTTTCAAATCAATTAAAAACTCAACTTTAGACACCTAGCCAACACTTCTCGACACTCTTTGAAGCTTGAACCAAGGTTTTACTTGTTAGGAAATCAATTTTTAGCAGGCATGGAAGAATAATTCTAGAGGTCTTAAAAGAAACAATAGTAATTCATGGTAAAAGTATGACACGAGACGAGAAATCACTCACATATTCATGTTTACTGCTACAAATCTTATACCTGGAATAGTATTGTCTGTGTCCTGTTCTTTTTCATATCTGCCCTCTCAGGATATTCTTATCATGTGGCTTAAATATCTGTTGTCCATGTCCATGCTTCATAGCTTACCTTGTTCTTCTGAAGGTCAAAAAGGTTCAGGAGTGTCCTGAGACAGATAGTAATCCAGATGGCCCATCGGAGTTGGTGGACGCATTTGTGAGTCATGACATTGATGTTGAAGGTAACTCTGAAATGTTAGACAAAAAAAGTAGTGCACTTCCCATTTTAGTGCAGAGTATACAACAATTGCACCTTGACTATGCTGAACCTGTTTGGCTTTTGTCTGTTCCGATCGAAACTACTTTTTGCATCAGCGGATGTACAAATCCAGCTCTCTATACACCAGGAGTTGCTTAGAAGTTCTAAAAGGAATTCATGTGAAACCAGTAAACACAGACCCTTAACTTTCGCTAAAGGCAATTCATCACCTAACAAACTCTCATGGTGCTCAACTTTCAAAAAATTTCAGTAAGCTGAACTGCTTATTTCTTTTCCTTTGTGATGACTATCTCTACCTTTGGCATTTGAGAAGCCGCACCTCATGCCCTCATGCTATATATTCTTCCATAATTGTAGCATGGGTCTGCTTGTCACCTAAGGTTCTCTTCCGTAGGTTTCATGGATTCTTAAGCTCGCTTGTTGTGAACCCCTCATTAGGAGGAATGAATTGCTTATAAATGTTCGACATTTTTCATTTTCTGATTCTTTGGCCATCTTTCTCGTCTATGTGGCATCTCCATTGGGAGTTTTAGCAAGTCCACAAAATTTGTAGTCCTTAAGTTGGCTGGATTTTATATGCTTTTCAGCTTAGACGTTTGAATTACCTCCATCCATGTACCGTCAGTATTGTATAGCTGCTACTGAAGTGCATGGTATTATTTGACTAATTGTGCATGTCATGACACCTGAGTAATGTTAGCAGGGAATGAAGAAAAAGAGGTGTCACCAGATTGGTGGGGCTCAAAGTATGGATTTGTGTCGGGAGGCTATCTTGGAGCTAAAGCCAGGAAAAAGAAATCCCTCAGTACTGATGAAGCTCAAAATGTTAACAAGAGGACTGCTTTTCATGAGGAGGATCAGGAGAATCTTTACAAACTTGTACAAGTATGTAACCTTGTTGGTAACTTATTCTATATGGACTCGTGGAAGTTGGTTCTTCTTATTGTACCGACACAATTTAACCAACACTGTTAACTTTCGGTCTTCCTTTCCTTGTTTACGTGTAATCGCTCCTAATATCTAGCAACTTTTTTCAGTTGGACATGTACTTGATGTTCGTTGTCAGTTTCTGATCTAGTTCTTTGGGGTTGTATCACCATGTCCAAAATTTGAATGTCATAACACCTTCAGTGAGACATAATCACATTACTGGTGTGAGTAAAAGAGAAGTTTTGATGTACACTGGTATGAGAAGTATCATGATGGTAATGGTTTTCGAAAATGCGGTGGTGGGAATGGTGACAATTGCTTACTAATCAAAATAGGCACTGTGGGTGTTGGAAATTGATGTATCCATGCATGTCTGTGTTTGCAGGATAAAGCCACATCTGGGAAACAGGGGCTGGGCATCAAGGACCGGACGAGGAAAATTGCTGGTGTTCACTTTAAGGGGAAAAAGACATCTTTCAGTGACAGTGAAGACGAGGATTCTACCGATTCTTCTACAGCAAAACGTAAATTTGGTGATATGTTACAAGTGGAAAAGGGCGATGAATCAAAACTGAAGCTTAAAAAGTTGTGTAGAAAGCTTCTTCGTCAAGTGGGTCCTCTGATATTAAGCTGTCTGAGCTTTTATTCTGTTGTATATCTTTGCTAATTTACTTAATTACAGGCACCAGAGGAATCGCTAAAGCTGAAGCAGCTAAAAGTTTTGATTGAAGAACATTCACCTTCTGCATTTTCTCACTTTTGTTCGAAAAGAGACGCTCTTGCTTTTCTGCAACAGAAGGTATGATTTTATTGCTAACATGGACAGCCTTGTCACCTTGTTGCCTTCTGTTTTTGGTCAATTTTTTAGAATATTCAATGAGGGCGATCAACTCTTTTATCTAGACAATTTGAATTTGTTTGTTTGTTGCTGCACAGCTTGAAGGCAGTTCGAAGTTCTCTCTGGAGGGAAAGATGGTATGTCTTTCATTGAAGAAGGGCTGATAAAATTTTGCTCCGAATTGGGATCCTATAGAGATCTGTACATTGCAGCTGAGACCCAGACTAGTTGCATCGTTATTTTTTGATGCTGTTGTCGGGTCTGGTGAAAATGTTGCCAGTAATTATATCTTCTATAGTTCATTCTTTTTGGTCAAATAGAAGATCCGGAAATGAGTAGCTTCGTTTATATGAGGCCTGTAGCTCTTAAGGACAATATGGATATTCCTTTTCTTCTTTGAGTTTTATGCATAAGGTTGAGATGAAATAGGTGGAAGTTGTAACGATTATTTTTGTTAATCTTACATGTATAACGTTCAATCATTATTGACTACTGCTCTAAGGTCGAATATTTTTGGTTTAGGAAGAAAGAAATCTCAATGTAATGATGGTACTGTCAGTGTACTTTAATTAATGCATGAGTAGAATATTAGAACCTTCAACTTAATTTTTTTGGAATGCTTCTATCCTTTTATATTTCTCTTGCCTGTCACACCTCGTCAAAAGCAATATCTGAACTCTCTCTAAAACGGTAAAACGTAGTACTCAGAGTCCGGACTACTAAAAATTATCGGAAGAAATTAGAAGTACACCTTGAAGTTAGGGCTATTCGTGGGCTGGGCTAGGTGAGGTTGGACCAAGTTGATACGTTCATCTAGCCCAACCTGACATAGGTCACCAAGCCCTAGTTCGAATCCAGCTCCAAACATGACCCAGGTCGCTAAGCTGGTGGTTGTCCTTTGGAACCCGTGGAAGCACAAGATCAGTTCCTCAAGTCAAACCCGTGTGAGGAAAAACAAAGTCAAGATTTTTAATCTAGGCTACGAATCTCGATCACCTCAGAAAAGCTGATCGTAGCATGCATGAATATTTTCAAAAGGCAAAACCATTCGTGATACCTTGGCTACTATTGGTCAGTCCATCGCCTACGAAGCTCTTGTCATCACTCTCCTTGCCGGGCCCAATTATGAATATCAATCATTTGTCACCTCCATCACCACTCATGTTGATTCAATATATCTGGATAGTCTATTTGCCCTTCGTCTTACTCATGTGAAACTTAGATGCAATGCCGACACCCGCGATGCTCTTTTCTCTGGAAGCACATGCAACCAACAGCCCAAATCAACCTCCCACATGTATCCCCTGCCCCTCCTGAATTTTAGCACCCATATCCTCTCCCCCAATCCCACATTGGTGAATACAAGGGCTGCACTAACCAACATGCCGACGGCTCTCCTTTGGCTGTTTTCTTTTTTCTCAGTCTCCGACTCGTCAAGCCTCTTCTGTTATTTGCCACCACTGTAATCAACAGGGACATATTTGCCCTTATTGCGCGTATCGTCAACCTCGGTCATCTAACACTACTGCTTATCGGCCACTCATCAGTCACTTTAGCCTTATGATCCTACTTGGCATCCTGACACTGGAGCTACAAATCACATCACCAATGATGTGACCAATATCAGTCAGCCTACATGGCATTATGGAACCGATCAAGTTCGCATTGGTAATGGCATAGTTCTGCCCATTCATCACCCTGGTCACTCTTTGATAAGTTCTCCCGGTAGACGCTTTAAATTAACTAATATGCTTTGTGTTCTGTCTATCTTAAAAATTCTCTTGTATGTCCGTCAATTTACTATGGGTAATGATGTCTATTTTGAATTTCACGCTACCGTTGTATTTGTTAAGGACCGCACTTCTAGGACGCCTTTACTCCAAGGTCGCCTCAAAAATTATCTCAACCAGTTTTTGCCTTCGGCTGTGTCTTTCTTGTGTTTGTCATAGAGGAGTGCTCCTTATACATTATACACTGCTTGGTGCTTAAGCCCAATGACTTTATGGCACCATCGCCTCAACCATCCTTCTTCTCGTGTCGTCTCGGAAGTAGTTCATAGATTTTATCTCCCCACTGTCCCAAGTAAATAGGATGCTGCGACTTGTAAGGTATGTTGTTGAGGAAAAAGTCGCAAGCTTCCCTCCATATGTTAAGCACAAGCCGGATTTTGCTCTAAGCAGTGTGTCTTTTTGGGCTATAGTCCTCTCCACGAAGGTTATCATTGCTTTGATCCGGTCACCTATCGCACCTATATCACTCCTCATGTCATCTTTTATGAAAATAATTTTCCATACAACACCAAAATCGCCTCCACCTCGTCGGCACTGCTCCCCACCCAATCTCTCCACCTTGTAGCTCGTTATTTTCTCAACAATCCTGGAATACCATTTTCCCTCTCCCTCGTCCAAACCCCCCCCGTTGTGCTCTGTCTCCTAATCCATGCAACACATTAAATGAAATAAAGCAGGAAACTACTATGTTAAGAAAGGAAAAAAACGTAGCAAATTTATCAGTAAAAATTGAGCAGCAGTAAGCGGCGTGTGATGTCCCGGAGATGATATGTCAGTGCTCAAGGTCTTAGATGGTTACCTTAAAGGACTCAACAGTCACTTCTTTGCACCTGAGCACTAGAATAACGAAGGCTAAAGAAACAACCTTCTGCTTGCTTTTATCACCGAAACTTACAGAGAACAGAAATGTACACACACAGATTGAGGGAGAGTTGGGTTTGGGGATTTGGATTGTTGAAAAGTTCTGACACAATTAGAACGGTTAAGACTCAGTCAACTATGTAAACACGGAATAAGTCTAAGAAGTTCTAACCCTCTTTTTAGCATGGGTTTGCGAGGTTTCTTAGTTATTTTTACTTCCCCATATCCTTGGCATTTTTGTTGTTCGGAAATTCTTAGATTGGTGAGAATTTTTAATTAGCTCATTTGATATTATAAGGATAGTTCACATGTCCAAGTTTAAAAATGAGGGCGTGGAAAATGACGATACTGGTAGCGCAACATTATGCTCTTGTTTCTTTAGCTGATTTCTCAAAAAGAATCTGTATCCGAAGGCAAGATGATTGTTGGAGCCAGCTCAGGCCCCAGGCTGCATTGGCGGACTCATAAGGAATCTTTAGACCTAGCTGATGATGGCATCCTGAAGTCAGCCACTACGTGGATTACCTGGTACGTTGTTGATGTGGAATGCAACTCTCTAATCCATGCAATGGAACTTTGTATGCGCTTGCTACCGAGACGATAGCTGTAATTTGAACACCAGAAGACTTCACCAGGGCTTTGGCTTGACTTGTACAAGCTAAAATATATATACCATGGTTTGGTGATATACAATTACACACCCTGACTTGTGTGTGCGATCAGTTGTGTTTTTATGTATCGTATACAAAAGGTTTCATCTGAATATGTCGTGATAAGTAACTAGAAATAACAAGCTTGAACAATTTTGTTTGCCAAGTATTTCCCCAAGAAAGAATACCCATGATAGTATAGGGCTTCAATTTCTGCTCTATGACCACTCTCAACCATTACCGCCAACTCTTCTTTGTACTTATCCTACAATAAGAGAGTATGCATAATGGGCTTGTGGTGTTTGCTTTCTAATTAAAAGGACAAAAGAGAAGTTAAACCTCTACCGACACAATCTGATCATAGTTCTTAGAAAACATACCAAGGGGCTTGAGTATGATATTTAAAAAGCTTACCGGCAAGATCTCAGAAGCTGTCAAGCTTTTAGCAATCTGGAGATCCCTTGGCTTGAGAGGTGCAAATGACTCTGCGGGTATAAGCTGTAGATCATCTCTTCGAAGTCCCAGCCACTTGACATTACAAGCTAAGTGACAGGTAATTTGAATTATGTGGTTATGTGATGTTGAGTCGTATCACCTGAACAAATATAAGCTGAAATGCATGATGGAAGTAGAGAAAAGCACCATATCTGTATGCTTCCAAGCCCATTGCTATGCTACCATACTTGTAAGTGCAGAATATGGCTAATCCGGCTGGATTCCTGAAGAAATTAAGTATTGATAGTTGCAGCTCAGTAGTAATTGGGTATGACAAGCAGAGAAGGTACTGGCAGAGAAAAATATTCGCCATACCAGTCAACAATCCCAAGAATTTGAATCTTAGGAAAAGCTTGGCTCAGTCGATGAAGAAGAAACCTGTATGGTGTTTTAGAAGTTAGGGTATGGTTGTAATAGAAAGCAACTCACCAAATATAAAGAAGTTGATAGAAGTACATGGTTTCATTTATCAAAGCAGGAGTTTAAATGACCTGTTAAGCTTTTACCTTGTGGCAATGTCAGGATATCCTTTGCCCGTGATAAGAATGCTTGGAATTTGGTTGAATACACGATCTTCAGCCATCCGCTGGAAAATTGCATGCTGAACAAACTAGCTGTTCAATAATATTTGCAAACCACACTAGCAAAGCCTCTAAGTTGTTTAGCAGAATTAATGATACCTTCTCCACCACAAAGATATATCGAGCATCCGTCTTCAGCACCAGTTTCTCCAACAAATTCAGGTCACCAGAAATAGCATAGCCAGAAGATCCACATGCAGTACAGTCCACAACCTCTTGGTTTGGCTCCTGTATTTTCATAGTTAAAGAGTGAGGGAAAGAGGCATAAGCCTAGTGCCTATTCAAGTTGCAATATAACAGCTATAAACTTTTGATTATTGTTAAATGTAAATGCAATTTGAGATGTAGTTACAGTCCTCTAGTAAACAGGATTCAGATTCATAAAACTGAACCATACAATCTATTCATCAACTGTTTTCTCTCGTAAGATAAAATGCAAGAAGATGCTACCAAATTCACATATCAACAAAGAGAAGTGCATTGCATCCAGAAGATCCACATTAAGGATAGTCCACAACCTCTTGGTTTGGCTCCTGTATTTCATAGTTTAAAGCAAAGGAAAGAGGCATAGGCCAAGAAGTCTATCCAAGGTTCATTATCACAGCTATACTTGTTGATCAAATGTTGATTTTAAATGCAATTTTGAGACGTAGTTATCCTCCTCTTAGTAAACAGGATTTGGATTCAGAAACCTGATACCAGTCATCAACTGTTCTTCTCACTTGAAAAATTAAATGCAACAGAGTGCTATGAGATTCATATATCAACATACAAAGTGCATTGCATCCACATTCAAGAATCAATTACATTTGCAGAAAATGGTTAACCAGTCCTTGTGGTCATGGGCCTGTGCTGCTGTTGCCCTATCTGTCCAGAATCAGATAGCACCAAATGAACCAAGGAGTAGACGGTCCTAATTGTGAAAAGATACGTGCAACGGTTACTGATTCAAAATCAACTACTGATTATCACTTCAAATTTCAGAAAGCATAATCAGCATTGCTGCCAATGCCATGAGCTCTGATTAAAGAAAATGTCGGTGGAATTGCGCTCCAAATTAGGTAAGCATAAAAGAAAATACAACATGCCTGCAGCACCAAGCGGCCAGCAACAACCCCTCTGCTAGATGCCATGATTCCAAGACTGAAACGGCTGCACCGAAGCAATGCCACCACATCTGTTTGGCATACAAATGCGCGCAATGCACACACATTAGAATTCGCACAGAGCGTTTGACATGATTAGGATCCACAGACATGAGAAGGTCTATCAGATGAAAATCTTTGACCTTGGATTGTCCTATTGACCTGCAACTGAGAAGTGAAGTATTCTGGTGAAGTGCAGAGTAACTTGTAGTAGAGTTCCCTTTGAGTGACTCTTTTTCCCTCAACCAGAACTTGATAAATCATCTCCATTACCTTCCACACTACACACACGCACATGCACATTGGAAGGAGACAAATAGAAAGTGTCCATACAGTAGAGGTCCTGTGCCTAACCTAAACACGTTCCTAGATGAATATACATGTATTACCTCTAATGAAGGCTTTAGCAGAACTATTTTTCGTCAGAGACCTTGTGCAAAACGAACGAGAGAGAAAAATCCACGAAACATCAGTCAACAGTCCCTGACTGACCCTACTATTGCTCGATTTCCTATTAATCTGTTCCATCCAAACCGACAAGTTCATCATACACTTCACTATCAATAGCTTCAGTAGTCAGTACATATTCTCCACCATCTCAGATACACGCTTATCCATCACAATTCTCTCTATATAGAGTACGAAAAAGGATCATCTAAAGTGGCATTTTTATCTTACACTTGGGGGAAAGACAACGGATTAGAAAAGCGATATCAAATATTAAATCTGTAAACCATCTCAATTTTAGGTTCTTCATAGACTGGAAATTAAGCAGTTTAAATGCAAAGCGGAAATTGAGGAGATTGTGAGGAATATCGAACCAGAGGGAGATCCGAGATAGCGGGAGTTGGAGAGCTTAGAGTCCTGAGGAAATTGAGGACTGAAACTTCAATTCTCGCTCGGACCTGATCGCAAATTCGATTGGAGAAACTGGATCAGTGTGTGTTTGTGTGTGTGTTTATATGAATTGGAGGTGCGTGCGTACCTCGGGAGGAGGAAGGATATCGGCGTTGCAGAGGTGTTGATCGGAGAAGAAGATGGAGGATTTGCAGAGGTCTCCCATGGCTGTGACTTGTGCTTGCGCAGAGATTCACGCTCAGTGTGTGTATGTCATCTCTAGTTGGCGCGGGAACCAGTGATTTTGAAGCTTCTCGCTACATTTGTCAGCATCTCATTTGTAGCCAATTTAATGCAACCTTAGTCACCTTATATAAAGTGTATTGACTCTTCAGTGGCATCTTTACTGAGAGATTGTTTGGAATTGATCTTTATAGTGGTCAAACCTATATTTCTTTTTTTTGGAAGTTGTAGAACTGCATTTCAAAAAGAAAAAGAATTGGCTGCTACCTGAATTGAATGAATCTTTCTCCTATCCCTATATAGCAACAATTAATGGCCCTAAATTTTTCTAGTGACTTTTATTTAGTAACGCTAAAAAAATACTGTTTAGAATTGTCGTTGAAAGTGCTAGTAGAAAAGCCACTAAACATATTTAGCGACTATTAATTGTCACTATATACAGGGTTGAAGAAAGATTTCTACAACTTGGGTAATAGCTAAAATTTGTTCAAAAACAAGGAAACGGTTATAAGAGTAGAATCTCGCACATGTAACTAAACCTAGAGAACAAAACCACTTTCCAGAACCCTGCAAAACTAATCTAATAGCGTCACATTGCCGTCCTAAATTATGCTATTAGTACATAAAATAACATCAGAATAACTCACTCTGATGGATCCATAGTACAACATACAAGAAAACAAAAAATCATCAACAAAAATGATCTCCATGTGTGGTTGGCTTCCCCACTCCCCCCCCCCCATGCCTTTTCCTTCCAACTATTACATAGAAAGAAAATTGAATAAAATAACTGATCTTCTTCAAAACCCCACCCAATACCACAACTGTCTAACCAAGGTTCACACAAGGTCTAGGCTGAAGGTCGTAGCAGCTAAACATAAAGATAAGATGCCATTTTGGTGCCAAAGCAAACCTTCCAAATCACAAATGGTGTTGAATCCATCAAACATGAGTTTAAAAACATGTTTGTTGGTAGAGAGTTTGGCAAAAAAAGAAAAGAGAACTCCAATTTGGTCATTGTACTTTGCTCGTCTTTTTAAATCAATCCCTAAAATCCCATTTTCATGAAACTTGTCTTTGTACAACGTCTCGTCACCATTTTAGTCCATCCATTTGTTTTTCCTATTAGATTAAGGACTAGATTCGTCATTTCATGCTTTTAAGGCAAAATTGACATGTGTCATGCACGCGACACCCTCTAAGCCACTATAACCGTCGCCTACAACCAACGATACTCTGTCATTACTGCCGCACACCCCTTCTCCTTAAAAAGCCCAATCGGCCATCCTCCATACCTATCACCTTAATCCCCCTCCCAACCATCATCATTAACACACCACCCATCACAAACCAACTGCCTCAACACTCATCACCCTGGCCTGTTCCCCCTCCTAACGTCACCATCAACACCACCACCCATTAGAAACCCACTGCCTCCAAACCCATCACTCCCTTACCTATTCCAACCGTCACAATCAACACCACCACCCATCACAAACCCACCATCTCCACGCCCATGCATCACCCCCTCCTCTCCCAACTGTCACCATCAACACCACCATCCATCATAAACTCACTGCTTCCATACCTATCACCCCCTCCCCCTCTCAACCGTCACCATTAACACCATTACCCATCACAAACACATTGCCTTCACACCCATCACTCCCTTCCATCTCCCAACTGTCACCGTCAACCACTATCGCCCATCTCAAACCCAACTCACATTCCCACCATCAAAACCATGCATGGTCGCCACCCTAACAAAGCATGGTCTTTGTAAAACTAAGCCTACGCCCATAATTCTACAAGCTGGCATGGGGTGCCAGCCCAAGTTGCACCCTTAGATAAACGAACAATGATAAGAATGACATAATTAAAAGAGTATATAGACTTCCCCATCTCATACACTCATTTCAATTTTACGCACTTCCATAGCCCATGGATCCCCTACTTGTTGGGGTATAGTCGATTAATTGTTACGTCTTGACCATTAAAAAGAAAGGATGACTGAATAAGTCTTGCAACTATCAATGGATGATCGAATTTACTCAATGAGACAATCAGAATTTTCCATTTGAAACTTTGTTTATTTTTACATAATTGGCTTCAGTTAGACGTAGTTCCCTCAATCTCTCCCTCGATGTGCGACTCTAAAGCATTCAATTGGGGGACAAAATAGATGCAAATTATGCTTTAACTTCACATAACTAATTAGAGCAAGTTTTCTTCCAGAGAAAATAGAAAATCAACACTAATTAAAATCTTCTCGTCACCAATTGGCCAAGATATTCTTATGATATCTTTACATGCGGTTATACTATTTTAGGTATTTGACGATAAAGAAAGGCCAAATTAATTAAAAAGGTTCACCTACAATTTTTAGCATCATTTAAAAAGTACATAGACTTCCCCATCTCATAAACCTATTTGCTACTTTGGGCCTGTCCATAGGCCATGGATCCCTTACTTGGTATGGCATAGTAGATGTTGTGTTGACATTAATTACGTGGTCCAGAATTAATAATCCCAATCCAACGGTTCTTGATAGTCACGACTTAGCAATACTTACTCTTTGACTATAAACATTTTGCTATTCCTATTCATTTTGGTCACTAATGCTACTTATAGACAAATGTTTGTCTACAGCGGCACAAAATTCATGAAAGCAATTATTCAATTCCCATCTAACAGGTGAATCCATTGATCAAGTGACTTGTACCAAAAATTTCTCTCTCCATGTGCTAGATTTGTGCATTCAATTGAGGGATATATATATATATATATATATATATATATATATATATATATATATATATATATATATATATATATATATATGAAAACTCGACTTTAACTCAATCAAAATTATTTAGAGCAACTGAAAAATTAACATTACATAAAATCTTTTCGTCACCAATAATTGACCAGGATATTCTTCATGATATATTTACATGTGGTTGTACTGTCTATTTTAGGCAACAGAGAACAAAAAAAGATCGAAGTAATTAAAAAGGTTCCCCTACAAATTTTAGCGTCATTTAAAAAGGGGTTAATTACAAAACTGTCCCCTGAGGTTTACACGTTTTTGCACTTTACCCCATGTGTTTACAACTTTTGCAATACTGTCCCCCAAGGTTGACAAAACCATTGCAAACAGCTCCAAAATTGGACGTCCGTCCAATTTTGGGCGTTAAGTCGTCATGTGCACAGCATATGCTGTTTTGGCATGGGCAAATCGGTCAATTCCCTTACCAACCACAAGCTTCGGATATATCAGGTGTCCATGGCATTAGAAGGAAGAAAATCACCTAGAAAATGCTTCTTCACGGCAACATCTCCATCCCTCTCTGTTCGCCCCTCCGCCTCAGAGCACCCTACCCCAGAAACGTCACCGTATCGGCCCACCCACCGATCAAATCCGAGTACACAGTCTCCGACGAGTCCCTCCAGTCCCGGGGCTTCACCCTCCGCCGCACGATCGAGGACCTCAACCTCGACCACCTCAACACGTCTTCGTGGCCGTGGGGTTCCTCAGGCGCGACACCGACAAGATTAGGCTCGCCCTGGAGAACACCGACACGCTGCTGTAGTACGAGTACGAGAAGACGAAGCGGCCGGTGGCGTTCGCCAGGGCGACGGGGGACGAACGCCTCCTTGCTGATCTGAAAATCCAGTAATTACCAGCCTCCTTGCTGATCTGAAAATCCTTAGTTCAGAGCTTGGCCGCTTAGCCGCCTCAACAGCTTTGGTTTGCGACATATGCAGCTATTTCATATTCATGATGGCGGCTACAGTAGGCGTAGCCATTCGTGACGTAGAATTGAAGCCGTTGCGCAACATCCTCTGGACCGGTGCCTTCATAGTCCTCATTCTATTTGTCTTCCGGCCAATCATTGTAAAAATAGGGAAGAGAATACCCAAAGGACAACCAATGAAGGAGAGCCAATTCTTCGCCATTCTACTACTGGTGGTGCTGGTGAGTGGGTTTTGTGCTCAGACTCTTGGTCAATCCTCCGGGCTAGCTTCATTTGTGTTGGGTGTGTCTGTGCCCGGTGGGCCGCCATTGGGCTACGTCGGGAAGTTTGTAGGTGCGGATGTAGTACCTGCCGAGGGGGAGGCCCGGGATGACGTAGCAGTTCTTCTTGCCGAAGGAGATCGGGAAGAAGCAGAAGGTCTTCTCCTGGAGATGAATGAACAGAGATGAACACGGTGGTGGGGAAGATGGGTAGGAAATTACAAATTTGTCCATGCCAAAACGGCATGTGCTGTGCACATGCGGACTTAACGCCCAAAATTGGACGGACGTCCAATTTTGGAGCTCTTTGCAACGGTTTTGTCAACCTCGAGGGACATTATTGTAAAAATTGTAAACACGGGGGGCAAAGTGTAAAAACGTGCAAACTTCAAGGAACAGTTTTGTAATTAACCCTTTAAAAAGTATATAGACTTCCCCATCTCATAAGCTTATCTTCTATTTTGGGGCCGTCCATGGTCATAGGCCATGGATTCCTTCCTTGGTATGGCATACTAGATGTTGCCTCTGTACTTACTCCTTGACTATTAACACTTTGGTATTCCAATTCATTTTGGTCGTTAATGCTGCTTAGGGACAAGTGTTTGCCAACCGCAGCACACAATTTGTAAAAGCAAGTATTCAATTCACATCTAACGTGTACCAAAAATGGAAGAGGGCAAAAGGGTATAAAGTGCTAGGAGCCAAAATGCTACTTTTTCGTGTCAGGCCTAATCCAAGGCACGAATCAAAGACGTACAAATCAAGAAGTAGATAGGCGATAGCATTAGAAAATGAACTGGTGGTTAGGGAAAATCAAATTTCCAGCGTAAAATCTTGAACATTAAATGATCAACTTAGAAAAAGGACGCGGTTTCTCATTAAAGCCATTCAGTCCATAATAGCCCCTTCTACGTGCCTAAAGTACTCTATACTCTATAGTCTATTATTACCCCTTATGGGCTGCAACCACTATAGTACTCTATGATCAACTTTGCAAAAAGAGTAATGTAAATTGTCGCTATTGTGTTTTCAAGATGGCAACACGACTCTGAATAATAAATTAAGATATTATAATTCGTACAACTCTATACTCCTTCCGTCTTAAATTATTTGATCATATTACACGCTCATTTAGGATATAAGTCATATGTTATGAATTTTTCATTTTACCACAAGAGAGAGAGGGGACGAAAAGAAAGTGGATCACGAGAAACAAAATAGGTTGGTGCAAGATTATATATATATATATATATAAACTACAGAATTTTTCTTAATTTGAAAAATTATTTATTTTTATGGGACAACCTAAAAAGAAATATTATTGACCTTTTTTTTTTGAATGGATGGAGTACTAATTACTTTTCTCATAGTAGAAAAAGATGGTTGCGGTTAGAATATTGGGATTATTTTTTTGATCCATCAAAGATCAGTTGAGCCTTAGCTACGAAAGAAAATAGTCATACTCTCTCCTCATGCTCAATCCTGTTATGGGACAATCATTATCTCTCGCTAAAAAAATTTATCGATCTAAAATCTGTCACGATCGGTCACTTTTGCAAAGCGCTCCGGCCGCTACAGCAGGGCATCCGAGGTGCATACCCCATGCTAGGGGAAGAAGGTGATGAAATTAGGCTTTAGAGAGGTGGATGTGTACATAAAGTAGCTAAACTATAGGTGAGGATGCATCATGTGGATGGTACCGGCGGTGGTGGTCCCGACGAAGTTGAAAAGGTCCAATTCCGTCTTTACAGTAAAGTAGAGTTGCCGATAATTCACGCCATTTAGATTTGCCCACTTGGCTTTGCTGATTTCTTGGCCAAGGTCACATTTTCAGCACCGTCGCCCGTCAAGTTCGTGCGGTCATGCTTATTGATTCAATCTTAAAATGTCACTTTCACTGTAAAGCAGCTCAATTCCATTGCAAGTTGCAACTAATAGTTGCCATGTCCATTTAACCTAGTTGCCAAAAAAGTTGCCTGCATGCCGTAAACAGTCACCTCAATCAGGGACGGAATCAGGAATTTTTTTCAAGGGGTGCAAAAATTATTTCGAATTCACCAAAAAAATTTATTAAAATAAATTGCAATTTTTTTTCTCATTGCCTTAATATTTCACTTTTGTTGCCAATATTATTACTATTTTTTTCCTTAATTAGTACTTCTAATTGTGCTTGTACAATTCTACAAAATTGACACCTAATAATAAGGTGTTTATTTAGAGTTATTTTTTCATGTAAACTCCACTTTTGTCACCAATCACCATAATGATTATATATTGATAACAGTGAAGCCAAGGTGGCTAAAAATGAAGCTCAAATAACTCTACATTTACTTCAATATTTAATTTTTGTTTCACATACCATTAGGAATTTCTATCTTGTTTAGGATTTTTATAAGGTTTGCTGCCTAATAATTCAATTTTATTGATGTGGTAAAGTGAACTCGATCACACAGTCTCAGACCATAATTGGTAAAACGAAACATTTTGTAACTAGAGCCAAGAAACATGGGCGTTAAGCCCCAATTTATCTTCAAATGCTAGCTGTTAAAAGTAAGGTTAATTCCTGTGCTACATTGGTGCCAAAAAGGTGAAGAAGCAATGCACACAGTTGACAGTTCCAGGATTACTGCGAGGCAGGAAATGTTGAAGGGTACGTACGTATTTATAACTAGAGTTTCATCTTCTTTGTATATTGTTCAGAACAAAGGTTAACAAATAACAATTATATCTAAGGACTAAAGTGGCCAAAATTCACATAAAACTGTCATTGGTTAGACATCAACGATCAATATAAGGTATTTAGTAATTACGGAGTAGTATAAAATGAAATAAGTTCTTTTCTTTGTTTCTTTATCTATTTTGCACCAGTGTACAAATTATTAGAAGCAGACAAGCAGTATTGCCGTATTGGATCAAGCAACTGAAGAAAGAAATGATCAAATTTTGAGCCTCACACTATTTTGTGTCACTCAATGTCCAGTGAGGCAGTGAAAGGGCATACGAACCAAGCAGGCAAGCAGCCTGAGCCAGGCGTCTGCGCCAAGTACTGCAGGTCTGCGGTCTGCCATTTGCAGCAGGTGAAGCACCAAGCAGGCAAGCAGCCAACCTGAGCGCGGTCGCCGGCAGAGGCCGTGAACTAAAGGGCCAGATCTGGCGACTGGTCGGCGTCGCCGGTCGGACGGAGTAGCCGACAGTCTCGACGTCGGCGGTCGACCGTTCTTCAAAAGTTCAAGATCTGCCTGATCTGGTCGTCCGTCGTCCCCTTGTCGAAGATCTAATGTCTGAAGGTGTCAAGGTGGGTTCACTGGTTCAGATCGCGTCGCGGCCAGATCTGGTCGCCGGTTGGAGTGGCTCAGTCCACTGCCCACCGATGAGTGAAAGAGTGACGATTGTGGGTCTCGGGGATTGGGGAACGGCGTCTCGGGGAATGAGGTCGATGCGATTCCCGAAAACCAAAAAAAAATTCCAGAAGTCGGGTACATGTTTTATTGTATTCATACAGGATCCAAATTAAACTTCACACCCTTTGGTGAAATCACCTTTGTATTGTTGTTAAGATATACTTAATATTAGAAGAACTAGAGCCATATGAACCCTTTTCCGATGAGACTTTGGGAATTGCATATGGTACCATTAGACATGTTAATACTTTGTGCCTCTTAATGGTTATATATGTAACTCCAACTTGAAACTCTCTATAGAAACTTAGGACGTGTTTGATAACTCAATTAAGTACTTAAAACTCAAAGTTTTCAATAATTTTCAATAAATTGCGTTTGATAACGTTTAACGTTATATCACTTAAAAAATTAATTCATATAAAAGATCGAATATAATTTTAAGTCATGGTAGATTTACTTAATACTTATCACTTAATTCTAAGTGAGATAGTTTAAAATTATTTGAACATAATTTTACATAAAAAAAAAAAATTATTACCCCAATGATGCCGCCTCAATTAATTGCTGGCAACACTGCCTCCACCACATCCACCACCAAACTATTATTTCCTTTTGTTATCACCGCCACAATTACCATGACTTAACCACTATCCCCACTAAGAACAACACCACCACTACAAGGACATCGCCACCTCCACAACACCATTGTCGTCGTCATCACGTCCCTGTTTGCCAAAATCATCTACATATCTACCACACTACAACCACTGCCATGACTGTCATGTCGTCGTGTATTGTTACCACCACAATTACACCACGTCTTCACACGCCATTCCCGCCACCATTGACACATTTCCGTTGCCGCCGCCACCACCACCACCACCACGATTTTGGCCAAAAGAAAAAAAGATATAAAGAACATAAATAAATGCATAATCTTGATAAATTTGTAAATGGAACAATTTTCCGACTTTTACTTTTGATTTACCAAACAGATTAACTTAATTTTCAGTAAAAATTCAGTCGTTTAAAATGTTTAGTTTTACGAATTCATCACTTAACTTTTTCAGCGCTTAAATTTCAGTTTTATCACATAACCCCTTAATCTTATGTTGTATGCAAATTTGGATTTCGGGGATGCATTTCTTTTATCCTAATAGTCAATGACTTTATTTCTTTTTTACGCCGTCTGAGTGCACTCCTAGAATCCGCCCCTACTGTGCACACGAGAACGACACAACTCCACAATGACATTTTAACTTATTTTTCAGGCGTTTGCCTTTTAACATCAGGGATGCAATTTTAAGTGACGTTTCCATTAAGGGACTATTTATCCAACTAACCGTAGTTCAAGGACCTTAGTAATCCGTGGGTGGGAGAGATCATCTTTCTTTACAAAATTCAGTAACTTTGGTCTAATTTCTTTGTTATAGGTTGTTCAGTTGACTTAGAATGTTGGGCAACATATATACAATGCATTTATGGCGATGTGTATTAGGTGACCAATATATTCATACAAAATTCTTGCTCACGATGGCATGATAATGAAGTTATTGAAAATAAAAATACGCACATAGAATTTTTTGTTTTGGAATGATAATAGTGATATAACAATATGCTCGCCTTCAATTTTCATTAAATAAATGTACGTTTCAACCATGTTGCAGACAAGGATCTTTTGTTGTTTGTAACAGTTTTAGTGACAAAATCATTAAAAAGGTTGTGCACCTTTACTAAAATTTATAGTGATGATCTTTTATTGTTAAAAATGCATTTGGCGACACTTTTCTATCCCAGCATAAGTGCCGTACACAGAGCATCTTAATTCAGTTCAAGCATATTCTAAACTATCTTTACCACTACGTAAGCGTTCTCTTTTCTTAAACTTTACTTATACTTTTCTATTTTCTTTTGTTTTTGTCCAATACAATTTCATATGTTCTCCGTTGGGTAAACTTGTCAAATGCACTTTCCACGAACTTGTTTGCCAATTGTTTAGGCTACTTCAGGGATCGAATTAACGGAATTGATTTTCATTTTAGAAGCCAAGAACCACTCTAATTAGGCGTATGGTCGAAGACAAACCCCCAAGGACAAATTTGTTGCTCATTCCCTTTTGAGCGACAAAAATTTTATATCTGAAAGTCGCATTCCTCTCTTTAGCGAGAAAAGCACAAATTAATGAAATATTTAGCCTATAAAAATTGTCGCTAGAAGTGCCGCCAATAAATTTTAGCAACAAGATTTTATAACGAAATGGGTGTTAGAGGAAGCTCTCTCCAAATCACGTGAGCAAAAATTTGTCAAACTTTAAATATACGCAATTATCAAAATTGTCCTTGTACTAATATATTATTTTACTAATACTCAACTTAAGTTTCTCGTCAGTGTACTGCTAATATGTTGCATATAGTACTAGGCTTTGTGTGATAAAATCATGTTCTAGATTTAGTGTACACGTCATAACATTATAACTAATGTTATATCACATTCAAATTGAAATATAATAAATATAATTTTTTCTTCTTGGGTTTATCAAAAGTAATGCTTAAAATAGATGAATTTCAATCAAAGCAAAAAAAACAAAATTGAAATTCAGTCACAACCATCGTCAAAAGGTGCCTTAGTTGTAAAAGGAGATTTGGTTGATTTTACTTATATTCGAGAGGGGGGAAAAAAGAAGAAGAACACGTTACGACTTACATGCAAACGGGTTTCCTTCCGAGAAAGGATGTCGAAATTGGACGCTAATTTTCTTCGATACAGTGTTCCGAAATTTCAATAAACTTACGCGTACATGACTTGTTTTCGGGCAGATTTGGTTTCTTTTGGGTCTTCAGAATAGCTGTTTTCTGGTCCCAAAAGTCTCCAAAAGCCAGAGGCCGCATGCGTGTGTTCTCCGGGTTTCCCATTGCGGTTCGCCTTTGACATTGTAAGCCAAGTCAAACTCCATCCAATCCAATGGAAAATCCAAACTACCAGTTGCCATCGTTCCAATATATATAACCCACCCTCTCCCTCGTTTCTTCTCATACAGAAAAACCTCCCTCGATCTTCCCACATCCCTTATTTAACAATACCAAAAAGTCAGCGTCACCACCTATCTTCTTTCTTGCTAAGATTCTATGGAGGACTGGTGCTTGCAAGCTGTGGTTAGAGGGTACACCAACGGTGTCCAGGATTACAACTCGGTTACCTCTGGCTTTGGTTCTATGGAGTTTCATGATCAACAAGATACAGATCATGGCCTTCTTTTTGATTTTCCGGGCCTTTTTTATCAACCCACTTCTAGTATGGTTATGGTTGATGAGTTGGAGGAATTTTACAAGCCTTTCTACCCTATTTTTTCTCCACAAGTGCCCATTCTTAGTGCTTCTTCCTCCATTTGTATACCCCAAGAAGTCAAAGAGCCAGAACAGAAGGTTTGCGAGGATGGATCTGCAGGTGGTTCTACCGCTACTACCAGCACTCCTTATTCAGCTAAATACAAAAGAAGGTTAGAATTTTGTTTGTTTCTTGTCATTTGGGTTTATGGCTTCTTGCTTTCGTTTCATTTTAGATCTGAATATTGTTTAGTGACATTGTTCAGTTCCTTTTTTAGCAGGAAGAATCAGCAGAAAAGAGTGGTGCTTCAAGTGTCAGCAGAAGATGTCTCTTCTGATAAATGGGCTTGGCGTAAATATGGTCAGAAACCCATAAAGGGCTCACCCTATCCAAGGTAGAGCTCCTCTCATCTCTATTCTCCCTCATCATCACCACCTCGGTGACAAAAAAAAGCACACGCACATATAAAAATGACACAAAAAAGGGATGTTTGGCAAGGAAGCTGATGGAGTTCCGTGTTGTTGTATTCCTTCACTTACAGTAACTCTTTTGGTGTGACAAACAGGAGCTATTATAGGTGCAGCAGCTCAAAAGGATGTTTGGCAAGGAAGCAAGTGGAGCAAAGCTGCTCTGATCCGGGAATGTACATCATAACCTACACGGCGGAGCACAGCCACAGCCAGCCGACCCGCCGGAATTCCCTTGCCGGTACAACGAGGCACAAGTTCTCCACACCCAACAGCCCCGCCACCAACGATCCGGCCAACAAAGCAAAGCCCAAAGTTTCCACTACTACTAGCTGCTCTACTGCAGTTCTCTCTCCAGCAACTCCTTCCAATTCCATGTCATCCATAGAGGAAGAAACCTCTCAGCAGCCAATCAAGCAAGAGACAAATGATGAAGATGATCACAGACCCTTGATGACAGAAGATTTTGTCATTCCCGACGACTTCTTTATGGGCTTAGAGGATCTGGAATGTGGACTGGCCTCAGATTCAGCCTTTTACAACTGCTCTACTGCACAATTTCCAGTGGCTTTTTGTAGCTGATCACTCAATTATTATTTCTTTTTAATCATTCCCTGTTTTTTGCCAAATTAGAGAAAGAGAAAGAACTGTTTTTCTTTTCCTTGTTAACTTCAGTTTTGTATAGACAGATGATAATCATATAGGTGCAATCATACTTGTCGCTTAAAAAGAGGTGTTGCTGAGAATTCGATCAATAATATTACTTCTATTTTTCAGTAAATATTATATGAGTATAAGAAACATGTCAGAAGAAGAAGAAACAAAGTCTTTTTTAACGAACGGATCGTAAAATCATAACACACAAGTATTCAGAGTCATTGCACATATTCTTCTAAACAGGAGTGGGATTTGAAGATGTAGGGGGTAACTCTTAGAATGGATTATATAATTAGAAGGACATGTCATGATAACATCATCTCCCTTAATTTCTTACAATTATTGGCACATTAGTAAACAAGCAAGTTGGGTGTCTGGGATTTTTTTATTGTGAATGTGTGACAGTTCTATAGGGTAGGATTCACGCGCAGACATGTGATAGAAAGGGATGGTCAAACTGTACATACTTTATTAATATATGGCCATAAGTTCAATTACAAGGACCCAAGTTAACAGGGTTTTGCTATAATTAAATCATTTCCTGCAGTTCTTCAAACTGTACATACTTTATTAATATATGGCCATAATTAAGTTCAATTACAAGGACCCAAGTTAACAGGGTTTTGCTATAATTAAATCATTTCCTGCAGTTCTTTGGGACCTAATAATCTTAGGGGCCAACCATGTGTGTGCAATGGTACCTTTCCAATAATGAGATAATTACTGTTTATTTTACTTTGAATGGCCAGGCAAACTGGCGAAATCATAGATGTGCTTGTTCCATTGTTCTTTGGACGGCCTCAGAATTATGCCTCTTATGGGTTAAGGCAAGAAGCAAGCATGACTAAAAAAAGAAATAACTGTTTGGTCTTTGGCACATCACAGCATGATCAGAGATCCCACTGAGCTTGCTAAAACCTTTTTTTTTTTCAAGCTTCTGTGAGCTCTAGAGCTTAGGCATTTTTCTTTAATTATGAGCACCGATCCAATTATAATTTAAATGAAATAATTAAAAAGTTGGGTATTCATAGTCACGTGAGATTATCACATCTAACCACTGAAAAGCAGCTTTGACTTGACTGCTTCTTCAGTGCTTATTTGAGGGAATCCGCATTGCTAAATGACATAAAATTTGGTAGTTTTTTTTTTCCAATTCTATTCATATACTAAAAATGATGAAAATGCTCAAATGAGCTCTAATAAACTGTTTGAACTCACTTACAATTCTGGTTTTCAGTTTTCAAAAAAAAAAAAAAAACCAAAACCAGTTTAGTTTTTATTTTTTATAAAAATAAATGAGTGTTTGATTACATCGTTTTATTTAAAAAAAATTCTTTTGAGTGTTTGATTACCCAATTTTATTTTGAGTTTTTTCTTTGGTGGCGGTGGCGGTGGCTGGTGGCGGCGGTCTCAAAACAAAAATTGAAAACCCAAAATTCTAAAATGGGAGTTTTCAAAAAACAGTCATGTTTTCAAAATTGGTTTTCAAAACTGAAGAAAAAAAAACTGTGTGGCAAATTCATTTTTTTCTCTAGTTGACAAAACTGGAAACTTAAATAATTTCAAACACTACCTTATATTGCAGCCTTTGAAAGCTAGCACAACCCAACCAACGTAAAGAAAAGACTGGAGAACAGTAAATGCAGCAACTTCGTTATTCAACATCCACATACATAAACTTGTTTACATTCATCACATTCTAGTATACAACAGTCACATAGGTACAAGGAATTTATAAACACCAATATAAATGTATTGATTATTTTTTTCTAATAATCAACACCTGCGCTTGTTCTATTAATGTGCATTTGTTCTATGAAGCACTCCGTGTTGCTTCCACCAAGCAAGGCAGCCACTGATCCCAGGAAAGCCGCATTCATGTAGGTTGTCGGTTCTAAGTGAGAATAATCTGATCTTGCATCATTGAACTGATCATTTGAGTTGGGGCCTCCGACAATCGCACCGACATGAGTATTAGGATTTGGCTTGCTGGAAGAGTACCATGTTGAGTAGCCATCATTGCAACCCACCTTTGCTGGGTGAACATGGATCGAGGGGATCGATGCACCTCTGTGGTGCAATTGAGTTGGATATTTGCTGCCATAGCCAACCATGTACGACATCTGCATTGGGTTGTTCCCTAGTATGTAGTCCACCTGCGATCCGGGAAAGATGCTAAGCCATAATCCTTTTCTCAGTTTATAGCCAAGTTATCTCAAGATAACTCATAAAGGTGACCAATGGAAGCAGCTGATTTTTTTGCCCAAATTTGAAGCAACTGATTCTCCTATGATAGACAGCCAATTGAAGAATTTATCTTACGGTATTACTGTGGTGATGCATGGGCAGTTCTAGACTTTGTGTAGGTTGCATATTTTTTAGACCGATACTGTTTTTCAAGCGAATACTTGTGCCTAAATATCCTTAAGTTTCTTTTTGCTGTTCTATTTTAACATTTTGCTGCAATCTAAACGGCTTCTGCGATGTGACTAGTATGTCGCTGCAATGCCAATAAGATTGTCAACAAAAGTGCAAAAAGAATGTGACAATATATACGATGATATTCGACTTTTAGGGGCAAAGTCAGCCAAATGATAACATTCTTTTAGCTCAAAAAATATCCCTTGTGTTACAAACCTGTGATTTTGCAAAAGCTTTAATTTGGGAGGCAGCAAAGGTGATAGAACCACATTGGACTCCCCCAGTGTGAGCTGCATTTAGGATCTCGGAGTAGACTAGCAGTACCATGGAAGCACCAGTAGCATACTGTAAATTACTGCTATCTCTAGTGAACAGAAGTCCACCTGCAAAGGATCAAAAAAAAAATTCCTCTAAAAGCACATCATGCAAATCCAAATGTCACAATAGTCCCAGATGTATATTAAGAGTAGTTTCAGATACTTAACCGCGGGTTGTTTCAATCTGCACGGAGCTACTCCTTGGCATTAATGCACATACAAAGGAGTCAGCGTCGCTCTTAAATCTCCCCAGATTCGTCTTCCCACCAAAAAATTCCTGAAAAAATGTTCACACCCCTGATTCCTTTGTTGTTTCTGCGATGACTAATTTGAAAGATTTTGACATAGTTCCCATGGTAGTTTGCTACCTTTGCTAGTAAAGTCTGAGCTCCAGCAAATTTGTCATCCCAACTGAACTCTGAAACAGTCTGACTCCACCCTACATTGCTTGAGACATAGTTCAAGTATGTAGCTTCTCCACTTGCCTTGTATAGCCAAGCCGCAGCCCACAGCAATTCATCCTTATTTAAGAAATTCAGGAACCATTAGCTCGTGAAAAAGGTGCAAATACACTTTAATTGCAAGTTTTGTCCTCAATTTAGTCCCCACTGGTTCCTGAACTAACCAATCTAAATCAGTATAATCCCATCGTTTATCATTCAAAATCATGAAGGCTGATGAGGATGACTTTTAATGGCACCTTTACCGAAGAAAATATCGATACAACTACCTTTCGGAACATTTTCCGATAGGGCCACTAAAACTGATATCGTGAACGGACCATTTCCATGGAGTTAGGCTCCTCTCCAGTGCACTTGACGGCCAGTAAACAGTTGCGACGTTGTCAACTTTAGTGCTAAGTAATTGCTGCCTAGACTAATGTCATATTAATTCTTTGCAGCTAAAACTTTAATTCGTGCTCGCCCTTCCAGTGTAGTGGAGAGAATTTTCTCAGCCCTTTTACATCTTTTAACGCTAAAGCCTCTTACTTTCACAGTTCCCTTTAATGCTAGAAATTAGCAAACTTTGGTAGCTTATGCAATGCTTTAGGCTTTAGTGATTAACAACAAAGAGAACGATTCAGAGAAGAAGAAAAACTTGTGTTTTTACCTGATAGCCAGAGTAAGAGCAGTAAAAAGGGCAAGAGTCCTTGTAAGATCCTCGATACTTATCAGCAAACTGGAAAAGCTGAGAAACATTTTGAATCAATTTAGGGAACACACAAAAGAGTTCAGTTGCCAACATTTTGTTATAAAGCGAGTTTAGTCCTCACAGATTTTGAATGGCTTAGTAGCCTCGCAGAATAGTTGGAATCAACAGCTTTGAAGACAATAGATGCAGCAGCAAGAGCCGCAGCACTATCCGCTGCAACCTCACTGCCTGGGGAACCAGAAGTGATCTTGTAGAGTGTTCGAGGAGTGTCCATGTCTTCAGGGCGCTCCCAACATTGGTGATCTCTGTTTCCATCCCCTACCTGAGTAACCCATATCAAACAAGTAGAATTCATCTTACACTTGCAATCGGAACAACATCTTTAAATGGCCTCAGAGTTCTAGTGCCAAAAGCCCCGTGCACTGGGCTTTTCATTTATCCTAAAACTGAAGCGTTAGGTTACTCCCTTCGTCCTTTTAAAAGAGACAACCTGTTCGAGTGCTAATTGTAACCGAAACGACATCGTTTTACATTATTTTAGTGAATTAGTCAGTGACTAACTAACTGGTATGAAATTGAAAAGAGAAGCACCTGCGTATAGAGTGTGGTGGATGAAGTGTGGGCTTTGAGTATGAAATTAGTGCCCCAACGAATTGCTAACTGGAGGTAGCCAAGCTGGTTGATAGCAGATATCTCCTTTTGGTACTCGACGGCGGCCCAGCTCAACAAGCTAACGGAAAATGCCATTGGCCATCCAAACTTGACATTGTCACCAGCATCGTAGTATCCTCCAACTAAGTTCACCTGCTAATTACTCTTTATCAGAACCATCAAGTTTAATATAGCAAGTTGTCTTTACTTAACTTGTAAGATTATTTCTCCTTTTCCTCCATAAAAAAAAAAAAATTACTACTTCCACTTTTGCTAGAGAATAGAACAGGACAAGATAAGGACTCCGTATTCTAGAAGAAGTCAGTATCCCAGTAGAAAATCAGCTTGAATGCATAGGCAGAGGCAGGAGCTGCACAAGCTTGGAGTTGGAGTTGCTCAATAATTGGCAGGCTCTAAAGTTCAACCTCATGGGCATCTTACCTGGTTTGGCTCAAAAAACTTGACTAGTACACAATTTTACACCTTTTGTCCCTTTAGAAACAGACATTCTTTAATTTTCTGAACAGCTATTAACCTTCATTTCAGTCCCTTAAACTTTTCTTATGGGGCATGATTTGGTGTCAATGTAACCAAGGGATAACATGGATCATTAATACAACAAGTTATCTCTTATGTAAAAAATTAGGGAGGACGTACGTGTCTTTTCGATATAGAAGAGTGTGTGCTTATCTTTATCATATGAAAGTTTTACAGATATATATGACGTGACATAACAGATGGATGAAATGTAATTAGTCGATAATATTTTTAATTAATCCTTCTATCTCATCCATCAATTAGATTATGTCAGATCTATCATTGTTGAGATGAATACTTCTTTCATCTCGACAAAGTACCCTCTCTGATCTTACCCCAAAAAAAAAATGGATACATACTAATCGAAAAGAATATCATACGTTGTAAGGTCGGTTGCTATCAGCAGAGTGCAGAGTCACATCTCCGCTTCACTCGCTGGCTCATGGGCAGTTTCTCCGAGCGTTGCCTTTCAAAGAATGTGGTACAAGAGAATAACTCTATTTATAACATTACAACGTGTACACTAACCTTAGGACTATATATTATTGTACTAACTCTAGTACTATATCCAACATGTTAGTACACTAACATCTCCCCGCCCGCCCCCCCACCCCCCCAAACAACTGTATTGTTGAATTCCAACTTGAATGTGGTACAAGAGAATTGCTCTATTTAAGATGTTACAACGTGTGCACTAAATTGCAGTTCTCACTATATCAACCAAAAATAAAAAAAAAACGTGTACACTACCCTTAGGACTATAATATTACCGTACTAACTCTAGTATTATATCCGACATATTAGTACACTAACATAGGGGCGGACCTACGTGGTGACAAGGGGGGGCTGAAGCCCCCCCTGACTTCTGGGAAAAAAATATTTGGCACTCTCTCTCTCTCACCGGTGGACAGTGGACAGAGCTACTCCGACCGGCGACCAGATCTGGCCATCGCCTGCGAGCCCGCGACGCGATCTGAACCCACCTTGACACCTTCCGACAGTAGATCTTCGACAAGGGGACGACCAGATCTTGACTCTTGAAGAACGGCCGATCGCCGACGACGAAACTTCAACTGTCGGCTACTACGTCCGACCAACGACCAGTCGTCAGATCTAGCCCTTCACAGCCTCACCCTGTCGGCGACCGCGCTCGGGCTGGCTGCTTGACCTGCTGCAGTGCTTGACGCCCCGCCGACGATCCCTGCTGGCTGCTGCAGTGTTGCTCTTCGACTGCTTGTGGAGAGTGGAGACGTGGAGACGGTGGAGTATTTCATTGGTATATAACTTTTTGTACACTTTCTTAATATTGTTAATTATTGTTGCTATTCGACTGCTGTAAATTATTGTTAATGTTATCACTTATCACATACTGTATCTTAATTATGCTAATTGATTATTAATTTATTACTGTTGTCTGTTGCTGACTAAAATTAATTACCGTTGCCGGCAGGGAATATTGCTAATTGATTATTATTGTTCCAATAAAATTAATGGTGCAAATTGAAAAAACAATTCTCAAAAATAAAATTAAGATTAACTGACTAAGATGCAAACTATAAGAGAACCCGCAACCGGCACCCCTTCAGTAAACAAGACATTATAATTTCACAACTTTTTAGCACTTTACATCATCAATAGAATTGACTTATCAGGCAGCAAAGCTTATAAAAACCCTAAACAAGAAAGAAATTCCTAATGGTATGCGAATTTTTTTTTTAATTGTTTTTAATATTATTTTAAAAAAAAATTGGTGAATTAAACATAATTTTTGCACTCCCTGATAAAAATTTCTGGTTCCGCCCCTGCACTAACATCCCCCACAAACTCAAGATAAATTACAGCATGCATGTGTGCATGTCTTTGTCACATAAAGTGTTACGGATATATATGACATGACATGATGGACGAAATGTAATTAGTCGATGATACGTGTAATTAATCATTCTACCTCGTCCGTCAATTAAACTGTGTCATATCTATTACTGTTGAGATGAATACCACTTTCATCTCGACTAGATTTCCTCTCTAATACCACCCGGAAAAACATGGATACGTACTAATCAAAAAGAATATCATACATTGTCAGGCTTGCCATCAGAGAGCGCAGAGTCACCTCTCCACTTCACTCGCTGGCTCGCCGGCAGTTTCCCCGAGCGTTGCCCTTCAAAGAATAAGATTGCCTTGCTGAATGCATCTTTATAGTCATAGTTAGCTGCAGTACTGTCGATTCCATCGCAGTTCACTGCTCGCGCACTCGGGAAAGCCCAGATCCACCCCAATACCAGAAGACCCCAAACGTTACCACAGGCCATATTGTTAGCAAATATAACTCCAAAAGCAATGCTTGGCTGGGTATTTATAGCCATACCACAAAGAAAAAATTAAAGCCATGCCCTTGCTTTTAGCTTAATATGTGTGGAGTCAACTAGCTGGCAGATATACGATACAAACCATGATGTAAGTTGTGGAATGGGGGATCGCGTGAGGGATCCAAAGAGTCACAGAGATTATGCAGAAGCCATGGAGTAAGAAAGAGAACAATCTCCAAACGTCATTAGCTATAAGCACTGTTGTACAATTAGACCTGTCTTTACATTGATGCCCCTCATGAGTCGTGAGCTAGCTTTTGGAGTTTCTTTTTCAGTGTCAAGAACAACTCTTCATTGAAGCATGGTAAGTTAACTTATTTCTTGTTGAAAATGAGGGCATACTGGTCCAGTTCATGTTTGCAGAGGTACAATTATTGGATAAACTAGAGGGGTATGGCCGGGAGGGGGAAAGGACGTATACGACTTCATGGGCCACGTGATGAGAAAAAGGAAGGTTCGTGTTGCAGGTGATGAACTTACGTGCAGAAGTAGACGTCTGGTTCGCAATTTCACAAGAGAAATTGAGTACTCGTATTGCTGACGAACCGTTGAACTAGGCCTGAGCCCACAAGGTAGGAAAAGAGAGCAATTTCTCAAGAAACTTTACTAAGAAACAAAACGCATGCACTTGCAAAAGAAATCACAAGGACCCTTGTATATGAGCAAGTCTTGTTACACCTCAAAGAAAACAAACTGACAAACTGGCAAACTGAGGAAAGAAATTACAGATGGAATTTGGAGTTGAAACTAGAGTTAGTAACTAAAATTTAGTTAAATGTATGTCCTGTAGGGTGCAAACCGAGCTTTCTGAATTAGGGTTGCTCATCTCGCACTTGGAGAGTGTTTGGGATTGATTTTGTGATAGTCAAACCTAATTTAATTTAGATTACATTTAGATACATGGGTGTTTGGCAAAAAAGATTATGAGATTTAATCTGCGTCAAAGGCTATAAACCGATTAAATCCACAATTCTGGAAAGTGAGGATTATGAAATAATGATTTTTTTTCATAATCAGGTTTGACCTTCTAATTTACCAAACTATCCCCACATTTATCACAAAATTAAAGGATGTCCCTTACCCTTTTAACTAATTTGGAAAATTTATTGTACTATAAACACTAGTTTGATATTGCAGGTGTTTTAATTTAAAATGAGAAGTAACAAATTTTGTAAGTGGATGAAAATAACGTTTTTCATAATATATTAGTTATTTACAAATGGGAGTTATGTTAACATCACTTCACTAAATGGTTATTAGAAATTAGGGTTAATTACACCTATGTCCCTGAGGTTAGGGTATAATTTTAAGCAAGGACAATAGTTTGTACAAATTACACTTATGTCCGTTGACCAAACGGAATCTAAAAAATCATAACGGTTTTAGCGAAAAGTATTTATTGCCCCTAATTAAAATTAAAATTCCATGTTTCTTTTTTATCTTTTTTTTCTCTCCTTTCTCTCTCAAATTCAATCTCCCCACACCCCCACCCCGCCTCGCCCCTTCCCCCCTCCCCACCCCGCTGTCGCACGTTCCCCCTACGCCGACGCCGCCCCCGCCCCCGCCCCCGCTCTTCCCCTCGCACGCCGCCGTTGTCCCTCCCTCTCCACCACGTCGCAAGATCCCTCTCTACTGCAAGACCCCTCTCTAACCCACCGCGAATCTCCCCTATCTCTCTCTCATGCCATGACTCGGAATCACAGTAGGTATTTTTCTTGGGTTTTTGAATTGATGATGGGTTTTGGTTTGGGAAGAAAGAAGAGTGGGTTATGGCGGTGGTGCGGTGTGGTGGGTAACGGCAGTGATGCCGGGTATTTGGGTCACAGAGGTTGGGATGGTGGTTGGTAGTGGTGTGTAGGTATTGTGGGGTGGCGGCTACGGGGTGGGGGAGGGTGGGGCACGGAGGGATGGGGGGATGAAGCTGTCAGCCACGAAAATAGATTTGCAAATTAGGGTTTTGAAATCTTAATTTGCAGATTGAGACCCTAGTTTTGATGCTGATTGAGAAATTTCGGTAGATTATTTTGATGAAATTTACGGATTGATGAAATTTTGATGAAATAGACATAAGAGTAAACAAGTTTAGATGCAGATTAAGAAATCTTGAAATCTTAATTTAAAATTTTTAAAAATATTCAGTATATACAATACAAGGATAATATTGTCATTTTTAAAATACGTATTGATGACATCATTAAAAAGTACACTTTTTGAACGGAACCCTGACGGATGGACAAGGCTGTAACATTTTAAAAGTGTTTGGTCACGGAATGTTACATTTCGTTTCTGAGCAGAAGAGCCGTTTTCAAGTAGTGTTCGATCGATTACGTATTAATCAATATTCGATTGATTGGTCTGAGGTTATCGACAAAAAAGGTTTGTCTAAGCCACTTCGTTTCTTTTTGTCCAAGTCACTTCTTTTTTTGTCCAAGTTGCTTTTCTTTTTGTCTAACTCACTTCCTTTTTTCTTTGTGAGTTTGGGGAATATCCCCATTCATAGGTCCGAGATCTACATCTATGAATTGAAAGGTCCGAATGATCAACTCTGCAATCAGTTGTTAGAATCAATAGGTCTTCAAATCGTTCATTTGAAAAAATGGAAACCCTTCTTATTGGATGATCATGATACTTCCCAAAAATCGAAATTCTTGATCAATGGAGGAACAATATCACCATAAACTTAATGTCCTTAACTGTAATTATACCATAACCTCAGGGACATATGTGTAATTATTAGTCATAGAAATTATTTTTTACGTGTCCTTTTATGGTCATTTTACTATAGTGAAACTGATTTAAGCACTCTGCATCTAAACATTTTTTGTAACTTTAAGCTAGTTTTCAATTACTTTTACTAAACAGCAAATTGATTCGGCTTAAAGAAGATTAACTTTGATTTTGAGAACCGATTAAGATTTAAGTTGAATCTGCTTTCTAAAATCAACCCCGAACGCGCTCTTGGTCTCAGGCAGGGGCGGAGGGAATGGGGGGCACAGGTGGGCCGGCGCCCACCTGCTTCTCAGTGAATTTTTTATTCTATATGATATATTTTATCCTAAATGAGAAAAATGCCCACCTAAAATTTTTAAAAATGCTTAAAATAGATATATTTTTAGTCACTTTATGTGTTAAGCCATCTGAAAATTCTAAAAATAATTTAAAAAAAATGTCTTTTTAGCCATTAAAATGCTAAACTTACACAATAAATAAAAAAAGGTATGCGCTTAAAGTCAACACAAAAAATTCTCTTTATTCTCTATTGTTTTCAAAGTCCCCATGTTTCTAAAGTCTGAAAGTCACATAATAGAGAGAGGGCAAGGAGCACAGTACCGTCTCCACAGTCCCCTCACCGGCCTTACATCCTCAACGCCACGGCCCATTGCCTCCACCGGTAGGCCCACCTCCGTCGACCAGCAAAGTCCCGTAAACGGTAGATTCTATCACGTTATAATGGTTGAGTGATTGAAGTCGTACGTGGTGTATTGCTCGAATCATCGATTCATCTATTCCTCCAGCTTTGTCGATTCGTCACGGTGTTTTGCAGTGACACTCTCCTCAGATTTTCTTTTCCAAATTATCAGTTCTTACCTAATTTCTTCACGACAATCCTTTTAGCCTAAAAATAATGAAGAACCCTAGCTTTTTTCACCAAATATAAAGCCACCATCCTTGCACTGATTACTGAAATTGCTCCACTGTCTCCTCGCAATAGGAAGTGAGAATTTGGCATTTGGGAGAATTTTGCAATTAGAGTTTGAGAATTTGGAGCTTTCATGAACAAGTTGAATATATTCCTCACCTAACGAACTGGGAAGTGAAGTTCGAATTGCTGAATTGGAGTTCTTGTTTCTTGCCCCTTTGACCCACGTTTATCAATTTATTAGGTTTTAACTCATTGACGACAATATTTTAAACAAATTTTTTTTTTGGTTATTAGGTGTCCATCTTGAACTAAGTTTCTGGCTCCGCGACTGGTCTCAAGTCTAGATTATAGCCTGTTGCCTTTGAATTAAGTTAAGTCAGTCATGGTTTGATTAGAATTCGGAATTTGACGGTCCAAATGTGACAGCCGAATCAGTGAAGAACTGTTCTACGACGTGAAGATGGTTGAGAAGCAAGAATTGGCATGCACCACCGAGGGTTGCTTTCATGTTGGTCACTGAAAATCTTTCTGAACAGCCTATGTTATGATGTACCTTTGGATATGAAAGCACAAAGATTTTACCTAGTGAAATGAAACCCATGTTGTTGAAAGCTCCTCCGTTGAACAAGTGTGTCTGCTTTATCTTCTAATTAAGAGGATCACAGTATGGCTGAAGCGTTTCTCTTCTTACCAATTCTTTACTTATAATATCACAAGTCAAGCTTCACATCTAAAGTAATGTAATTCCTTCTTAGTCCCATCCACACTACTGTCAACTTGGCAATTTAAAGTACTTTGTTTCTATTTCGCCCACCTTAGACGTGTCATCAAGAGCATTGAGCATACGATCGATGATTCAGTCAGTAAATGTAAGCTAGGGTTAAATTCATTTTCTCAACCACCACAACAGCAGTTAATTGTTCCATACTTCAAAGATGGAACAAGTAGTAGTTGTTTAACAATATCTAAACCCGGCTACTTTAGCTTGCTCTCTCTATGAGTAGTCTTCAGCCAATGATAATCAAGAACAAAACATCCTTTTGACTGATCTTTGGAGCTCTCTCTCTCTCTCTTTCTCAAAACACACACACACACACACAAAGGTCCTTAGTCATTGCACGTTTCGGGGACAACGTTATGTTTTGGGCACATTTTACTCTTCTTAAAGGGCAGTTGAACAGAAGTAGGTAAGCAGTTGGCTTTTTTCCAAGGGTACAAGCCAGGGTCTCCCCTATATTTAGAAGGAAGCTAAGACACCTCTCTCTCTCTCTCTCTCTGTGTCTCTCCCCTCTCCACTGCATGTGCATGGGAAAAATACAGTCCAACCTCTTTTAACCTATCACCAGCTTAAACCTTGAAGCATAAATTCTCAAAACATTCTCTCGGGAAAGCCTGAAAACTCATGGAGGGAGAACCGCCGCCGCCGCCGCCTCCCATTGAAAACAACATCCCATGCTTCTTCAGTTCTTCACTTCCATCAACCTCAGTTTATCCTCAACAACTACACCAACCAATACAAAACTCGGAAGTTCCGTTGGACATTGACTGGGTCAGCCTCCTTTCTGGTTGCGTTGGAAATGGCGATCGAAAGCCACCACCATCACCAAGTGTGTCGTCGCTAACATCTAGGACTGAAGGAGAGAATAGTATGAAGATCAAAGGGAGGGGTATTAGGAGCAAGAAAGGGATTCCACCTAGAGTTGCCTTCCAAACTAGGAGTCAGGAGGATATTCTGGATGATGGCTACAAGTGGCGAAAATACGGGCAGAAAGCTGTTAAAAATAGCACGCATCCAAGGTATTACAATACTATTTTGCTATTGTGTGCGTGTATGTGTGCGCATGTTGTTTTCTGTTCTAAGAATCATGCCTCCAAAAAAGAATCAAATTGCACAACCTATGTAATAAGTAAATGTCTCTTGTCGCTTAAAGTTGTTGAGAACTATGATGCCAAGCCCCCGCGGCTCATACAATTTTGCATAAACGGGAAGTAGAATCCTTTGCAAATGACTTAAATGCGTGAACATCAAGACATTGGCTACAATTGTAATTGTCCTAATCAGGGACCAAATATAGTTGGAAACAATTAGTACATTCACATTAGCAACAAAATTCCTCTCCCTGTCATTGCTACTAGATTGGCGAGAAAGCCACAAGTTATGCAGTACTAGTCCAGTGATATATCTTCTTTGTAAGTGCTAACATACTCAGAAACTGGAATTGGGTATTTCTTCTGAGTCAGATGGAACACAAACAACTTAATTAGGCTATTAATTAAGGACCTTCATGAAATGTGTGATGCATTCATCCTTTATCTGTATTCCTTTTCTCGAAGATAAAGTTTTCCTCACAAGCTACATTGTTGTTTTTCTTTCTTTTTTTCTTTTTTTGTAAAATGAACGGAGGAGCTACTATCGCTGTACGCATCATACGTGCAACGTGAAGAAACAGATCCAGCGACTCGCGAAAGATAACAGCATTGTTGTGACAACTTATGAAGGCATTCACAATCATCCTTGTGAGAAGTTGATGGAAACCCTAAGCCCTCTACTAAGGCAGCTGCAGTTTCTTTCTAGGTTCTGAAACCAGTCACTATGCTAGTTCGAAAATGTACAGTTATGGGCCACGTACTGCCTGATTACCCGGCAATGTTGTATATAGAGTTCAAAGATGCATATAGGAGATGGAATTAACAGCATGACAACGCAAGCTTATACAAGCAAGGAGAAAAAGGCACCCTAAAGGTTGTTCAAAGGTGGCCTTCCTTTTACATTTTCTCATTATCAAACAACTTTTCTATGCTAAATTCAGGAGTATTTTCGATACAAGCTGAGAGAGAGCTTAAAGAGTCATTGACTCCGAAATCACTTACAGGTAAGTTAGATATTCTACATTTGCACAATCATAATCGCTTTTAATACATGATCCAAACCCCCTCCCACAACCCTTCGTACAAAAGAAAAAAAAAATTACACACGCACTTACATAAAGATACATCCTGGAGGTGCGGGAAGGAGGGGGGGGGGGAGTTGTTTATATTTCAGTAATCCTTACCAATGCAGGATGTTTAAGAAATTAAAAACCACAATGAATAAATGCACAACCTCGGCCAAACCTGACCAATGATCTTTAAGTAGTCCCGCTTGAAACTATGAGCACGAACTGAGGTGAGGAGATCTAGTGCCGAATGAGGAAGACGTGTAAAAATTGACACTCTGCACATCAGGAAAAGTCTTGGCAGAAATTCTTCGAGGACAAAACCTTTCCTAAGTTGATATACTGTGTGATCTGAGTGAGAATGATCTCATAACTGGAAAATGCCTAACTCATGCCCGTGCTGCGTAAGCTGTACTTTTCTTTCACCAACCCATTCTAGCCGATAAGAGAGATCAAGATTATGAATCAAGAGTTTCAATCTGTCAGTTTCGTTGAAAGATCTTGCATTTTCCTGTAACAGAGATCATAAAAAGTTATCGTCAAGACCACTCATGAAATTCTTGTAAACTGTCAGTCAACAGTTTCTGAATTGGGAGAATGTTATGAGACTCGGCATAAGGGTTAACGTACAACTGACTGTTGACACAGTGGTAAAAGTTTGGAATGCCAATATCCCGGGCCACCTCTCCTATCGTAAGTAATGAATAGCTTTAGCCAGGAGAGGTGATGCATGCATATATCAAGCAGTAACCAACGTCAAATCCATCTCTTAAAACATTTCTTCTTGTAGCTCTATCCATCACTAATAACCTTTTCTTTGGGCAGTTAGCAACCAGAAATTTTATTCTTTTAGCTTCACTTGCTCACTCCAATATCATGGAGTTTTATACGGGAAAGATGATGTATCCAATAAGAAAAATGCGAAGGTGGATAGAGAAAAATTACCTGCATATTTCCCGGTCTCTCATTACCCATTACACTCGCCATTATGCTTGACCTGGTGGAATTAGGGGAGAATCCTTCCCACGGGGGAACAAAAATCAATTTAGTGCAGTGGACAGGAACAAGATTCCTGCTGAGTTTCTCCCACCACACAGATCCCAGTGACCACCATCTGATCATCAACCCATGCTCAGAGAAAGCAAGTAGCCCCTGGAGTTGCACAGCATTTAGCTAAAGACATTATCACACTTTTTTGCACCAAAAAAGCATTTAGCTAAAGACATTCGAACTTTTGCAAACAGGGAACCTCATGCCTAATTAAAGACGGCAGTTTATATCCCGTCATCTTAGCGACATAAACAATGCCAATATTTTAGTCCACACACTTCTCTATTAAATTTAACTCCCTATATTCACGAAAGGGTTAAAAAAAGTTCACGACAGCATCTTGTGGTGAAAAGGGTGTGAATTTAGGAAAAAGAGGTGCAAACTACAGAGTACAATACTACATTTCGGATACAATACAAGACTTAGGGAAAGAAAAACTAGAATGGGCTTACAAGGGAAGTATACAACATACTCACAGAAGAAAGTGATGCCCTAAACCCTAAGTGATACTGGAAGTCTGAAACAAACTACCTTGTGAAATATCAAGCCTCATGTTCACAATATTTCTGTTCTTTTTTTTTTTTTTTTTTTTGGTGGGTGGGTGAAGGTGTGGTAGTGGTGTTTTTTTTTTGGGGGGGGTGGGTGTTCACAAGTGGTAAACCTAAGACCTTGACAAGAAAAAGGCGGTGGTGGAAACACCAACCATTGCAAGGTCTGGTGAAGATAATGTCCATAGCCTTATGCCCACTTTCGAGGAAGGCTGTCTCTGTGTCTTGAACCCGTGACTACCAAATCAGAGTTGAACAACGATTTTGTTGATTTTACAGTCAACATATGCATACAGATGATCTAAATTTCACCGTAAGAAGTTAAGATATAAAAAGGAACATATGGGCAAAAACTAAAGCCTGGCATATGAATTGTATTTCACCAGTAGATTAAACCAACAAGCTAATCCTGACTACTGGATCCATAATATTCTGCACAACATACGAAACTACCACCTTGTTATACATGTAAGAACTTGTCAAGTGCAATCTCTGTCCATCACTACAGTGCTAGCAGTCCATCCTTAACCAGTAACTGCGCAACTATAGCACGGAGTAGGGTGGCAACGAAGACCCAAACCCATTTACCCACCCAAACACCCCATTTAATAATTGGGTCTTAAATGGGTCACTTATTTTCCTAATAACCCGCGAGTTTAAGTGGGTTATAATGGGTGCCCATTTAACCGTATACATAATCTGACTTAATAAGTGGGTTAAAATGACTGCTTATGTGAAAAAAGGTCTCCATTTACTGTTTGAGAAACCTCTAAAAACCCAACTAACCCCACAAAATCCGTCGAGCCACCATACGGAAACCAGCCAACAACTGCCAACCACCAGCCCAGAACCTACAACCACCAAATAAACACCTCCCTAACCATCGCACCACCTAGAAACCAACAACCATCACTGAACAACCTATAACCACCTCTATAAAAATCACAGCACCACCCACACACCCACCAACAAACACCACTCCAGCACCACGCAATCGCAGAAACACCCCTTACCAGAACCCAACACCACACAACCATCGCGGAACCACCCCCAACCAAGAACAACCACCAGAGGATCTCAATAGAGATCCAATTAATCTCTGCAGATGTAAAGATGGCTGAAGTGGAACCACCGGCATATGGCGATCTCATCCTTCGCTACCTTGTCAACCATCGTCCATCGTAGTAGCTGTTAATAGAATTTTTGTGATGGTGGCCGTGTTAATGGGGAGGAAGTTTGTGGTAATGGTGGAATCGCGGGGTTGGTAACAAAAAAAAATTAATGGGTCACTGTAACATTAATGGGCGAAACCAACCCATTTAATGAGATGATCCAATTAACCCATAAATAGATGGGTAAAATGGGTCAGTTACCCATTTATACCCAACCCATTTAACTTACACCCAACCCACCAGCCCCACTAGACCTGGCAAAAACTGACCTGGACCCGCGGATCTACCCGTACCCGCTCAAAAAACCCGGGTGCGGGTACAAAAAACTATACCCGTTAAAATTTTACCCGGATTCCGGGCTATTTATATGGTGTTTTAGGGTTTGTGACACTTAGGTTACCCATTTATCATCCTCCTCTCTCATCTCAACTCTCTACCCCCTCCCTCTCTCTCTCTCTTTCTCTCTCACCCTCATTCACAAGAGACTCTCTCACCCTCATTCACAAGAGAACAACCGACGCCGACGCCGATCTCTCTCACCTTCACTCATTCAAGAACCACCACAGATCGACGGCCCCGACGCCTTACCACCACCTCTCTCTGTGTCTCTCACAAATTGACGGCCCCAACGCCTCACCACCACCTCTCTCTATCTCTCACAGATCGACGGTCCCGACACCTCCACGCCTCCACAGCCCCACAAATCGATGGCCGAGGACCTCTCTCTCTATCCGTTATCGATGGCCGACGCCACAAAAATTGACGGCCGTTTCAGCTTCTTTGTCCTAAATTTTTGTTGTTCGACATCATCATCGGGAAGGGCTTCAGTGCACAAATTTTTTGGATTAATTTTTTAATGTGATGAAAACTATCTGTGATGTACGTTTTAATGTACTTTCGAATCTGTGGCTATATCCATTCTTGAGTCTTTTATTGAATTGTTGGTATTGATCAGCAGATCAGGTGCCATGCTATTTGGCTGGTTATTATTATGTGAAATTTCCTTCTTTTTAATTTGAGTTTTGTGAAATTAAAAATACTTTTAACAACAAGAAAGGTGCTGGAAAAAAAGTAAAAAGAAGGAATTTTGTTTAACCTAACAATCAAAAAAATATTTATATAAAAAATGAATTTACCCGCGGGTATTACCCGGTCTGCCTGGGTAGGGTCTGGGTATAGAAAAAAGCTACCAGGAAAATTCCGGGTATTTTTTACCCGGACCTAGCCTGACCTGTACCCGGCAGGTATACCGTTTGCCAGGTGTACCACCCACCTTGCCACCCCTACTGGGGAGGGATCAGCAAGGAATCGAATGCAAGCCTGCAAATTGATTAGACTTTGTAATAAATTAGGGATTTGTTTGTGATTGTAAGATCCCATAGTAGCTTGGGATTTGATTTACTTGCCTTTTCAATTGCACATTGTCCTAATGTAAAAAGCTAAGCTAAATCAGTTTATAAATCAGTGTCTAGTTCAGGTTTCTCCCTCTGTACGTCTTCTAAGGGTTCATTCTCTCCTATTCTCTTTCTCCCTCCATTTAGAGCATCCCTCTCCAAAATTATTACTAAAGTTGCACATCAGATGTCCTGATTAATTTAAAAAGAAGCAAAATATAAACATGTTTTGGGGCCATCAAATCTACCAACAAGTAATGCAGAATTTAAGCACTGGGTTCAGTGAAGTCTGATATTCAAAAAGTTAAATGAAGTCGTTAGACTCTGTCATCTCTGCATGCATCCTATTCTGTTCCCATCAAAAACAAGAGGGAGCATGCAAAATCTTCACAAGATCTATCTACTTAATAAAAGTACCTCTCCATCTGGCGAAAAACTTAGAGCAGAAATTGCAGTAGTAGATGCCGTTTCTGAAGATCCACCAATCAAACTTGGAAGTCCTGGAGGTCCACTTGCATCCAAGACCTTAATTTTTGCCGTGCTACATACAAAAGGAAAACAAGATAAGCAGAGATCGATAAGCGGCTTTAACCACAGATAAAGATGGATTTGATAACAAATAAAATCCTCCTCCTTCATTTTACAAAAATAAAGCACGACTAAATGAAGCAATTTGACTTCTGATGTCATTTGCAAAAGGAGATATAACTTCGGTACATATTGGGTTCAGCTTTTCTTGCATGCTTTCCCCAAGAAGCTGAGACAAAAGGGCGAAGATTTTACTTTGGCATAGAATTTGTAACTGTAGACTGTTCATTGATGCGTATTTCAGAGGCTTATATATGTAAAGCCAATGAAGAGAGGAAAAACATGCATAAAAGAATATGCAGATAGAAAGTAACTTGTAACCCGTAAAGTAGATACTCATGACCAGTGTTCTCACATTCATCAAGGAGCATGACTGAGACTTGATTATTAGCTAGCAATAGTCTACAATTTTTTACTCATACGATAATTCATACAAAAAAGCACTAGATATTTGTCCAATGTACTTTCAAACAAAGGTAAATACATGGTTGTCTTCTAGAATGATTATCAATTGCACAGTGGTATAATTAAGCGACATACTAACATGAATATCACTAGAGCCAGAAACCATTAACCCAGCCAGTTTCCGCTACAGAATTTCTCTTCTTTTTTTTTTTTTTTTTTGGTTGAGAAAGGGAATAGATATTAACTAACTCTTTTATGACTAATCAACTAATATAATTTTTTTAATCACCTTTGCATTTCATATACCCGAATGCTAGCATTCTTCGTCTCTCCGATTGCATCCCCAACAGCCAATCGAGTCGCCACGTCATTAAGGGCCACCATTGGGAATACACGTACGGTTTCCTTCAATGCAGCCATTGAACTATGAAGGCAAGTTTTGCGCATGACTGAGTTGCTGGGGTCCATTGTCTGTAAAATGAAATTGACTACCTGCAAACCTAAGAGTTAGAGAGATAAATACTGAACAACCGCTGCTTCAAGCAATGAAAGTATAGATGTGAGATGGTGAAATGGAAGTAATAAGATTTGGGAGCAGTCTGTCACCTTCATACATGCAAGAAGAAAATTGAAACTACTAAAACAGTTGAAGAAGTATACTGCGTGACTTAACTTCCCCCTCCCTTAGAAATTCGAAATGATTTAGGAGAGGTATCATGAAGTACCTCCATTGTTTATTGTCTGGAAGATACAGAAATCAAATGGGAAATGATGCTTCTGCATTTAGATGAATATTTAATATCTACACACACACACAACACAGAGGAAGATGAAGAAGAAGAAGAATTGACTACTCCTAGAGATTGTAGCTTTGTCCAGCAAATGCTTGACTAAATTGTAAGAAATTCATTACTCCTACAGATTGTACCTTGGACCTCAAGTGCTTGAAAAGTTGTGATTTATGGTTTTCTACTATTAAGTTTTACAGAATTACAGATTAATAATTACAAGGCATCACTTCCACTCTCAAGATAATTTTCATCTTTCTGTTGGAATAAACCAGCAGTTTCAAAAATTAAAACCCCCTCTTCCAAATGAGCAAGAAGTTTGTTTTCAACAAGAAAACCAAGTAGTATTTCTATTGCACCAAGGATATGCTCTAATCTTGTTTGTATGAGCACAAAGAACTTATATAACAGCGGTTCTGAGTTTTGGTGCAAAAACATGGGCTAAGATATAAGACATATGAATGAAAATTTCTTCAAAGTTCCATGCCAAGGTCCAATCAAACAGCCTTAAACCCAACGCTTAGACTTCAATCTTTAATGCTCAGCCAGCTCCATCTCAGGAGTTATCTTATCAACATGTTATGTCATTGCACATTGACACTAGGCTAGGTTATCTCTACAAAAGCGCGAGCTATCCTAGATAATAAGGAACCGAGGCCAGGGGGGTGTTTGGAAGGATTTGGAAAAGATATCCACATAATTGAAGAGAACCCACTTATGGCAAAGCAGCCGATAGATTGTTTTGACGAAAAGTACCAGTTCCACCATTACATAAACACGCATTATATGTAAAATCAGTAGATGTATTAATTTCCTAAACTACCTGTCTTCTACACTTCAAACACAAGATTTCTCATCTGTTACTTATTACGGAATGAAGATAGAATCTAGCTTACCAAAACAAAGAATAGTTGTACACACCTTGTCAAGGTATTGAGCCAAATTTCTTGGAGAACCACGTATGACCCTGATGAGAGTCATGAGCGATATTACGTGAACAGGTGAATCAGAAGCCGTGGACCATATTTGACTTTCAATTACATTTAAAAACCCTTGTGTATCAGCCATTGCCAAACTCGGAAGAAGAATCCCTACCAAAGTCTCCCGAATTTCAAAAGATGTGGCTGGATTTCGCGTTGATGAGTCGGCAGATGCACCACTAACACACTCTATTTGGAAGAAAATATCCCCAATAAGACGAGGTATTTCAGAACCAATGCATGTCTTCCATGTACTCTCCATACCTTCTGCCAGAATCTCAGCTGCAGTGGAACTATATTTTTCATTCATGGCCATAACCAACTTCGTTAAGGGATGGACAGCTAACAGCGCAAGATTTGGTTTCACAAGGCTAGGGTACCAAACAGCCAATGCAGCAGCAACAATAATATGAGATGTCATTGCATCTTGACTTGTTCCCTCAACACAAGAAATCCAATCTTGCACTTCAAATGAATCTAGCCAGGATACTATTTCAGAATCCTCAGCCTGAGATATTCTTTGTGTTTCTGGATGATCTACGGAGTTCTTGTTGTTTGCGGAAGTTCCATCCATGCTTGAATTGTCACAACTGCTTTCCAATATTCCTTTTGAAGGGCCTAGAAGTTTGGCATGATCAATTGCTTTTTCACCGCACAAAGGAAGTGGAATTGCCCGTGAAGCAGCACAGTGGAACAAAGACCGTGCTGCCATTCGTACATGTTCACATTTATCTTGCCAGAAACTTACTAAAAGCTGCAAAATAGAAGGAACAAAAAGCCAAACACCCAGAAATTAAAATGCACAGCATAGCAATCCTCCACACTCACACAAAATTGTCTTTTAATTTAAAAACATAGATGAATTATTGAGATTTTGACAGGGAATACACAATACCAAACCAGATTGTCTGGTCTTCTTTTGTTCCCTTAAACACTTGCAATCATAGACCTCATCTTAGAAGTCGCTTTGCACATACATGAAAGGAAGGATATGGTAAGAGACCTAAAAGTTTAATCAGTCTATCCCTCATAGATTGATGCTTTGATTAATAGAGCTGCAATCATTTTTTATTTTTTTTTTGGATAAAGCAAAAGTGTTAGTTTAAGTTCCTTGCTTAAGCATTTGACTTTATTAGTAGCAGAATAATTTTGAAAAGTCGAAACAGCTTAGGCTAGACGGATAAAAGATTCCAATTATTCCTCTGTATTTTCACGAATCGAATGACCACAATTGAACGTTTAAGATAAGCATAACCACCATGAAATTCATGTGCCACTCAACAATGTTATCCACATGAGATTGCTTCAATAATACAGGAAATTTTGACTTAGTGAGAAAAATTTCAGGAGCCATGCACCCAATGTAGACACATGCAAACATAACTATTAGAGCAAAACTCCCTAGAGTTTGAAGGAAGTTTATCTTCATGTTAATTTTTCCGATTACGATAGCATATTGACTTTTATGTTCCCTTTTCATTTATATTACTCAGAAAATAATACTCCCTCCGTCCCTTTTTAAGTGATCAAATTTCCTTTTTGGGCCGTCCCACAATAAGTGATCACTTCCAAATTAGGAAAGATTCTTTAGGTATTTTTACACATTTACCCTTTCTATACTTTTTTTATTCTATTTCTCTCACCACATTTAATTCTCTACCAACTCATTTTCTCTCTCATGGCCCACCACTTTACACTTTTTTATTTTATTTCTCTCTCCACATTTAACACTCTACCAACCAATTTTCTCTCCCATGGCCCACTCTCTTCCTCCCTCTCTCTAAAGGGTAAAATGGGAAAGACATAATATATAACCTAAATTCTTAATATACGTGCAAAATAAAATGAGTCACTTAAAAAGGGACGGAGGGAGTATTATAATACTGTATTACAGGCCTCTATAAAAACCGACATATGATAGCATTGTATTTAGAAAACTTATGATTGCACGAAACAGGTAATACGTCCCAAGTAAGATAAGTCATCTATTTCATCACCGTTTGCCCTAGCAATATCACACAGACAAGACATCAACCCACAGGATACCTCTTCCCTTGCAAAGGTTTATCGAGGCTCGTCTTCATATGCTTCACATATTTGGGACTAGAAACATGTCTAATATACAGGACCGCTTGTCAAATATGTCCTTTCTCTTCAAACTGCAATTCTTGCGGGAATCAGAGAAAGCCATTCGAAACAATAATGATGTTGACTCACTCTACCCACACATCAAGTTAAAGACAGTTTGTAGGCTGACCAATACTCTTCACACTATATGTTACCTACTTACCTGCAGCAAAGGAGGCTTCATATCTGGAAATTTCTCAGCAAAGTTCCGAGCATAAAATGCCGCTAAAGCACTGCAAAAAAGACGTGCCACAATAAAATTTTGGTAAGTGCAAGAAAGTAGATGTAATCATACCTTAAGAAGCGATCTGTACAGTCAAATCCATCACACAATGATCTCACCCTAAAACTTGCTTGACCAGAGAAAATTGTAGAAGATAATACTAATATACAATTTAGCATACTCAAGTAAGAGAACAAGTAATAAACCATTCTTGGTAAAAAATGATTGATTTATTCCATTTAAAAAGGATCTATCTATGCCCCCCACAAAAGTTAAGTACCAGAGCAATAGGACGCTAATTAGTTACGAAACTATCATCAGTGTCTCACAAAGATCGAGCATTACAACGCCGTTATATGAATTCTTTTCCTGAAAGGAAAAAATAATCAAAGATCTATATATTGCATCTAGAATGGCAAATTATTCATGCTCCCGAAGAATTAAGTACCACTACAATAGGATATCAACAAAATAAGGTTAAAAAAGAAGCATAAATTGTAGTAACAGGACATGCGCATACTGATTGTCAGAAAATGACTTCATACAGAACTATTTATTGAAAAACAACTGTAATACCTGCTGGCAGCAGAACAAGAATGAGACAAGCTAATCATGTGCTGGGCAAGGGACACCATAGTCAGTGATCTTATCGCACAGAACTCCGATGATGATTTCCAAAGCTGAATTGTTAACTAAAATGTCTCAGACACGAAGAAAGAAGTCAAGAGAATAGGCCCTAATACTAATGCAGTCAACAAAGTACCTCAAGCGTGGCATTGGAACCAGGAAATGCCACTGTGATAGCTCCTCTGTCCCCTAGCAAACCAGAAGATACAATGAAATTATCTGGTCTCTTTAGCTGCATCTCAGATATTAGCAGCTGATCAAGCTTGCTATCCACGTCCCACAAGTGTAAAAAGGACAAGCTGAACTGAAGTAGGCGTCCTTCAAGTGATTTAACCCACTCACTATTTTCAATATTATCAGTTGAGGTACCTTGTAAACAAGAACCATCATCTCTAGTCAAATGGTGAGGACTTGGCATCACAGCCCTGTGTCCCTTCAAAAGGCCATTAACATTTTTATGACCATTTGTGGGTGCCTCAGCTCCCAGTGGCTCTTGCGTCCCCCTTCCATCCTTGAAGAAATCAGGTTTCAGACAAAGAGTCATTATCGAGGCCAGGTCAAATGTTACAGTTGCAACACCAGGGAATGGGCAAGAGCATTTGATTGGATGCATATTGATCTGAGAGACTGGCAGTATGGATGGACAAAGTTTTGCATTACTTCCTTTACTAGTGTCTTCTAGCGAAGTACTGGGCTCGGTCAGTTTTGTGGTAACAGTGGAGATATTTGATGAAGTAGCCTTCTTGCCTGAATTTACCAAATTAGATTGCTTATATCGTGAATCTTCAGCCATTGGAAAAAGCAATGAGGACACTGAAGTATTTCCATTCATCACACTAATAGAAAGTGAATTCATACTGTTGCCCTTACAGAAATTATCAAACATGGAATGAGCAGCAGCCCCACGGAGAACCCGCTCGCGAGAACCTGTCTTTACATCCCAAATATATAGAACGTCAAACACGTCAGATGTTCCTGAATGGTTTAAACAAAGACATGCTACATAGCCTCTTGCAGTATCCCATACAACTTTACCAGGACAAGTGGGGTGTCCAGGAAACATCCTCTCCACACGCAAAGTCTCAAGTGAAGCAAGAGCAACGCAAGAATCCTCTCCCACAGAAAGAAAGCAGTCACTCCATGGACGGTCAGTTCCGGCTGGGGCTAATACTATTTGGCGTACCGGAGCTACATGTTGGTGCATCACTTTAATGAGATTGCTAGAGTCAAGATCCCATATACGAACTGTGCAGTCAATGCTTCCTGAAAGTAAAACATGAGTGAAACTCCCTCCTTTTGAAGTACTCATCATCTGATGAGCAGCTAAACATAGTATAGAACCTGTGTGCCCTTTAAGGTATTGTCTAGATGCACGTGAATCTGCTTCATGAATTGGAGTACCATTATGAGAACCCAGTCCCTCAAAGTACAAATCAAACCGCGAAACTTCTATTTCACCAGAGTAGAAGCCATAAACAATGGCGTATGGAGTCAAGTAGCTTTCAGAAATAACCATTGAAGTAGATACAACCCGTCCTTTTTGGTACAGGCCAAAGTTTTCATCTTTTACATGTATATCAGCTGCATTCTCCCGCCGTAGAGCAAAACTTGGCTGGGAAGTTATCTCACTTTCCTGACCATTAGGCTTCACGCCGACATCGAGTCTCGGGCCCTCACTTTTATTCACATCAGTGGAGTTTAGAGTCCAGCTGTCAAAAAAACTGCCTTGTGCAAGCATTTTGCACTCCCAAAAATCCTCCCTATTGGTTTCATTTTGCCGAGGCAATAACCAGAGTGTGACATTTGGTTTCCAGAGCAAAGGTTCTTTATCGTTATAGCAGCTTGAGTCAATACAAAGAAGATGACCATTCAATTGAATATAACGAATAAATGACTTCACATGAGGAGGATGCAAAACAGCAGGGGTTGCACATAGACGCTCAAACTTGAATACGTGACCTGTAAATAATACAGTATAGATAATTGCACAGCCTCTGTTATTCCAAAAGACAATTCTTTCTACAAACACGTTATGAGATACCTCGGAATTACTCAGTGGCATCCTAGCATCATCACTGTCAAGAAACATGCCTCCTATAACATGGGATTGACTGCAACTACGTTCACTATTGAGTTCGTCATCTAGGAAAGAAATCTCTCCAACTGTAATACCACCATCCACCAGCCTAAATACACAGCAGCTTCTATATACAAGAGCTAAAACCTGCCCGCACGTTGCAAATGCCACTACAGGTCCTCTTTCTTTTGACTCGTCAAGCCAATCGGTCAATTCCTGTTGAGAGGAACTCTTTCGCAAGGTAGTCAAGTTTTCCGCATTTGGGTCAGTATCTTTTAGTACAGAGACGCATTGTCCTTTACCCGATGAATCAACCATCAGTATTGACTGCGTCTCTATGTCCCCAACTGACATGATCACGGACATGTACGTCAAAGGCCCGATAGATAAGTTCCCATGAAAAACAGTCTGGACAATGGTAAGTGTATATGAATCAACAACCACAACCGTGCACTTAAAAGGTTTACTATGCAGTAATTCTGTATTCACCGAAACCTCAACCCCTTCAGTGGAGTCAAGTGATTGACAGTCCAATTGTTGAGCGGAATCAACAAAACAACAGGCAACACATATGTATCTTCTATTTTCAGGTAATGGGCGGATCATGGATGGACTCCCCACCCACGGTGGCACTTTCCTTCTGCGTCTGCAATGTCCGCTTCTGCTCCAAACGCACAATACACCATCAGTACATGCACTTATTAGTGCAGCATATTTAACTGAGTTAAAGTTCGTCGCCACATTACTTGAATCGTCTATTTTTTCATCTCCCGAAACTGAGGCGGGGAAACAGATGCCAAGATCTGCTATGGGTGCAGCATGACCGCACAAGACAGCCATCGGCTTTAGGTCCCGAACCTCATTATTGTCGCATGTGCTCTACATAAAACGAGAAATAAACCTCAAACAAAAAACAATATATGGTGAGTTTGGTTGCTGTTAAACATGATATCCGCAAAGCTGCAAATGACAGCAATAAAGACCAGCCAATAACACTTTCATCTACTCAAAATACCTCACTCAAAGCAGTATAACTGTCAAATGAGCATGGACTTACAGACTAAACAAACCAACTGAAACAATTTATTAAGAACACTTCAATAAACTAGCTCATGATACATGTTTTCACTGGATTCGGTACAGTCAACGTCTGGGGAGAACAATTGCTTAACTACTATCATCGATGGAACACACATGGCTTATATGGGCAGAGCGAAGTTCAAAATTGGCCCCACTTTAGCTTTCAAAAATTCGAGTTTAACTCAAAAAAAAATCTCAAATCCTGAGCTTTTTGTTTCTCTATAGTTATGTGACTCAGAGGTTTACAATTTGCTAAGGAATAGAATATTAGATTGATGGAAAATGTCAAATGACGATAAAGAAGTTATACGGACAACAAAGTAGCCCAGATACTTTATTTGGAGTGGCTATTCCTTTTGTACCTTCCGTTTCACTAAAAGGGCGGCACGAACCATTATCTTCTTAAACTAGTATTACCTTTGTCGAATCTGCTATTTACGTTACACTGTAATTGCATTCCTCTTGGGGAAGTCTATTTCCACACCTCGAATGCCTTTCCAGACCATAATTTGTCACTAAAAATTTTGTCATTAAGGCAGTTTTGAGTGACGAATCATGGTGTGAACGAGCATCTTTTAGGGTGTGGGAGTAGACGCTCCTAAGATCTTTTTCTAACTTGGCTAACATTCAGCTTCCTCATGGCTATTGTTTGTCGTCTTCAGTAGCATTCACCACGTGTTGATTACTCCCACATCACACAATTTTTCCATTTTAACTCTTCCCGGATTCACCGAACAGAATTCGAGCATGTAAACAATGATTTCGACTTACTGATTTTTAAACTAGGTTGACTAGTCCAACGATAGGCAGTATTTATATGTTGCTACAGACTATCCCCTGATTATCGAATTGTATAAGCTAAAAGGTGACAATTTTAGCTCGGGAATGTTAAATTGGCTTACATTGTTGGGATCGGTAGGGGGGAGATTCCACCGGACGATGGTGCCATCGGATCCGCCGGTGTAAAGAGTGGGAGGCTGGTCGAGTGCGGCGGTGGCGGTGACTCTGTGAGCTGGTGGGGACTCTGACCATATACACGCCACCGGTCTACACTTCATCGACGGACCTGTCACGCTTTCAAAGGCGCTCGGCGCTGTATGTTAGAATTCGGGATTGTCTGTGTGTTGGGGACGGGGGTGGAGGTTCTCAGTTCGATCAACAACGGAAGTTCGGAGTCACGCGCGTAACTTTCGGAGCCGACTAAACTGCCAGAGGGCCGTAGAGCAGCCCACTTAAAGGATCCATTAGGCTAAAAGGGCTGAGTCTGCCGTTTAATTATAAAAACTTATTGATCCAAAACAACGTAAGAATTTTTGCCTATGTAAACAAAAATATGTTTTTTAGTTATTTGGAGCGGCCTAGACTTAGGTTGGTTCAGTCATGTATATTTGGGTTATAATGAATTTATCAAGATAAAGTAAAAAAGTTTTATATAAACAAAAAACATAGTGGTGGTGAGAGGCGTCGGTTGGCAGCAGTGGGAGCCAGAGGTTAGGGCGGCTTCCAGTAGGGTGGCGATGGTCGACAGTGGTGGCAGTGGACGGCGGTGCTACAGCAGGTTGTGATGGTTCTTTATCGAAGTTACCAACAAAATGAATTCTTACATATATGGGTTTTTAAAATCTCAACCAGGATAACTCACTATAATATTGGCTCAGACCATCCTAACTCATTTTGTAACAAAAATAGGTTGGGTTGGGTAAAAGCTCATATTTTATTGGTTGGGTTGGTTAAACGTATAAAAACTCCACCCAAGTCGTAACCCTAATTTTATGATATGTAAAGCGCTAATTTGGTTAATTACATACATGTCTCTGAGATAATGATGATATTACAATAGTGTTCATTAGTTTGGACAAGTGTCAATTGATATCCTTTAACCAACCAAAATTTTAAAATACATAATGATTTTACTGCCCATAATTTGAAAGGTAAATTATTGAAATTCCCTTGCAAGGCATCCCACATTCCGACGACGACATAGCCAAGATAGCCGCGTACCCTGTTTCTCGTCTCTCGTCTCCATGTGGCCCATGTCAAAACCACCATAGCAGCTCTGGACCACCACCATCACAACCAATCATATGCCCACCATCACCACCCTCGTTCACCCTTACTCATAATCGTCGATCTACACGCCGACCACTGATCTATAGCAATGACCAACCAGCCACCAATCTAAACACAACCACCATTACTCCGTCTCTTACCATCACCCCGTCTTTCACTCTGATTACAAACATCAGCAAAATCAAATCAATCGTCTGGCTATGCTACTGACTGAAGGTTACAGGTCCACTACAATTTCAAGGCAGTTCACTTGTGGAGGAAAGAAGGGGGTTGTAGATCGCCGTCCCCGAAAGGTGGAGGAGTAGGAGATGTCATCACTACCGGTAGATAAATTGGAGAAAGAGAGTTGGGGGTTGGCAGAAAATCTATAAGAAGATTTTATAGCTTGATGATGTGGCATAATATGGGCCGTCATCTCAAACCCGTCTTGATCGGACGGCTGTAACTAGTTTACAGATGTCTGCTGTAACCCTAATTACATCAGATGATCTGAATCCATAAATTAGAGGGAGAGAGGGGGGCGAGGGAGATAGGGGGTGAGAGTTGGGGTTGGCAGAGAATCTATTAGAAGAATTAATAGCTTGATGATGTGGCATAATCTGGACCGTCATCTCAAGCCCGTCTTGATCGGATGGCTATAACTAGTGTTACATCATGTTTGTTGTAACTCTAGTTATAGCAGACAATCCGGGTCCGTGCAAAAGCGCTATTAGATTGGGGTTTGGTCAACTAAGCTACCGTGTAGAGGTGGCGGCGGGGATGGCACTGGACAGCCTATGTGGGATACTTGCAACAGGGGCTTGGTCTATAAAGGCGGCCATTGTGTAGAGGCAATGATGGTGGACTTGTTATGACGATGAAATTGACGTGGTAAACGTTGATGTGTAATTGCATGGTGGGTATGCAAGAAAGGGAATTGGGAAACTCAGGTTGTCTTTTCCTAACTTGAATATATATATTGTATGCATGAAAGGGCTATATTGAAATTTTAAAATTACAATTACATGACATTAGTAAAAAACATAATTATCATAACACATGAATGCACTGCTAATGTTTCACCTATTTAGCCTGTGGTTCAAATATATAACTTTAAATTAAGTAAATTTATAACAAAAAAGTAAATTACTTTATTGATTACATGATAATGTACAAATTTCAAACTTAAGGTTAACCACAATGGTGAAGTTCCTTAAATTTTTAAATTTTCAGACCTGAAGTTCTTAGAAGATTATATTATAACTATAAAGAAATCTGTTAACAAGACATGTAGCTAGTCAAGTGGCATTAAGGTTGTCCTTAAGGACAGCACCTAGGTTCAATATACCACTCCAACATCTGTATTTGAGAGAGTAAATTTTGCTAATGCGCACGTGTTAACTCGATCCAACTGACTAGTTTGACCCACAAAATGCTAAACATGTTAGTTTTTGCCACGTCATCTAGTCCAAATCAAGAACTGAACCATTGAAGCCACTAGGTCACATTCAGATCCGATTGGCCGGTCTGGTTCCGTTTTGATAATATGCCAAAAAAGTACACTTGTTCAATGAGTCAATGATATATAGGCACGACTAACACAAATTTCATGGCTTGACTTCAGTCACATACTGTTACATATCCAAACTTTATGTCTTTGACCATATAAGCAAATAGATGCAAAATACTAAACTTTTCTTTTCAATCGGTACTTTATATCCTGCAAAAAGCAATTCTTGAACGGGCCGGTCCCAACACATCTTTCTTGAAGGTCCACCAATCAAGTAAGCAATGAGATCTACACAAAAAATTGTATGTACAATCGTGGAATTGTAGATAAATGTCCGCTAACCAATTTCATAGGTTGTTTGTGTGGCAATATCTCGATGTTTAGCTCCAACAATGACATATGGAGGCCTTTTTACACAAGAATTACCCATGAGGCGCTTGGAATTAGTGACCTGAATATAACTAATTTGTAATGGTATTGGATGACTGCCATCTGAATATTGTAAACGATTGTCAATAGGGGTAGCACTGTTCAATTCGGGGTTCAAACAACAAACTGAATCGTTATCCCTCAAAGTGGAAGATTTTGAGATGAACTAGACTAATCACCATAGGTTTGGACAGTTCGTTTAGTCGGTTTAAACGATTCATTTCGGATATGCTTTTACCATTTTGAAAAAATTGTCCATTTGCACATCTACCATTGAATCTAAATATTATTCGAAATTGAAACTATAGTTTCTTTAAATTACACATAATCTTGTTACATTCAATAGTTAAGTGGCCATGCTAACATAAGATATAAGTATTATCTCTGATATATATTACAATGAAAACTCAATATTGCTTTGTCGTTGTTGTACGATGAAAAAGTGAGTAAATATACAAAAGATATTGATCACTATACTTCTTGTAATATAACTGCTCTCCTTATCTTTCAAAGTTTTGTTTTACGTGGATTTGTTTAGTACCATGTACGTGAAAATTATCGTTACTTAACATATGTCGGCGTTTGGTTTGTGGCCAGCTTCAAAAAATTGAACTGTGAACATAACTAAATCGTAGTCGGTTTGAGAAATATGAAACTGGACAGTCAAAAGTTTTGAACCGTTCAAATTAGACAATTTCAATTTTGATCAATTTGAACAATTTAAAACGATTTAATGCTCACACTTAATCGTGAATAATACAACTCGCCTGCCAACATGACCACTGCGCCGCTGCGTCACCATAGAAAGAGAGCATTAAAGTACTCGGAATATGTAACACAATTATCTTTTTTTTCCCTTTTGGTGAAGTTTAAATTCCTTTTTGAATGTAACGACTCGTTACTAACGAGTGTCATCGGGCCTTGTTCAAATTTCAACACCCACTCAGGCCCAAAAGAACCCAAGCCCCTGCCGGTGTCTGAAATCAAACCCAGCCCATGACCCACCACAAGCCACCGGCCCATTCCGCATTTTCTCCATCGTTTCAAAAGAAGTCTCCGGAAGTCGCGTTGACCCGAAGAGTCTATACAACTTCCCTCCATTTACACACGCACACACTCATCAAGCTCTTCCATTTCCATTCAACACGCTCAATTCTCCTTCCGAGCTTCACTGCAATGGCGGACCATGTGGCCGATAAGGCGAAAGCGGCGTTCGTGGACGACGATTTTCAGGTGGCTGCCGATCTGTACACGAAGGCCATCGGCCTTGACCCTGACAACCCCGATTACTACGCCGACCGGGCTCAAGCCCACATCAAGCTCAACTACTTCACCGGTACAAGAATCAAATATAAATTTTACACATGTGCATATATGCCCGACTAATTCTATTTTTTTTGCTTATATTATGCGTCTAGGCGCGTATTCTTTCTTCCACAATTTACTTGTTGAATGCTATTAGTCATGGATAATCTGAAATGATATCAGCACTCCGCTTATTAACACTTACTCTCCAAGTTTTGTCGGGAAGCACACTGATACCAGTTTTGCATAAAAATCATGCCCAAGTATACTGCTTAGACGAATAGCAACATCTCCATACGGTCTCAAGAGACTACGGACATAAATCTTTTTCAAGATTCCCATATGCATGCGCCAATAGCGCCCTACGCCACAATGCACTCGCACTCGCACTTAGTGCACTAGCTTGCCCTTCGTCGTGCTTAGCATGCACAACCAACACTATGTGCACACGGTCCCTCTACGGTGTCTCTAACGTGCCAGCATACACAGCAGCGTGCCAACGCAGCGCAACGACGTGTTAGTGTTGGCCAACGTTGTGCCTGTCGTGCACGGCAACGTGCCCACTTGTTCAACTTGACTTTAAGTCTTACTTCACTTGTGATAACGTGGCCATCATCAAGAATAGCTTAGCCCAATCTTAGCACCATGCCGACGATGGTACTTGCAAATCTGTACGTGATGCACGACCTGCTGCCACCAAACATGTCAATACTGCCTTCCGTCGATGAGCGCGTCGAATCTCACCTTGGCACATGGTGTGCAAGCACACCGATATCCCAACCCGCCAAAAATATGCATGCCTAACGTGGTTGAGTATAATCCGGGGCATAATGTGTGCATATCTTCAGCCTGCGACCCAAGAATAGCGCACACCGTCTGCGGTCTCCACCGAGAAGGACTTTTTCAAATGGAAGCTCTCAAGCATATCTCCAATGCTTTTAAGCTTGCCCCAAGTTCCCTTGAGTCACTCACTTGGTGCCCCATGGTTTCCCATGAAAACACAATGGTGGTGGAGTTATTGGCCGCACACTATGATGCTCCCCCTTATAGTACCCTTAGGAGCAAATTCCAAAGTGACAGTAGTAGACAGTACCCTGTTTCAGGAGTCATAATGACCCTTTGAAGACTTTAATCACATCGGAATTGCATGTTATAAAGCTCTGTGTACTCGTGGTGATCCATACTACAATCTTCATTTTGATTGATGTCCATGTCCATTTGATGCATGCAAATCGAGATTTTTGTCAAAAACCCTTTACCATATTTACAGAACCGCCACTCTCGTAGTTTTTGATCAAGAAGCACACCGGGTAGCCTCTCCTCTTGCCACCAACCCCCGAGGCCTTGCATGCGATTGGTGTATGCCAAAGTCACCCCATGAAATACACCCCCACTCAATTCGTCAATGTCACAGTCATCCTGTGACATCATCCCCCACTTGATGTGTCAATGTCCTCATTGACCAGCAACTGCCAACTTGCTAGAAACACCCCCACCTTTGTGGAACAGTACGCTTCCTGATAGCCTACAGCTTTGCTTCCACAGCAAACTTCCCACTCCTGGACGCTTATCTCTGAACTCGGTAAGTATCACAACAACCAACAACTACCTTCATTGTTTACTCCTCTAACTCAAGTGAAGAACGCACTTCATGTGCAAATGCCCCAATGGTTTCTCGTTTATGCCCACCTTGCCCCATCCGGGCCATACTCTCGTAGGCTCCTCAGGAGCCATGCTCAAACACCCCACCGGGTGAAGGCTCCTCATGAGCAAAGCTCTCTCACCAAAATAGCACCTCCATATGCAAAGGATCCTTCCAACCTGCTTCCTCTGAAAAATGCTGTCTAGGATCAAACTTCATCTCAAGTCTTGTCAAGAAACACGTACATCACTTTCCTGTTGATTCCAACTTCATTGCCTCAGACAAACCCTGTAAGTAAGAGCTTGAAGGCTGAGCAGACACGGCCAACTTGCCCCCTCCTCCCCTACTAACTTTTAACAACAAAAGCGGAGGGTAAATGGTATAAAGTGGAGTGCTGTTTTCGATTCCCATCCTAATTTCTGAGATTCTTAGAATTAAAGTTGAACACTAAAATCCAATGTTTTAACAGAAGTTATTATTTGCTGCATGATTATTTTAGAGGTTTTGATGAGGGTAATTTACTGGTTAATTTTTATGTAAGCAGAGGCTGTTGCTGATGCAAACAAAGCGATTGAGTTGGATCCTTTGATGGCAAAAGCATATCTTCGTAAAGGGTAAGCATATTGTACCCTTTTCATATGACTCATGCTCACTGAGTTGCGATTGCCTCCAAATTGTTGTTGCGATGAATGTTCATAGTTGTTTCAAAACACCTCAATTGTAAAATTTAACTTCTCCACCTCCTTCTCTTCATAAGAGTATCTTAACCTCCATGTGGCAGTGACTTCCATAAATAGCCACTCACATGGTACCGTGTAGAGTTCCTGTGACAAGGTTCAGAGGCAAACAATCCATAGAAAAGAGGTCACTAGATAGATAGTCACAAACGAAGTAGATTTATTCATTCTGGTGATTTCCAGGTTAACTTGACCCGACAACGTGTAATGTAGTTTTTTTTTTGTCAGTTAATTCTTGTCATATAGGTTTCTGGAAAGCTGAAAATCAATTTGATACTAGTAATTATACATAACACTGTGGGACCAAAAATATCATGTTTTAGAATGGTTATATGTTGATCATTGCTGTTAGGCAAGACCACTAGTGGTAGTAACAGATATCAATTTCATTACCCTATATTTTCTAAAAAATGTCTCTTTTGCATTTCTCCTCAGATTTAATGTTTGAACTGAATTGACTGTCATTGCAATTAAAGTTTTTGGTCTTAATGAAGTCACTTGAATTTTAACATGTTGCGTTTCAAATGTCTTCAGCACTGCATGTTTTAAGCTTGAAGAGTATCATGCTGCAAAAGCAGCACTTGAAATAGGTGCCTCTTTAGTGCAAAATGATTCAAGATTCTCCAAGTTGATTAAAGAATGTGATGAGCATATTTCAGGTATGTTACTTTGCCTGTGTTGCCGGTGCTTTTAAAGTTTGTGTAGTAGTTGCTATTGTTCTTTATTGTAGGTTCTCTTGATACCATAAGAAGGCCGCTACTATCTGAAAAAGGTGATTAGTACGGTAACGGAGGGAAAATCTATGTCTTGGAGTTAGTAATAGTTTTGGGACATAGAAGGAACTAGAAGGGTGATACCAAGTATAGCGCAAGTCATCAATCATTCTTGTTATCACCATCATAGTAGGTGTCAATACTGAGTTGATTTAGATTAACTCCATCCTGTTTGGCAATAGTTTGTGTTATTATTCTTGTTCTATTAATTTGATCATCTGTACAGGCTCTGAACATGTTTGTGTGGTCAGGATACCTTGAGTTTTCTAATCAAGTTTTATATCTAATGTATATTTAACTGCCTTCAGAGGAAATTGCATCTTCAAAGCCAAATTTGCCACCAAATGCTCTACATGCTTCTGTTGGATCTCAACCACCAAATGCAAGTGTTGGAAATCTGGAAGAAGCTGCCCAAGGACATAGTGAATCAGGTCAGAAGAACGAGACTGAGTTAGTCAAGCCAAGTTACAGGTACTTGCCACCACTCATGCCTAGGTTACTCTGCCTATGGTGTTTTATATAATTCTTGAAAAATGTTATCCCAACTTGATGGGATCGCCTTTTTATCGATATAAAAGTGTTTCCTAGCTAGTTTTGTTTATAATCAACTTGATGAAGAATTTTCAAATATTTGACATACCTTGTAGATTATAGTGACACCGGCTCGGCGGCTCTCCTCACTTCAATCCCACTTTACTCATCCAAGCACGATATTTGCACTTATTTTTTTTAATATAGTTGATTTCGCAAGTGTTCTTCAACTGGTAAAGGCACCAATACACCAATTTATCCACCAGCACTATACTGTAATTGACTGCTGTTCTTGTTTTGATAGTGGTGATGATGCACTGAAACCACCATCAGATATAAAGGTCTTTTAAACTTTGCTATTTGAAGTACTATCTCAGCACCAGAAAATCAGACAATTACTTTGTTGTACAGGCATGATTTTTATCAGAAACCTGAAGAAGTGGTCTTGACAATTTTTGCAAAGGGTATACCAGCAGATACTGTGGCTATTGACTTCGGTGAACAGATAGTATGTTGATCTGTTTCTTGCATTTCCTGCCTCAAATGACATATCACGAATCTTCTTAAGATTTCAGCTCTGTCAAAACTTACTGCAAGATTCAATTTGCTAATTGATTATAATCAAAACTTTTCCAGCTAAGTGTTAGGATCAATGTCCCTGGTGAAACTGAGTACCAATTTCAGCCGAGATTGTTTGGAAAGGTATGCATGGTGCACAGCCATAATTTTGAAATCTTTAATTAGCGTCAATGTCTCCTGCTGCTCCATGAGAATAAGATAACCTAACGACCCAAAAAACATGTACAGAATGATATAATGTAATCAAGTATAGATGATTATTTTGTCCTCGCGGTCCACACTTGTTGCTGTTCTTCTTATCTTTACTCTCATTATATTGTATGACTTGCAACGAGTATGATGCCTAGCATATTACTGCACGAAGTAATATTTGATTTGGTTGCATTGGATACAGATAATACCTGACAAATGCAGATATGAAGTGCTGTCCACAAAAGTAGAAATCCGCCTTGTGAAAGCTGAAGCTATCAACTGGACAACTTTAGAGTACACCAAGGAGGTTAGGGCTCAGCAGAAGTTGAACGCACTAGCTGGTAGGTCAACATAGTTCCAGTGTTCTTCATAATTCATTTGTTAGATAAGAATATGCAATGTTGAGCCAATAAAATTGGTGGGGGGGGGGGGGGGGGCAGGGCACTAGTTCATGCCTGAGTTTGAGGACTCGTACAGAAGTTCCTTTTTCTAGTTTACAGATGTAGCTGCTGTTCTTAGAGCATGGCTCTGTGTAAGAGGTCTAGTATTGTCAGCGGAACAAGGAGTACCAAGATTCACCAGCAGCTGACTTCTTGTTATGAACTGCAGGTGTCTCATCTCAGAGGCCTGCTTATCCATCTTCAAAACCCAAGGGGACAAACTGGGATAAGTTGGAGGCCCAAGTGAAGGAGGAGGTATTTCAATAACCATTCTCTAAGTTAGAGTTTTTCTGTTTTACTTTTGGAGACATAATATTCTGCAGAAATCAACTGCAATTTTTTTCTATTCTGTCTGTTTAATGAGGGGGTATTGACTGGCTAAATTTTTTCAGGAAAAAGGGGAGAAGCTGGATGGTGATGCCGCATTGAACAAGATGTTTGGGGACATATACAAAAATGCAGATGAGAACATGAGAAGAGCCATGAACAAATCTTTTGTAAGTTGGTCTTGCACGTATTTAATGCCTCACATTAATGCCTATACTATACTAGTTTTCTGTGTCCTCTCCCAATTGTTGTTTGATAAACCTTTGATTACAAACTTATTGAGGATTTGGTGTTTCTTTGCAGGTGGAGTCGAATGGGACTGTGCTGTCAACAAACTGGAAGGATGTAGGCGCAAAGAAGGTGCAGGGCAGTCCACCTGATGGTATGGAGATGAAGAAGTGGGAGTATTAGTGTTGTATTTTGTTGGCCCGTGACAGGGTTCTTTGACAGCAAGGTTTCACCTTTTTTATAACCCCTCTCTTTCCCTCTTTCTTCTCTCTTATTCACCCGTTTTCTCAAGATTGCAAATGATGTCAGTCAAAATCCTTTTCCGAACTTAAAAATTGTTCCAATGCAAAATCCTTTTCTTAATCTTTTTCAATGCAAGAGTAAAACTGGTGTACTGTTGCAAATGACCTGATACATTTTCTTTTGGAAAATCACACTTCACAGCACACACTTGGGCACGGTACCTGAGGCAGTGTGCAGGATGAGAGTTTGTTTTCATGTGCGTCGTGGGTGTGGTTGTGTTTTTGGGAAAGGGGGGGGCGGGCATGTAGGGGTGTGTGTGGTGGTTTTGTGTGCGGAGGTTGGTGGTTGGTGATGGGTGCATGTGGAGGATGTTGGTAGTGGTGGGTGACGGGGGAGGGTGGGTGATGGGTGTCAGGTTGGTTGAAGTGGGAGGATGGGAGGTGGCATGGTTTATGAGATACCTTAGGGTTAACATTTGAAAAATTCCTTATTCTTGTAATGGCAATCATGTTATTTTACCTAAAATTGATCACCCTCCAATTGTAGGGTTGTTGGTGTAATTTTTTGAATAAGAGGAAAGCGTTTATACATCACTCCATGCTAACGAGTGTAGTTTTCCCTTTTTCTACTTAGAGTTTTCAACCAGCAATCGACGTTCCTTGGTCAGAAATTCCCGAGTTATGTCATTGCCTTTTTCCCTAGGGACCTTCGTACGGCCTCTCAAGAAGGGAATGCTTTCTCATTCATTCTATTGTAGTTACAGTTGGAAGAGAGTGCAGATCCACAATGCCGGCTTGACCAACAAGGGCACTTCTAATAATTAGAGAGCTCATTGTGGAGATACCTAAAACAAATCCAATGAGATTCTGGGTCATCACCACTCTTCATCATTTCTTGCTTCAAAAAGAATAACCAGAACGACAAACGCTGGGTAATAGAAGCGGTTTTGCTGCCTTCACACTTCTCACTTAACGAAAGAATAGATACTAACGATAGTAGCCATACGAATTGAGTAGGAGGAAACAGTTACAAGCAGCCAACATAAAGAAAGACCAACCCCCTCGGGGGCACCATAAAAGCTTTGATCACGAACCTGAGGCCTAACCTCTTCGTAGAGGTCATAAGCCTATATATTGCCATAAGAAAGCAAGTCATTGAGGTTTATGCAAGTTTGCTAACTTTTCGACCGCACAATTCCGAAATAAGCTGGCTAAAGCCCATATTCTCATAGAGAGGGATGTAAGACCGTGTATGCCTTAAAAGACCACATTACCATCATAACCACTAATCACGAGGAACAACACAAAGTTTGGACTAGACAACACCTTTACAAGAGGCCGCTAAATACAAAATCGGCCCATGCGCTGTACAACTAACCAGGTCATACCAGCAGTATCAATTCAGCCGCTCCGGAGGAAGAGTTGAACCAGTCACATTAGTTGGGTCTGCCACGGGATAATTTACTGCATGCGGGGCGAGCGCATTTCTGTTATTCATGAGCACATGCATTTGGGAGGGAGGAACAGATGGAGGCGAGGTCAAATTTGACAATGGTCTTGCCGCTTGAACTGGCTGTGTTGGCTGAATAATGTACTGACTAAGAGCAGCAGAATATGCACGCCCAGAAAGGCTTCCTCGCATTCGCCCTGTGGGCCGCCAGTTCTGCTCTGCTGACAAATCCACTGGAGCATCTGTCCCAGTTACTGGCTGACTCCCTCCCATGTTGCTTCTCTGCTCTCCCATTGATGCCCTAAACTCATCAATCGTCGGATGGTATGCAGATGCTCTCGGTGTTTGACTTGGAACTGACGTGGATGGGGACTGTCTTGCCATCTGGGCAACTCGCTGAGCAGCTATCAACTGCGCATGGTGTACTGAAGACCCCGTTGCCTGTGTACCTCCTTGAAGAATTTGAGTTAGCAGGATATGAGAAGATTGAGCAGTTGGCCGCATCAAACCTGGAGACTGGCTAATGTGGGGCATCCTTAGATTCAAGGGTTGCTGTTGATGCGAGCTTTGCAATTCAACTGGAAGTGCAGTGGAAACTCGGTATGCACTTGGGTGTTGGCGTGAAGCTGCTTGACTCCAATTCTGTCGCACAGTGAGAGAGAGAAAAGAGAGTTAAAAGGCAGAAAGGTTAAGAAAATACATGCACGCCCAAACTCTGAAGGCCGCCTAATTGGAGAGCTACCGCAGTTATCCATCCAGCATCAACTATGAGACAACAAAGTTAACGTGTAACACTTATTGTTTACCTGTGACCCCAACTGCTGCTGCTGCTGCAAATGAGACCTTAATAATTGCTGCTGCCTTTCCATGTTACTGGAGGCTGTGTTGAAACCATCTCCAATCAACGGCAGAGCAGATGTCTGAGACGCAATGGAGGGCCCATCATGAATTGACGAACTAGTTCGGGATCTTTGTGGTGTCGGGGTCTGGGCTGGAAGGGCTTGAACTGCAATTGGAGCCCTACTTATGTGTCTTGGTATTGTTGGGAACCTGCCATATTCATTAGTAATTGCACTCTCATACTGTTGCATCTGCATAGTGGTAGGAGCAGATATTTGACCCTGTGAAACAGAAGTTAAAGCGAGGGTAGTTCCTCGAAGAGCCTCAGAGTCGCGATCAAGAGCAGGAGAAATGGCGTCAGTTAACACAGGAGATGGCATGAAATTTGTAGGCGCATACTCGAAAACACCACCAGAAATTTGTGCATCTGACCTGCCACTGGATGCCCCTGAGTCATACGTGGACAAATAAATTCCTGACCAGAAATCATCCTCTATATGTGATGCAGTAGTCTGACTACGCTCATTTGTGTTGGTAGCATCTCTGTTGACTGCTAGAGTATTGACGTAAGATTGGCTCTGCATAGGCAGGACGGGTTTCCTGTCTTCATTTTCATAAGCATCTATATCCATCTCGTCATCTCCTTGCGTTAGATCCAAAATAGATTCTTGCAGCATAGACCCATCTTGCTCGGAGATGGAGGTCTTAATGTGTGACTTATCTATATGATCGCCGCTTTTCGCAACAGCTTTCCAAGACCCATCCGCAGAAATTATCACATCAGTGACATTTCCTCCCACCTCTTTCAAGACCTGAGGAAGAATCAATGGCTTTATTTATGAGGTAGATAATTCCAAAAGGAACTGGCGTACACAAATAATCCAAAGCCACTTGCCTTGACCATATTTTGGTCGACACGGATGTCAGTGAAGCAGAGATACTGATTACAATGTGGGCAGCGCCAGGACGGTCTTCTTGTATTTATGTCCACAAAGTTCTCAAAATCAAAACACTACAGAGAGGGGGAGAGGATACAGAGAGGGTGAAGTTATACAAGAACAAACAGCCAAAGCAAATGAGTTGAGAAAAGCTAATTTGGAATAGAGGGGAAATCAAATACATTAGCTTTGATTTGATTTTTTACGATTTTTCTAGAAGTCAAATTTGTTTGACTTCGAGCTTCCCGTTTTACAATTTCTCCGAATTTAGCGAGAACTATACATTCGGAGCATTTTTTCCAACACATCTTCAGCAGATCAAAACCATCATCTTTAAAGCAGCTGAACTGGTGAAAGAGTAGCTTAACAGAAGATGGAACCCAGAGATTTGTTAGGCTACACATCATATCTCCAGTACAACACATCCATCATAATTGTGCACGTTAATACATAACAAATTTGACCTAGAACTAAGGGAAAAAAATTTCCAAGGCCCTTATTACACACAAAGATGAGACTCGGTAACACAAGAAATGCGACTTGGATAACAAGCATGAATTGCTCCAACCCCAAATGACAACATTCAAGCATTGAGCTCATAAATACATCGTCAGTTGCACTTCGACAGCTAAGCAAGAACATATGAGCTACCAAGACAAAAGATGCATAATCTTCTAATATCCCTGACAAAGCCACCTAATTAAGTTCCATGGGATGTCGATATAGAGTGAAGCACTCACCTGAAGATGTTTGCATGAATGTCCTTTTACTGGAGTTTTTATACGCCTGAAGCTGTTGAGATTGAGAATAAAGATGATCCAATCAGCACAACATCAACTGTTTCAGCTTAAATCAGGACAAATGCATCTTCATCACTAGTTGGAAGTTCATGTTCTCAATATAAGTGCCTAAAACATGTGAATGTTATATCATGTAATAGCTGGAGAAAGCAGTGCCTAAGCACGTGAATGGCATGTCGTGTAATGGCTGGCCTTCTCCAACTCATTATTATCCTCACTACTGATCATAATCTAAAAGATTCAGACCGTGCTGAAAGTAAATTTTTTGCTTTCCAAAGTGAGCAAAGGTCAAGCTATTTTTTCTTAGTACATTAAATATGTTATATGACATCCAACCACACACGTAAACATGCGGCCACAGTTTGCCTAACTAAGCAGACAACATACGATTTGTAAACATGTGGCCACAGTTTGCCTAACTAAGCAGACAACATATGATTTTAACAAGATCAATAGACTTCTTAAAATCCTTGAAGAAGTATTCTGCTTATGAATTATGTTGTCACGGGTTTCTTTCTTTTAATGATGGTGTAATCATCAATGGCTTGAGCTTTGGAACTTTGCTACTTCTGAAACTTTGAGGCTACTTCTATTACGATGTATTTAATGGTTGGTGGTTATGATGTATTTGGTGGTACTATAGAATGGAATAAATAAAATTTGCATTATATATCCTTACGATTCAAATGATCCCTGTTTCTGTTCGAAAAATTAAGTACTAAGTGTACCTGTAACCTGTAATGTACATAAATGACGTCCGCACCGCACGGGAGTCCGTGCTTCATAGGGGACACGTATCAAATCAGATAGTATGGAAACTGAAAAGATGACCGCGAGGTAGAAACAGATAGTGCGGAACATGAAAAGATGATCACGGGGCAATGAAGAGCAAGGAAACAAATACACCGTAAGACAGAGAAATATAGAGCTAACACAAGATAACAAATGCATGGATGATTGGTATGAAGAGAAAAGCATAGTTCACATTCATGTTACAAGGGTATATTCCTGAATATACTAAAACAACAGATTTTGGTCAGTAAAGCATGATGACATACCTTATGGGGCAATTCAAAGAAATTCGAGACGGCCCTTCAATTATCTCAGAATCTAGTCATAATCACGAAAAAAAGCACTTAGGTAGGCATTTCATTCATCCAATGTTTTAGAATAAATCTAACCACAAAATAATAGGACATGAAAACTCAAAATGGCCAAAGAAAGAGCACATTTCTCCTTTCTCATGTACGTTTCTTGGGCATACCTGACTCAGGTGCTGCAACAGTAGGCCGAACGTAATCTGGTAAGACAGGATGGCTGGGAGGTGAGATCCGACTCATGAAGGCAACAGCTACAATATAATTACCTTTGCAACAAAATACAGACAAAGTCAGGTGACAAATCTCCAACAGCGCACTCATAAGTGTTAAACATGCAAGGTATGTTCACACATACCATTGAACTGACCCACAGCTTGGAGAAGATTTGTTCCATATTTAAGCATATGTGCCACAGTTGTTGGAAGCTGCGGTCCTGTGTCCTGATCAGAAAAATATGGCACGCTGGTGTTACAACTTGCATCAAATAATCATGAAACAATTCTGCCATATTGACATAATAACTTCCAGAAGTTGATCCGCACAAACCATTGACACGTTATTTCTTCTCTCCACTCCTTTCCCATTAAGAAGAAAGCTACAGAAGTTGAACCCAAAAAAAAAAAAAGCGGCTGTCAGAATAGGTTTGGAAATAACTCCATTCATTCAAAAGAAGGATACTCATGAAAGTCATACTTTACTTGCGGGGGACTCATGAGACATGCAGACGTATCAATGTTATCTGTTTGAGCTACAAATAACCGCTGCAAGTTAACACAAAGAAAATGTAAAAAAATATGACCAACCGAAAGAATTGGATGCAGTAATAATCCATATTGACCTTTAGCATGCACAAATAAGAAAAAAAGATTAAGAAAGATATAGGAAGTTTGAAGAAAAAATTATAACCAAATAAGCATCAGCAGAGCAAAGCCATAGAAAGACATGAATATTATAAAGGGATATAAGATAGTGATCGAAGCAATATCCACCAAAGATATGAACATATACAAAGACGAAATGTATGCACACACATATAAACATATGTGAGTTTGTATATATTATATGCATATGTGTATATATATATACACACATATATATACACATATGTGTATATGTATTACGGTATTACCATACAAGTGTCCAGAAGGAAGAAGGACGGAGTAGAAGGAGATACTTCTTAATCTCACTCGTATATATCCAGTCAAAAATGGAAGACTCAAAGACGTAGCCATCTTGTCAGAAGCTTCACTCCAAAACTAACTATCTGTGTGGCAGCAGCAAAGGATAACTAAACTTGTGCATATGATAGTGGAAAAGGTCGAAAGAGAGGATCACTATTCATAAAAGTTTGAGCTGTTAAAGAATGGGCCTAACAATGCATATCATACTTAACACTTAAAGTCCCTTGCAACCCCGCTCTCATGTGAAGAGTCGAATGAACAAGACACAGGTCAAGGTGCAACGCAATAGTTCGAAAAGGCAGATTGAAGAATGCGACAAATTTCAAAAATAATGTTTCACCATGTTAAGTCCCCGCTTGCTCCAAAAGCTTAAGCTATTGGAAAATGGACCAATAATGTAGAATGTGAAGAGCTTTAACAGCATTTTACTTTCTCTGGTCAGTGCAAACCCTCATTCGTCTTATTGTGAAGCATAAATTGAGTAAAAGTTAAATTATGACAAAGAACAGAAAAATGATGGACACTCTCAAAAATGAACTTGTTCACTCCAAATTTACACTAATGACACATACAAAAAAGAATGCAGTATCCATGAGAAAGGATGGAGTGGAACATTTTACAAAGAATAAAGGGATAGAAAGAAAGCCGTAACGCTTCAATTGACTACAAGTACACAAAGACCTACAAGGTTCTTCTATCCCACCAAGAAAATGGGTGTATAGGACGAAATAAGCTATGACATTCTAGTCCAATTAGCTTATGTTAAAAACTGACTTCAAGACGAAAGTGCATAATATAAAACATTAAGAAGATGCACAATGAATATTACCCTACTAAATCAACTTATAAGGAAGTTGCCTGAGCATCAATTGTCGAGTGAGTAAATTCACATGAATAGAGAGACGCTTACAATTTTATCTTCAGGAGAAAAACTAGCATTCTTTGTAATATGAAAATCGACCACAAATGTACCATATCCAGCCTACAACACAGACAAAAGATATATTAATACCTTCAGCTCCTCAAACTGAATTTGCTTAAATGAAGAGAAGAGCAAAACCCACCTTAATTTCGAGAAATGCAAGTATCTGACCCATTTTCATTCGTGGATAGTATCTGCACAGAAGAAAAGATTGCTCATTAATGATTCAACTCAATATACTGTTGTACAATAATCTATGGTTACTAATCACTCAATATCCTATCACATCAAATCAATGTTGAGCACATAGGCATTGTTGAAGTGTATGCGAAAGTTCTTACATCCAATGGCAAATAAAAGAACGTGGGCTGTACATATTCCGGAAACATGACAAACACAAAATATAAGGTAGCACAAGATGCAAGTTATGGATTGCTGATCAATGCTTCAAAACTTATAATCTACTACCTTGTACAACTAGGGACCTGATCCATGGCAAGCGCTGGCAACTTAAGCTAAGTTGCCAGTGCGATCTGCCAGCAAATGGACGGGCCAGATCTAACCTTTTTTTTTTTTTAAAGAAAAAACTGCTGTCAGCTGAGGGACTTAACGAGTAAGGCCGTGGGCTTCTTACTGGCAAGCATTATCAATTGATCAGCTCCCCTATAACTAATGGCTAAGTAAGAAGAACATGAGCAGCAAATCAATTTCAGTAAATAAGATTTACGCACAAGTTTTAGGAGGAAAAAAACATCTAACACATGGCATTGGCGTTAGGGTGGGGGAGGCAAAACAAAACTGTGATAAAGCTCATTCTCCCCTGTGACAGACAGACATTTGCAATGCAAGTACAAATTTAAACAGAATGTAGATGACAAAAAAATTGGGAACAAGGAACGGAAAAGAGAGCGAGTAGAACGACCACCTTGACATAATGGTTGAAATAGAAGAAAGAGAACCACTAGCTTCAGTGTTAAAATCTTTGGTACTGCAGAAACTGCTACCTATCTTCAAAATTCAGAAAGAGTACAAGTGGGAGAACTTATACGTTATAAAGCCAGCAAACAGTAAAAAAGTTGCACAAGTATGATAATAAACTCAGGAACCTACTTACAAACCTCGTTTGCAAGAGTATGGAGTTCTTCAGTGTCCTTGGCTGAAAACCATCCGTTTTTACAAGCATTCTATTTAGTATAACCCAAAGTCAGCAAACAGTATACTAAGAATGAGAATATCATAAAAGTATGTTATACTCAGCTAAGCTTAGATCTGCAAGAATCATCCAAAGGAATACAGAAAAGTATGTTAAACTCGAAAAGCTTAGAGCTGCAAGAATCATCCAAAGGCATCCGCAGATAAAGAAATGGCAAAAGTCCCACTCATCTAAATCCGCATAGTACCCAATCCACTGGTATCAGTTCTTGTTCACCATAATACCTTTCGACACGACAGAATCTCAAAACACCGGAAAACATTCCATGGGTTAATAAAATTTTCGTATTAACCTAGAAAGATATAGAATTTTCACCTTCAAACAGCACAATGGTTGACTGAAAAGAGGAAAGATGACCCCAAAGCAATTCTCACAGGGACAATCACATTTCTGCCACCTCCTTCAGAGCCATAACCTTTTCTATGTCCAACGCCGACATCATACCGGAGTTTTAACAACCCTTCCTAGTCTCCAAACTTGAGGTCTTAACAGCCACAACGGTGACAACCAGAAGCCCACGGCCTTTGACAAACACGCAAATGTATTTTATTTATGGACGCTCCTGGTTTGTATCTTTTCTCAGGCCTTTAGTACACTTCCTGGGTATTGCAACTTTGTATATGGGTTGTGCCCCTTTGCGTGGTGAATAATACGAGGCTACATTGGGTTAGGGCCTTTTAAGCATTTTAATTTCCAGTTCTAAAAAGTTTTTGTTCCTCTTCAGCACCTCCGAATTACTATAGGTTCTGAACTCGCATAGGGCAAAACTCGCTCACTCAACTCACTTCATTGCAGCCACAGTTTACATACAGGAACTTAAAACAGGGAAAGCGAGGAGGGGCAAGGGGCTATACATGAGAAATACCTTTACTGATATCATAAGCACCATGATAGCAGCCAGCAAGAGGGATTCACTTCTACGTTGACACACCTACAAAGCATACGATAGAGCTGAGAATGATGATACGTAGTATGAGATAAATAGCACTACCTATAAATTAGTGATTCACATTATTGAACATAAAGCAGCATAACATATCCACAAAAAGACAGCACAAGACACGTGAAGTCTAATACGAAGGCTGGGCCAGAACATCTACAGTCCACAATAGGATTGAAATCTGATACAAGGGTTAGGAAATAGTTCACTTTCATGTATAGCTTCATTGCATCATCTTTTTTGGGAGAGGCTATTCCACCCACAGTCAACCTCCACCCCTCAATGCAGTAATTTTTTGTCGCTAATAAAGAACATTTTTGGCGACAAAAGGGTAGAACAGCATATAAGGTGATGGACATAGCATTTCCATCTCTTTTTAGCATTTGCACTTATCCTGTTGGAAGTAGAAAACTGTTTCAGATCAGATTTTATAGGTTTGAACTTGAGTAGAATAATCAAAATTCTGGCAGCCGTTCTGGTCAAGCGACGTTGATTGTTATGGTCGAGCGGCATAGTGTAGACTGCCTGGCCTACCAGAAAAATAGACTTTTCACAACAGTATTATACTGCCAGTCTAAGGCCAACTAAATTTCCTCCAAACATACAAAAAAGTAACTAAGAAAAAAAGCAAATGTCACTTGGATAACAGTGAGCTTAAATATTGCTTTCTATCTTGTAGGGTAAGCAAAAAGAACAATAAGAAGCTTACGACATAGGGCAACAGCCACCTTGACTATACATTTCTTTAAAGTCCGTATTTGTTGTAATTTTCATAAACACCAATTTATGTTGGCGTTAGACTTTGACCCCTTTTAACTGTTATACGTTAATCGTGGTATAACCCTGCTGGTTGAGGAAGATGGCTAGAAGAATCAATTGCGGTGACATCCAAGTGTCCAGTGATGAAAACTTCATCGAACGCCCAAAAGCATAGGCCATAGGTCACATGAATATACTTATTTCAGAGCAAAAATATCACAGATTGAACAAACAATTTCACAATTGACATCCAAAGAATGGTAACAGTCAGTTAAGGTGATGGCAACACACACTACACAATGGGCACCATAGATGCCAGTATGATGCACCAAAATTCTCTATAATAGAAGGGGCTCATAACTATCATATATGACACCCATCATCATCCAAAACATTGTCCCAAACTAGTTGGAGTCTGCTATGTGAATCCTTTTCTTCCACTCCCCCTATCAAAGCACGTGTTCTCAGTTACGTTCCTAGCAACCATGTCTTTTCTCACTACTTCTCCCCGAGCTATCCTCGGTCCACCCCTATCTCGTCTTACCCCATCAACTTGCCACTTATAATATCTTCTTAGAGGGGCATTTAAAGGCCTCCGTGGGATACGATACACCGATTATAGCAAATATTTCAAGGAGCTTAAATCTTAATCATTAGATGTATAGAGGTACGTCCAGGGTTCCCGATGTCCTCAAAGCTGTCCAGGCGCAGGGCAAGTTGCCCCTTGGAGTGCCAAGGCTGACTGACCTGACATCTGGCATATGGCAATTAAGCCCAAATCCAGCCAAAAACCAACTTATATGCTCAGATTAGTCTCGAACTGTCCATGCCTGTCTCAACCCAAGTATGCATACGCACTAAACTTTACATTTTCCTTGTCTCTACCTATTAGTTAATGGTACTATGCATCATTGTACCTGGAGCAGACATCAATTGTACAATTAAGACTGACTTACTCCAGAAAATTTTGGTCGGTGGTTTCAATGGATCTATCGCTCTGTTCTGCTAATTCTGTTGTATATAACAGTGGTTGTGTCCACATATGCACAATATACCAATAAACATATATGAAAAGTTGGGGGTTGCCAAAACCCCATCTAAAAGCAGTAAGAAGTCTCTTCAAGGCATCTGTCAACCCAAACGCAGAATGAACACGGAAAGTTCAACGAAACAAGTCTGCAGTGGACACAGGTCATTCTTGCCCAACTTGAACCCTGGTAAAGTTAGTATCTGTTAGCAGATAAGAACAGCTTCTGAACTAGCAAATATTCTTTACTGAATACCGATGCTTGTCCATTCACAGCTGATTGATAGCTTATCAACATTCAAACCAAAAGGTAAGTACATTACTCCCTAATAGTATTTCGTGGTCAACAGGTCATATAGTTATAAACAATGGCTCTATTCAGCAAAATATCTGCAACACTGTTCAGTCAAGCTTACTTTTATCACAAAAGGTTACAATTCATTATCCCAAGCCTAATTCCTCGAGTAAATGTGCAGACAGAGTTGATATATATGTTATGGAAGGAAAACTAAGCACTTACTAATAATTAAAGGAGATGAATGAAAACAGTTAAGTGCTTCTACGGAGCTCAACTATCGTAGATTTTACGATCAAAATAAAGTATCAAATGCATGAATCAATGGTGTAAATTAGTTTGAAAACTGATAAAACTAAAAAAAAAATGGAACCCAAATCATAGGACACAAATCACCTGCTTTAACAGTAAAGGCAAGTCTTGAGCTCTACTTGGCACCTCACTGTTTGCTACCGCATAGTCAATGCCTCTATAGCCCGTAAAGAACACCAAAACAAAAAATCAGTTAGATTTTCTTGTGCCGCTAAAGTAAAACGAAGAAATAGAGTCTACAAATACTCCATCCAATAACTTTTGCCCCCTTGACTGTTGGCGAATTTCTATGATGTAATTTGAACATCTAAATACTGAATCCAAATCAAATCAAATAGTAACTAATGATCAGAAAGTATTGTTCAACAAGCCAACGTGTAAGGTCAGTGTTTACATGCTGAAATTCTAATGAATTTATTCAACGGAAATAATAAATTGCGAAGACGACAATACAAACCATAAAAACTTAAAAATGCCTAATGCTCAAACCACTAGACGGGAAAAAAATAATAATAAATTCTAACAGGTAGTTCCATAAAAAGTATTACCAAGAACACGTTTTAACTTTGTGTAAATGGTAGACAACTTGGAGGTGGAAGTGACCTGGCAAGGGAGAGGCAGAGATTGAAGAACTCGACGGCGTCGTTTTTGGGGGTGGAGCGAACGTGTATAGCTAACCGGTCGGCCACGGCGGAGATGCGAAACGAGTTTATATACGATGCGCTTAGCGTGTGGCCGTCGCCGATGTCCATTCCGGCCATCGGTGCAAAATTCATCACTGGTCCGGCCATTGGGGCCGCATTTATCGCCGTTCCGGCCATTCACTCTCTGTTCTCTCGCTACCTTGGATTGTTCGAGTAAAATGGGGATTCGGGGGTGGGTAAATGAGGTAATTGGCTTCGTTTTAAATCGGTTTAATTGTTTAGAGGACGGCGCCTCAATAGAAAGTTTTTTTAATTTTTCTTTTTTGGGGCTATACCCCTTGAATTGTGGGCACGTTTTTAAAACAATTCCTGCAACATTAGTTTACGTATTTTATTCTGTCTTCGAACTAATTCTTTTGTTTATAATTTTTTTTTTTTGACCAAAAAGGCCGTGTATCCATCATGTGGTCAGATGAGAAGGTAACGGGCATTTGTATCCAACCAAGATGAGAAGGTAACGGGCATTTGTATCCAACCAGTACAAGAAATTCAATTAAAAAGCCATCTCTTTTTATTTTTTTCTCAGTCGTTGCCGCCACCACCAATACACCAAAGTCCAAACACTACCCTTCTGTCCAGCAACTGTGGTACCCTCCATTGCTAACACCAACACTGCACAGCCTTTGGTCACTCCACCCTCCACCTAGTGCCAAATCACTGTCGTACCCTCATTACTAACACCAAACCGATCAAACCGCCACCACACAACCCTCAATCACTCGACCCTCCGTTCAATGCCCACTCCATATAATTTGAAAGTTAGTGGTGGTGCCTTCACCAATCGACGATGGAGAACCACCATCAGCATTGCCAGTATCTCATGAACTTCACGACCGTCCTCCATTGCCGCTAGATTTGCTTTTTACAAGTCTTTTTTTTTTGTTTTTATAGATTTGTTTGAGAAATTCCACGTGGTGGTGATGGGTGTACCTAGTGTGATGATTGGGCAGAAGGGCGGTGGCTGGCAAGTGGTGTATTGGTGGTGGCGACAACAAACTATGAGGGTCGATAAAGGGAGAGCTTTGTAATAGGTTCCTTTTTTTTCTAGCTTGGACATAAATGTCCCTTTAACGTGCCCACACGATGAGCACATGGCATGTTTGGACAAGAAACGTGGAAGAAGTGACTAATTTGAAGACATAATAAAGTACGGGGACCAATGTGGCAAAATTTGTAGCTCATGACTACTTAAAAAGATGACCGCAGTTCAAATGACTAAAGTGATATCAACCTTTTTTTGGGCTTCCGAAATGCTACCCAATACTATTTGAAGACGGTTGAAGTAGACCTTGTTGCATTATATGTATCATTATCTATGAGTTAATTGACTAAATTTACCTTGAGAAATCATTGTCACCGTGACGACAGTTTATCGACAAGTGATAAAATACTACCAGAATGCTAAATATACATCATTGACACCTTCCACCATCAGAAAATAATCGAGGAGATTGAAAAGGGAGCTCTTCAGCCATGGGCATCGACATCACCAATGAACTAGAGAGTGATTACAAAAACATACAACCATCGCAAACACATATATGCTCGGTAGAGACACCACCTGATCTACCAAATATGCTCGGTGATGATAGACGACATTGACAGTGACAGTACTAAATAATCGCCTCATCCGAATTGTAACCTTGATGCAAAATAAGCATCCCCCATCCCCCACACAGACACGCACTTGCACACTTGCTTCCCAATTAACACCTCAACCGCTAGCAATTGTTCGCCAGCTCATTCATCATCCCGGTGAATAGGAATGTTATTTACCGAATTTGTGTATAAATCAGAAGTTTCGTTACAAAATAGTTTCGACTCCGGTCCATCTCACCCTCTAGATAATGTCTTACGCAAGGCTGTAACTTGGCTAGGCTAGACATGCCAAGCCCAGAGCATGCCCAGCCCACTTTTAAGAAGTCGTGCTCGTGGCTGTGCCCAGCCTAGGCCATTCGATAATATAACATCCATGCCTAGCCTATAAATTTTTTTGGTGGGCACGAGCTGGACACGAATGTCAATGGTTACAAATTTGTTTGTTTGTTAACTTAATTTAAGCATATCAACTGTTATTCAAGTCTACTAATTAGTAATAATAATGAAAAAAAATATCGTGAAGTCTCAAAATGAGTTTAAATATAAGCATGGAAACAAAGTTGTAAGATGAAATAAAAGAAAAAGATAAAAGTCTCGAAATAATCTTATAAAGTGTATTCCCATAATATGAATAAAGGAGGGGAAAAAAAAGTCTTCAAAGGTTAGAAGATTTTAAAGACTAAAGGAGAGAAAACACATCTTTTACATGTAAAATTTGTATACATAATCCATATCCATATTATATAAAAGTTGAAGGGGTTGGGTTTCTTGTGAGCTGAGCGGACTTAAAAACATTTGCGCGTGTCAATGCCATTTTTTTTACGGAATCAAATTTTTTGTGCTCGTATCCACCTCGATCTCTAAAGAACTATGCCAACAAGCATATTTCTACGGTTTTATCCGGCCCAAATTGCACTCTTGATCTTATCTTACCTCACTTTATCCCATTTAGATCTAACACATTAGCTTCTAACCCGACCCAACCTAATCTAACCACCCCCAACCCCGCTTCCCTGCCCCGCTCTCTTTGTTCCTTTGCTTAATATTATTGTATGCTGAAATGTCAATTACCTTTCGCTAAACCTCAAAGAGTGGGTAAAGTGACAAATGTCTCGAAGAATAACCTCTCGAGTTCAAGTCCTTAGACCAAACAGGCCAAAGATAAATTGTTGTTCTACCAAAAAAAAATTTAATGAACCTCTCTTTCATCGACCCACCTTGGGTAATACGAAAATGACATTGATATAAGAGCACTTTGCACAGTTTGGACAAACGATTGCCGTATAAATACACAATCATAAGTCATAACATTATACATGACTCATATACATACAAATACAAAACATATAAAAACACCCATCAAATCAGACTTCTATTACAATTTATTTAATAACTAAAGAAGACCCACCGGCAGTACACATGCAAAATTCAATTCAAGAAAGAAAAAGAAAAAAAAAAGAACGCAAAAGAGTCCTGATTACAGTTCAGCTGCAACTACTATGAGTACTTTAGGAGCTATGAAAATCGAACTATACTAGCATGAAATTGCACTTCAAAATTTTGGCATTGAACGAAACTCATTTCAAAGTTTTGGAATGGAAACCAAATTGATTTGAGAAATTTGGTGTAATTGTGATTGTGAAGAAGAAGAATAGAGGGGCCCATGTACATGACAAAACTTGGCACCTAAAAAAAAACTAGCAAGTTTGAGAAGGCACAGCGTAACTAAACCCAGAGCCTGAGGCCGCAAAAACTTAGCTGTAAAGAAGAATTGGTCAACTGACGGTAATTTAGCAAGTTACTTTCCTATAAACCATAGGCCCATTTCTGAACAGCACACCTACGGGACTAAATTACAATTCAACAAAACTACCTCTATTTCCATTTTACACATTCTGCTCAGCATCAGGCAAATCAAGTTCTTGTTCGATAGCGTTGCAGTCACTTGACATCAGCATACACTTGGGTGTCAAGGATGATGGTAGAATAACATTAAGTTGTAAGAAAAAAGGAAAGACTTAATGGCACGATTGATCCACCAAACAGCAACATAATGGAATGCCCTTTTTGACGCGATCTTCCGGTCAACTGTAAGTTGCCAGTGGAGATCATCTAACCTTTTCCACCCTGACAAGGAGCATCAATAAAAACACAAATTAAACTCCAGTCAGATGCCGCAATGAGGAAAAAACTACCAGTCTAGCCTTCACCACTACATATAATGTGTAATATCTGAATTGACTGGTTAAGACAGCCAACAGGAAGTGATCGTGAATATATTCTTAAGTGAGGAATAACGAATAGCTCGTTGTCCTGGTCTAGCACTATGGTACGTACCCATACCCAGCAATTTCAGATAGTCCGTGCTCATGTATTAAGAAGTTACCCGAGTCATGGACTGTTTAAAAATTAACGGCCAAGGACGTATTGATTCATTTTCAAAACCCAGTTTTTGACCTTTAAGGGTCCAACACCCAGAATTGTAATAGGACAAAGTTCTCAGTTTACGTACGCTACATCCATTTACTAAGTACATAACATACCAAGAAAAGATCTGAGTAGATTATATCACCAATTTCATTTACCATAAGGTGTGTGCACTTCTTTCAAAATCCTTGGGTTTCACGCCTTAAAGGATTTTGTGTTCCTGGTAAGACTGCAATTCTTTTATTTAATTGTTCTTTTTCGTAGTGCATCACTAAGTGTTTGTCATTAGCAAGCCCATACCTTATGAGGAGGTGTTCCTGGTCTCAACGTGTTACTGCCAAATCCTAATTTCCCTTTCTTTTCGGAGGCCTTCAGGATTTGAAAGGAACACGTTAATGTATCGTCCACACTCATCATGGCACCAGCATTGTCAAACTCGCCGCAGTAATTTGGAGCTGAGAATATGGTCACCAGCTGCCGCTGTGCGAAAAACTCGTATCCATCTTCAACAACCTGATGTTTTCATGTGAAGAGGTGCATATATATGTACAATTAAAAGTTTTTTCTAAACCAAGCCTACTAGAAACTCACTGCAGAAACCTATGGCAAAGCAGGTTCACATATGTTGTAACAAAAAACAGACTCATACCAGAATGTCCTGAAACAATTGCTACTCCTATCGAGCATCTGTAGATATATTATCCCCCCACCAACATTATTCCAGTAAACAAACTTCCAGCAAGCAGTTCACAGCACGTTGCTGACATCACGCCACTGCTTATACAATTTTTCGAGAGCACCAATACCACCACGATAGGCCATCTAAGTGTAATGTTTTAGAGTCATTTAGCACCAAATTCAAGAAATTACCACCATGTGCACGCAAAATACACACCCAGTGACGTACACACACGCACACTGTTCTCAGGAATCTTAGAGTAAACTACTGCTGGGATGGCATGTGATAAATTAACTGTTGAGTATGGCAGACCCAACCATAGAGCATTCAAAATTATTACCACAAGACAAGATATGTAGCACGTTAGGCAATGCGGAACATTATATCCTGCAGTTGTTTTGCTTTGGGGCCATCGATGACTACAGATACTAAAAAATATTTCCGCACAAGGTGCAATCATTTTTTAATCAGCATATAAGGTCCCAAATATAGATGCAAAGAAAAGTAATGGACTAGAAATTGTTCCGACTTCCTTTATGTTTACCTGGTGAGCTCGGCAGACGAGATCAAGATCATGCTTTTGGAGGAATTCCTCTACTGTATCCGCTCCAAATGTATAAGACACGCCCCTGTCATTCTCTCCCCATCCTCCAAGATCCTTATCAGGATCAGCCCACAATAAGTCACAGAGAAGGCCCTGATCGGGCACATCAACAGGTCGAGCTATATTCCTGATTTGATCCAAGTTCTTCAAATCAGGAGATAATCCCCCATGCATGCAGAGAATCTTCTCATCAATAAGAGCAGCAACAGGCAGGCAATTAAAGCAGTCAGTAAATGTCTTCCAAACACGAACATTGAACCTTCTTTTGCACTCATCAAAGAACCCATATATGCGATTGATGGAAGCACATTCATGGTTTCCCCTGAGAAGAAAAAAGTTCTCCTTGTATTTTATCTTGTATGCAAGCAGAAGGCATATTGTTTCTATGCTCTGCTTACCACGGTCAACATAATCCCCTAAAAATAGATAATTTGCAGCCGGTGGGTACCCTCCATACTCAAACAACCGCAGAAGATCAGAATACTGACCGTGTACATCTCCTAGATGAATACAAGAGAGACCGCATTATTGTTTACTTTTTAAAAAAATATGGAATTATATCGGACAAAATGTTGCCTAAAGTATTCAGAATATGTTTGAAAGAGAAACAAACACATCTAAAAATTCAAACACACTAAGGAGGCAATGTAAGGCGGCTGAAGGCAGGGCCATAAATATGACAAGTGACAGAAAATCATACAATTCGCAATGAATCAAAAAACTCCTTTAAATTCTTGTGTTTGATGAACCAACCCTGGTCCTGAATGGCAAAGCGAATCGATGAGTAATAAGTGTAATTGAATCATGAATAATAAGGTAAGTCACAGCGAATGCTATGATTCAGGGCATAATATTGTTATACTAACTCTGTCTAGTACCATAACAGACGAAACAAACCAAACCACCTTTATACTAACTGTACTTAATGGAAAACGTGATTTAGTAATCAAAGTAAATCAGCTTCTTTCCAGAGCTCAAATAAACCCAAGTCAAGGATCGATCAACAGAAAGACACCTATGAGACTTTCAGCAAGTCATCCATTTTTTTAATCATGTGAGCATATCAGATCAGCTAAACCGCTTGCCAATATACTTATTTGAGCGGACAGAAAAAGAAAGTGGATATTTGGAATGTACGAATGTGTTGTTCCTCTCTCTGTGCGTGTTCATTTGATTGTGAAATTCCGTATGCAGTATACACATGTAATAATATGCTAGAAACTACTTGTAAGAACCAGTAAAGGAGTACGGTTGCTGGCTCATATTTCCTGCCATCCAAAGAAAAGAGGCAGCATTGAACTCCTAGCTAATACACACTTATGATTATAAAACCTATCAGAACAGGTAAAACAAATGAAACGGCCAAGAGAAAGGCAAGCATCATCAGAAGTAGATCAGATCAAGTGAAGACTAAAGAAAAACGAATCCTTATCAGTATTTATAGATACACTACTACTGCTTCTCCTGACAGTAAAACCAGGTTGTGGATACAACAATCACTCGTATTTGGAACAGTGTCACCACGAATGCCAATTGCGTGTACGAGTACACGGTGCTCAATGTGTGGGTGCATGCGATGTGGGTACGCTTAGTCAGTTTGCTGTTAACTAAATATTGCTAATTAGATTCCCTTTAGCAGGATATACATGCAGTTACACGCATTACTACAGACACGTACGCCAGTTTTCTTGTTAGGAAAGGTGAGCGGAAGAAGAGACAGTTTAGCATTTTAGAAAAATAGTTAAACCAATTCTTCATACTTATTCAAAATAACACACAATCTTCCTAAAATCTGGTCTAGAAACATAATTCTTATGAATCGTTACTATGTAACTCCAGAAACCAAAAAAAAAAAGTAGGAAAAACCGTACAGAAGCTTCGACCACAATAGTTCTTGCAAGAAACAGCAGCAGTTAAACGATTACTGATTTATTGTAAAAAGCAGCAGCGCTCTGAAACAACAAACAGAGAGGTTTTATCAAACCTAACTATTTCGACTGTTCAATGGCTTCTTCACAGTCGTTAGAACTTGTTGCTCATGCTCACAACATAACATTAGTACCCCTCATCTCAGCGATATAATATATTTATCTATACAAGCGAGCAACAAAAAACCTTACAAGCACCTTGAAGATATCCAAAGAATCGCTGATACGAGAAAACAGATAAAAGTGTCTCGTAAGTATTACCACAAATCTTGATCGGAGCCTCGAGCTCGAGAAGATTGGGCTGGCTGAGGAAGATCTCCTTCGACGCGACGCAGAGCTGCCGAATCTCCGCCTCCGTGAGCTGCACCTGCTTGGGCACCCGCCCGTTCTTCGCATCCAGGAGCCGCCGTATGATGTCATCCAGCACCGCCTCGTCCATCGCCGCCTCCGCAAAACTCGAAACCCTAGACTCTCTCTCTCTCTAGAAAAAACAAGCCCTTGAAAACAGTACTATTCACAGTTACTCCCACTCTCTCTCTCTAACGTTACTGGGTGAATCAAAGTTTGGTCAAATTGGTGCGTGTGTTTGGGTGGGGGTGCGTGGCAGGCATTCCCGTCCCACTATATACGTTTATGCTCAGTGGAGTATGAGTTTTGACGGACGGTGGCCGGGGGTAACCTGAAGATTGATGTATTCGAAAAAGGGTGCCCTAAGCTAAGGATTGGCAACCCTATATCCGGATTCGGCAGATTGTGGACCATGCGAGTCGCACGTGTGGTTTCTAGTCAACGGGCTTTGGTTTAAAAAGAACCGGAAAGTTCAAGAAATATCCGAATTTGGGATCCTAGGTAGACAATTCTGATATTGAATTTAACTACCACGTCCAGGCTTATTTTGTGAACATCGGTACTGATGATCGGCTGATTTAGTCCTCCAGGAGGGTTGTCTATACGGATGATTTCCCTACCCCCTGATGATGTAGGTGCTAGAGTTTTCGTGTGGGTGCCTTAACAGGAGATGCTAGTTTTTTTTTTTTTCCCGTTTTTTATGTCTTTTCATCGTTCTTTTGCCTTTGTTGTGATTTGGCTCTTCTCGTTGCGGTATGTTCATGGAGTGGTAAAGTTGTTTACATCTTACCCCAATAAACTACAACGATGGAATTTGTTGCATTGCCCCTACATGAAATGATGAGAAGTACTTTCACATAAACAATTTATCGTTATTTCTATTCAAAACGTTTTCCATATAAAGCGAGTAGAACGGAAAACCATCTCGCTCCCTTTGTCGAAAGATATAGACACACGTGTTAGATTTTATTAAGCTATTTTGTAAACATTGGTGCCGACGATCGGTTGATTTAGTCCCCTCGGAGGGTTGCCTATACGGATGATTTCTCTACCCCCTGATAATGTAGGTGCTAGAGTTTTCGTGTGGGTGCCTTAACGGGAGATCCTAGTTTTTTCTTTTTCTTTTTTCTTTCCGTTTTGTTGTCTTTTCATCGTTCTTTTGCTTTTGCTGTGGTTTGGCTCTTCTTGCTGCGGTATGTTCATGGAGTGGTAAAGTTGTTTACATCTTACGCCACTAAACTACAACGATGGAATTTGTTGCATTGCCCTTACATGAAATGATGAGAAGTACTTTCACAGAAACAGTTTATCGTTGTTTCTATTGAAAACGTTTTCCATATAAAGCGAGTAAAACGGAAAACTATCTCGCTCCCTTTGTCGAAAGATGTAGACACACGTGTTAAATTTTATTAAGCTATTTTGTAAACATCAGTGCCAACGATCGGTTGATTTAGTCCCTTCGAAGGGTTGCCTATACGGATGATTTCCCTATCCCCTGATGATGTAGGTGCTAGAGTTTTCGTGTGGGTGCCTTAACGGAAGATCCTAATTTTTTCTTTTTCTTTCCGTTTTGTTGTCTTTTCATCGTTCTTTTGCCTTTGTTGTGGTTTGGCTCTTCTTACTGTGATATGTTCATGGAGTGGTAAAGTTGTTTACATCTTACCCCGCTAAACTACAATGATGGAATTTGTTGCATAGCCCCTACATGAACTGGTGAAAAGTACTTTTGCATATACAGTTTATCGTTGTTTCTATTCAAAACGTTTTCCGTATAAAGCGAGTAGAACGGAAAACTATCTCGCTCCCTTTGTCGAAAGATGTAGACACAAATGTTAGACTTTATTAAGCTATATTGTCTACCTATTATAAGATATCACGTGTTGTTGTCCTCCCACCCTCGCGCCCCACCCATCCCTCTCCACCGAGACGTAAACAAACATGTGTTGGGCTTGATTAAGCTATATTGTCCTCTTGTCATGACACAGTGTGTCACTTCAAAGTGAAATATAATTGGAATTCCAAGGATAAAAATGACATTAAACTTGACAGACTGTTATGAAAATCTCCTAGAGACACATTTTTTTTCTTCCAGAAAACACTTGACTTTACTGGCGTGTCCTACGATGGATACGTGTTATGGTTGTCGTTATGCTTTTATATAAGCAGTAGATAGTCAACCGTACGTCAAAACTGCATAGATTACTACATTCTTTCTTGTGTTTTACAAGTTACTGTTTTCTAGCTAACAGATTCTCCATATTCAAGTGCAATGCACTTAAACGCCACCTTGAGAACGAATGTGATTTAATATTCTTTTATCACTATGATATCCTATTTTCTTATCCCAAATACTCAATTTCCCACGAGACTCATAATTGTGATTTATGCGTAACGATATAGAGTATTTACGACCATGGCTACCACCTTGGTCTCAGGGACGGTTGTGTGTAAAGCTTATTGACTTGAACTCTACCTTTGCTTTAACACGAAGACTCTATGCACTAAGTGACTAGAATTAATGCATGTTTTTGCCGTGAAATTAATGATTGGGTTACACGACAGTACTTCACTGAGATGGTAGTTTTATTTGCTGGAGATATATTGTCGTAAGGTGATAAATCTTACATCTAATCTTACTTAAACTATAACGGCAAGAACTTCGTGCATTATCCCCCACACAGATGATGATAATTTTTATACATTCATGCGGTTTAACAAAGTTACGATTTCTATAAAAGCGTTTTTCATTTAAATAGGTAAAATGAAAGAGGAAATTATCTCACCCTTGTACCCTAAAGATGCACACACGTGTTGAATCGATTACACTATAGTGGCCGTCATCACAATAAATCACGCGTCACTCCCGTTTCTCCAAATCACAAAAGGCACGTGCTAGACTTCATTAAGCCATGCATGTCACCTATTACAAAGATTTTGCGTGATTACTTAAAAGTTAAAGGTGATTTGAAAATTTTAAAGGGAGAAAAGCCATTACACTGCAACATTGTTATTAAAAACTAGCTCAAACAATCATTTTCTTTTCAGATCACTATACATTAACTGTATGTCCTACAAAAGAACAAACTCTTTTGACATGGTATTACTTGCTATCTCATCGAAACATTAAATAGTCTATCATTGAAACCGCTTGTGTCTCGTGTTTTACAAGCTTTCATTTCCATCCCAAAAATTTCACCCCAACAAGACCCAAAACCATGAACTTGCATACCGAAGGATAAGATCCTATAACCATGGCACCACCTTGGTCTTCAAAATGGTTTCGTGCAAGACTCGACACAAGTAGACTCTTCATAACAAGTAATCAGAAGAAATACATGTTTTACCGTGAAATGATATTTACCTTACACGGTAATACTTAACTAGTTTCATAATTTTTATTCGTCGGAGATATATATTATAATTTTACTCGATACATAACTCATATTAATGTCTAAATACTCAAATTTCGAATCCTTGTGAAACGAAAAGAGCAATTCGTTCACGAGAGAGTGAGTTTTACCAAAAGAGATGCACCCTTGACCTTCCTTTCCTCCTTTGCGTCCGGACAAAGAGACCTTGTACGAGAACACTTGCCTTATGTTTCGATCTGGATAACGCCACGAGTGCTTCCGAAACGCAAACGTGTCAAATGACTCAACTAGATCACGCTGACGGCAAACCGCAACGGAATATTCCCCCACCGCCGTCCGCCCTTTTTCTCATTTTCCCGAAAACTATAAATACTTCTCATTCTGGCCCCCATTTTTTCGTGCCCTAGACTTCTCCGCCCCCCCGCCTCCTACCCCCACCAGCCGCAACATGCTCTCCCCACCGAAATCCCGATTTCTCCCTCATTTCCCCTTAATTCACCGCCGAACCCCTCGCTTCACCACAGCTCCGAGCTGAGAACGAGTTTAACTCACCCCGTCTAGACTCGCTGCTAACTTATGTGTCTGGATCGAAGAAACTATGATCTGCTGTGAAGTTACTGTTTGTTGTCGGTGGTGGTGATGCACACGGTGGAGATTTCTATTCCGGCGGGCGGCGTAGCGGCGTCGAAGCGTATGGGGTCGGAACGATTCGGCGGCGGCGGAAATGCCGTGGGTGAATTAAAGGCGCGCGAAACAGAGCGTGTTTCGATAGCTCTTAGGCCTTCGATCGACACGTGCAGCTCCTTTATCTCGAAAAAAGGTCTACAGAATCTTTGTTTTGTGTACGCAAGTCTGTATGCGCTTTCCTTGATGTTCAATGTCTTGCTTCTATCGAAAACTTGCTGTTTGAGTTAGACTTGTTGACCATGTTGATAAAAGTAGATAGTTCTTATTTAATACTAGCAGGAACAAATTTGTTATTATTATGTAGAAATCAGGAACATAGGGAGTATAAGAACTGACTTGTTTACTAATCTTTTGATGTGCTCAATCTCGTTTAAATTTAAAGATCAGCCTTGAATGAGCACGTGGTCTTTATTTGGGTGTACCAAATTCATTAACGAACTTGTGTCGGATTTGATGGTTGAGTTCTCAAGGGTATTCAAGTTTGATTAGAGGGAGCTTAGAGTTTAACATGTTCATTTATGGTAAAAGTGGAGACAGGTCTTATGGATGGTCGTAAAAAGGGTATTAGAAAAAGCTGGATTTTACAGTACTTGAAGAGGTTAAGATTATGTTTGAAGCTTGAAAATCAGAGAGTTCCTCTGAGTGGGCCACAGGAAACATTGTGATTGCTCTTCCATTTTGACATATACTGTAACAATCTAAAGAAGGTCCGAACCATCCCTGACCCTGATAATATCTACGACCTATTGGTTCCATAAGAATTTGTGCTGTAAAATTTGTCACAATGCCAATCATCATTCTTTGTGTGCCTTCCGTTTCCCACCACAATGGTCATGTCGTATATATATTTAAAGTCATAGCTCAGAGAAATTGCCTCCGTCTCTCTTTCCTTCTCCGCACTTTGACATTTTAAGAATCTGCTTTTCGGAAGTTTCAAGCCCTCACCACATTCTCTCTCTTCACCTAATGCACGCACAAGATACTCTCTCTTACATGTTGGCACATTTCTCTCTCCAACTGGAGCAAATTTCTGCCTTATCAATTGCGGATTTATTTTCTGCCTCCTCGATGGTATCGACCTTTCGATCTTCCCAATACACGCCTAGCCTTTTTTGTTTCACATCTCCATCTTCCCCTCAAGTCTGTCTCTATCTCAAGTTATCTACAGATTTACTTTTTATTGTAGAGAACTATCTGGGATGTAGGTAGATAGTTTCCCATTTCATGATACAGGCAACCTTCTTCGATTTCTAGAAGGGGAGAGGAATAGTTGAAGTTATTGAGCTATCGAGAGAGAAGCTTGATGAAGAATAAAAAGTCCGCTGCAGAACTTTTGCCAAGAAAGCTCTAGATCAGTGATCTGATTTTTTATCGAAGGGGCTTAGACTACAACAGCACAGCAGAGCAACTTTAAGCCTTTCTATAAAGTTCATAATTTCGCTTTTAAACCTCCAGACTATCCTTGTCAGTAACTAACAAACCCATTGACAGACACCACAAAAACTGCATATCTGCATAGCCTTTTCCTTTTGAAATCTATCCACTCACATAGCTTGGCCTGTTAGCCAAAGATGGAATATAGTCGCCTCATATTCATCGGAGGTGTCAATGGTGGCGCCAGGAGGTCCCTATGGCTTGGGCGGTGGGTCTTTACCAGAGCTGGTAATGAGAGATCAAATTACAGAACTACGGCGATGGTTAGAAATACAGGGGAAAGATTGAAATGATAACTGGAGATCGATATATCTGATGATAGATACATCTTGAACATAGAACCAAATGTGGGTTTGACCTGATTAGTTTATATTGAGATATTAAACAGATGAGCTTCAATCTTCATAATCATTGTTGAGGATGGGGAGTGTGGTTAAGGTTTGAGGATGTTGATATGGATTAAACGGGGGCTGTGTGCAATGGCTGTTGTTATGGTGTAGGTAAGCAAATGTAGACTCCATTCAGAACTGGAACTACTTTTCCTTCATATATCGAGAAATGATAGAAATAGGAAATCTCAGAAGTATAATAAATAATAAAAGCTAATGCTCCTTTTTGTTAAGTGAGGTGTGCGGAAGGGGGGCAGGGAAGTGAACGCAAATATTAATGCAAGCAATCTTTATTAGTTGTCTAAAACATCTGTAAATGAAGTTATTACTTAAAAAAGTATATAATTTCTCCTAGTGTCTCAAAATGGTGCTCGATATTGCAGTAATTTTTACATTTTGACCCGCCTTAGCTATGTATTTGCTTTGGCAATTCCATTAGTTTGTTATGTATGGTTTTATTTAATTGGTACGTTAGTGTCTTTAACCAGTTGCACTAATCAATGATTGGTTCTATCACTTTGATGTTACACAAATATTTTTGTCTTTGACCTTATTTTCATCCCTTGAATTGAACATGTTCGTTGCTAGTTACCAACAAACAACAAACCCTGTGCCCCCCACCAAACTTTCCATCAATCACCTTCCCCCAAAGCGGATTGCGCTTAATAGCATTAGCATATCTCCACAACCACTTAGACCTATGCCTTCATTCTGTAAGGGAGTGCAGACATCCTTCCAATGATGATGTGATACTGAAATGTGCTGTTATTTGCTTTCGACAAGAAGATATAATATTGGTGCTTCGCTCCTAATTTCTCCTTACCACAAATCTAAACTTATGATCAACGATCATGAGATTACGTGTAGTACCTTCATTGTGGGAATAATAAAGAAGAGGCTAAGGAAAATAGACTATTTGCTTTTATTTACCTGCCATTCTGGGGTAGACGTAATTATTCATCAACATTCTCGTTTTGCTACTTCCCGATGCAGTCAATTTAACTTTTAAGGGTAATTGAATGTGATACATGTCAGATGAAGTGCGTGTTGCAAACGCCTCAGAACCAGCTTTTTGGAATAAGATGCCAGATGCTAAACTTTGTAGGAGGGCTAGTGAGCTGTCCAACTTTGATGATGAAGATGCTCACAGGGACCTCAATATAGCAAGCCAAAGTACTTCTCAACGGAACTCTGCGAAAACGGCAAGAAACTGCAGTGGTTATTCTAAGAGATCACGAGTAGCACAGATGGAAGTTTCTTTGAACGAAACTGGAGGTTGTGATATAAAGGGTGTATCAAAGGAAATTGGGTCGTCTCCGGCAAAATGCAATAGTGCAGGTGATATGTCGTCTGAATGGCTTAATGATAAGTTTTCATGTCCTTATTGGTACTTTTTTTTTTAATTATGGTTAGAGTAGCTCCTTGTAAAAACATTTGTGTAGTATTCTTTAAAGCCCTGAGTGTTTGTCCTCCTTTATGCCATGAGAATTCTAGTTGTGGATATTATCTATAGCTGAATGACTCAATTCTCAAGAGTTTCACCAACTTGTCGTATATATCAATTTCCATACTTAGATGTCCTTTTTAACTGCTGTACTTCTTTTTCCTTTTCTCTGTGTAATTTGATACTTGCTACTGGGACACCTGGTGATTTGTCATGCTATATATATCTGATAATACTACCTGAGGCAGTATATGCAAGGCATACAGTAAAGTAGATGAAGAGACACTAATTAGAGTATATTTTAGTCATTGCTTAATGTATACCGCAGTAAATAGTTCCTGTATATATTCCAGCAAGGCAGGAAAAGCAAATATATCACCAGCAAGAAATAGTAAGTGACCAAAAGCTTTTGGTTTTTTTTTTTTTTTTTGTATTAGACACTTTCTATCCACGCTATGGATTTATGAAAAAACGCAAAGTAACTGCTATTACGCACTGATTTTTAGTTGTCAGCACATTTTTTACTTAGACTCAGTACGTTTGTCCAAGTCGGATACGTGTCCAAGTGTCGGATTCGTCTATATTTCAAAACCCAAGACACGGGGACACGGTAAATTTTTACTGTCTATTCTTGTTCTTTAGTTATTCCTTGGGTTTACACGGTGTTTTAAGTTATGCATATCGTTTTAATTTAAACCTGAGATCATCCCTAAGCAATAATGAACTAAAATAAACACTATAATATAGTGTTCTTGGTGGCATATCCTATGGGATGTGTAGGACACATATCCCATACCCGTGTTGAAGTGTTGAGTGTCCGACACGGGTACTTCAGGTTTTTTGAAGAGTCCATGTAAAATAGGTCAGCACAACCTAACACCAACTCTCGCTGGTCCTGTATTTCTATTTAAAATCGAGGTTGAACCTATCTAGTTTTTGGTACGTGAAGTTTGCTTTAAAATATTATTTTAATACTAAGACACGCGTTTTCATTTGTATTGAAGCATTTCGTCCCCACCAGTTGATATCAGAATATACTATATTGTTACACTTTTCTGATTGGCATTCTTAGATTATGGAACTTCCCTTTAGGTAATGCAGGAATTACTAAAACTGGTAACTTGGTGCTTTGTGCTTTGTGCTTTGTTTGATGTTTTAATGTTGGTCAGTGTGCTTATGTTGTCGCAAAAAGTCATTTTTGGAGCATGTCTAGACTCAACAACTGTTCTTTGGCTTTATTTGTATATAGTGTGTAATTATTTTGGAACATATCGAGTCCTAACTGAACAACTGTTCTTTGGCTTTATTTGTATGTAGGGTGTAATTATTTTGGAACATATTGTGTCCTGGGTACTATTAATGATCTTATGTTCTCAGAGCCTGCCTTTAATAATATTTTACTCAATTCTAATCCATTCCAGAGAAAACTCAAATGGCTAAACAAAAGCACAACTTGAATGGAAAGCGAGGTGACAAAAGAAATGGTAAAGTTCAGAAGAGTAAATGTGATTCTTTCTCTCTCAAGGCTGGTTTGGTGAGCTTCAGTTCAGCTGCTGGAGGGAATAACATTCTTGGTATGGCATTTGTGGTTTCTTTTGTGTTATTTGATATTTTTTTTCAGATGGTTGAAATATATCTATACTGCTGGAAAGCTGGAGATATTGCCATTTGCTTACTGTGCGCGCACATTTGGCAATCCAACCTCTATTCATATTCTGTTTTTGTGTTCTGTAGATCTTTTTCTACTAATTTCTTGATTCCATCATCTGCGTTTAACCATTTCTTTCACAAGTCTCTTGATTTCTAGGAAGTAGGGAAAGCAATGAACTGCAAACAAGTAGATGCCTTAGTCTTATTCACATATGTATACGCGTTTATGCAGTTGCATATGTGGATTTTGTAGCCCCTACCCCCCCCCCCCCTCCCCACCTCGTCCCCCCCACCTCGTATTTTTGTCTCCTGTTTTTTATCAAAGGCTTCCTAGTTCCTAGTCAGCTGTCATCGTAAGATGTCTAGATTTACTGTCGTAGGGGTATCTTTGTGAGAAACGGGAATATTAGGATCAACTTTTAACATAGATCTATCTATAACCCCTATTCATTGTACCCTATGTGCTATCACAAGACGGAAAAAAATTTAAGCCGTCTCTTAAAGGCTATTAGAGGAAACATCAGCATATTTACAATCATTTTTCGTAGCATATCCAAAACATTAGTAGCGCCTCTCCAAGTATTAAAGTGCTGTGATAGTTGTTCTCTCTCAAAGTTTTTGATTATTCACAAGAAGAACTGACGTGCATCCATGAACTTTATGATTGGACATGGTCTTTTTATCCAGGAGTATATGGTTCTAAACCAGAGACTAGTGATGTTACTAAGCATGTGGATGAGCTATCGTTGAATGAGCTCCTTGATGGAACTTGCAAGTTTCCTGGTTCATCCAAAGACAAGGGAAAGAAGGCAACAAATTTGAATGACAATCTTCTGCATCCAGTTAGAGAGGCTTGTTCTGTTCTTCGACTACGAAAGAACGTACGGACCCAGAATTCTGCGGAAAGTGATAGCAGTCACAACTTAAAAGTTTCTACATGCCTTGTGAGCTCTGGTTCCTCTGTAGCAAGCAGATATGACGCTGACAAAACAGATATTTATGCAACGAATCTATCTTCATGTAACAAGGTTAGTTTGAAGATGAAATCTCTAATGAAGGCCAGTTATAAGCGGATAGTTTGTCGAATTAGTATTTCTTGTACTGAGTTTATGTTAGTATACTCGGTGCATAACAAGTCATCACCAAAATTTTCTTCACTTCTAAGGATGATACAGTAATCTAAGAAAGAAACTTTTGATAGCAACTAAAGGAAAATCAGATCACCTATTTAAGGATTTGATATTATAATCCTAGATAACGATGAATTAGACACTTGGTGGCCCAGTTGGCGATTAACTGATTATAATTTCTCCTTAAAATTGTGGAACTGCTTTTACCATCAAAGTGTTGTTAGCTTTCTGAATCTCGCTTTCTTTTATAATTACCTTGCTTTATTACCATTTTACTACGTTGACTGTAGGCATCGAAGCTAATCTCACTGAGTTTCATTGACCTTGTGCAACATTGTGTTCCAGCGCTATTTCTTTCGACATTTCTTAGGATCTCGTAGAAGGCGACCATGTTCTGCTTAAAGATGTATTAGTATTCTTTGCAACTAGTAGGAATATCCACTCACAATAAGTAGCTATGAAAAATAAAAGAACTTAGTAACAATAACAAACTCGGTTTTTTATTCTATATCTTCAGGACTCTGGCAGCAACCTCAGAAGCCCTGGTGATATGCTGGAGTTTCCATTGTGTCAACCTAAGGATATTTTGGAGCGCCTTGCACTTCCTCCACCGAAAGATTTGGAGTTTTTGCTCCTTGATGCAGCTAAGCCTGCAGCAGCTTCAAAGAATAATTCTGATCTTCGTTTCGGCAAGACTGTCTCTCATAGAAGTGGTTTACCACCTTTTACTTGGTCACATGCTTCCAATGGGCATTGCAAATCTAATTCAGATGCAATAAAGTCATCTACAACTAGGAACATATGTCAAGGTAGATGGGTCAAAATAAGGAACCCTGCCACTTTTCTGGGGGCAACCGATGATTTTCTTGCAGATTTGCCGTCACTAACTTATGACAACAGTCTGGTTCCGTCAGGTGGTCAAAATTCACACACTTCAGAGTATGAAAATGCCCATGCATCTACTAGCTTCACTTCCTTTACAGATGGTTTATCATCTTCCGCAACGGGTGTGGCACCTTCCGAGGTTCCTCCAGGTGATTTTCTTGTTGAATTAGTTGACACGAGTTTTTACTATTCTGAATTGTGGAATTTGTCTCGTATTTGTCCATAATTTTATTTGAGATTTTTTTGAATCAGCGCCTTGTTTAAGATGGGTAACTTTGACCAGAAAACAGCCTGAATAAAAGATAAAGCAAGATGAACACGAGGCTGTTCAGGCACTGGTCAAATTTGGGAGACATCAATTGCTTCCTGAAAGTGAACCGACTGGACTTCTTTTTGGTTTTGTACGTGTTCTGCTTAGTTTGCTTCTAGCTAGCCTACTCTAAGCTGCATAGTAAAGTCAATATTTTTCTGATTGGTTGGATAACTAGTCATTCTGGACGCGCCACTAAATTACCCGTTCTTTGGATAGCATTCTTAATTCATATTGTACATAGATCCTACATTGGCCATCATAGTTTGTATAGTAGACTGTATATGCATCGCCATCACTTGCATTGGCTCTTTTTGAGAGCATCGTCTATTTTTAAGACCATTAAAAAGTTAGGTAAGTTTACATTTATATATCCCCATCCTGACGCTCTTTTGTTTCCCTTTTTTGACTTCTGTGACAGACGGGCATTCTCCAAGGCTATTAGCTGCTGCTCAAACGCTATGCGATATTGCGACTTATTCCTTCAAGCAAAATCCACATGGATTAATAAGATGGCCGAAGAAACCTTCCCAAAAGGCCATGAGAGCTTGCAAGTTGAACTCAATTGAGAAATCTGAAAAGGTGTTTGCAGCACCAAAACCAAGGATGGGATCCGAGAGTCTGGTCAACAACGGCGATGACGTGCTACCTTCAAAGAAGATCAAGCTTTCTTTGAATGAGAGGAGTGATGATTTTAGTGAAACGAGCACCACAAGGACAGGACAAGTACATTGGTCTACACCGCGTTCAAATAGATCATCACCAAGCAAACTATTGAAGGACTCTGTGTCAGCAGCAAAAACCTATAATGCTAACATTGTGAAAAAATCATGCCTGATGCCACCGTCCACTAGAGTTCTGGACAACACTTGCACTAGTCAGCAGAAACCGAGGAAAATAATGTCGATGGACTGGAACAGGGTAGGCGGCAAGCTGGGGTGAGCAAATATTGTCGTGTGTACAGAAGCTTGTTCTTCTGCATTTGTTCTTCTTCCTGTAAACGACCATTAGGTTATGCCTAACTGGTGATAGGCTTGTATATAGTGTGTCTCAAGTAGGATGAGGTTGCGGTTTCATCCAAGGATAGGCGCAACCGGGTTTATATGTTGTAACATTGGTTGTAGGAGGGGTGTGGAAGCACACCAGGATATTATTTTGCCTTGTGTAGATCATTGGAGGAGGCAATAGAAATCTCTTTTTTTTCTTTTCCTCTGCTTTTTTCCTTCCTTTTCCCTCATGTGCCTCATTTGATCCGTAGGAAAGAAAGAGAACCAAAAGCAGGTATTGAAGAAGCTAAAATAAGACGTGGAATAACTTTTACAAGTACTTCCTGAGCATTTTTGGTTTTCTGAGAAGAGTTTGGACCATATCAATGGCTTGAAGCAAGGTAGACAAAACCTTCTCCCACAAACGATTGTCCTCACAAAGGAGAAGGAGAGAGATGTACTACTAGCCTACCAAGGAGGGTTGCACTTGCGCCTCTGTGTTTGCAAAAATTTTCAAAGTGAACTCTTCAACTTTATTGTTCTTCTGTGAAGATATCAACGTGGATTTGTGATCTTCGTGCTCTCATCAACCAGCTGAAAATCACGAATCAGATTTATAGAACACGAGTATGGATGTGTGGAATCTGCCTCTTATTTTGTATTTCAGTCCGTCCATGAATATCATACCGAAGATGAAAGGAGTTCCTTTCACTCTCTCACTTCAGAATGTAAAACAAAGATACCTCCTCTCACTCTAAGGAGTAAAATATTTTTCCATGTTATATATCATTGCTATCTTTTGTGTGCAACAGGAGGCCAATATCCTACCTCAGACGATAGGGAGGTACCATTTGATTCTAGGCGTATGACACATGTCAGACGAACTTGAGAACTGGCAAGAAAATGCTAGAAAGTGGAAGCATAACAAAGGCGACACCTGCACCATTTTAGCAGTTGCAGCCACCAGTGGAAGTCGCTTCACTGCAAGATCTAGGTGGAGGATATATCCATGTGTAGATGTGAAAGCAGCTGAATACACCAGAGCTGGGAACTGTTTAATGGAATATGGAATTTAGTTCCCACATCGGTTAAAAAGAACAAGTAAAGAGTTCACTGGAATATAAAAACGAATCCCAGCTTTTATACAACTCATACCTTTCTCGGCCTTTTGGCTAAGATCAAGTGTAGTATCTGTTCTTATCAGTTTAATATCTGATATGTGGGCCAATGGCTCACACGATATTAAATTAATTTTTTGAGGGGGAGGTCCTTCGGTAGCTTGCTACTGGGTTCCTCGCGCGTCGCCTTGGTGTTGCACTACTGCCTTGGCCTGGCGCACCCCACCCAAATCAATATTTACATTTTAAATGCTGAATGTCTTTAATCTACGTTTGCCAGGCTTCATCAACTTCTGTCTAGATGATTATGGCCATTAATGTTATATGGTCTTAACATGAGCCTGCTTTGCTCTGCTTCAATCAACCTCGATCTACAAATTGATTATAACTGATATGAAAAATCAGACTGATAAAACGAATACTGTAGCAAAGAAAGAAACTTCATCCAAGTCGTTGTTGCCTAGCTATTTTATTCTATAGATAGAGGATCTAATTGATAGAGTAAGCTTGTTGCCAGGGCGACAAGATCAAGTTGGTAAAGATTAAAATATCCCTTGATTTCTATGATTGATGATCATGGAAGACCCCTTTTTACCATTTTGTATAAATGGACTATTCTATTTGTACAGATATGGTAGAGGGGCACATTCAATATTAATCCCTATTTGTCTATTAGTTTTCAGTTCTTCTCTTAAGCGCGGGGTAGAGCGCGGTTTGTAGCTCGCAAGGCTTGCGCTTACGGGTTGTAATCCTGTCTCCGCAATATCGAGCAGAGCACCATCTTTGATTCGAATGTGTGAGAGTTGGAATGTAATCTGGGCAGAAAGATCATCATTGCTTAAATAAGCTAATGTCAATTTTACTAGAATTTCAATAGTTGTAATCCTGTCTCCACAATATCGAGCAGAGCACCATCTTTGATTCGAATGTGTGAAAGTTGGAATGTAATCTGGGCAGAACGATCATCATTGCTTAAATACAGAAGTGGGAGAGAGCTACTGTCAATTTTACTAGAATTTCAATTTTTTAAGTGCAGAACCGATCCTTGGTTAAATATGAACGTAAAGTGGCACAAGAGTCTTATGAGGGAGAGCTACTGTCAATTTTACTAGGGATGGACGAAATGACAATCTAGATATAAGAGCGGGGCAGCAGGACTTTAATTCCTCTGTATTGCAGTTAAAATGTGAGGTTTCAATGTAATTACCTCACCTCAAAGTGATGAGCCTTGCAAGAAGAAGACCCTTTTCAGACAACTCCAGTGGTAGTTTCTATATTTGAGGGGGAAATAGAGATATTTTAAATAGTAATAAAAAAAGTATGGAGTAGGAAGAAATCAGTACTTAGCATTAGCTTTCCGGGATAATTGCATAGATAAGCCCATCCTCTATATTCCAACATATGCACCATATCTTAGCTTTCATGATGTTGCCGCAGTCTCTTTATATTGGGTGCAGTGTCACAAATATACCAGTCAGACTCTTGACTTGGTCGCAATCTGTCTCTACTTTTGTCACCCTTTCACCCGTTTCCGTGCCTGCCTATATCCCAAATTTGTCCCCCTTTCTGCTGCAACTATTACCTTGATTTTCTTCACTAACAAGTGTCATGTGACCAAAGGCTTCTTTCACCTCCTGCGATCCTACACAGTTTGTACTCTCTCGATCTCTTTATTGGGGGTTATAATGATTGCTGGGGGATCGGACCAGAAGGCCAGATTGAAGCAGAGTTGTAAGAGCTCCGCGCTTGGAAGGTAATTGGATTCGCACAAAACAGAAGGCTGCTAGCAAGAAAGCAAAAAAGACAAAATTATTCCATAAACTATACCTGTAAATTTTCAACTCGAAATGACCGTTATAATTGGATAAACATCCTAAGGGGTTTTATGCAATGCTGAAACATCATACTAGGTGCAGAATAATTCATCATTATGTATTCTATAAATTTTTGGGTAACAGTCTGATACAGGCAAAGACCCCATAACCTAGAACAGTTAGGGTCCAAATCAACGAAGCAATGGGGGATGTAACAATGTCCTAAATCATCATGCATTGGAGATGTCTATATGCACAAACTCAACTCTATGAACGGGAATGGTTCGAAAAACAGCTTACATATCGCGGGTAACTCGTTTATATTACAGTCCAGGTTTACTTCGTCATTTCAGCATCCAGAAAATTCTCCACCAGCCATAGATAAGGAGGTTTCTTATTGGTAATGACCTTTGATAATCTTGGAACTTGCTGTCGCTACCCTTTTCCTCTTCACTTTTTCTTGCGTGTTTGTGTAGGGGCGGGGCAGGGGAAGAGGGAGTATTAACATTGCTTGATGATAATTGGAAGAAGAGTATCAAATTCTGTAAAACTTGCAGCAAGTGAAAAAATTTGGAGAAGTGACAGCACGAAGGGAAGTAAATGGGATCGAAGTTGCAGCAGTTCATATCATAGTTCAGGTTAACTTTGTCATTTCAGCATCCAAAACAATCTCCACCAGCCATAGATAATAGGTTCCTTATTGGTAATGACCTTTGATAATCATGGAACTTGCTATCTCTACCCTTTTCCTCTTCTCTTTTTCTTGGGTGTTTGTGCTGGGGCGGGGCAGGGGAAGAGGGAGGATTAATATTGTTTGATGATGATTAGAAGAAGAGTATAAATTTTTGTAAACTCGCAGCAAGTGAAAAGACTTCCAGAATTTACAACATGAAGGAAAGTAAATGGGATTGGAGTCGCAGTAATGGAAAAACTAGGCCTCGGAAGCAACTTTTGGGACGATGTCCCTCATCGCTTATGCACGGCTGAAGCCTCTATCACAGAACAGATAAAATAGTTTTTCAGCCTCTTACAGGAATTACGCAGCCACGCGGTGAGCACAAAGCGAACTATTCTTTCGCCTTTTACTAAAGAATACCGTGTGCTCGCCGCAAATAGTGGCATACGCCAATTTTTGGAGGGGTATTCCTTGGTTGGATACACCCCTAAAAATGAATAGCATCGAATTTTTAGTCGATTATTTATTTATTTATTTTTCCTATTTTCTTTTTGTCAATTTGTAGTAGTTGCGTAGCCCCTTTATTTCCTTGGGACTGTAATTGTGTTAATCATTTTTAGCCGTGTTGTTAATGAATGGATAAGGATACTGCAAAGATTTAGTCGATCTGTTCTACTCATCATAATGGGGATGGGTTTCCATTTTTATTAACTTATAACCAATTAATTATTCGCAACTTGACAATTTTAAACAGACTTTTTAAGGATTTAAATATTATTTAATGAATGAAACTGGGAAAATTCATAATACTACTGACTATGCTTTCTTTAGCAGGATGGAAAGATTCAAGAATCCTTTGGTGGTTCTTCGAAAAAAGGAAGGTCGTAGATCCTCTTTTGTAGTTCTCTCAAAGAGAGGAAGGCCGTTTGCGTAAAAAGAACCAAAAGGAAGTTCAGCTTCCATTCCCCAAACCGTTAAAAAACAAAAATCATCCTTTTGTCCTTTCTTTTTCATTAGATCTCTGCGAGAGAGTTGTGACTTAGATCTTTGCCAAGGTTTCAAACAGAAAGGAAATAGTATTTTTATCTGAATTTCCTCTTTATTGTTTGTTGCTTGTAATTGGCCGGTTGGTTCACCAAATAAAAAACCATTCTTATAAGATGACAGACACTCGAGGATTATTTCAAGCAGAACAAAAAATTGAAAGCAAGAAGCGCATTTTATTTTGTAAAGGAAGAGTAATACGGAGTATAATTTAATAAAATGATAATAAATTACTCTGCAGTGTTAAAATAATGTTAGGATTGAAGAGAACTCGTGTTCTAAAAGAACACATTGAATTAGGCTAATGTTGAACATATGAAATTATTCTATCGCGAGTATAGCTTCGTTGTGTTTTGCTAGGTCATTTTCGTTACTCTATTAACAAAATTAGACGGAAGAGTGACACTCCTGTTCACATGCTTTAAGTGTGTCGAAGAATGTGAAGAAATTAAACCGCATTCCTACAATAATAGGAGTTTATCAGCATTGTTGTAGAGACTAACCTTTGGGAAAACTTGATCAATTACTGTCATCCATGACAATGTGGTCCTAGATCTGTAGGACATTCAAGTAATAGTTCTGGTTCTGATTCTGATTCAAAGAAAATTGCCAATTAAGAGCATGAAGGTCGTTGACTAACATCGCGGGGATGTAGCTCAGATGGTAGAGCGCTCGCTTAGCATGCGAGAGGTACGGGGATCGATACCCCGCATCTCCATAGCCTCTTTCTTTTTACCTTTTCTTCTCATTTATTATCTTTTAAGTCATTCTCAGTGATACTTCTTGTTATGTCTTCTGAAGAAAAAGGTGGACGGATTCATGAAATCTCTGATGGCATAACGTTTCAAGAGCCATTATTTCCTTGAGATCTCGATCAAAAAATCAGCTTACGACCATGGCCCTTGAACATATGAGTATATTTTATGGCCATTTTTTATGAACAACTTCTTGCACTTCTCTTTTGTTTGTGATGATGGAATTCAGCTTCTGCTTCAAATGGAAAACGATCAAAAATTCGTTTTTACATGCAAAACAAACCTTGTAACAACAACAAAGTTAAATGACCAAACCACTATTATTTGGTTCAACACTATTGCATTGAAGTTGTTCGTAACTGAGTTTGTCTCCATGGTTGCACAACTCACCTACAGCTATTGAACATAGTGTACATCACCAGACATAAACAAGCAACACTAAACATGGTTTTAAATAATTAGAATCGAGTCGAAGGTTAGGAATTACATTTGGTCCAGCAGCAAAACGATAGCCATTACAAATACAGGACTAAACCCTGGCTGAATAATCAAAGTAAAAACGTCTAACCCGAAAGAGACACCTCCGATCATCGCTTCCTTCTTCTTGATCTCTGCTACTACCCTTCTTGAATCATTTAACACCTTGCATGAACGTTGTGCGTATGATCCTTCTATCACGTATGCCTGTCTCTTATCTGACGGTCCAAGATACACATGTGCAAGTACATTGACATGGGGTTGCAAGATATTCTTCATGTTCTTCCTAGCCCAGAAAATAGGCTTCTTCTTTGAGGGCTTTGTAGTTGTATAATCATCCACTTCTCCTTCGTAGACAAGCCATTTATCTACTAGGCTGAGCTTTTGCTGATCATACATAATAATAGAAAATAAAAAGTATCAGGGATGTGCTCTATTCCAAAATTTGACTTCCTCCTTTGATCTTTTTAAGATGCTTCAAGATTTGAGTCTCTTTGTTTTAAGATTTGGAAACCCTCTTTCACAAGTTAAATTATCTTACACGGTGTCTCAGAATTATCCTAAAACTAAAAATCCTTATAATGAACATCAGATTTTGATCTTTGACTCTCGGCGTAGCCAAAATTGATTTTGTCCCAACCACTACAGTAGCTAGAATTGAAGTTTATAACTAACTATTGCAATAGCTACAAAGACTGGTATTCTGGTGACACTTATTGAAGCACGAATTCATGATTGTTGTTTGTATTGTACCTTGCGACGACAAACTGCTAGGATAGGCTTCCCTGAGCCGTCCATGAGAATGACTTGATCGCGACGTCCGCTGTAATTATCAACCCTATAAGCTAGATTACCACCGGAGTCGATCACCGTGAACCCGTTACAACAGAAAAAGAGTGATTTTCTCCACACTGTCAGCGTCGTGCATGGGCCTTCGGTCTTGTGATCTTGCATCTGATGCTCTTCATGGACTGTTCTTGATAAAGATTTCAAAAACTTAAGCATCTCTCTCCCCTCCAGTCCTCCTGAAGTTGAAGAAATATATGCAATGAACTAGCTTTATAGAGTTTGAGAACTTGGTTGGACTTGCCTCGTGTATCTGGCTGTCAGTAAAGAGACAACAAGGCTACAATGTCCGCATGGAAATTCTAGGAGTCAAGAGACAACAATACCTAACTGGAAATGCTTAGTCATCTATTTTGATTGTGTTTCCCTGGATGAATTATCTCACCAGAATCGAGGTTACAAATATTATGGGACTTTACAAGTACTTAACGTTGGAAAAACGTGACACGTGTGCTTATAAGAAAGACAAAGGAGAGGATCAGAAATTTTGTGATGAAAGCGTGAAGGCCAAGGGAATTGCCGAAAGTTATCCAAGCATCTTCGTAAATTTTAATCACTGTAAAGAGCTCACACGATTTTGACAGTGTTGGTTCATCATTGATTTATAGTGTGTCGGGATGCGTATCTCGCGAAACATTTCCTATTTTTCGAGTTCCTTTTGCCGCAGAAAAGTGCATTAGCGACTAAGATATAACGTTTTAGCAACAAAATTAAGCGGGAACAAAGATACGAGAGCGTACGTACATCTGGGAGTCCCTAAAAAGCTTAGATATTGGGAGAGAGTGGCCTATACAGAACTTCAATTAAAGTTCAAACTGGAGCTACAATGCAGGGTAAGAACTGGGGCTCCATACGATTAATGGCGATACATAACTTCGTCAACGTTTCAAACCTGCTGGAAGGAAGGGGTGGGGGTGTTGCTAAGTACTCAAAGGCCCCAAGGTGACCAATAGCTGAAATTTGCAAACCTTCTAGAGGCGTAGAAGAGGTCTTTGACGCCATTGTTGGACCCCTCTATGCCGCCCCGCCTAGACGGACTTTTGGGTGCCAAAATTTCCAACATATCGAGAGGTAGACTGGAGGATCCTTACGGAAGATTACTACTATGACCCCCGGTGTGAAAAACCTTTCTGTTGATGACATTAGCAAGGACGATACCTATGAGAAGATATTCCAAGCAACATGTCAATTTTGGGCCCATCCTATTTCGGCATGCACCACAACCATTAGTATTCAATGTCATTTAGTCGTGACTAACGAGCGGTAGGACATGGATGTACATGGGCTAGCTTTCTAGCCACTACTACTACCCGCAGCTCTTTCATCTCTAGGTTTGCGAGATAGAAGTTGTAGGAAGTTTTATAAGTAACTCGAGAAGTGGAGTTCCTGAATCTCGGGCTCTAAGGCACCGCGGAAGTGTGACGAGCCCCCATCGTAGGGGGTGGGGGACTAAAATTTGTGTCTGATCCACGCGTAGTCACATTGACACACAGCAAACACAACACATAAGTCTCTCTCTTTGTGCATAGCAAACACATAAGGCTCTCTTTGTGCATCAGAATCAGAAAAGGGTTTGGTACGAATGAGCACCGACCATAAGTGGGTGGTTGTTACAACGAATCTCTCTCCGCCAAATGGATTTGCTTCCTTGTCCAGTTTTTGTTAGTTCGTGTGGTCAAACAAACTTTACATCCATTTTCGACACATTCCAATCATACATTGGATGTTGGACTACTAGGATTCATAATTGCGACGAGTACTATAGTTTAATGGTAATTTGTCTTGGTACAGCGAAGGAAGTAATGTGGGAAGATTGGAGCTTCACATCACTGTTTTTGGAATGGTTTATGAAAAGGAGTTCCAAATCTTCGTCCAAAAGTGGGTGGATTCCCAGCAAGATCTTCCTATATTTAGTCAATCAGGACTCCCAAAACGAGACAAATATTTTGGATAGTCACATTGGTTTTGTCTTAAACACGAAATGAATCAGGCATGGACACGCAGGCTTCAAGACAGTCAAAGAGGTTCATACATTATACAAGTATAATATTGGTTTAGGTATCAGCTATGGCCCCTTCGAGATGGCACGAATCACTTCCCCGCTTGATAAGGGAAGAAACAGTTAAAACTGCGTCAACCACGTGCTATTTTGCCGTCTGTTTTCATGTTTATTTGCTGTGAAGATGATGCCCTGTTTCCAAGTTCAATAGTTTACTGTTGTAGATCTTGATCTGGTCAAATAAGTGATCTTGTTCAAGTACACTGTATTAGCACTTTATCAATTTGGTATACTGAAATAAACTTATAGTTCTTAAACATCGAATACACGGCGTGTAGGGCACCAGCACCACATGCAGCACAAAAATGATTCCTCACCACGATACGAAGGTTACAGGCTGTTTGACGAATATCATCCCCATGAATCTAGCACTCCAAGAAGCATACAGGCCAGGACTCCATGAAACATTGCCTCTCAGTGTTCACTCAATCCGATTGAAAGAGGCAACTTCGTTAGTGCTGGAGAAATTTTTTCATAGCCTCGTATGTCGACCAGCAAATGGCAGCTGCTGGAGTATGAAATAACACTCTGGGCTTCAGACCCTGTAACAAAGCTGTTGGACCTTCTTTGGCTACTATCTGCTTAAGAGCCATTCTAATTGAGCCACTGTTAAATCTATCTGCTCCACAAACACCCTGTAATATATACAGTATTGATTAACGAACAATGAGCAGTATAATTAGGATAGATCAACTGCTACAAACTTATACTGGGTGGAGTTCATGCTAAACACGCTTAACATTACGTGCAAACCATTTGCAAGTGTTGATGTGGACAGAAGAAACATAAAAAACAGAAATATTCATCCAATTACCGAGTGTCACATTAGTGTGTAGAAAGTTTTTTTAGTGAATGTAGAATTTTCCACCCAGTAATGTTGGGATTCCAGTGCATTGGCGGGGCTGTCCAGGATTGGGAAGTCGAACCAGCACAGCACTCGTTTCTGGCTCTTCGCAGGCACATGATCATCTCCGGCCCTAATAAGCAGGGGATTTTCAATTATTCTGTGTACCGGGCTGGACAAGAGTATATGGAAAGGTTCTACACTACCTCCTCCTCCACCCAACCCCACCCCAGGGAGAGTAATTTTAAATGTTGATAATTGGAGGAGGCGGTGTCAGACTGGTCAACTGGTGTAGGATGTGCAGGAACCATGAGTCTCTGTTAATTGTCTACTTCACATCATGAGGCTGCCTGTAGGCAGTGGAGTGGGATGAGGGTGCCTCAAGAGTTGCAGCAGTCATTTGGAAAGAAAGGAACAAGCGCACTTTTGAGTGTAGTTACATTAGCATTTGCTTCATGCTCTCTTCTTGAATCTTCTTCTCTTCTGGCTAAAAGCAGAATTTCCATTATCCGATGTGGTGTTCGAGGCCCTGTGGATGAGTTCTGTCTTGGGGCTGTGGTGTAGCTAGTGTTTGTAGCCCCGTTCTTGTGAATTGAGTTTTTGTGCAGTTCATTTTGTTTTGTTATTTGTACACTTTTACCGCACATGGGTTTAAACCCTCTGATATACTTGTCAAAAAGATAAGTTAGGAACTCAAAATCACCTGAACAAAAAGAAGTAAGCAAGCAACCCTATGCTTTTATAGAGTTGGCTAATGAAGAGTCCACAGATTTCTTGTGTCTTGAAAGCTGCTCTTTTTATTTTTGTAAAGCTAAGATATACCTTTTTGGGTTTTGATAAATACTAACAAAAAACAAAAAGGCATGAAAACATACCCATTATATCTAAGCAAAAGAGTCCAAGATGAATAACTGTTGGAGTAATCACTTCTTAGATTCCACTTGATTCTAAGAGTTTAGTGTTCTTGATCTGTATCTCTCTAAACAGGGATGAGAAAAACAAAAGACAGAACCACTTCAAAGGAGCACACTGGAACCGGTTTTGTTACCTGGATTGACTAAATTAGAATTTGCCAGGCTAATCTAAAATACACATTTGCCTTTTATTAGGCGTGAGCATCAGCTAGTTGACTTTGCATCACTCACACATGATTGTAAGCTGCATTGCTCCCCTTACCATGTACTTTATTTTCTTTTGGTAAACAAGGTAATAGTGGTCCTATTGGCACTCCCATGCACAATGATCAATGCACACAGTACGATCTACTCATTATTGAAGAGGAGGGTAGTATAAGGTGTAAAGGTCCAAATGCATCAGTTACAGAAACTCATCACCTCCGTACGTGGCTTGCATCCCGGAGGTATTCTGATAATAAGGTCCTCACCACATCCAGGGATCAAGGATTTGAACTTGGAAGGAGAGAGGGGGAATAGATAGAAAAAACACCCCCCCTCCCTCCCCCCAACCACACCACGTACGGTGCTATTGGAAATGCTGTTCAAGAAAAAAGGGGCATCATACCATGGGGGGCCTAGTGTTGTGTGGAAGAAAGCCAACGAAGAGACGATTAGCGTCCATCACATTATCTAAATCTCTTCATTCGAAGTGGCTAATTAGTATTGCTTTGGGGGTGAAATTTTGAAAAATGCATACAGCACTAAGTACTTACTCGAGAAGTTTCACTCGTGATCTAGAAATGCCCCTTCGACAGTATCTAGCTAGGTTCTCTCCCTTGACCCAACAAACCACAACCACAAAGACCTCTAGGTAATGCATAAAGGATGATGAGAACCTGTTGTCAACGTGGCCCGCCTGATAAAAGCGTCTGGGCCATTGCCTATATCAGACAAGACGCTGCTTTTATGTCCAAGGCATTACGCATCAAAGACAACATCCTTCGGATGTTTATTGCTCATGCACGTCTAGATTGGCGGTGTAAAACACGCCCCTACAACTTCAGCAATCAAAATGATTCCCCTCACGGTTCTACACGAAAAAGGAGCATGTACTTAAACTTCCTTTCAGCTCATCAATGCCAGTTTCGTTTCTCCATCTCAAACTCGTTTTCAACAAATCGAAGGAACCTAGATTGCACAAGTACTACTGTCATTTGTATCTTCTTTTAGCAAAACTCTACTAGCTTACACGTTTTAGAAGCTAAGACTAAACATTTGCATAATGCAAGCAATACTTCCCTATTGAAGTAATACCATGACAATAGCCAAGCAAAGGAGCTTATACCTGACACTGCAATCTTGTCTTAACAACGTCCAACGGAGTCGTGACCGCACTAGCCAGTGCCCCGGCCGCGCCACCCGCGGTAAGATGAACCAAAATTCTCTCCTCACTAGCTTTATCCGACGACACCTCGCAAAGAGCCTTCTTCACCGCCTCGTACGTAGCGAAATGCACTGCCGTGAACGGCGCATTCATAACCACCGTGGTCCGGTACGATGCGTAAAAAGCCCTAACCCCTTCCTCCTTAATTATCCTCGCCACGCAGTCCCGGACCCCACCGTAAGGACTCCTCCGCAGCTGCAGCCTCTGCTTGACCACGTCCATCGGCGTCAAAACGGCGTCGCTCGCCGTGGTCGCCACGACGCCGGCAGCCGCGTGGGCCAGCGGGTGGTGGCCTGGCCGGTTCCCACCGAGCTTTTGCTTGCAGGCCTCGTAGACGGAAAAGTAAACGGCGTGGGACGGGCCGGCGCCGAGGCCCATGGCCGCGATTCCGCGGTAGAGGCCCAAAGGGCCTTCAGTGCGGACTATTGATGCGACGAATCTGCCGAACTGGGCCGAGTGGGAGGAGGCTGACGTGGCGCTGAGCATTTGCAGTCTAGTTTTTAGGGTGTCTACGGGGAACATGGCCATGTGTTCGACCATGCCGGCGACGGAACCGGCCAGCATGTACTTCCAGAAGCTCAGGCCGTCTAGCGACGGCTGCGCGGCCGACACGCCACCGGGTTTAGCCACGGCGGCGGCGGTGGCGGGGGAGTCCATTTGAGCTGGGTGGCGAGGCTTTGAGCGGGATACATTAGGGTTTAAGGAGGAAAGTGGAGCCTTTGGACCGGAACATGTGGATTTGGGAAGATCTGGACTTAGGGTTTGTCATTTGTGAGGTCGAGACTCGGTTTTTGCATCGGCTATTTGTCCCAGTTGACTCGGTATTAGTAAACGTTATGGACCCTAGGAGAAAGCCTTTTTAGATCCAGAGGCCTTATGTTATATAGGCCTTTCCTAGAGCCCAGGAGGAAAACATGGATTTTTCTTCTTTGATTTCTATATTTTTTTATTTTGATAATTAAATTCCTTACGAATTCTTAGAATATACGTAGAATGTAGTAAACCATATATATATATATATATATATATATATATATAGATTCGACTGACACCTTCTTTCCCTTCCAAATCTCTAATCCTATATCTTAAGAATTTTATAAGTTTCAAAATACAACTAAATAGGTGTTAAACTATAATTAACCAGATAAGTAACTTGCAACTCATAAATTCTAACCATCTCAACCCATGACCTCCCTTTATTCCCTTCGTAATTAACTACTTCTCTTTCCTTTTCGTGAATAGTACATAGCTTTAGCTAATATTGTCAAATTTTCTTTTAAAATTCACCAACAATAACTAGCAAAAACGAAGAAATATTGTGAAGTTATCGTTTTGTCCATGTGGCAAAAAGTGAAAGGTACCACTTTGTTCTTCATTTTGGCCATTAAACTGACAAAAGGATGAAATAGTTTAAGAAAGAGTAAATTGCACCAATAGCCACTGAACTATGACCCCTTTTTCACTTAAGTCACTCAACTTTTTTTTGTGCCATTTTGGCCACTGAACTTGCAAATGTGTCCAATTTGGCCATTCTGTTAGTCAGGGTTAACTTATTTCCGTTAAGTGATCACGTGTCGTGCACATGAGGCCTTAAAATAGGGGTAAAATTGTCTATTCATCGGTGTTCTTTAACATTTGCCCATCTTCAATTGCCAGCCTCTATTGCTAGCCAACATCCATCACCGGCGACCCTCAATTTCCACTGCCTACACCACATAGAACCACCACAGTATCGCAACAGTCCAGCCACCACCATATCAAGGCTATAGCCACGCAACCACCATATCAAGGCTACAGCCACGCAACCACCATATCAAGTTGCCACCAAAGTACCGCGACAGTCTAGCCACCAGATCACGACCACAACCCTGTCACCAAGACTTCACGGCCACAACCTCACCACCACATGATAGCCATAAGCCTGCGATGACTCGGCAACCCACCACTGCAACCAATCGGCCCACCCACCACTACCGTGAACCAACAACCCACCAAATTTAATCATTAATCCCCGATGTCGCCACAGTCTCCGCCACCCACAGTCTAGGGTTTGCCAAATTTCTCTTCCACTGCCACAACCTCATTGGGAACCTCCAAATCTCCGCCGTGATCTTCCCAGTAGACATCGTCCCGCCGCCGCCGATCAAGTCCAGATCCCCGATCGCACCACTCAAGTTCATCGCTGATGGGTTCTTTGGTGACCCGGGAGGGGGGGGGGGTGTGATGGTGATGGTCGGTATGGCGCCGGTGGCGATGGAGAGATATTTTGTCGTGTGAGGCGGCGACTGATTATTCAAAGTGAGAGAGATGCACTTGTTTGGTGTAAAGAGAGGAAATGAAGAGAGAGAATGGAAGAGGCAGATCGGTTTTACTCCTGCTTTGAAGGGTTTTGCTGGGCATTGACGGTTTTGCCCCTGCTTTGAAGGGTCATGTGAGCAGCACGTGACCCTTTAACGGAGAAATTTTAACACCGGCTAACGGAGTGGTCAATTCGAACAGATTTGAGAGTCCAGTAGCCAAAATGGCACAAAATAAAGTTGAGTGACTTAAGTGAAAAAGAGGTCATAGTTCAGTGGCCATTGGTGCAAATAGTTTAAGAAACGGTAGAGAGGGGCCAGTGTAGAAATATTTGGTAGATAAAGCACTTATTGAGCCTTTGGGCCTTTGCTTTAGTCTCAATTTTATAGGCCCTTTCTAAGAGGGAGAATTAAAGTCCAGGATACGTGTTAACGGGCACAACACTTTTCAGCCCAAGCAGTAAAGCGGAGGTTGTCCGCGCTTCATGATATAGATTCTCCTGACCCAATTACAGTATACCCCCTTATATTTCTGGTTTTTGTGACCCAAACCCAAATACAAAAAGTGGGTATAAAAGTTATGACACTATTTGCTTCTATTATTGTTAGGCCATTCACATTGACCGTGCTGGGTGGGAATATTTGCAAGCTATGAATAAGAGGTGAGTTTACCTTTTGACACTATGAATATTTGCAAGCTATATATATATATATATTTGCAAGCTATGAATATTTGCAAGCTATATATATATATAGAAACATACTCCCTGAATATCGAAATATTATCACTACAAGAAAAGACACTTTTAGCGACAAAATTTTCCGTCGCTAAAAGTGGGTATTCCGTCGATAAACACTTTTAACGACGGACTCTCCGTCGCTAAAAGTCCGTTGGTGAAAACCCCGTCACAAAAAGATTAGCGACGGAATTTGGTGGTCCGTTGGCAAAATTTTAATTTTTACCGACGGAATTAAATACTTTTACTGACGGAATTAATTAATTTTCACAAAAAGGTTTTTTCCTATATTTTATCTAATTTCTGAATTTTTTGAAAAAAAAATTAAATAAACTTTTAACGGCGGAATTACCCTCGCAAAAGTTATTAGTTTTGTAGCTAAAATTTTGTCTCTAAAAATATTTATTAATCTGTATAAGGGCTTTTAGCGACAGAATTCCGTCGCTAAAAGTCAAAAAAGGCTATTTTTTATTTTTGTTATTTAATATAAAGTGAAACCTGTTCCAAAAAATTATCCCTGATCAACCAATCCAACAAAATTCAATTTTTTAAACTAGGATTAATCCTTTACAAAATTTCAAGTAATACAAATAAAATTTAAATCATATACACCACCAACTAACACTTAATACAACAAATGACATGTTCACTAAATAAAATACATCACCTTGTACAAATCCCAAAACAAAATTACAAGTTTCATTGAAACTAAAAAAAATACAAATCAAGATCCTCCGAAACCTGCACAATATTTCTCTGTCCACAGTTGTTACTTGTTTCTCTTTGTCAATCACAACCTAAAAAGAAGCGTTGTACAAATTCGTTTACGATGAACAAAATAAATAGAAGAAGACTAAGGAATATTTTACAACATAAGCTCATCTGTTGGTGATGCTAAGGAGCATCATGCCTTGCCAACAACAATGGGAGTGGGTGCAGGTGATAGATATCTTATATAAATTCTTAAAACAGGAGTTGCTGATTTGACACAAAGAATGTGAAGGAAAATGAATTGGTGGCCATTGTTTATATTGTCATCATATATAAATTCTTAAAGCGTTATTATCAAATCAAAGGGTAGTATCTTAATATCTGTTTTCATTCTTTCTTTTAGGAAGTATTCGTTTCATCTTCTAAATAAAAAAATGGTGAGAAGGTATACGAACATGGCCTCCTAGCAAATGTTCATGTTTTTTTTTTTCGAGGAATTGGCTTCTTTAAGAAATGGGTGCAGGTGATAGATATCTTATGGAGCACCAATGCATTGAAAAAGATAACATCAAAAAACAAATCTTTCATCTTACAACTTTGGTCTTGTCATGCTTTATCCTGAAATTCTGTTCGAGTTAGAACGGGTAAACTAAACTGGATACTCTTGATTTTATGTCTTGATGCACTCGCTATGCTTTTCTTTTGCAAAATTCCACTAACATCTCTATCTTTGTTAGATTTTGGTAGACGATGTCAAATTTTTGGCTAAGGATTTAATTGCCCTTACATGCATGACAAATTTTCAGAAACCAATTCCAAACATTTCCCCATAAACCAAAGTACACACCACCACCGACCAATTACAAACATATATCACCACCAACTATCCTCCAACCACTCCCTACCAATTCCTCCACCACCAACGCAAACCACATCCCACGACCACATCGACCGACCAATAACACACTACGACCACATATACCACACCCACAATTGATCCCACCACCCACAAGCCCTTCACCCCAAATCTATCCCACCACCACAAGCCCACAACTTGATAGTGACCCATCACCACCAACCGATCCCTCCCACCAACACCAACTGACCACCACCACTCGATTTCACCAACATAACCCAACAATTGCACAAGATTTACCAATCAAATTCACAATCACCACATCAAATTACCAAAGTCTTAGTTAATAGTTGTCGACTAAGTCTTTCTGTTTGACCAAATTACACAGTATTCAAGCCAAATCAGGAACTTATAGACAAAATCAATTTCTATGAAATTAATCAAAAGTAGTAAAACGTAAAAGCCAAAACATGAAGGAGGATGAATGAAAGAGAGAACTTATAGTCGAAGGAAATACTTGAGATATGCTAACTGCTGAGGAATGGTTGCCAACTCGCCGCCGCCGGCCGGCCGGTAGATCTGGACTGGAGAGAGATGCGAGAGTGGTCGCCGGTGGATCTGAATTGCTGAGTGGCTGCCGACTTGTCGCTGAGCGGTGTTGATGGTCGCATTGTCGCAGAGGCTAGATAGAGATGCGAGAGTGGTGACAGCAGCGTGGGGGAGGCAGGGTGGGACGGGAAGGCGTGGGAGGCGGGCGGCGAAGGTAGGCGGAGAGAATGAGAAGCTGAAAGAAAGAACTAGGGTTTTTTGGTTTTAATACGTAGATTTTTACCGACGGACACAATCCGTCGGTAAAAATCCGTTGCTAAAATCCCATTAATTTTTTTTTGATAAAAAAAATATGAAAATTTTCGAAAATAACATTTAGCGACAGATTTTTTAGTCGCTAAAAGTCCGTTGGTAAAAGTCTCATCGCTAAAGATATTTACCAACGGAGTGTTCCGTTGGTAAAGATCTTTAGCGACAGACTTTTATCGACGGAGAAATCCATCGCTAAAGCCACTTTTAGCGACGGATGCTAAAATTCAGTCGCTAAAATGGCATTTTCTTGTAGTGTATATGCTGAGAGAAATATGAGTTGACGGCACCTTTCTCCAAAACATTATGATATCATGGGGGTCATTTTCAATTAAAATATGATCACAGTTGGAAGCTTTGTGTTGTAGCCTTTGTCAGGCTCACGAAAGCTTTGTAATTTACTCCGTTGGCACTGTCAGGCTTACGAAGGACATCTTCTGTCCCTTTTCTTTTATATATCATAATAATGCGGGAGCGAAGTCCATCCCATGATGCCGCCAACAGTGATTTACCGTCCTCTCCTCGCATACAAACGAAGGAAAAAAAAAAAAAAGATCAAGATCCGTCTATTGGTGATAAATGAATGATCAAGTCGTGCTGTTAATTTAGCTAAATTGCCAGCAGTGATAAGAAATCAGATCTTATATATATTAGTGAAGATGTCTACATAACTTATGTATCAAAGTTTTAATCTGGCATGGGATTATATTACCAACTTTACAAAATATACACTGCTGAAACTTTAGAACAACGAGCTGAAAACCATTAATAGTGTTAATAAATTTGGTCGGATCTATTATCCGTCCACTAACAGATAATGCATATTCGTTAGTCAGGATTATTACAGTTAGTGAGAAGATAATTATCTCCTAAGTATTTGAGATAAAATCAATCTTTACTACTATTTCTATATAAATGCTAGAAATATCTCAAGAGAAAAGATATAATAAGTTACAAGACAATTTATCTCCTTGTTATCATCAACGTAGATGAAGAACTTGACTTTATTAACCGTTTTTCGTACATGCGAATAAAGATCAAGCGTGTTGGAAGCTCGTAACAATAAAGATCTTTCATCGGAATTTTTGGATACTCGTACAATATGTTCTCGAACCCACTACGTGTTACGTGATAGGCGTCTTCAATCATTTATAAATAAAAATATCTTTCTTCCCGAATACTTGAGGACTGCCGAAGACCTGCTTCTTTGGTAAGGCGTCAGACCAAATGCATGCAAAGAATGAAAGCCACGCAGTGCAAGGAAAATGATGCATATTTTTTTGCCAAAATAAATTTGAATTTGTCATTCTCAGAATTAACGGACACAACTTTCTGCCTTTCTTTAACTGCACATACAAAGAAAGTAAAACAATAGACTAGAAGTTTGAGTTAGAAAGAATAATAAAAAAAAAAAAATGTTTGGAAGAAAATACAGAATTCGAAAACGTAGAATCAACCCGAAAAGATGGCAGAAGTACCTGAGGAAATTGAAACTGTACTGGTATCCCAAGAAGCAGCAAATTGAAAACCTGCAATTAAGTAAACAAAGATGAGTAAGTACAGAGGTAATCATAGACAAATCAATATAAAAGAGCAATACACAAAAGGTGGATGAAGCAGCCGTTACCGGAAATGGAACTGCTAAATCTGCTACTTAAACTTTTCTAATTATAATCATAGTATACATATACATTTATGAAAATTGGGACATGCAGTGAGAAATGAGTTTAGAGCACCTTTCTTCAAAATATATAATCTTTTAGTTAGGTGTTATTTTCAATAATAAAATGAGTAATAATTCTATTTTAAGTGCCCAAAGATTGCTTTGAACGACATGTATCATTATAATATAGTGTCTATATCACGCTTAAGATATACTTTCAATGTCCCCCCCTTTATTTTTTTTCATTATAATCCATAAAAAAATCTACGTTCTAAATTCAGATGACAAAGTTTAATCACATTAAGACAAAAAGAGAAAGGCAAAAGCAAAAAAGAATCGTAAATTGCAAAAAAATAAGAGATGGAATAGAATGAATGCCAGTTAGCTGTGTTCACTCTTGTACACTTTTGAAATAACGTCTCTTCTAAATACCAAGATGCTCCCGGTCCCGGTTTGTGGACGGGAACTATTAAGAAAATATTATTGTTAATGCTTTTCATAGTTATAAAGCTAACTTCAAGTCAAAATAGATTGGCCTGGTGGTCAAGGAGTTTGCATCCTTTCATGACACTCTATGTTCAAACCTTAGACTTAGCATGCGGGAAGAAGTAAAGTACTTTTTGAAGTGCACCAAGCTGATGTGAGGTGTGTACCCTTTATGATATCGTCCGAAGAGGAAACTTAATTTCGATTGACATTAAAACTCGCCCGAAGATACCCTTTATCGTCTACTAAATTTCAATTGCTACAAAAAAATTAGAACAACAAAATTTCAACGCAGGAGGATCCTTAACGGAGGGCGAATATGCATGTCCTAAGCTGTATAAATTATAGTACTATCAAAGCTCCGTTTCAAATTTCAAAGCACACGTCTTCATTTACTTTACAAGTTCATGTGGTCTTCTGATCCTAACGTAGTGAAGGCGTCGGGGGACTGAACTGAGACGTCACCAAGTCGAACAATTTTGCAGTCAAACAAAGCTAACCCTACCGCTAGTCAAATTACCAACCCCAAATTTGGAAATTATGTGTGTATGGCCGTAACTGGTGAGACAATGACCCCCTTGTTCTATTGAACCAGAGAAGCTTCCTTATTCTCTTCTTAATTCTTTACTGGTGGTTTAGGTTTCCACATTCGAGATAGTTTTTCTTGGTGTGGACACATTCAGCACAAGCTAAGTAGGGTTAAGTTTTCTTAGTTTGGCTGAACAACTCTAGCTAGCTTATCCCTGTCAAAGCACGTCACTGGGTGAGCAACATGCATGCATGATGACATGTTCTAACTGATCCAGGAAATGTTCATAATCAGCCAATTATAAATGTGAAGGTGACAGACATTACAATAGTAGTGATTTTATGTGACAGAACTGATCAGCCTTAACCCCTAACATACAGCTTATTCGGTTTATTGCAAGGTGTAGCGCATCCGGCGGTGATCCGGAACTGTTCACTGATCCTCGGATTTCATGTTTTCTGTAGACCGTTCACATATACAAATAGTATATGTTAAGCATGAGGAGGTGTAATCACAATATTATCTACGTATACAAGCACAAATACGTAAAGAAGAGAAGTAGAAAATTTGAAGAACGAATTATGCGAAGGTTGCTTGACAAGATCGTACCTGGCCAATATCGTCATGCTTAACAATATACACGTATATATATGTCACGAAATAAAGCCCACATGCACTGCTCACATGCTTGTGTATAAGAGTGTACTGATTCCTGTAATTTTTACTTATATTACATGGTGGTTCTCCAGTCGCCTTTGCATGGATAACCTATATAAATGGCAACACGACCAGTGCCTTTGATTGGGCATTGGTGGACTCGGGCTTGGTTGAGGAAGGCAGTAAAAGAAATTTAGGACAGTTTGGCTTACTTCTGTCTAAAAGCATTTTTGAACTCCATGTATGTTCTATATGAGACTTGGATACCCGTCCTCACGCGAAGCGTGAAATAAGATGTGACCGTCGAGCCGAGAGAATTAACGAGAAAACGACCTGAATGGAGCAGCATGGGCTTAACCTTGTACGGTCTATATGTTACTTGACACATTGTCCTTATGCAAAGCGTGAAATAAGATGTGACCGTTGAGTCGAGAGAATTGACGAGAAAGTGACTTGAATGGGGGCGGCATGAGCCTAATTCTGATACAATATTGAAATCCGGTGTTCAACCCAAAAGCGTGTTCAAGAGTAGGAAAATCCCATCGGATATAAGAACCAATCCAAACCCCATTATGGTCTATGTGGACTTGGTATGCATTCCTTCATTCACCATGCATGTCAGTTCGAATGCTTAATCATTAGTGAATTCAGTTTTTTGTTCGAATTAGTTGAATTAGTACTAATAACAGTGATCTGGATGATTTGGGCATGGATATTGCATGTACAACCTACTTGTGTTAGTATTAGGGGTGAGCACCAAACCGTTCAAACCGATCCGAACCGAACCAATCTAATCTGAACCGTTCAAAGATCTTAACGGTTTGGTGTCACATTTTTCAAACTGACCTTGGTTCGGTTTGGTTCACGGTTCACACTTTTGAAACCGATTCTAAACCGAACCGAACCGAACCGAACCGAACTATGATATGTTAATCTATTTTTAATAACATTTCATTGATAATTACACATATAAGATACTAAGTAAATCCAAATAAATAAATCTTGAAAGTTAAAAGAAACCAAATATATTGACAACACTTATAACACAAATTTCTTTTTGATCAATATCTCGTTTATATTTATTCATTCTTTCTCATTCATCAACTGAAACTTATATATCGAATGAAACAAATTATATGCAATTTAGAAAAATATAACTTCAATTAGTAGTGTGCAAATAAACAACGTCTTTAAGTGGGCGCAAACCGATCCAAACCGACTAAGCCGAACCGTTTAAACCGACCAAACCGATGGTGTTTGATTTGGTTCGAATCGGTTTATAATTTTTCAAACCGATGGATAATAGTTCGGTTTGACCCCCAAACTGAACCAAATCGAATCGCGCTCACTTCTAGTTAGTGTGCAGTGAGGGGAGCTAAATTCATGGATATAAGAATTTCATGACCACAGCAACCTTTGTCCTAATTAAGACGTGAGAAATTTAACTTACCAAAAAACGTAGTAGAGTACTAAAAACAAAGAAGTACTGATAGCAGTGAATTCTCAAACAAGAAGAACTATGTGGAGACTGGAGAACCATTAATTTATTAGAAAATGACAAGGCTAGATGTCGTTAAAAAATCAAATGACGAATCTAACCCCTAACCACACAAATTACAAGGGCAAAATTCAAAACGCTTCCGTATCACAAAATATATATATCCGGAGCCCCCAACATAACAAATTGACGTTTTGTTCTTGATCGAAAATCCATTTCAAAGCGGGAGTTGGTGAGCAATTGACTTTGGGAAGCTTTTGTGGGGGGGGCCATTGGGGACTGTGGAGGTTTTAGACGCAAGAGGACTGACTTCTAGAAACCCACCTACTTCTTCAATACCCCACCGGCAAAATATCGATGATGTGAAAGGGGGCCGCCGGGGTTTGCATGCTTTGCTTTTCTTATCACTAAACCCATATCATTGTGTGATGTTTCAATTTGTACATTCTGCATCGTGGCATATATATATATATATATATATATAGAGAGAGAGAGAGAGAGAGATGCAGGTGTGTGCTGATCACATTCCCACCCTTCCCTCTTTGTGCCTCTCACAATTCAGATTCTCAAGCGACCCCTTCAAACCACTCGTTTGCCAACAGTTTTGAGCACTTACTTTTGTCTAATTTTTTTTTCCCACTTAATTTCAGATATTTATCAACAATTTTGGGAATCTAAAACATGATTTTGCATTGAAATTATCGTCTTTCTCAACCCACGTTGATACGGCTTACATGGCTTCTTGTCATAGCGTGCCACGTGCCACTCACAGCAAGGGGGTTAAAAGTTTTTTCACCTGCGCTATCAGTCGTCACTCGCCAGACCCTATATCTCTTAGGAATGAATGACATACGCTTCGTAATGGATATACATTAGGATTTCACGTCCTACTAGGAAATTGACGACGTATAGTGCTCCCCAAAATCTTAAATTAGTCCGTTTAGGTCGACCGAACCTGCACCTTATGTGAATCAAGTCATACTACGAACAAGCTCATACTTTTTCAAGTATATCAAATCCTCATTTTGCATTGAGCATCACATTGCCACGTCGAATCCCCTACATTGTTCACTCATTTCTTGTTTCTTAACGGAAACGTACTATGACCAATCTCTTCCATCTTCCGGCCCGTCCAATATATTTCACAACGCTAACATATTCACAAAAGCAGTGGAGGCTACGACTTGCAATTCCATTTTTTCATGTATCAAATGCTTGTTATTGTCTTGCATTAACCATTTGAGAGATAACAACACATAGTTCTTGCGAACGAGGCTGGTTACATCTGTTTATGTAACTTTGTTTAACTAAGGTGATAAATTTCTAGTTACGTTAATATGAAGATAACTTTTTTTTTGTTAGACCACCCTGCTTCTGGATACCACATTGGGAGCCGACTAATCTGGGTTCGAGCTGGGCAGGACCACATGAGCGGCAAAGCTCTCCCTACCAAGTTTTAACTCAGCTGCATTGCCAGGGTTCGAATACGAGACATCTGGTTAACTTAAGACAACTCCTTACTAGCTGATCTACGCGCTTGGTGATGCTACGAAAATAACTTTAAACATCGGTAAAAAGGTAAATTTCTCAAAATCAAATGGTCAATGTTATACAGCCAATTGAGAGCTCAATGATGTATGTAGTATTTGAAAACTGAGGCACAAGCTGGTGTACTATACGAAGCAAGCCAACTGTCGCCATTTGTACGATCGTACCCGCAAAGATATAAATATTGGGTGGTGGAAATGAAGATATATTCACCAGTCGGTGAACTCCTGAAACTTCACGACGCATTGTGTCACCAGTTATCCAACCCCAACCTAAGCAGTTCTTTGTCAATGAAAGCTTAATGCCACTTTACCCACTTTTGAATAGTATTCTTCCCCTTTAATAATGAACATGTGAATGTGACTAATGTTCCAAGGCTGAAAATTACGACGTTGATGTTGAGGGATTAAAGCGTTCAACTTCAAAACAAAATCAAACAACTTGTCAAGATATAGATGGCCACTGAACAAAGAAGAAGGCGGCACAATGCTCGTGAGCACGTTATTTTGCATTTATGGTGTTAAATGTTCGTACGTCGACTATACATGCGAATTAAGATCAGTTCTTATACATGGTCGGTTTCTCCTTATTTAGAGCATACTTTGGGATTGAATACCAGACTATAACATGATGCACTGCGCAAGTCCTATTCAGGTCGCTGTTCCACTCAAGTCACTAATTCGCCGCTTCTTTCGGATCTATGGTCGAGTCTTTGAATTATATTTCTCTGTATGCGTGATGACGGGTGTAAAAGTAGCACGTAGATTGACTATATACCCAAGCTTTAACCAATATTTTCTAAACTTGAGCTAGATACCACATTTTAATTAGATACCGAATTCTGGGGAATAAATGGTGAAATTTACGTGGAGATGGTACATATTTTGACCGAGGAAGACGAATTACCTGATGTAAGACTTTCAACTATTGGCAAAACACACAACAGGGGACTTTTGATCTTACCAGTCAGTAGTTGGTGGATGATGGTAGTCAATTGGACCAAATTTTCAAGAGTAGTAAGGCATGTTTCCTTTAGGGTTGCCTTATGGGAGAAGTTATTTGCTTTGATTGGAAGAAGATTTTTTTGTCTACACTATAAGTTCCCAGGAAATGTATCTCATCAACCCCAAATAGAGATCAAAACATCTTTGACCCGATGGGGTTGTTGCTTTAAACCGTTGAAGACTTAATTTCGGTAGAAAACCATTAGTCATCAAATCCGACAATTTTGCCACGGTTGAAATGGTCATTTTTTTGTACTTTATGTTTTTTAAATAGAAATCTTAAAAAGGGCCGTCGAGTGCAGTTTTTCTTCGCTTTCGTAACGAGATTGTTTATGTGTCCTAATGAAATAACTTTACCGTTGCATCAAAGAGGAAAAGTCTCTGAGTGTGTAAGTCTCGGATTTGAGGGTCACAATGTGAATTCTCATATTACTTGAAAGAGGAAAAGTCTCTGAATGTATAAGTGGTCATAAAGTATATTACATTGTTACGGTAGCACAAGATGGGCATGAATATGGGTTCGCACATGTGCATTGCACCGTGCACGGGGCTTTTAGGCACACTTCGCACCTTTCTTTTTGCAACAAGTCATATTGTGATGACGGAAGATGTGTGATTATTGAAATTTTTTCAAACATTTCAATTTCTATTTAAATTGACTGTTAAATGACACTTGTAGAGCCGTTTTACTGTAATGAACTGAATGCACCTCTTCATGGTACCTGCTAGTGTATTATAAATAGGTCTATAGTCACTAATTTCCTCACTCCTCGAATATTCAATTGTTCTCTCGAAATTTTTTAATCTGCGATAGTCATTAAAAAGTCACTAGCTTTCTTTGGAGGGCAAATATACTCAATACTGTGTACATATTAATTATAAGAGGACAAATACCTTCTTAAGAAAAGAGCGTATACCAACATTTAAGTCACGTGTTTTCTATTACTTTATGCAATAAAATTTTCAACGTTCTGGAGTCAGGGTAGCCAAAAATTAAAAGAATGTAATTCTCTAAGCTTAGAATTGTGAAGTAGGATCATGGCAAGAGCAGGTTCTAAAAACACAATTGCTTTTTCACATCGTGTTTCACATTAATGAGTTGTGAGTGGAAACCATTATCTGCTGTCAATGTTGACAAGCACCGAATTGGGAATTTTTGCAACTGCCCTCTGTAAGATTGTTTATGTCTACTTCATTGCGACTCCTTTCGCAATAAACTTATCCATTTTTACACCCATCATGTGTGAAAAGCTTCCTTCGAAAAAGACTAGAAAAAGGTGAAAACTTATGATCATCCCAAATGAAAATCTTTCTGATCCTCCAAACGTCAAAAAAGAGAAAAAACTTCATGATGACACGAGAGTTGACTCGAACGACATATTGTTACGTCAACTCGGAAAAACTAACGATCATCAGTGCCATAGTAGAAATACATACTCAACAATTCTCATTTTGCAGTTCTGTCCAGTCTGATTCGTTCTCCGCAAAGGAGAAAAAAAAAAAAGAAAAGAAAAAGCTTCATACATCGTATATACTGTTCCTTTTTCTAGGTGGCCTCTGAGCAGAGCCACCACCACATTCCTCCCTCCCTTCTCTCTGTCTCTCTCTCTCTCTCCTCAAAGCTCCATTTTCAATATAAAAACCTCAGAAACTATTTGCAGAGCATAAATTATAAAGCCAAAAGAATTAAGACAAACTGTTTCGGTCTTCTTTCGGTCCCCTCTCTCCATCTCAGTGAATCCCTGCTGCAACAAACTTGTCCTTTCCCTCCTCTCTCTCTCTCTCGCCCTCTGAACTTTAGCGGCCACCGCGTACATGTCTTTTCTCACAGATACCCAACGCGCTCGACGACTCAACTCCTTTAATACTCCACTGAAAACTCCCTGTTTTCCCTCAGTCTTGCGATCCCTCGTTATTGACCCACCTGATAATATTTTGCAGCTGTAGTTGAAATTGCATTCCGGCAGTGCGGACAGCAATGAGGGGATCGAAGAGGCACCAACGCCGGTGGGCGTCGGACACCGTCCCCGGCGGCATGAGCGGTGGATCCTCGCCGGGAACAGACTCCACGTCGGCGGCGGCGGAGGAGGAGTTCGTGGAAGTGACGCTGGATCTCCAGGACGACGACACTATCGTGCTACGCAGCGTTGAGCCGGCGACGGTGATAAATGTGATTGATCAACAGGACATCGCCGGCCGCGGGGGAACTGAAACGCCGAGTTCGGCGTCCGTTTCACGGTCGCCCACCATGCGGCGGAGCTCGTCGAACAGGCTGCTCCAATTCTCTCAGGAACTGAAAGCGGAGGCGGTGGCGAAGGCGAGGCATTTCTCGCAAGAGCTGAAGGCGGAGCTAAGGCGGTTTTCGTGGAGCCAAGGGCATGCAGGACGTGCACTGTCCGCTTCGTCTTCGGCGTTGCAAAACGTCGTCGTGGGAGGAGGAGCGAGTGGCGGTCTGGACTCGGCCCTGGCCGCGAGAGCGATTCGTCGGCAGCGCGCTCAGCTCGATCGCACTCGTTCGGGCGCCCAGAAAGCGCTTCAAGGGCTCAAGTTCATCAACAAATGTAAAACCAACGGCGTGGATGCCTGGAACGAGGTTCAAACCAATTTCAACAAACTTGCCCGAGACGGCTTCCTTCACCGTGCCGATTTCGCACAATGCATAGGTATTTTACCGCTGATCACACCTCATAATTTGTCATATTTTCGGTCATTGACGTTGGCGGCAAACCGCTCGTCTGCAGTACCGGAGTGGATCTTAATTCCGTGTTTAATGTTGATCTGGTGTTTGAAGGAATGAGAGATTCGAAGGAATTCGCGCTGGAACTGTTCGACACTTTGAGCAGAAGACGAAGGTTGAAGATCGACAAGATCAGCCGGGATGAACTGTACGAGTTCTGGTCACAAATCACCGATCAGAGCTTCGATTCCCGACTCCAGATCTTCTTCGACATGTATGCATTATTGCTACTTCAAATCATTTTTTAATACGTGAAAAATGCCACAAGTTTACCGCTTTGGTAGATGGAAGTGGTTGGTTTGTATCGTTAAACTGTCGCTAAAAGTATTTTTTCTAACGAGCCAATTCTAATTACCGTTCAATTTGAACGTTTACAGGGTGGATAAGAACGAGGACGGTCGGATCACAGAAGAGGAAGTCAAGGAGGTAAAATGTTTTTTCCGGGACTTCAAGTCATCACAGTCTTCACCTAAGTAACAGAATTAGCGTAATCATCCACGACATTTGAAACTTAAACTAATAAGCAATAAAAGTCTGTCAGATTCCGGTAAGAAAAAAAAAATGGCGCGCTGACTTTTTCCGATGTAGAGGCCCTCGGTGGCGACTACGTAGAATAATAATAGAATTAATGTTGTTCGGACTTGAGACCGGTCTATCATTAAGGCAATTTTTTTTTTTTTTTAAGAATACTAGGTAGTGGTTATGGCGGGGTCGTTTTGGGTTAAAGTAATGGATGTTAGGCGTGATTGGGTGATCCGAAATCAGAAAAATTCCGAGACCAACGACTCCATTTTATATAAAGCATTATATAATCTCAGTCTTCTTTTCCAACTAATTTGTTTACTTTAAAACTGAAACTCGGGAATTTCTCTGAACTGCACCAATTTTAGAATTCAATATTTATGTCGGGGTCGATGGAATTGGTAAGGGCACTTTTGTCATCTCATTTCGATAATATATGTTCCATGATCATTTTTTTTTTGGTGTTTCAAAAAATTTAATCACGTTTTAAATTAAGAAAATTTCTAGGAGGTATTTTTTCATGTTTTCACTTTTGTTTGTTGTATTTTTCTCTCCAAAATTTATCTTCATCAACCTATTTTCTCTCTTCTGACTCATTTCTTCCCCCCTCCCCCAATGAGAAACTCATAAAATATGACTCATCAGAAGCGACCATTATCACACTCGATATGCTGTTGCACGCTCTCTTTATGTCGGCAAAAAGTTCATTAATGGCAAAATGAATTTTTTGGTGACGAACCGAAGATGTGAAAAAGAAAAACATGGTCTGATAATGACATTTCCTAATTTATTGAACTTTATTCACTGCTTTAATCTGTTTTTTCTCGTATGTGATACATAGATCATAATGCTAAGCGCTTGTGCAAACAAGTTATCAAGGCTGAAGGAACAGGCAGAGGAGTATGCCGCTTTGATAATGGAGGAGTTGGACCCAGAAAGGCTCGGCTACATTGAGGTGGGTCCCTCTAAATACCTTTGTTTGTGTGGTTTTCAGTGTCGTGCTGGCTATATGAATGAATCATAGTCTTGTTGATCTGTTGCTTGCATGGCATCCAATAGTTGTCTGACAACTTCTTGGCATTTGCTTGTTGACTTGAATTGCTCTTCAAGTTATTCGTGAATTTGCACTAGTTCATTCGAGTGTCTAATCCCCACAGCTGAAGAAATACTCTAATTTGAGTTGGTGTAGTTGGACTTCTTCTTTCAAGCATTGTAGTTGGAGAACCAATTCTTTGGCTAAACCTCTCCTTCAAAACTGGGTTACCATGTTGTTCAACTGCTCAGCAATAAGAATGAACCAGTTGCAGTCTTGTAATCAACTTGCCATAATAGCAGTACTTTCTTATCTCATCAGTTTCCTCTTACTACCCGGCTTTAGAGGTTACACGTGTATAATCGTAGTGTATGAGAGTTTAATTGGCCTAGGAAACAACATGGAAATTTAGAGCTTATTTGTTTAAAATATAATCAAGCTATTTTCCTTGCGCCATAGGTGTAATCATCTTCTAGACGAGATACAAATAAAATAATTGAACTTAACGTTCTGGGATCCCTGGGGAATTCCTCTTTGTTTTAATGATGTTTTCAAATTTAGCGCATATTTTAACTAATATTTCCTTTTCAATCGCTTCAACTGTAATTACAATTCATTTGATAACCTTATCCGTTGATGATGAAATCTAGGATTTATAACTACAAAGTATGAAGAGACATAATACTATGTTTTCCTTATCAACAATTGAAAATACATAACACCTGCTTTTTTGTGCCTTTCATATAGGTGACACATGCCACCATGAGGGTAGTACAAATGTATTTTTCTTTGACTTTAGGAACCCTGCATGCTCAAAAAGTGCAAATGGAATAACAGGTGTAAGTAGGTCACTAACACTTTTACAATTTGATGCATCTTACCATTCATCATCTTCCGGCCACGTTGCGGTCCTAAATGCGCGTTTTCACCACTAAAACCCGGATGCAACAGATTCCAGTAGAACCCAACACGGCAAACAGCTATTTGGACGAGTTTGACATGGCCAAAAAGTCACCAGAAGATTTTGTCCCGAGCAATTTGTTACTTTGATAATGAAGTGTGTATGCTCAACTTATTTTAAGTAATCTCACACGTAAACATGAACATAATAGATTAACGAGTCATGCCATCTTGATTCCCCCGCATGTTAGTAGCAAATTTGAGAAGTCTACCATTGCAATTATTGATGGTACGAATGCATGATCCACCTTTCCTGGTCATTGTAGTTGCATGTATGATTCATATTCCAATATGGTATTGCAGTTATGGCAGCTGGAAACACTGCTGCTACAGAAAGACACGTACTTAAACTACAGCCAAGCACTAAGCTACACGAGCCAAGCATTGAGCCAAAACCTACAAGGACTGAGGAAGAAGAGTCCAATACGGAGAATGAGCTCGAAACTGGCTTACTACCTGGAAGAAAACTGGCGGAGGATTTGGGTTCTGTGCTTGTGGATTCTGATAATGGCTGGCCTTTTCACCTGGAAGTTCCTTGAGTACAAGCAAAAGAGTGCGTTCAAGGTTATGGGCTACTGCGTCCTCACAGCTAAGGGTGCAGGTGAAACGCTCAAACTCAACATGGCCCTCGTGTTATTGCCTGTCTGCAGGAACACCATAACTTGGCTGAGGTCTACCAAGATTGGCTATTTTGTACCTTTCGACGACAACATCAACTTCCACAAGGTAGGCCAACTCTTGTTTTCCCTCTATTCATGACTTGTTTAGGGGCCCACCTTGTAAACTTTATGCAAAAGTCAAAATGATGAATTGATCTCAGCCGTTCAACGAAGTCTCTTTCCCATTAATTGGTCGTAGACACTCATAATTTAATAGCAAAGCAAGAAAGGAAGAGAAGCTTCATTAATTGTTGAAGTCTAAAGTAAACAGTAGCTGACCAATTATTGCTAGCGTAATTGCTCCAAGTACAGCAGAACTTAAAAGGTCATCAATGTATTTGAACTTAGGAGCTTCCCAGAAGCCTAGTGTACTAGTAAAAAGATAGGCAGGGGCTTACCCTAATGTTTTGTTTCTTTGATACTCCGTATTTTCTTTATAGCCCCTTCTTTTAGCTCTCTTCACCCATTAAATGACAAAATAAGTACCATGTCTAATCACATTTGTAAACATACATGCACCTAAATCTGCTCTGAAAATGATCTGATGTTCACCTTCTGAGTGGTGGCATATTCCTTTGACGTGGACGTCAAAGTACCATTCATACTAATCTTTCTTTGTATCATAAATTCAAGATGTCACTGTAGTACCCAGATTCTAATCCTAGGAGATCATCCATGCCCTTTCTTTTTCACCTCCTTGTTTTGCCCCTGCATGGTTCCCACACGACTTTGTAATGTCCAGGGCTTTTAAGATATGAGCTCTTTATTATTGACTACTGTGGTCTGCAAGATCCTATATTAGAAGGGAAAAAGGAAAGAAAACCAAAATAGAACCATCAGTGTTAAAATGGATTAAGTCGTCTATTAAAGTTGCATCTAAATGGCATATTTGGACACCTTTCATGCGGAGAAGTATTACGTATGTATAGTTAGTTCTTTAAAATTTTAGTGTTGCTGCATTTGGATTCTCTGAGAGTGACATAATTCGCTAAGGAATTTGGTTTTCTATGCTATGATTGCTGACTTCCTTCGTCAAGGTGACAAAGTTTTAGATGATTTCTTAGCACTTGTGCAAAAAACTGAAGCCCTGCAGCTTATCTGGTTGCGAGTGTGACTGTCGTTGATGTCAAGTAGTAATGTTTTCAGAAGTACACAAATTGAATCGTTGAATAGATGCATCTCTAACGTCTCCACACTGAAAACCACGACACTAAACTATGGGAATTTAGCGAGTACAAGGTTATATGACAGAAAGCACTAAGTCCTAGTTCTAGTCCTCATGGCAATGAAAATGCTTTCAACTAACATACAATTATGTGGCATGATATATTGTTGAATTTTTGCGTGAGGCATTGCTCAATCATTTTGATTTCCTTTTGTCAATGGATATGTGTAGACCATTGCTGCAGCCATTGTTATTGGTGTCATACTCCATGCTGGTAACCATCTTGCATGCGATTTCCCAAGGCTGATAAACGAGTCTGACACAGAGTACCGGCAATATTTGGTTGGTGACTTTGGTCAACATAAACCCACATACATGCAGCTTGTTCGAGGGGTTGAGGGAGTGACTGGAATTCTTATGGTAATCTGCATGGCTGTAGCTTTCACACTTGCAACACGGTGGTTCAGGAGGAGCCTTGTTAAGCTGCCAAAGCCTTTTGACAGACTAACTGGCTTCAACGCCTTCTGGTATTCGCACCACCTTTTTGTCATTGTTTACGCCCTGCTCATCCTTCACAGCGTGTTCCTCTATCTTGTGCACAAATGGTACAAAAAAACGGTATGACCTACCAGATTCTTTTTTCTTCTATCTAGACGATCATTAAGCAGTGTTGTTGGAAGTGACAGTTAAGATAATCTGCTCTGCAGACATGGATGTATTTGGCTGTTCCGGTACTCATATATGCAGGAGAAAGGACCCTCAGATTCTTCCGGTCAGGCTTCTCCACTGTCCGGCTTCTCAAGGTAAATAAATGTTGAGACCATCCAGGAATTGTTGAAAGTGAACTTTCGACTCTGTTATACGAGCTTAAGGTCTTGGATCTTGAAGGTCTTGTTAAAATTCAATGTTCCTATAAACTTCTTTAAGACGGTTTTCCTAATTAACTGCAAATCTTCAGGTTGCTATTTATCCAGGAAATGTTCTCACGTTGCAAATGTCCAAGCCTCCGCAGTTCCGCTACAAGAGTGGACAATATATGTTTGTCCAGTGCCCAGCTATTTCTCCATTTGAATGGTAAGCACCTTTAACATTCCTCAACTCACACACTCGTGCTCTCAGATGTATTGGTTACTCTTGCTTAGCTCATTCATCCAGTATCAGGTCCTCCACCAACCTGTTGCCCCAAACTTTTACAAGCTAACCTTTGAACATTAAATGGTGCTAACACAACAAGCTGCTATTTTTTCTCCTTCTCTCCAATCTATCAGTTGACTCCACTTTACTCCCTGCATCTGACTTCTTCCAGTGCTTGCTACTGTTTGGTCAGATAATTTTCCAAACCATTAGTGTTATCGGGGTAGAGATGAGGAACAATTTTGCAAGGATTAACCTTGGTTAATGTCCAATGATCAGATTGACCTAAGTTCACTCTGACGTGCTTCCCTCCATATGTTTAGGCATCCGTTTTCCATAACATCGGCTCCAGGAGACGACTACCTTAGCATTCACATCAGGCAGTTAGGGGACTGGACACAAGAACTTAAGAGAGTATTCTCAGAGGCCTGTGAGCCTCCTTTGGCCGGGAAGAGTGGGCTTCTCAGAGCTGATGAAACAACTAAGAAGAGGTATTGTATGTTTTCGCAAGTTCTCTTCGATCTTTGTTTGTACATTTTGCATGTAAGTAGCTCTTATAAAATCTAAAACTTCTCCTCTGATCACAGTTTGCCAAAGCTTTTAATTGATGGACCCTATGGAGCTCCAGCACAGGACTACAGAAATTATGATGTCCTACTTCTTGTTGGTCTCGGGATTGGAGCAACTCCTTTTATCAGTATTTTGAAAGATTTGCTTAACAACATTGTCAGGACGGAAGAGCAAGCAGTAAGTAGCTTTAAGTTTCAGACTAGAGTTTTTTATTCGGTGACCAAGAATCCAAATTTACAATTACCTTTACGTACTTTTTAAGGACTCAGTTTCAGACTTCAGTAGGCGTTCTGATCAGAGTTTTGGGACTACTGATTGTCCTTCTGCTAGTAAGATTTCCCCAAAAAAGAGGAAAACTCTGAAGACTACCAATGCTTACTTCTACTGGGTGACTAGGGAGCAAGGCTCCTTTGATTGGTTTAAAGGTGTCATGAATGAAATTGCCGAATTAGATCAGAGGGTAACCTAAAACACTAAACTCTGTGCATTCTTTTCACAATTTTTTGTTAGTCTCAAGTTGCATTACTAACTTTGCCACTCTGGATACCAGGGTGTCATTGAGATGCATAACTACTTGACCAGTGTGTACGAAGAGGGTGATGCCAGATCAGCGCTGATCACCATGGTACAAGCACTTAACCATGCCAAGAACGGTGTTGATATTGTATCTGGCACGAGGGTAAGATGTCTGTTCAGTTCTTTCCATTTGTATATCATGCAACATTGTGACTGAGGTTCTGTAACATGCACAATTTGCTTTTAAAAAGTGGCTCGAAACATGTTAAAGCCGATTATCCACTAGAATGGAAAAATCTTTCACATGTATCTTTAGTTGAGCTAATCGGCCGCCTTTCTGAGGATCATTCGACATTCTTGTTTTCAATCAACAGGTGCGAACCCATTTCGCAAGGCCAAACTGGAAGAAGGTTTTCTCTAGAACATGTACCAAGCACGCGAATGCAAGAATAGGTGAGTTTATCTCCATAAGAGCTCTCAAGTGAGAGAAGAAAGTCTTGTCTCTTCCTAACATCATTAGGATGGTTTTCGTATTTGGAGCAGGTGTCTTTTACTGCGGTGCACCTGTCTTGGCTAAAGAAATCAGCAAGCTCTGCTATGAGTATAACCAAAAAGGTTCCACCAAATTTGAATTCCACAAGGAGCATTTTTAAGGCTATCCACAATGGTATTGCATCCTGCTCACAGCCAGGGTGCTGTTGATCACTTCTGTGGCATCTAACACCAGTATTGACCCACACTACAAAATCAGCAAATAAAGCAGGTATAGTGTACAGCTTGGGGCAGGAAAGAAAGAGGATTAGAATATATAGCATATATTTACAGATACATAATTTAGATTACTCATCAGCATTTTTTACACCAAGTACAGCCAAAATGGTTAAAATTGGTGCTGGTGAGGGGACCTTTGGGGGGTGGGTGGGTGGGGGTTGAATCATCATACATGTGGCATCTCAAGAAAGAGACAATGACATATTCCCGGCAAGTATTGTGGAGGAGAATGAGAGTGGGATACAGCTACAAAAAGGCTGATCCTAAACGAATAATGAGGTTGAAGTGCACGATTGATGAACATTCATTCGGGGGTTTAGAGGATATGAAACTGCAAGTTGTGAAAAGGAAGAAGAAGATGAGCAACTGAGGTAGGTCTTTGTAGACTATGGAGGTGAGAGGAGGACAGCTTTATTTGTTGAAACTCTTCCAACAAATGCTCGAGGTGACCTCAGAGGATTCCTCCTAGACCAACCATGGTGACCCAGATGCCCAACTAAATTTTGATTTTTTGCCTCTTATATATCATGTTTTCTAATTTTTTCTCTCTCTCTTACACTAGAAATAGAAATGTAAATGATATATTCACATTATAGTCCTCGGTTAGCCTCCTATTGGTTACACTTGTACATTGTATGTGAGAGACACTTGTGGTAAATTACTTACATGGGATGTAGAAATATGTGTTAAGAGACACTCACCTAACATGTCATTAGCAACCCAATTACAAGAAGGAAGAAAGAAAGAGACTTTCAACTCAATATTTAAGCAGAAATAAATACTTCTTTACCTTGTTCATATTTTACTTTGGAAGAGTGATGTGACCAAACCATGTGTAATGGCTGTTGACTTTCATGTTACCTGAGTTTTCTTCACCCAGACAGCAGACAAAGCTCTTTTGAAGAATCGTTAGTGAGTAGTGATGGGTGAAGAGTGGCATTAGTTTACAAACTCAAAGCTGTTTGATACGTATTAATTAAAACAACAAGCCAAATAAGCACGCACATGGTTAATTAACTGTGAATGAACATTCTATGTCAGTGATAGTATGTCAACAGACTCCTTCGACTTGTAATTTAGCAAGCTCGTTCTATGGCTAGTAGGTTGCATTTGGGGGGGGGGTTGTGTGGACTCCCAAACCAAGGTTATGGTTACGAAGATTTATGCACAAGACTTCCCCAATAGAATTTTATACTAACACGAATTAAAGTTCTACCAACACGCGGCGGCAGGATTTGTAAATTAACACCCTAACATACCAAATAGCATTGTCTTGTCTCACCACGTGACAAAAGTTTGGAGGGTAACGGTGATGAATTTTTCTCTTATATGGAAGGACATTTTGGTCAAACCACTTATTTCAGGATATAAGATATTATGGGATGAATTTGTAAGATAAACCATATACTTGCGAGATTTTTTTTTTTTTTTTGAATTACTTTCAATCTAATTTAATGCACACAACATCACAAAGAATCACTCACGCAGACCCACACGCACAATCACACAAACCCAAGTAGAAGAATCAAACACGCGTGTGTGCACGCTGAGATAGATCAGGGGTGCACACATAAACAAGCGAATTGAGAATGAATAAGGGTATGACTATGGAACTGTAGATTTGTTTGTGAAGTTTGGATTTAGATTCAGGAGTGAAAATCGAGGTTTTTGCGCTGGGAGATCTTATATCTTATATGGTTGTTTAGGCGACGAATTTCCATATGCTGACAGTCTTCTCCAGGTGGCGGCCTTGCGGTGGTGGTACCGGTCTTAGGATGATGGTGGTTGCTTCAATCGATGGCTAGTGTACCCACAAAGTCTAACCATGTAACATATGACATTGTGGTAAAGAAAATTGATATTATGGGATGTTGGAGTGTTGATATGCAAACCTGCCATATGTTAAGATAAGTTTAGTCTATTAAATTAAACTTTAAAAAAAGCCCATCCGACCAAAATACACTCAGTACTATTGAGGAAGCTTTTTGCTAGCCCTAATCTTTTGCAATCAGTCTAATGGAAAGTAAACTTTTGCTAATGTACCAAAAGTTGAGGTAAAAGGAGAAAAAAAGAAGCTATTTTAGTTTTTTGTATTATTAATCTACAACGTTGCCATATGTCATATGTTGAGCTAGGTTTTGTCAATTAACCCTATACTAATGTCTTTCTTGAAATGGATCTCAAAACTTTAGGTGAGAAAAAAAAAAGGAAGCAATGTTAGACGTAGCCCATTTAAAATGAAGATCTTTTGTATGACCATAACTGGCTGCATATGGTTTTTTTTCAACGTATAGATTCAAGTACTTTAAGAGATTGAAATGCGTTCGAATTCCCAAACACGGCCATATAAATTGCAGTTTTGACTATATAAAAAAAAAGAGACTGAAATGCGATTATAACATTAAACTGAGAAATAAAAAACTGTTTTGAGACTGATACGTATGAGAAGGTTTCATTTCCTCTAATTCTTTTCTTTAGAAGATTGTTATGAACTTGACACAAGGGGCAATTATTGGGTATCATTGGACCTTGAAGAGGACCCAAAAAAAAGCAGGTATAGGCTTTCCGGTCTTTCCTTCTTTCCGGTCCAGGTACAGGTGAAAAGCAAATGCAAGTGCACAAAATTTGGGTTGGGCCTATGGGGTCGCTGTAAAGATGAAAGGAAAGACGAATGTTACAGGCAAAATACCCGAGGACCATGGTTACTCAAGGCTTGTCAGTTCAGTTGATGTGTTAGTGTTACAATCGAAACACATCACGCCTCCTCCTAACTAAAAAAAGGAAGGGAAAAGTGCATAAACCACCCTCGTGGTTTGGGTCAGTTGCAAAAAGACCCCTTCAGTTTCAAAAGTTGCAAGAAGACACCTGAGGTTAAAAATGTGTTGCATCCGTAAAAAAACCCAACTTTATCAATGAATTGCCTAAACTACCCCTGTATATAAAGAGATCTATCCAAGGGCAAAAACGGGTTTCCAATGAGTATTTGGTAATGCTACTTGCCATTTAGGCGCGTTTACCCCAAATGCTGTTAAAAGAGACGGATTTTTTTACGGATGCAACACATTTTTAACCTCAGGTGTCTTCTTGCAACTTTTGAAACTGAAGGGATCTTTTTGTAACTGACCCAAACCACGAGGGTGGTTTATGCACTTTTCCCAAAAAGGAAACATATCAAGCCCAAAGAGACGCATATTTGCCTGTTTTAAATCGTTCTCAGCTAGGGTCATGAGAATGTCTATTTTCACATTATATCATATTTTTTCCATATATTTATTTACTGCTAAAAGATTTACATTTTGGTGTTAATTTACTTTTTAGCGGTGAAGGTGTGAAAACAACGTCTAAGCAAGGCATGAAAATAAACGCTCCCAAATGTTGTGTGTTAAAATATTAAATTCTCGTGATACGTTCTTTAAGCCGTCAATCTCAAGAACTTCTGAATATTATTTATCTGGAAATGAGAGAACACAAGCAAATCGCAGTTTGACTCGTCTACCAAAACTGAATTTTTAGATGAAAACGATAATTATGATTGGGCGCACTTCACTTTTGTCATTGGAATCAGATAAACTTGGCTGAAATCATATTGGCAGTTTCAAGCGTGGTTACTATTTCTAAAAACTAATAGGACTTTTCCTCTAATCTTAGGGTTCGTTTGACAAATTTTTTTTTTTTTGGTTTTCAGTTTTTAAAGAGCAGCTTAATTTTTTTTTTTAGTTTGGTAACCCTTTTTATTTTGACTTTTTTTGTGGTGGTTTGTGGTGGCGATGGTGGGGTGTAGCGGTGGTGGTGGCCGGCGGTGGCTGCCGGTGGTGGTGGCCCGCTGCCGGTGGTGGCTGCCGGTGGTCGGCGGCCGGAGGTGGCAGCCGGCAGTCTCCGGCGGTGTTCGCCGGCGGTCGGAGGTGTTCGCCGGCGGCCGGGGGTGTTCGCCGGCGGCCAGTGGTGGCTGCCGGCAGTCTCCGGCGGCGGTCGCCTAAGGTGGCTGCCGACGGTGGGAGGGTGGTGGTGGTGGTCTAAGAAAAAAAAACCAAAAGTGAAAAAAAAAACCAGTTTCTGGAGTTTTTTTTTACTTTTTAGTTTAAAAATGGAAAAAAAATTAGTTACCAAACGCTTTTTTTTTTCAGTTTTTAAAAACTGAAAAAGAGGAAATTTTTTTTGTCAAACCTAGCCTTGGAGTCACGGGGTGGCGCTGAACCACGGAGTCTCTTGTAGACCAAGGTATAGGTTACGTTTTCTCAATTAGTTCTTCCCTGGTCAATTGAGCCTTCCAAAGGAACACGCTGCGAACCGTGAAACCATGTCAGCAAGTACGAAGCACCTTCCTTCACGGCTTCACCCATCTATTTAAACTATGACCAAATTCAGGTCTCTTTGTCTGTTTGTGTGTGTGTGTGTATATATATGTCCATTTGGTACTTCTATAAAACTTTGAAAAAAGCCCATCCGACCAAAATACACTCAGTACTATTGAGGAAGCTTTTTGCTATCCCTACTATTTTGCAATCAGTCAAATGGAAAGTAAACTTTTGCTAATGTACCAAAAGTTGAGGTAAAAGGAGAAAAAAATAAGCTATTTTAGTTTTTTGTATTATTAATCTACAACGTTGCCATATATCATATGTTGAGCTAGGTTTTGTCAATTAACCCTATACTAATGTCTTTCTTGAAATGGATCTCAAAACTTTGGGTGAGAAAGAAAAAAAAAAAAAGCAATGTTAGACGTAGCCCATTTAAAATGAAGATCTTTTGTATGACCATAACTTGCTGCATACGGTCTTTTTCAACGTATAGATTCTAGTACTTTAAGAGACTGAAATGCGTTCGAATTCTCAAACACGGTCATATAAATTGCAGTTATGACTATATCAAAAAAAAAAAGAGACTGAAATGCGATTATAACATTAAACTGAGAAATAAAAAACTGTTTTGAGACTGATACGTATGAGAAGGTTTCATTTCCTTTAAAAAAAAAGCAGGTATAGGCTTTCCGCCTTTCCTTCTTTCCGGTCCAGGTACAAGCCCCAAAAGGTGATAAGGAAATGCAAGTGAACAAATTTTGGGTTGGGCCTATGGGGTCACTACAAAGATGAAAAGCAGGACGAATGTTACAGGCGAGGACCATGGTTACTCAAGGATTGTCAGTGGATGTGCTACAATCGAAACACATCACGCCTCCTCGTAATGAAATATATATATATATATATATATATATATCAAGCCCAAAGAGACGCAAATTTGCCTGTTTAAATTGTTCTTAACAAAGTTCATGAGATTGACCTCGAGGTCCCGAGTTCGATTCTCTATACCGGCGGGTTATATATATAAATTTCAGTTCTAACAAACACGGCAGTTGCCAGAGGTTGCCGCAAGCAGTGACCAGCGTTGGTGGCCGCCGGAGGTGGTCGTTTGAAGTGGCTATCGGCCGACGGTGTTCGCCGGTGATGGTGGTCTAAAAAAAAAAAACTCATTTTTGGAATTTTTTTCTTCTTCTTCAGTTTAAAAACTGATTTTTTAAGCTAAAAAGAAAAAAAAATGGTTACCAAACACGACTTTTTTTTTCCAATTTCCAAAACTTAAAAAAAAAATTCCGTCGAACGGGACCGAGTCTCTTGTAGACCAAGGTATATGTGACGTTTTCTCAATGCGCAGTTCAATTGCAGAACCATTCTTATACTAGTAGGTCTTCCGAGGTCAATTGGGCCTTCCAAAAAAACACGTTGCCAACCGTGGAACCATGTCAACAAGTACGAAGCACCTTCCTTCACAGCTTCACCCATCTATTTAAACTATGACCAAATTCAGGTCTCTTTGTCTGTGTGTGTGTGTATATATATATGTCCATTTGGTACTTCTATAAAGTGCAAACCATTCCTTTCTGATCTATTGCTCACAGCTCTCTTTTCATTAGTACTGACTTGAGATAATCAAATCCTTTTGCTCACTAGCGAAAGCCGTGTCAGTTTTACTCCCTCGAAAGATTTCTGCTCGACGTGCCGGTGACTTAAAAAGAAAAGGGTCAAACTTACAGTTATCATGACGAAAGGCGGCGACGGAAACAGCGCAAAATGCTTGGCATATCTTGCCGCCTTCATTGTTTTTCAGACCGCGACCCTCACTCTGTTTGCACTAACCGTGATGAGAATCGAAAGTCCCAAGGTCCGATTTGACTCGGTTGCGGTCACTGAAATTTCTTCAAGCAATCCCAATGCACCTTCCTTCAGCATGAAATTGACCACCCAATTCACCATCAGAAACACGAACTTCGGTCACTTCAAATACCGAAACGGAACCCTGACCATCTTGTACAATGGCATGGCCGTCGGTGAAGCTTTTATCGCCGAAGGACGTGCAAAAGCGAAAAAGAAGACGAAGTTACAAGTGGTGGTGGACATCAGTTCTGAAAGGCTTCCTGGCAATACCAGCATTGGTAGTGACATTAATTCCGGGGTTTTGAGGCTGTCCAGCCAAGCCAAATTGAGAGGCAAGGTGCGGGTGATGAAGGTGATCAAGAAAAAGAAGACCGGCGACATGAACTGCACCATGGCAGTCAATTTAGCAACAAGATCCGTTCAAGATTTGAAGTGCAAGTGACATATTCGTTAGGATCAGTACATGCTTTCTATTTCTCCGGCTTGATTATTTCCATTCTTTGTAGAGTAACATCCATTCGTTAGCGTTGTACATAACTTTCTAATATATTCCATTTTTTTTTCGAGTATCAAAGCTGGTAGCGTCAAATTGATTGCTTTCACGTGATGAACCACCTTCACTAGTTAACTAGAATGATCGAAATTGTACGCTACACCTACACATCAGAGGAAAGATTAGTAGACCTCAACCATGGGCCTAGCAAAGGGGTTGAGAATAAGAGAAATCTTGTGCTCTGGTCGTTACATAGGGCCTCCATTATCGATCAATGGCGTGTTTACGCGAGAGATTAGTTAAGAGAAACTGTGTAAGATGAATGCCATTATCGTTCAATGGTGCGTTTACGCGAGAGAATGAAGTGCAACTGTGCAAGGTCAATTGACCGCACTGCTCGACGGCATTACTTGGCCTTATACAGTCCCAACAAAATAAGGGTCTTAACTTTCCGATGGTTAAGAATTAGGTGAATGAACGTTGACTACCTCCCTGACTGATATAACTCAAATATAACTCCCTATAATTGGGGAATATCCGGTAATCTCAGTTAAACTGGGAGATCAGTGATTATCTTATTAGAAATTGTGACGTGATTCTCGAAGATCCTAATGCGATCCTAACATATCTGGCCCACGGCTCAGTCCTACTAGGACTCTCCTTCTACAACTATATAAATGGGTCTATCCCCATGTATGGAGGAATTACACAATTCATGCTTTTTCAGAGTTATTATCTTGTAGCTGCGCTCTGACTTAAGCATCGAGCTCTGACTTAAGCATCGAAGAGTTCTCCGCCGGGAACCCTCTCCGGCGGTCACTCGTTTTCTGTCTTACAGGTCATCGGTCCAGGCTCGGGTTCCGCAACATACACAGAGCATATTTTTAACAGCAACAGTTTGACGCCATCTGTGGGACCCGTCAGCTTAGCCGTTTGATCTCAAGAAAATTCAACAGTTTATCCCAAATTGCCGGCGACGATGTGTCGAAACCACTAACACAACCGCCGGCGCCGCCACAAATTTCCAGATTGAATTATCGTCACAGGTTTCAGATTCAAGTTTCTGCCAAACAAAGAAAAGAGAACCATGGAGAAGTCATTCCACAACACCGTCACACCATGGGTCGAAACCTTACCGACGGTGTCACGCATAATCAGGCCACCCACCACAGTGGGCCTCCTCTTCTTTGACGGCGCCACCTCGCCGCCGTTCTTTGGATCAACTCCACGGTAACCTACGACAATGGCACCACTGCCAAGCACCCTGACATCGCGCCATCGCCACCGATTTCGTAGAAGACTCGCGATGGCCGACGGAGAAACAGTCCCTCATCACCAACGGGGTCGCGGGCACAATAAACCGCCGACCACCGCCGCTAAGCTGCCGGAGCAACTGCACAATACAATCTCAATAACGCAAAAAAAAGGGCAGAAAGAGAACAAGAAGATGCGGTAGCGCCGCCATCAAAGCCACGCCGTCGAGATGCCACAGCCGCGATGAGCGACAATGCCCGTCAGCCCCATCACCACCGTGATCAGCGATAGCGGTAATCGGCGTTGTCGCGTCACCGTCGTGCAGCTACCAATTTGACGTCATCGTCGGCCGCCGTTCAGCATTCGTTCTGTGCCACCGCAGCCACAGGAAAGGCACCACCGTCGTTCACCACAATTGGTGGTCATCCGCCACAAGCCACCGATGCCATCATCATCACCACCGTGACAGGCGCTCGGTCATCGTCAGAGTAACGCCAGAAGAACTGCCTATCCAGATATGCGCCGTCCAAAATCAAAAAGTGGTCGACGCCATCACAACTAAGTAGCGGAACACCAAGCGCCATGCTGTCGGGGTATAAACCGAGACCGGCCACGCCACCACTACAGTTTCTAGTCAAGAATCGCAGCACCTTGCCTGCCGCGAAGTCAACGACGATACCACTCCATCGCACCGGTCAAAACTTTGACGCCGGGGAAACAGCACCGCCCACTGTCACCGTCGCCCTACCTTGGTGCCGACTCACTGCAGCGCCGCCGGCCACCTCACCGTCCGATTCAGATCCAACCGCCGGCCACCCGAGCCTCAGATCTGCGGCCATGCGACGGCTCCACCGTGACCTCCCTGCGCATCGCAGTGTTCCCCACTGTTACGCCGCCTTCGTCCCTGCTGTCCGGTGGTGGATACCCTCGTGCGGCGTATAGCCGACCAAGGCTCTTCGGTCTTCAGAGAGGAATGGAGCAGACCAGGTGACATCATTCCTTCCTTTTAAAGTATTTAATGCTTTGACCCCCAAAAAATGCATAATTATAATTAAGACCTACAGGGTCTCATTTATTTAACATATGCCGCACATTCTTTAAAAGCCGCATATATTTTATTGCATATCTGTTGCTAAAAAATTAAGCGACTACGATTTTAGGTGCTAGCAAGCTTCTTAAGGGCTGTTTTTCCTACGCGCTCGTATATTACCTAGACCTACGTTCTATTTTGGTATAGCATTATTTAGTTGCATCAGTTGGCGCAATCACATTACATGTCGTGGACTGCAATGATTTTTTTAAGCTCACCTGTGACACGCACTGCAGCGTACCCTGTTGGCTAACCGACAAAACCCTAATGGTGCCGCGGTGACTAAAACACCGCTATTAATTCTGTGTTAAAAACATAGTTGCATTTTTATATGCTTTATTGCTTCAGATGTTGTTTTTCAGTCATGTACTTTTATTGCTTGCAAGAATTTAAACAATGCCTGTGAGCATCAACAGTGACGTATAAACCACTTCATAAGTAAGGAACAAATTCACAGCACCCTGCGACTTGAAGTCACGCCTAGAGTTTCTACTGCAGCTTCTTGCCAACTCGGCATTTCTTATTATCTCATGATGTTCGGTCACACAGTGACCTCGGTCAGCGAATCAGAGAATATCGTCAGCCTCTGCTAATAAGCATCACTAATATGCCGCTATATATGCTCGTCTAGTCAAGTAGGCGGATTACGGTCTTCTATATTGTTCGTACATGTCTTCTTGCGACCGGGCCCAACATATGGGCTTAAAAGCCGTCTTTATATATCCACGCCTTCTCAAAGGCCGGAGGGCTTTATATTTTATGAGATCATACATGCTTAATGTCTTATGTCTTATCAGACAGAAAGGTTCGCCACAGCGACCATATTACGGGCTTCATGACCCGCGGCTTCTTATTTAGCACCGCGGCAACACGGACAAGAAACCCCCGAGGGCGCATACGATGAGAATTCTAAGTTCTGTCAAACCCCCAAGGGCACGTACAAAGAGGACTCTAAAGTTTCGTTAAACCCCCGAGGGCGCGTACGACGAGAACTCTAAGTTCCATCAAACCCCCAAGGGCGCGTACAACGAGGACTCTAAAGTTTCGTTAAACCCCCGAGGGTGCGTACGATGAGAACTCTTAAATTCCATCAAACCCTTGAGGGTAATTGCATGGGCTCCGCGCTCCACCAGCCCTTTAGGGTGATAGGATAGAGCTCGAGTTCTATCCGAACGGTTTAGCTACGGTTCTAACCCGTGAAACGGCAAAGGACTATGGGACTTCATCCCCCCACCATTCTTTGTCAATTCAAAACCCAGCCAAGCGTGAGTGGGAGGCTTCTTTGTCAGCTCTTAGCTGATGATAAGAGTTCGCGACAAAGTAAAACGCAAGCATGATGTGGTCGGCTCAAGCTCAAGAACACACACTTGCACAAAATGAACACCCTCCAAAGGAGAGGTGACCCCTCGACGAGACATTCAAACACTTAACACATGCAACAACTTGCATGCACAGCTTTGTGTCCTCTCTCGAGATCCCATGATTCGTCTTTCTAAAGATGATTCTGAATAGCCTATTCATGCGGCATTCTAAAACTTAGCTCTCGAGAATTAGGGTTCTAGCGCCCTACTTGGGCAAAGTTCTAAGGCTTAAGCTCCCACTTAGGTCGGAGCACATGGAAGAGAGAAATATTGTTACCCCTACAAGTGGATGAGAATCACTTACAAATCTAATGCGTGTCTTGAGACATCAGATATAAACTTCCTCAGCCAAACATTTTAGCTAAGGAAGTGGGGGGCTTATGATATAACTCAAATATAACTCCCTATAATTGGGGAATACCCGGCAATCTCAGTCAAACTGGGAGATCAGTGATTATCTTATTAGGAATTGTGACGTGATCCTCGAAGATCCTAACGCGATCCTAACACATATGACCCACGGCCCAGTCCTACTAGGACTCTTCTTTTACAGCTATATAAAGGGGTCTACCCCCCAGGTATGGAGGAACTACACAATTCATGCTTTTTCAGAGTTATTATCCTGTAGTTGCGCTCTGACTTAAGCATCGGAGAGTTCTCCGTCGGGAACCCCACCCGGCGGTCACTCGTTTTCTGTCTTGCAGGTCATCGGTCCAGGCTCGGGTTCCGCAACATACGCGGAGCATATTTTTAACAGCAACACTGACAAAGGGGCTTAACTTTTTGGAATCGATTGAAGATCCGTAATTTGGTTGGCCATTATTTGCTGGGATGACATTCCGATACCATTAATGCCCAATTTTCACAGAGGGTGGGGGCTTGAGGGGATGATCCAAGGTTAACATGCTTATACCTCCTGCTAAATTCCTAATCATGTTTGCACTCACATTGCGTAGTTTCTATACATTCACACGTTGGATGACAATTCTACTACTGCTGAAATGCTGCAAAAACGCTTTGAGGCATGTCTTGTAAACGCTTTCCTTAAGAATGTTTGCCCCCACCACTTATGGTATGCACCAGGGTTATTGACGAATTGCTCGAAAGGTATAATAAAGTCCAATCAAAAGATTGTAATCTGCTGCCCAATGCACTAGTGAAGGTCGAACCCAAAAATCGAAGGCAATATTAGGGTAAGTTCGACAAAATCTTTTTTTTTTGTTTTCAGTTTCTAAAAAAAAATAAAAATTAAAGAGCAGTTAAAATTTTTTTTTTTACAAAAACAAGTGGGTGTTTGATACCAAATTTTATTTTGAGTTAAATTTTTTTTTTTTGTGTTTGATAACCCAATTTTTATTTTGAGTTTTTTTTTTCTGTAGTGGTTTGCGGTGGTGGTGGGGCGTAGCGGTGGCCGTCGCCAGCGGTGGTGGTCGGACACAGGTGGTAGCCGGCAAGCCAGCACCGGTGGTGGGAGGGTGGTGGTCTAAAAAAAAAAAAACCAAGTGAAAAAAAAAAATCATTTTTGGAGTTTTTTCTTCTTCAGTTTAAAAACTGGAGAAGAAAAAAAAATGGTTACCAAACGCGTTTTTTTTTTCAATTTCTAAAACTGGGAAAAAAAATGAGTGTCAAACGGAGCCTTAAGTGTATAAATAGTGACCATAATTTGCTTTTTACAAATGTGAAAGCAGAAAGTATTGAGAAAAAGAAAGAAAATATCAAAATTTTCAGTTGTCTAAAATGGATGCAGAATCAACCATTTTAAAGACTCACGGGCGCCTGTTGTAAGAGTCCTACCCTTTCAATTTCACACATTCAATCGTAACCATTAGATTGTCAGGCCAATCTGGTGCTCGCTAGATAGATAGGCCAATTGACAACTGTTTATAGTCAAATTCTGTTAACTACTAGACAATTACACATGACCAATGGTGAGATCAATGATGTGCATGTTCGATCACTCCCATTCGTGATCAACGTACCAGATTGAATGAAAAAAATTTAACGTGCCCAATTGGCGCCTCCTGACGATGCGTACGTCACACCCCTTTAGTTGGTTGCATCCATTCAATACTAGCCGTTAGATTGTTTGACTGATCTGACAACTGTTCATTGCCAGATTATGTAGACGTTTAGCAGGATCAACGGCCATATCACTTCCGATCAAATGTGCCTGTTCGATCACACTCCTTCGTGATCAATGCACCAGATTGAATCGAAAAACATTTATGCATGCATCTAATTGGCACATCGCAATGATGCGTACATGCAAAATGCAAATAACAAAGTGCGCCATCAAAGTGTCACATTGCACGCCACTGCTCGCTGCCACGCTCACGTGTGTGATGTGCGGTCATGATTCGTTTGGTGCTTCGAACCTTATATATACTTGATGCAAATGCACCAAAATTATAACATATAGATAGATCACTTAAGTAAACTTATATAAGTGGAAGGCCCACTCGTATATCCATTTTTCTTTCTTTCTGTCTTCTAAGTAGGTGTGGAATGAGTACAAGTTCCCACATAATTTCCTATCTTCTTTCCATAAACGCAAAGAAAAAGTCTAAAATACTCGTGCTTTTAGCCTGAAAACTCCAAAATCACATTGGCTGAAGAACTAAACCAACCACAATTCTTAATGGAAGAAGCTTATGTCACAATTCACAATATGCGAACCACAGTTGGAAGCTTCTTTGCTAAGCGAAAAAGTCAGCAATTGTGCGCTTCAAATCCAATGCATAGTCCACCTGGACATCCATTGTAAATGAATGGCGTGCCCACAAGGACAATCTCTGCTCAGAAACCAATTTACTAATTGTCATGGCCAAGCATCCCATCTCATACCATCACTAACCAATCTTAAAGGAGACTAAATCAATAAACTTTGGCTCCTACCCGGGTTTATAGGAATATTCTTTCAATTCCGTGTAGAGTGACAATTAATGGTCGCTAAATGTTTCTAATGACTTTTCTTCTAACACTTTCAGCGATAATTATTAGCAGCACTTTTTTAGCGTCATTAAATAAAAGTCATTAGAAATATTTAGAGATGATTGATTATCATTATATAGGGGGTAGTACGGAGATTCTTCCAACCGGTGTAGCAGATCAAATTTTTTCTTTGCTAAATATGGTTACAAAAGCATTGTTTTTCTCTCTCCGGTGAGTAAATATTAATGATACTTCGTCACCGCTACTTCAAAGGAAAAAAAAACCTTAGATGTAATGGTACTTAATAGTACGTGATGACGTGCTGTAATTAATGGAACTGATGAGATGAGAGAATACATCTCACACGTCTGCAACACCACGTCATATCAATCTCCTTTCAGGTAAAGGTTTGGATAAAAACTCTAGAGGATCGATATGTTGAAGAATATGTTTAACATAAACAACGAAAGACATATTGCTGACAAATGTATAGTGACAAAAGTAACAAAAGCAATTGTAGCAATATACATGGCACTAATTAAAGCCATATTTGCTACAATTTATTGCCACGATAATCAGACGCATGCTGTAGCTTTTACTTACGGCCATGCCGGGACAGTCCCGCGTTTGATTGTTGCCAACTGAATACTTCAACGAATAACTTCCAAGAAACCTGAAAACAACCGCAGGGCAACACCAAGGCCGACGCCTGCCAAGACTCGCTCAACCCACCTTCCCATCAATCTAGTTCAACACGCTGGTTGAATTGTAGCTTATTATTGCGTGTCAATGTCCTGCGAAATATATAAATCTAAGCGGACAAGACTTGTATGACAAGTAGACAACTTGTGCCTTTGGTATATCCATCCATCTCTCCTCCTCCTTCCTCTCTGAGACCAAAAACCAAAGAAGAACACAGACAACTTTTCCTTAGCATGGCTGAAGAGAATCAGAACACCCCATTAGCACCGCCCGGAATTTACCAGCGGAGCGACGAAGAGTCTGCGACGACGACGATGAAACCAGGCGGTTCCCGCCACAAAAAGAGCAACAAATGCGTCGTGTACTTCCTGGCGGCCGTCGTCGTACAGAGCGCGTTCATGTTGATCTTTGCGTCGATCGTGTTTCGCGTCACGAAGCCCGACGTCAAGTTAAGGTCAGTCGAGATAAAGGATCTCCAAAGCGGGACGCCGCAATCGCCGTCTTTGAACATGACCATGCTGGCCGAGGTGACGGTTCAGAATAAGAATTTCGGCCGGTTCGAGTACTACAACAGCGTGGTGAGTGTTTGGTTCGGTAACGTGACGATTTCCGACAGGAGCATAGACGGGGGGCGCGTGAAATCTCGGAAGACAAATGTGATCGACGTCGCGGTGGCCGTGAGGGCGGATGGGCAGTTGTTATCGGAGAGTGACCGGAACATCAGCACCGATTTCAGTAAAGAGTTGGTGCAGCTCAGCATCGGTGCGGAGTTGAGAGGTAAGGTGCATGTTATGAAGATATTAAAGAAAAGTATAAGGGCGCAACTGATGAATTGTACTATGAATCTTAATTTGACAAGCAAAGCTATTCAAGATCTGCTTTGCAGATGATGATGTAACTTATTTTTTGGCCTTTTGGGGGTGAAAGGTGTTGAGTTTCATCCTTTATTTGGCAGTTGACCTTTGTTTCTTCAATACTCAGCATTGGTTAGATGAAAACTGCAGTACATCTATTCCCTCGTAATCGATTAATTTTCAGTTAGATACCTTTCACATGGTACTAGAGCGAGTGGATCAAAGTACGGCAGGCAATTTGTGAATTAATTTCACCGTCACCTAGTTTAACCCGTTCACGAGTTTGAGCAACTGAAAAGAAGTCTCAGGTCTCAACACATATGATCATGTGTTTTTGAGATACAATCTCGCGTGATGTGTTTTGAGATACAATCTCACGTTGAGAATATTCTGATTAAGTATTGATGCCAAGGAAAGGGGGTTCGTACCTACGTGGAGGTGCCACAAAGGCTGCAGTCCGAGTCAGATGTCAAGTAGTTGATGTGAGACACATCAAGGGTGGAACAAGGGTAGAGACCAAGGACTTCCCAGATAGAGCTTGAGGGTGGCAGTGCTGCGAGGGTGATAGCGCAGGATGAATACACGACAACAGTCACAGTCCAATGCTTAGGTCTAGAGTCAATGTCATGTATGTTTCTCTCTCTAGGATTCTAGAGTGAGAAAGTGAAAATGTTCTGAAAATGTCCAACCGTAATGTTCCGTCCCAAATGAATTCTCAAGACCTCTATTTATAGAGATTGAGATGATGATGTCATTAACCGACATGTGGCGCTTCCCGGGAGTGACACGTCACCGGGGGGTCCACGGGTGTTGGTGCTCCACGGACTGTCGGATCGCATATTCACCCGGCCTGCCCCGCATAGCGTCGCTCTGTCTGTCTGGAAAGACTGGCTCCCACAACGTCAGTGTGGCCAGAGAACCCCTTGATCTAGCCTCCAATCCAAGCCCTTGCAGAGTCCCACAGGTCTGGCAGCGGTGGGGAAGACCCGACGCCCAACTGCCAGGTGAACTAGGCGCGATGCCCTCCGAAGACCTGCTCCCGTCTCGAAGTGACCTGGGGGTCATAGTCCCTAGGGGTGCCGACGTAAGCCCCCAGTGCCGGAGCACGTAGGCCAGTCATGCAGGCACCCTGTCAGAGATAGTGTCCAGGAGGAGTCGCCTATTTCGCAGGCCGAGGTAGCATCCCGGAGGAGTCGTCTACCTGGCCGGCCAAGGTAGCATCCCGAAAGGAGCCGTCTATCTGGCAGAATGGGAGTCTTCGTGCCGGAGCACTTGGAGCTCCCTGGCAGAGATAGTGTCCCAGATGAGTCGTCTATCCCCGCGGGTGAGTCCTTGTGCCGAAGCACTCAGAGCATGTCAAGGTAGCATCCCGGAGGAGCCGTCTACCCGACTGGCCGAGGTAGCATCCCCGAGGAGCCGTCTACCTGGTGGAAAGGGAGTTGAAGAGCTCTCTGGCGGAGATAGTGTCTCGGAGGAGTCGCCTATCCCCGTGGGTGAGTCCTTGTGCCAGAGCACTCGAAGCATGTCAAGGTAGCATCCCGGAAGAGCCGTCTACCTGACCGAAGGGAGTTGAAGAGCTCCCTGGTGGAGATAGTGTCCCAGAGGAATCGTCTATCCCCGCGGGTGAGTCCTTGTGCCGGAGCACTCGGAGCGCGTCAAAGTAGTATCCCGGAGGAGCCGTCTACCCGACTGGCTGAGGTAGCATCCCGGAGAAGCCATCTACCTGGCGGAAAGGGAGTTGAAGAGCTCCCTGGCGGTGATAGTGTCCCGTAGGAGTCGCCTATCCCCGCGGGTGATGTACACTCCGGAGAGTGGGTCGAAGCATGTTCCACGACCAAGGCAAGGTGTGCATGGTGTGGTGAATGAGTGTGGTGCCCGGGGGCATGTAACATGATTGTGGCGCATGGGCGCGATGAAGTGAATAAGGTGCCGGGGGCACGTCTTTGTGACAGAGAGCCTGGGCCACGGCTGTATCAGCGGCACAGCGCACGGGCGCGGCGGAGTGTTGGAGTGCAACGCCCGAACACCGGCAATGGGGGTCGCGGAGTTGTGTCCGGGCGACGGATGATAAGGGTCACGGACGATGTAAGGCCTCTTGAAGAGTAGTGAAGGTGCTAAGGATGGAGGCCAAAGGCCAACCTTTGGGGGAAGGCCAAGGCTAACCTCAAGGAGAGGCCGAGGCCGACCCCAGGGGGAGGCCGAGGCCGACCCCAAGGGGGAGGCCAAGGCCAACCTCCTTGGGCAAGTGCCATGGCGCGCCGATGGGCGAAGTGCGAAGGTCGAAGCGTGATGCGGCGTCGCACAAGGATAAGTTTCTTAGTGACGAAGTCAAGTCACGAAAGTGAGAAGTGCACGTGACTTGAGCGTGGATGCTTTGACCGGTTGTGAGCGTTGAAAATGTATGTTGCTTGTGCGGACGTGTCATGCAAAATGGGACCACAATGGGCCTTTGGATGCGACCATGATAGGTTGGGAACAAGTATTAAACATAGAAGTCTTGTCGATCTCTCCTCTCATAACTAATATATTTTGAGTTGGGGACTTTTAGAGTAATATATGTTTTAGTGTTCCTATATCTGCATATGCTACTTTGGAACTGCACTTCAATGTAGATGTTACTCTGGAAGTGCACTTCAAAGAGTACACTTCCTTTGTGCCTTTTAAGCTCATCTTAGGTAGGTGCAACCATGTTGCTAGCTCTTATTAGGTTATGGTTGCGGTTGCTAAAGTACCACTAAAAGTTAAAATCATCGCTAACAGAAAGTCTAGTAAACAGTATCTAAAAGCGCGACATGAAAGCATCTAGGCAACATATTTTATAAGTTCAGGTACATATCTAGAGATATGAATCTTTTGTAGATTAGGCTGAGCATTGTTCTTCGCTCTCGATTATACAATTAAGCCCTGATTATGTGTCCCTCCTTGCTTAAAGTTTTACGGAGTACTATTTAGGGTGTGGTATTATATATAATTTTATTATATACCTATCATGTACTACATGAACGGTCTTAAAGCAGCAATTAAAGCCTAATTGCCGTTAAGTTTGTGGGTTAGATTTTTTTTGCAAATTACCAAATTAAGCTCAAGAAAAAGAAGTCGCACCCCAAAATTATAAGTGAAAATTACGTCCATTTGGGTCCCTTTATGAACTTACAATGGAGGCAGACTGTGAGTCCAATATTTTAAAAAATACATGGGCTATGGCTAGGCCTGGCAAAAAGGGTGAGTTGGTTGGGTTTGGATTTGGGTAAAGTGGGTTTGGGTAAAATGGGTGACTGACCCATTTAGACCCATTTATTTATGGGTTAACTGGGTCAATGATTAAATGGGTTGGTTTAACCCATTATCCTAACATGACCCATTTACTAATATCCAAATCAATTTGACAATTTCTCACCTAACCCAGTTTCTTACCCGACACAGCCCTGGACTGACCCAGTTACTAATCCGACCAAAAATTGACCCGACCCGTTGACTTTTGACCCGACCCGCTGACTTTTGACTTTGGCCCGTTGACTTTTTTTAAAAAATTTTAAAAAAGGTTAAACTTTGCTTGTGGTTACAACCAAATCGAAAATTTTGTGCACTCATCTTGTATACCCATTTTACACCATACGCATACACACATTACAAACACTCCTTATACACATGCACACAGCCCACTAATGACACACATAGGCTCACAAACAATGAAAATATCCACGGCTTCAAGCATCACACACGGCTGTTCCACTCTCTAACGGCAGTCCTTAACGGCTCTCTCTCTCCATACCCACAGCCATCGTGGTAGTTTTCTCTATCTAATTCGCAGCCGCCACATTTGCTTCTACCCTTGTTCGAGCCATGGCGGTGCTGCAAACACATGTCCACGGCACCAGGGCCATTTACGGC